>CM068990.1:10868532-12068532 GCA_035357415.1 Ophraella communa | reverse complement strand
ACTTTTTTCAGTATCTGTTTTTCTCATCCATTATCACGTATGTTGATTTATAAAATCCTCAAATTCTTTTGTTCATATTTCAATGATATGGTATGCATTGCTCTGTGGAGCTTTTGTTGTTTTTCAGTCTTTCACAATCTCCAACATGTGCATTTCTTTAAGCTTCGAATTTAGATAATCATTGGAACAGTTGGTCCATATTTTTATCTATCAGAATCTTCAACTAGCTCTTTGTTTTTGTTTCCATTATATACAGCAGTGCTCCTTTTTTATTTACCACTTTTAATTTCTTGATGGAGATTTCTGTATTTCTATAAAAGAGGAAAAACATTTTTTTAGTGTAATATAATCGAATTCCATTTAACAAATTCACACAATTTGTTGGTAAATTTAGCTACCAATTTTTTTTGTGTGTTTTTAGTGAAGATATGTGGATAACACTTTTGCTTATCAAAATTACTGGTTGATCAGTTTTTGCTTGCAATTTGAACTATTGTCCGTTGAAAATGGTTATTGTTTTATAAAATAAAATGATTACCATTCATAATTTGAATGAGTTATGTTTGAATTTGTAATTAATTTTATAAACTCACATCAAAATTCCTGTGAGAACAAGTTACACAATGTTTAAAATTTAAATCATACGTTCTGTAGAGTTAATTATTATTTAATGGTCAAAATTGTAATTTAACAATTTATAATATTGGTGCATAAAATGTATTTCAAATTCCTCATTGAATACTCTATAATAATAAAGTACCTATTATGAAAATACCAACTCAAAGGTATGTTTTTTTTGGTACTAACGCACAAAGTTTGTTATTTCTCCAAAAATCTGTAACAGTTCGAAATTTTACAGGTTTTAAATAACTGAAGTAAAAGAAAAATATAAGAAAAGTAGTATTAAAATTTGTTTATAGAAATTAAGGCTTGTGTTACTAACTAAATTTTATTATAATATGCACACTGATTTTATTTAAATTTATTTATAATGGCCGAAAAGCAAAGAAAATTAATTCAATGGTAAGAGGTTTTCTTCTTTAAATTTAATTTTTTTTCTTACATTAAATTAATTTCTTTGGTAGTAAATTACTTTAATTAGGCCATTGATAATCTGGTAATATATGCAACTACTCATCATTTAACAACAAACAAATATTTCAGTGTTTAATGACAAGTTTTCCTCAATATCTACTCTATTACAAACAATATAAACCTATCGTCTAGTATTTTAGAATATTTTCTTGTGTATTTAAATCCAGAATGTTTTCTCTTTCAAAAGTCTCTTTTAAATTCATTCTTATGGCTTCCATTTACAAATCCATTTCTTTCCTGCTGGGTCCAAATCGTAGTTGGTTTATATAATCAATTTTTCTTTTCTTCTTCGTTAATTTTCGACATGCTTTAATTTGGACCATTCATTATCCAACTCTTTGATCCGTAGTTTAATTTCCTTGCATAATTATTTGGTTAATCTTTTCGGTTCTCTTCAATTTCAGATATTTAAATTCATCAAATTTTCTACCAATTTTGTTCAATAATTTAGAAGTGTTTTGAGGAACCGAAAATAGGTCTTGTCCAAATTGTTAGTCTGCATTTTTGTTCAATTGCCTTTGTCATTAGATCTTCTGTATATGTATCTAATCTGAATGCCCATTGCTTTAAATTTGTTGTCTTTCTTTAATTACTTCCACTACTATAATGTATTTTAAATTAAGATTTTAAATCATAACGATCAGTTAACAAATGCTGCATATATTTATTTGACTATCTAATTTGTTCGTAAAACCTCATAATAGAGGATTAGAAATTAATTAAACATAGACACATTTAAATTTTCTTTGTTTTTCATTATATGTAGTTTAAAAAATTGTATTGATCTTGTTTGTAATATAAAATTTTACGAAAAGCTTATTTGTTTTTCAAATATTTACTCAACCAAGTAAACATTTAGAACTTACAACACTTTAGAAGTATTTTTTACTGTAAAATAGATTGCTTTGATAAAAAGTAGAATTATATTTTATAATTTTGTTTTTATTTTAGCACACGCTTATTATTTTGATGAACAAAATTGCGTTTTCATCTGCTTGCAATGCAACAAAAGTTATAAATATCAAAGGAACGTTGTGGCCCATCTCAAATATGAATGTAACAAACCGAGGAAATTTAGATGCGAAATATGCGAAAGAAGTTTCTCTCAGCAGAGATATTTAAGATATCACAGTCTCACGTGTCGACCATGGAACATGAAAATGAAGAGAACCAAGAAAAGAGTCGCTTGAAAATATTTGTAAAATAAAGTTTTTAAGTAGACAATCTTCTTAAATTATGTTCACTTTACAGATTTTTTTAGAAAAAGTAAATACAATTGTTTATTTTTTTTATTAGACATGTAGGCTGGTGCAATTACGATTTTTAAAGGCCAAACATAGTTTGTTTGTGGTAACCTTTACTTTGTGGAATTCCACATAAAAATAGAACTTCTTAAACAAACTCATCATGCTGATCTTTACAATAACTAATTACATTTGTGTTACAATTACGTCTAAAATGAAGATTCAATCAAAGTAAACAGGTTAATAGTCGAGAACTTCCAAGATTAATTTGTTCATTAACTACTTTATCATGTTGACCTGCTAGATGTTTCTTTTTTATTTCAAGTTCTTCAAGAGAATCTAAATTTTGTTTTTTAGCATACACTCAACCAAAAAGGTAAGTAATATCCATGAAAATGTTAATTGAGACAACAAAATTGATGTTTAATATTTGTCCAACTATTGGTTTTATTGAGACAACGAAACGAAGTTCATCAATTAATTATTTCAAGTAATGGATCAATATATTATATTCATTGGATCAATGAACAAACTTATTCATATTTAACACTCTTATTTATGTATGAAATAATTTCACTTTGTTGATATTAAGAACACTGTTCATTGAAACAACAACAACGGTAATTGATCTACAATTCAAATTTGTCGTTGTATCAATAACTGCATACAATCAATTCTGTTCATTACCATAATGAACATGTTATTGAATATTGTGTTTATTGGCTCAATGTATAATATTGATTGATAATAAAAAATGGAAAGAAAGAAATATATAATATGTATAATATTTTATTTTTGATATTATAACATGCATTACAGTAGGTATGTAGTACAAAATTAGAATCACAGAACTTTTGTGGTAATATAATTTGACTTAATATTGTAATAAAATACTTTCAATAAGACTATGAAATTCAGATCAAATACATAAATTATTTAAAAACAATAATGAACCGCTTTCACAAAATCTTTAAAATTGTATGTGATGCTAATATTTAAAATATCTTTACCAACGCCATCAAATAAACGGCTGAATAGACTAGACGTCTTCATGTTCTTCTACTTATTGAAGCAATTTTCCGACAAATACAAAGGATTCTTGCGAGTCCTTAATTGTACATTCGCTGTTTATTTTCTGGTAAGCCTTTGCTAGAAGAACAAATCTTGTTGGGAAGATATACCCATGTAACGCCCAGACAATGGCCGAATTTTTTCCATCTGAAAAACTAAATTTGGTTCAGTTTCAAGGTCCACAACAGCAAATAGATTTTAGGTAGAAAAGCTTGGTAAAAAGTTTAAACTAATTACAAATTTCATTTTTTGGGCTATTACATATGCAAAGAAAACATAATTTTGTTTTCAAAATGCAAGCGAAGTGTTCATTTGATCTCACTTCTATGTGTTTGATCACACATTTGTGATAAAAAAAAAACAACATTTAGATTTCCTCCAAGAACTTGAAATAAAAAAACATCTAGAGAGTTTTCATTTTTTATACATAGATAAGACCTAATTGCAACACAAATTTATTAAGTTATTGTAAAGATCAGAATGAATTAGTTTAATTTAATAAAAAAATGCTTGCGGGAAAATCTTTTCCACACTTCTAGCGGGAAAGAGCTATTTCCTGAATTAAAATGCTTGCGGGAAAGTGTGTTTTTTACGCATGCTTGTAGAAAAAAAATTTTTTTTTGGAATAAACGACCATTGGGAACTTTTAGTTTGTGGTATAAATACAAAAAAATAAATTAAACAGGAGACCAGTGAATATGGTCAAATGAGGGTAGTTTTCAAGGTGCAAAAACGAATTTTTACAATTTTCGACGGGAAACGACCAATACAAAAATGGTAGATAATAACAAAATCTTAATGTTTTATGCAGAACCTTTTTTCACACAACCTCAAATTTCAGGAGAAAATCGCAAAAAACCCATTTTCTCTTTTTCATTTTTATTTCTCTGAAAATCCAAAAAAACACTAAGTTTTTCATGGATTATTTTTGCAATTTTTTTTTTAAATTCAGATTATCTGAAAAAAATTCAGTTTCCAAAAAAATCATGCTTATTTATAATAAAAAAAAACGGGCACTTGTATTAAATTTCATGGTAATCGAATTTTTTGCTAGAGAAATAAAAAGAAACGAAAAATTTGTTTTTTCGTGATGTTCTACTAAAGTTTTAAGTTAAGTGAAAACATATTGACAAAACATTTTTATTTTTTTTGCCTACAACTTTTGTATTGAACGTTTTTCGCTCATTTTCCGCCCAAAATTTAAAAATAAAACCGTAAAAAATACCCCCAGTTGACTATTTCCACCCTGCTCCTGTTTTATTTTTTCCCTTATTTAACACCCCAAACTAAAAGTTCTTCAAACTTTTTTCGTTCAAAATTTTAATTGCACTAGCCTAATAAAGCTTTTATGTTGGTAAGTGGTTCTATAATAATTTTTCTTTTAAGTCGAAAGATGCATCTTTATTTTTCATTCTCGGAAGTTGAGTTTCATTTAACTTCTTAGATTTATTTTAATTTTTTATTTATTCAAAAAAACTAATACATTGCTTCAAACAAATAAATTGACAAAAATTGTGAATTGTTTGTCCAAGTTATTACATTTTGTGCGTCGTATACATATATAAATTGTTTTGTATATATGTACTATGATTTACTTAAGAATTTTGGCTATGTTTGTTTAAGTAAGTTATTAACTCTAATTTTAATAAAATTTTATTTTAACAGAGATTTGTTTCACTTTTAAAAACGTTCAAGAGTACGACAGATATAGTACGAAAGCTGAGGCCATAAATAGGTTGAATATTAATAAGCCTGCCGTCAGTCAGATAGTTTTTGAAAACTACCGCTGGTGTGGTTCCATCGCAACTGTGTTATAAAATCTGAAAATTAGTCTTCTGATTTGTTGTTTACAAAGTGATTAAGATTTTGTGTACCATTCAGGCTTGCCATTCGTTTTCAGCTGTCTAACTTTGGTTGATGAAAGTGTTTTATAATAGTAATTTTATGTAAGTACTTCATGGTACCTAAAACAAGACTAACATAGTCAGCCCATAGTTTTATGGAACATGCGCAGTCAATAGAACGATGCCCTTTGCTCTTAATTTATACCGCGTGTCCCATAGCGCGGACTGAATGGTTTAATATTACAATACAATAATAAAATAGTATATTACAGATGGTGTCATAGTTTTTGATAATTCTTCAAAGTACGCAAGGACCACATTCTCCGAAAACGATTTTACGTTGTGCTTGTGTCACCAATCCATAAGTTTTTGGTAGGTAATTTCGTATCTTTCTTTGGATTTTCGCGGTAACAAATTTTGTGTGGCAGCTTGAGCTTCTTCTAATATCTCTGGTGAAGTCCTCATAATGTCATCATTTTCAGTACTAAAAGACATTTTTGTAGGTGAAGTTGAGAAAATGTTTATTCCCATACAAAACTTGACAGTATAAATGACATTACATTTATTTCCATAAAATACTATGAGAAAATTAGACTTATTTTTGAGAAATTGTATAATCTGTTTCCGACATTTAGGGGCATTACTCTTTTAATTTAAATGGAATGTCTCTAATATTAATAGCTTTTTAATGTTTTTCTATTTACTAAAAGTATGAAAATCGACCAAATAAAGTATTATGTAGATAAATATTTTATTGCAATTTGATTAAACAAGGATATTTAAGTTTTCTTATCTAAACACACGTGTATGTTATAAGATCTTATTACGCGCATGTTATTGTTAAATGTCACTTACAAGCAACGTTGACAGTGCGATTTTTGACTTTTGACGTTTACAGACATGGGCGTAGAAAAATATATTTAGTAATAATATTTACATTACCATTCCGGTAAGTACATTTTTAGAGTACCAGGGAGATGTTTATTATTATTTTTATTATAATAATAATTGTGAAATTATGAATAAAAACGATTGCAATAGTAAACGTTATGGGACGTAATTGTTAAATTAAATTTACAATTTACAGATATCTACTAATTGGCAAAATACAGGGTATTTATCAAGAAAGAAATAAAGAAATGAAAATTTATACTTAAGTAATAGTATATTGTTTAGGTCGTCTATTTTATTGACGTACTCTACGTCATTTTTTACTTACTTTTCCCTCCTAGGGATTAAAGGAACTTTTGCTTTCTAAGGGGGAAAAGTAAGACTTTACTTCCCACAATGAGGCAAGGAAATGTATACTTTGAGTATAGAGGGGTGGAACTTAAAATAATCTGTGAATGTTAAATTCATCTTTTTTGTGAAATCAGAAAAAAAAGGCTTAATTTTATTGGTTTGATTTATACGGTAAGTATTTGTTGATTCTTTTAACTTTGACGTAACCAATAAAAATTATTTGTTTTTTATTTATTTATTGTTACACTTTTTTTAATTTTTTTATTTGTAGAAAAAATCTTCTTTTGTGTGGATTGCAGAAATAGGTATAAATATGCCCATGATTTAAGAAGACATAGATTGGATTGTGGCAAAAAAAAAACGTTTGTGTTGTCTATTCGGTTCTAATGAAGCTCACAGAAAGGACAATTTAAGTATGCATATGTTTTTCAATCATAATTTCCCTCCATGTAGTAATAAACCTAAATTATAAATATTATTATTGTTATATTGTTCCCTTAAGCAATGCTTGCAAGTGTTGTTTGAGTGTTTGAACTCGACAGGATCAATATGTATTTTTTACGTTAAGGTAATTTCATTTTCTTTGACTCTCTTTCTCATTGAATTTGAGTTTTTCATTTGGTACTCCAATTCCAAGCATTCGCTTACGTGATCTAAGTAATCTGTGACATTATATTTATTGGCTAAGGGGAACATGGAAAAATATCAATCATTACAACATTTTAGGTTTGTTTGAACTTCCATAAACTGTCTCCATATTGCAGATTTTGTATTGTATTGAGTTGCTCTTCAACGACTTGGTAATAATAGACATATATGGTAGATCTTGCCAAAATATGTTGGAAGCAACTTTTATTTTCTGTCAAAACTTTTATAAACTCCTGGACAAAATTAACGCACCACTCAATTTTTTTTTAAATTTTAAGATAACGATCTGCTTAAGGTTACTGTGTTTTTGTTACTAATACGGATAGATGTCTGTTGAGAATCTAGACACCTGCTGTAAAAATTTCGTGTAACAAGAGCATAATTATTGTCGTATTTTTACATGGTCTCCAAAAGTTGAGCACATTGTTGTTAAAAAAATCGTTGATTAACAAAAGATTTCATTTGCTAGAAAATGTTGTGTTGTTAGTAGTATTAGTTTTAAGAGTTTTAGTCTTAAAAAATGAATCGTCGCAGAAATTTATCGGTTGAGGACGCAGTAAAGGCATCAACTTTACTGGAAGTAGTACATTCTATGCGCTATGTTGCGAATTTGTTAGGAAGAAGTCATTCGACTACAAGTCGCATGGTTCAACGCTTCAATTAGACAGGATCTTACAATCGCAGACCAGGACAAGGGCGCAAACGGTCTACGAATGCAAGAGATGGCCGCTTTCTGGGGCTATCTGCTCTTAGAAACAGGACAGTCACTGGCACAATGTTAAAAAATCAGTTGGCAATTGCTTCCAATGTCCTAATATCATCTCGAACTGCGAGAAGACGTCTAAAGGAAGCTGGATTGAGCAATAGAAGACCAGCGAAAAAACCTTTGCTAACCAGTGAACACAGAGTTGCAAGACTACGTTTCGCTAGAAATCATCAAAACTGGACGGTTGATGATTGGAAGAGCGTTTTATTCTCAGATAAGACTAGAGTCAACTTAAAATCTTCGGACGGGCGTGAGCGTGTCTGGCGAAGGCCAGGAGAGAGATTTTCAAGATGCAATATTACTCCAAAAATTCCATTTGGTGGAAGCACTATTATGTTTTGGAGAGGAATTTGTTTTAACGGTCGTACAGAGTTGGTGCCTATTCGTATGAGTTCCATGAATGCGGATTATTATCTCGAGCATGTCATAGTTGAACATGTAATGCAAGATAATGCCCGTCCCCACGTGGCTAGGCAAGTAATTGACTACTTAAATGCAGTTGATATTCAGTTAATGGAATGGCCAGCCAACAGCCCCGACTTAAATCCCATAGAGCATCTATGGGACGCTCTTAAAAAGAAAGTTCGCAGTCATAGGCCCTCACCTGTCAACCATAATCAACTGGTAAATGCAGTAATAGCAGAATGGGAGAATATCCCCCAAGATGTTATCGAAAATCTGATCTCCAGTATGCCAAGGCGAATGAATACAGTAATAAGAAGTAGAGGAGGCCATACTCGGTACTAGAATCGGTTGAAACACGCTAATTTATGTGTTTACGTGTTTTATGTGTAGTTCATGTTTTGCGAATTTGTAGCATTAGTAATAAAAAATTACAAAATTAATCAAAATAGGGCCTTTTCTTCCCAATTTCAGTTCAAAACAATTGCTCTGCTTTATTTACAAGTTTCTATGAAGCTATCAATTATATCAGTCGCATGAAAGAAAACTTGTGCTTATTTAATAAAGTGGTGCGTTAATTTTGTCCATGATTTTATTTACTAGCTTTTACCCATGAATTCGTCCCCGTGGATGATACTACGCAATGCAATTAACTATGATGGAACATTTGAATTCCGAAGGAGTTTAACACAAAATTTTATCCCCTATTTTTTTACCCACCTTGGTATGGAATTTCGAAAAATTTGTTCATAGTGCACACCTACACCTTGAAAGTTATCCTTCCAAAAATGGTGTGTCTACCCTCTAGTCGTATGTTAATAATTAATCAGTCAGTGAATCAATTAAGAGCCAATTGGGCACCAAAACTTTTATAGTTCTCTAACAAAAGTAGTACAAAAATGTTTTTGTTAACAATGTAATACTATAATATTATTGTTACATAGTACACAGTATAATAATAAAAATATCAGTCACATACAATTAAAATAGTACGGTTATGTTGTGAACATAAATAAATATTTCATAAAATAATGGAATAGAATTTATATTCTAAGGTATAGATATTTAATGTTTTTTGGTCACCGAATAGAGGATACTTAATTTTTAATTACAGAAACGCGAGCAGAAGAAATATGTTAATGTGTTGTAAGATGCATTGGTGAAATTATATAAACCTACCATAATTTTGTATTAGGTGTCAAATATCTTCAACAGATTAAATATGATCAAGTTTGTGTGAATATGTGTATTGATAACTTGGTTACTTAGTAATTTCTTTTGTGTTTTAGAAAATTTTAAATGCGTTAAATGCAACAAGAGATATTCCAAAAAAATTTCGTTTTATATTCATATGAGATATGACTGCGGTCAAGACGCCATGACATGTACTTACTGCGGCATAGAAATAATTAGAAAAAGCAGTATGAAACGACATATGCTAAAACATAATGTAACAGTATCCGAATGGGAGAAATTCGTTATTTATAAAAGAGGCCGAAAAGCTTGTCAGATTTGTGGACAAAGTAGTCACTTAACGGAAAACCACACTCCTAACTTAAATAATCAAATAGTTGAATTTACTTAAATACATATTTATAATATTCATATATTTTCTGGATTTTTATTATTATTATTTATTTTGAGAAAGTTATTTTTCAGTTGTTGCACTTTGGTTTTTTATAAATAGACACAAAATACGTAATTCATAAACTGCAATTGCATCTTTTGTGCTATACTTTACTCATAATAAACTGGAAGTGATAAAACCTTACAAAAACAGATACCATAAACAATAAATAATTTTTATTTTATTTTAAACTGGGTACCTAATATTAATTTTAGCGAGAAATAATCTAAAAATAGATCAAAAATAACACTTTTAATTTTCTATAAATCAAATAAATTAAAATAACCCAATTTATTGTAAACGCCGATGAATTAAGTAGTGACGAAAGTTTTTCTGAATGATTTTTTTTGTTATTTATAAAAAATAAATATAATTATCAAAAACTAAACTAAGTATATTTTATTTATTTAACCCAGTAGCACGACTATGCATTTTTCTCAGGCGAGCCAACCAGGGATTATAGAGACGGTCCCTTATTGTAATACCGTTTGGATACTAAATTAGGTCTAATTACTTCGCGTTGTTTGTGAATGGAGTACGGTTAGTAAAAATTTTAAATCTTGTAAGTTATCCACCTCAAAGGAAACTCAAAGTCTATCCCACAACTGTTTTATTAATTGTTGCAACTAGTTTTGGTCCTATAGGACTATCATCATGCTGAAAGAATTATAATAGAATAGAAAGAGGATCATAATAACACAATATCAAGTTAAAACATTCAATGCACTTCCTCACAAATTGATGCTAATAGTCTAACGGCGTTCCGGAGACAATTTGACTCTTCTTCTCCTGATCAACCGCCAAAAACTGCTGAATTACGATTTTACTCTTTTTGACTGTTATCTGGAGGTGGAAAAATCGGATGTAGCATCTCAGTACCAAACACAATATAAAAACTTGAGGAGGTTATCCATTTCTCAAATGTGGATGATACAAATACAGTTCGTTTGGTGGATCTTTTCCCATGACCTTGAACCATATACAAACGCAATACATCAATACATTAAATAACACGTAGGTCGTAGATTGATAGTTTAATAAGGATATGGCTAAAGTGACGATGGACGTTATTTATTATTGTATTAAAGCTGGTGATATTTGTAAATATTTTATAGCCTTTTAGCAATATGCTACCTAAATGTTTAGTTTAAAAAAACTGTTAGTATACCAGAGTTTAATGGAGCTATTCTTCAAACTTGCTATTAAACAAATTTACTTGTATAATATTTAGTATCAAAAATAACTTTCTCACTAGAAACTATGCAAATCAGAATTGCCTTGTTAGGGTTATGGCTGCAACCATTACTATTGGACAGTCCCACCCATACAGTTTAACTTTGAAAAATAAATGGGTTGTAAAAATAAATAATTCATATTTTAAATATGTTTATTTAAGGCTTAAATATATATACAATAAATTTTATTTAATTTTCCTCATATTCAGAATCAGAACTGTCACCAGCATTTATATTTATTAAAATTGGTTGAATGCCAATATCATCAATATTCTGTTCTCGGGCATACCACTTTTGTATGATTTCATGGGTATGCCTAACACACTTTTCCCAAATTTGTCGATTACATTGTTTCTTAACTGAACTATCTGAATACCCATCTTTACCAATATATTTATTATAATATGACTTGCAATTTTCCCAAATTAATTCAATAGCACTTCATGTCCATGTTCATCAATGATATAAACATTTTCTTTTTTATTCATTTTTGCAATTTGTAGCAATTCTGGTTTTGTAAATTTTGCATCAAACTTAATGTTGTTTTTAATCAACCATGCAACAATCTCATTTTTTGTAGAAATAGTAGAATAAGAGATAGCTCTTCTAAATTGGGAATTAATTGAGTACTTATCCATTTCATAAATATTTCATTGTTCATTTCTCCATGGTAATCAGCTTCTTTAGATTTTGAACAGAATAGTAAACTTACTTCGAAAACAAATCCTTTGATAGAACCAGCATGGACTATTATAAAACGTTTACCATCATAACCATCTGGTTTACGTACACTTTTAGTACTGTTGTCTTGTTAGTACTGTTGTCTTGCCAAGAGTTAGTTTTACTTCCCTTAGAAAATATCCATGTTTCGTCCTAAAAAAAAACAATTGGGTGAGTACTTGAATAGTTTTCCATATATTTACGCAGAAAATTGGCTCTTAAGGCTGCAATACTGGTCCGTTCCATTAAAGCTCTCCGATTGTCATCTTTGTTATATTTAAATCCCAATGTTTTTAACAAAATGCTAAGAGATGTTTTGCCAATAGATACAATTTCTTTCCCTCAATTCACAGTTTAAGGTACTCAAAGTAACATGCTTCTCTAAAACAATTACAAAAATTAGGTACTCAGGTAGATCAGTTGTTTTACTTTTAGAACGAGGTCTGCTTTTGCCTGGACTAGAAAGAATTGAATTATTTTCTTTTCTTTATTTTATAGCATATACTGTCCGTATATTTTCAAAGCAGCAGCTACCCTCTAACATAAAAAATTGATTAATAAAAGTATATTGCTAAATAATATTTATTTTACTTCTTGAACACTTGAAATTGGTTCCAAAGGTCACCCATTTCTTTTTTCTAACTCAAAATACTCCAACAAATTCAGGACCAGCTCCAGTGCTTGCGAATTCAACCTTTTTCCAGGCATACCTATTCTAAAAATGAAAACTATTTATCAATGGTTCTGGTTATCCAGAAAATTAGGTCAATATTTTTTACTTTGGTGAAAGCAAAATGTGTTTCATATAATTCAGTTTGATGGAGTTCTATCCAGAATCATAATGATATGTCAATTTAAGGTTAGTTTTCATTGCAAAATAAATTAATAAGAAGTAGATAAATAATATTCACTTACCACAATTATTCGAACACTCAGATATAGGTTAGTTGTTAAAACAACTGTTTTTGAAATAAATTTATATGCAAGGGGCAATAAAATGAATAAAAACCTAAAATAAAAATGTAAACAACGTATTTGGTCTGTCAATTTACAAATTCACGGATAAACCACAGATCTTCCATTGTGTAGGTTACACCTATCATCGACATTCGTCATATGGCTATCTCTGTTTGTTATATTATGCTGTATTGGAACAAAGGGATCAATTTTGGGGTTTTAGTTTCTGTGAGTGGAAAAGAGACGTACTACAAAAAGTAGTATGTTAATAATTTCAGCCATGGGAAAAGATCCAGCAAACGAACTGTAGTAGCAAATTTATATTGTTTGTAGTAATAGAAGTCGAAAGTTAATCCACAATTTTAATATAATAAAACTTATAACTGTAAAAGCGACTTGTTTTGGTCAAAGTACCATCATCAGGATATAAAAAACAAAATGGTATCGGGAGAGACTAACTACATTGGTCTTTTGACCGAAACATGTCGCTATTACAGTTTTGTTATATTAAAATTGTGGATTGACTTTCGACTTCTATTACTACTAACAACATAAAAAATAAAAAGTAATTACCCCATTTTAAACTAATAAAATTTTTAAATGGAGTAAATCATCCATAACTTAAATGTGACTGAGAATTAGAAATTAAATATCCAAGTTCCTGTCACACAGTTTTATTATGTAAGTAAATGAAATATATAAAGTTGTTAAGTAACAGCCACTAGTTTCGGCTTTTTGAGAAGCCATCATCAGGCTAAAATACAAACAAGTTTTACAACATAAGAAAATAAATAGGTTCATACCTTATAATTTCTTTTCTTATGTTGTAAAACTTGTTTGTATTTTAGCCTGATGATGGTTTCTCAAAAAGCCGAAACTTATATATTTCATTTACATAATAAAGCTGTGTGACATCGACTTGGATATTTAATTTCCAATAATATGTTTGTTTAAGTAATTTCAATCAATGTTTTAAAGTTACTGTCTCTAATAATGATCAAATTAAGATGCTATAAAATGCTTTGCTAATTAAATCAATTAATTAGTACAATTACAATATACCACATACATTTTTGATGAACTAATTCGTAATTTTTTGCATTAGAACATCAATGGCTAGCATTGTATAAAAAATAAGTGATTGAAGTACTTAGTTGAAGATCTTTTCTTCATATTAATGATGTATTGTCTAATTTTTTAAACCTTGATTGATTTTTAATATTTTTTAGATGAATTAAAGGCCTTTTTCGTTCCTGATTTACAAAGATACCTTTGTAAAAAGTGTAACAAACACTACAAACACAAACGCCATCTGTGGAGTCATCTGCAATATGAGTGCGAAAAACTACCAATGACATGTACAGTAGATAATTGTGGAAAACAAATTCTAAGAAGGAGTAGCATGAAAAGACACATCGTCGTTAAGCACCATGTAATGGATAATTGGGAGCAATATGTTAGCTACATGTATCCATAAATTTTTTACAACATGATTGCATGATTGATACAGTTCTTTTTACCATTTAAGAAACTGACCAATAATTTTTGATTTATTGGTTTTAAAAACAATTTATTGTAACTGGTTTACAAACCAATCGTGTTGTCATACCTAATGTATGTAAAATGTTGAATCTGGAACCGTTGGCGAAACTGATACCGAAAACCGTTTACATTACCACTACACCAACACACACTTTTATCTGCCTGACGCGCAATGTAATCCAATGTCCGTTGGAGCATATAGCCCAGAAAGTAGTTGTTTTTTCTTTAGAAAACGGTCTAATCTGGTTTAGAATCGCTTCTAAACATTATAGGCGCAAGTTCATTAGTTTCTTCTATCTCTGAGCAGTTACAAAAATAATATTTATTACAAAATGTACCTAGTTGCAACTGTAATTTGACCAATATTTTAATGGCTTTATAATAGTATGTTTCTTAGAAGGTAAAAAGACCTATTGAACATAGTTTGAATTTAGATACTTTAGTCTGTTTTATTAAACTGAATCCAGAGATACTTTCTTACCAGAAAAAGTGCAAGAATGTTTCCTTCACATTCCATATAATAAGCAGCTTTAATAATAAGAATAAAAGCAGTTGATATCGAATCAGAAGTTTGTGTTTGATTTTAGCCATATAACTTATAATATAAAATGTTCCAAAAAGAATGCATTTCTTAAAGATATGAGTAGATTAAACATGTTGTTCTAAAAATCATAATTAACAAAAGATATACATTGATTTTATAGTAGGTATAAGATATTTTTGTATTTATTAAAGCAGATATGAAGAACGTTAAAGAAAGAACTTATTAAAAAACTTACTAAGGGGTCTATTCTGTAACCATTCCTTTAGAGGGCGTTAAGATTTTAACGGATGTTAATATTTTTTTGGAATTCACTAACTAAATTTCCCTTAAAATTTTAAAGGATTCCGTTGAAACAATCCGTTAAAATTGTATTATTTAGAGGCATGTTAAAAAAAACTTTAAAAAATAATGGAGTGTTAAATTAGCGTATTTTGATATTGTTAGAGAAATTTTAAAAGATAATAGTGTTGAAGAAGAAACAGTACATTAAGATGATCACAATGAGGATAATAATATTCATAGAAACAACAATTTGCAAGCAATTTGTCAATAAATAAGGGCTAAATATTTTATGAATTAATAATGCTGATATAATTATTACAAAGTACCCCATCAATTTATAAGAATCTTTGAAATAAAATGTTTGATTATTTATTTTAATGATTGTATAATTATAACAAAACCTATTAATAATAGTAACACAATTTTTGTCTCTCTTCTACTTGTTTTTAGCCTATTGGTTTATTACTGTGGCTAAACATCTAATTGCAAATTTGAAATTTGCTAAATTTTGCAATTGCTTATTGTGTGAGTTTATTGCATGTCTGTACAAAATTTTCTAGTTTTAACCCTCTTCCTTTGTATTTTATTTCTTTTTTCTTCTCTTGATACATTTCCAACAGGGAGAGGCAAGTTTACTTTTTCCAATTAAGGTGCTTCCTTGGTTGAGAATTCCTTAAAATAATATTAAATGAATAAATATTAATTAGTTTTGAAAAAGAATTTAGAAAATACTATGAATATTTCTTAATAGGTACTTACTATGTTTACAGTGTCATTATATATAGGTGCATTGCCAGCTTCATTATATGAAGGTGTATTTTGGGTCTCATTATAAGTAGGTATAGTATCAGACTCAATATTTATAAATATAATCTGTCTGGTACTTCTTCAACTCAATTATTTAAATTTTGGGAGATTCCAACCTCCACTAAATCTGCTCCTTTTATACTAATAGTTAAAATAAGGGCCAGCAGTATTTCTTCTAAGTCAAAGGTTAAACTGGACCACCTCCTCCTGTGCCTTGGGGACCATATTTGATGTCCCTTGTCGGTCTTTTAATATTTGCCTCCCTTCACTTAAAGTCTAAAATAATATTTAATTTATAAAATGGTCCTGAATATTGTAATAGTATTTTTTATATTTTGCACTTATAAAAATCTTCATTATAAAACGCATTTGCGTATCGTAATGTAACTTTTACGCACGCAAATTTTTGTTTTAAATGGTTGGCGACATGAGACTATTGACATTGACATGACAAGACTATTGAAAATGACATTTGTAGCTAATAGCAATTTAATAATTTTATATTGTTCTTTAAGATAGTATTTGTGAATATGATTATCATCTTTTACTTATATAATATATTATTATTGGTGTATTAGTAATTTTAAAATATTTGAAAACATTAACATTTCATAATTTAAATGTCAAAACTGTCAAATGTTATAAATTACACAGTGTTACCGACATACTTTTTAAAATCAAAATTTTCGTAATTACACAAAAATAATAAATTGATTTAAAAAAGGATAAAATGGCAACATATAAAAAATATTATAAACAACTTATTTCATATGGCTGTTGTGACACTCGTTCTTTAAAAAACTCATCGCTTCGCGATTCGTTTTTTAAACTTGAACTCGTGTCATAACAGAATTCCATATGAAATGCGTTGTTTAATATACTATTATATAATAGCCATTAACAGAGGTAACTTATTTTTTTAAAGGTTTAAAAATCTGTATTGTAATTAATGTATTTCATTATGATACAGATTTTTCGCCTTGATTAAGTGTATCATACAACAGAAGTATATAGTACAGACTATTTAATAGTTCACTTAATTTAAATAAATCCATAAGTTTTATCTTGCTGCTCATCAAAATTTTCCTTTCTTTAATATTATTTTTGTTTTCTTTTTATTCTTTTAGCTTTAGACAAATTCAATTAATTGTTTCAACACAAAAACATTAAAATAAACCACAAATTTAACTATATTTCACTATTATAAGTTAAAATTTATTTTTTTTTTTTTGCTTTCTTTGATTGACAAAGCTTATATCAATTGTGCCAAATGTTGTACACTATTTTTAACGGCATCCTTTAAAATTACATATTTTTAACGGTCCTCTAAAGACATTATGAATACCTATTCCGATATTATTATTTAACGGACCTTTAAAATATATATTTTTAACGGCCTTTAAAATTTAACGGAATAGTTACATAATAGACCCCTAAGAACAATAAAAAAATAAAACTTTTTAACAAAATTACGTCTTCAGAACAACAGAAATCGCATTTCTGAACAAAATGTGTAGTTATCGGAAAGAAAACTGTTTTAATTTCTCTTTAGAGAGATTAAACTTTAAATTTTGGTTAAATTTATTGTACTAACCCTTACCCTATGGAAGTCCATCTTACTAGAAATAACTAACTTAACTTTCAACTTTAATTAAAAAATTAGCGTTTAGAATACAATGACAGCTGTAACAAAACAGCTTGTAAGAAAACAAAATGTAACTTCAATATGTCAATATGACGATGCTCGTAGTATCGAAACAACTGTCATTGTAGTCTAAAAGCTAATTAGTTGTTATTTATTCTTATTAAATTTTAAGTTACTTTTCACCTTCACTTTACTATGCTTTAAAACATATAATTTTAACTCATTACCTTTCTATATGATCATTTTTCTTTGTATCTGTATTTTAGCCTCATAATGATATATCTTCATGAGCCACATTAGAGTAATGATTTCCACCTTCGTTTTTTTTTCTTTTATCTTAGATATTTTTGTAAATTTTTATTTTTAGTTAACAGTATTTGTATATTTGTAAAACAATAACGTACTAAATTATGACCAAATACTTTGTACAACATTACCAATAAAATTATGCTGTTTTTGAATCCATCAATAAATTAAAACCTTTCCGAACACTCCTGGTAACACAACCGATTTTTTTCAATTATTTTGTTGCCACAAGGCCATGCGAGTGATTATTAAAAAGACATTGATACAATTTCTGTTGTCAATTTGTATTAATTGTTTTGTTTTTAGGAGCCGTGTTCGATCCCTATAACCAAAGATATTTTTGTAAACAGTGCAACAAGAGTTACAAACATCGTAGACACCTTTCTAGTCATATTAAATATGAGTGTAGAAAATTGCCTATGTTCAAATGTACGATGTGTTCCAAGAAATTTTATCAAAAGTATACATTGAATGCTCACTGCAGACATATCCACGGACTGTCAACTCGATAGGAATTAAATTTATTCTACTAGGAATGTTTACAAGAAATGTATTTTATAAATAATTGATAAACAGGGTGCGGCTAACGATTCAAAACTTTTTAAGGGAAAAAGAAATATATTTTATTTGTTTTTTAAAGGTTACTATTATTTTATTTAGGAAAAGTTTCCTTGTTCGTCGAGATTCTACCAAAGCTACATGACCCTGGTTTCACTAACCAAGGTTACGCAAAAGGGGGAGCATGATAACGTTATTTCAAACTCAATGCAAATTGCCCTAATCATAATAAAGAAATAGTATCAGAAGTAAGGACTTGCGGTATAAAGCAATTTTGATTTTGTTCATGATTTTGTATTCAAATAAATTAAATATCTAGGAGTGATCCTATTTTTGGGCTAAGATAGAAAACTTATGTTCGAATGAATCCGGTCCAGGACCCATACAGTGTTTGACTCATCCCCAAGGGGATGCCTATCAACCAAATCACCTCGAAACTCGCCGTTACCTACATCTCGGAATCACTTCCCTAGCATAATTTAAGATGGACGGCGGTCCCTCACACACTCTCCTTTCGCTTCTGCCACTCGCAACCTCAACAACATTTCCTTCCCATAACTATGCTCTCAACTACTCTGTTTACCTCCTCCCATTCTTTTTTCCCCTCAACATGTTTTCTCAATACACTGTCTCCCCAAGTGTCCTCTCCAACTTCCTTAATACCTCCTCATTCTTCCAATTTCTAAACACATGCCCCACATCATCCTCAACTTCACACCTTTCGCACATTCCTGTCTCCCTTTTCCCAATCTTGTTGAGATACTCTACCCTTGACCCGTCCGGTGACGTCCTGTGAGCACCTGAGTCAAAAAGTAGTTTGCCCCGCTAAACTTCCGCTCCATAAAATCTCTCTTACCTTTAACGCCCCTTCATGCTTTTCCCACCTGCTCTTTATTTCCTCCTCTAACCACTCCTCTTTGAGAAAAACCGTCGCTGCCAGACCACCCACTATTCTGTATCAACAAAAGCCCTCTTTGCACCTGCAGTAGCAGATTAATCCTTATCTTAACACCCGCTCTTTTACCCTACACTCACCTGTACAGCATTCTCTGTTTATTCGTCCTACCAATAACTCTCCTCTTTCATTCTCCCGGTCGTACATTACCCAACAATCTCCCCAGCAATATTGCCTGTACTTTTGCTTTCTCTGTCGCCTTTAATATCTCATTTTTCAAGTACATCTGGCTATCCAACCACGCACCTAAGTATTTCACCCAGTTCTCCTTTCCTTTCGCCAGCACCTCTACGTCCCTCGCCTTGCTTTGTCCTTTTACCAGTGATCCCACCGTCTTATTTTCCGTCTTCCAATCCACAACTCTCAATCTTCTGCACAATCTTCCTACACATCTTCTCTGCCTTCATTTCTATCTCTGCCTCTTCCTTTGCTGTACAAACATCGTTCGCATATACCGTAATCTCGCATACTGTCCCAGACTTGTCGAACACACACTTCCATAGCATGGGTCACAGAACCGATCCCTGGGGCACTTCCTTTTCTATTCTATGCCTCCTCCCTCTCGGATCGATAATAACCTGTCCCGTAAGATAATCCTGCACTAGATTGACCAATCCCTCCCCATACAAGTGATCATGGATCAAAAAATCCTTGGAACAACCGTATAGAAAAAATCTTATCCAAAGCTTTAGTAGTAAGCTGGATATTTGGAAAAACATGGGGCTTGTTTATCAAGCGCTTGGTCACATATGCTTCATTTATACATTGTGTAAAAGCCAAATGGAATAAATTCATTATTTCGGTTACTGTACAAATTTATAAAAAATCCCAAAACACGTCAAATTTAAATTATAACTTGACATTCTTTAACGTGAAAATGCAACCCCTACCTTCAACCCCCTTAGAATGACAGGTACAACCCCCAATTTTTTAAATGGGAAGTATAGGCTTGTGATATATCATTTGAAAGGTCTCTTCATTCTCTATTCAAAAATGTTATTGTTTTTAAATTTAATGCAAAAATTAACATAAAAAAATTAATATCATGTTGTTACCGAAATTCGCTACAATACAATCAAAAACTAAAATGTAATGCAAAACGTAATAAAATGTAGAACACGAAAAAGAACTATGAATGTTAATGAAGTAGATGTTCAAAAGGTTCTACGCGAACGTCTTGGCAACATCCTAATCTCAAATAAAACTGTCTTCTAACATTATTTAACATATCAGGCGTGATCGACCTAATCGCAAGCGTTATTCGTTCTTTTAAGTCATTTAAATCAGAAGGTTTAGTTTTTTACACATAAAAAAGAAATCTAATAATGTAAGATCAGGTGATCGCGCTGGCAATTCAATCATTCAATCGATCCTCGCCTCCCTATCCACCGATTGGGAAATATTGTATCGAGGTACTGCCGGACATTAAGTTGGTAATGTGGTGGTGTTCCATACTGCTGAAACCATATCGTATTCGCTGGAACTTGAGGGTTACCTGGATCAGGATATAAATTTGCCAACGTTGGAATGACATCATTTTGAAGTAGTGCCAAATAATTGTTGCCATTCAAGTTGCCCTCAATAAAAAAGGGACCAATGATATTGTTCCCTACAATCCCTGCCCAAACATTAACCTTTTGAGGGTATTGAGTGTGTTCTTCTCTCATCCAGTGAGGATTTTCCGTGGACCAGTAGCGGCAATTTTGCCGATTAGCATGACCGTTAAGTAAAAAAGTACACTCATCAGAAAACATAACGTCTTCTAATAGGATAATATTGTTATCCAACATGTCTTATACGGATGCAATTTATTTTCTTTTAATATGTTTGCTATCGATGTATGGCTAGCATTGAATGTAGTGAAAGCCTGTCTACTCGATGTATGTGGGTTTTCCTAAAACTCAAGCAACACATCTAATTTGAGTTCATCACTCAGTGCATTGGCAGCTGCTTTTTTTATCTGCCTTACATGACCAAACTCGCGAAACTGCTTTTTTATTTTACTTATTGTTCCTTGGGATATAGGCGGTAAATTAGGAAATTTCTCATGAAATAGGCGAGTTACTTCCTGTTGTGTTCGGATGCTATCTCCGTAACCAATCATTTGTAAAACTGTTATTTTATGCATTTCCGTTAATCTAACCATTTTTCAGAATTGAATTGAACAAACTTTATACTTAAATTACAACAATGACAACTTAAATAAAACAATTTACTACTGCTTGTTAAAATAGCGTTGCCACGGAAATTCTTTAAGTTTTTTAATGGTTACCATCCAAAAACCTCATTGCTATGGTTTTTGTTCACTTTCTCATTATCAAGACCTAAACGGGAAATAATAAATAATAAATAAATTCGGTAACAAAATAATATTAATTTTTTTATGTTAATTTTTGCATTAAATTTAAAAACAATAACATTTTTGAATAGAGAATGAAGAGACCTTTCAAATGATATATCACAAGCCTATACTTCCCATTTAAAAAATTGGGGGTTGTACCTGTCATTCTAAGGGGGTTGAAGGTAGGGGGTTGCATTTTCACGTTAAAGAATGTCAAGTTATAATTTAAATTTGACGTGTTTCGGGATTTTTTATAAATATGTACAGTAACCGAAATAATGAATTTATTCCATTTGGCTTTTAAACACTGTATGGTGCCCAAAAACTCAACAATCGGTGGTATATTCTGAGTTGTAGAAGTCTAATGGTCCGGCTACACAGAACGTTTTGCCTGCAGTCCAAACCGTGCAGGTATGACGGAACACCGTACGTTGGCTACACGCGAAGGCTTAAAGTAAAAACTAGACTGCGCAAATTTCAGTGTCAAAAGCTCGCAATTCATATACGATGTGGAGCACAGCAGAGGTTTTTATAACGAGAGCGTTATTGTATTGTTTATTAATAAAGAAGACTTCATTTTTCTTGTTTCTGTCAGAATATTCCTTACTTTTCACCTTCCACAATGCCGGCAAAGATTTCTATAGTCTATAAATTCACTTAAAAATTGTTTTGAACGGCTTCTTATATTGCTCATTTCGCCTATTTGCCTAGAAAACTTTTGCTGGACTGAAGAACGTATTGAATGACCGGCCACACGTTGCAATTAAAACCGTAGAACCTATAACCTCAGGAAAAATCTTCAGCAACTCGAGAGTACAGGCCGCGCTTGGAAGGCTTCGCGCGATACCGTCTTGCCGTCTATACGCACGCTCTTACCTGCGCAAACGAGTCTCTGCAGGCATGCTCTCAGGCAAAACGTACTGTGTAGCCGGACCATAACGACTGGTTTGTCTAGGAATAACTAGTCAAATACAACTTACCCCACAGCATTCCCAGAGGCGAAACTGGGTCTGCCTAATGAAGGAGTTTTTACGACTGCAACATATTCAAAATTCTGGTGATTTGCTTGATTAACTAAGGGTCCTGGACAACATTTCACCAGCATCAACAAGCCGTTTGAAGTGTTTACAAAAAGAGTTTTATATTTATGTTGTTTTTTGTGGACAAAATTAAGTGTGGTATGTTCTATCTCTATAAACTTGATATGCTTAGTGTTTTGTTACCAGTTTTAAAAACTTTACTTTTATATTATTTATAATGACAAAATATTGACTAGGTAACTAATGAAACAAAAAGGAAACTTTTCCTAAATTAATGATTTGAATGTATTTCATGTGTTAATTTTAGTTTTTAAAAAAATATTGTGTTCTAGTTTCTAGTAGTTTCTCTAAAGATAAAGCTGTGTATATTACTGTAACCATTAGGTTTTATAAGCCAAGATTTACCACCATGACTTTGACATTTAGAATTAGAGTTACAAAGTAGTCCTGATAATTTTAAATCTTTTTTAAATCTTTAAATCCACTGATTTTTTTACTACTGTATTTTCTCCTTACAAGAAGTTCACTTAATTGTGTATAAGTTTTAGTACATAATAAAGCATTTATTTATTTATTTAAGAAAAAATGACGATTACATTATTATATCTTATCGAAAGAGGTTTATGGTTATTATCATTATAATTAATTTCGTAATTAATGCCTAAAACGTCTACCAGAGCTGTCAAAGATACTTTGGAAAAGTATCTAGATACAAGATAAGTTTCTTTTCGAAAAAGAAAAGTTACTTAGGGTATCTAGTTGCGGTTTATAAAAAAAGAACTTAAATACGTATGTTAAGTTACTTTTTTAGATACTAAATAAAATACTTTTTTCTACAAATGTCAAAAAATGACAAGATTTGAGTATTGGCAAGAATATGCGAAGTGACCCTTTTTTCATTTTTCTTTGTTACTAGGAAACTGTGCGCGAAGTAGTGTGCGAAATACTTACTTCGCACACTGCATATAAACTATATGGGATTTTTATATTTTAACCTTTAGAAGAAATCATTTATTATTAATGTATAACAATAATTATTAAGGCTTTCAAATTGTGAGAAAATTTAACACTACCTAATTTTATTTATTATTTACAATGTTAACATTAATGGTGCAGTTAGGTGGGGTACTGCTTACTTCATCGTCGCTCAAAATTTCCATTATTTCACAGTTATAAATATCACGCACGAAATTGACGCAAATAAGAATTCACTCTAAAATGATGCAAATAATTATCAAGAACTGTCACTTTGAAATAATTGCCAACAAATGCTATTTTATTTCCATTGTTACAGTACCTAATTACTTGATGTGGAAAAACAGTTCAATCCAGTTCAACACTTTTTTTCATATTAAGCTAAGCGTTTGTAGAAAAAGTTTTGTTTGCATTTCATGCGCGAAATACTTTGGTGATCTCAATTATTTTTCAGTTCTCGATCACCAAAGTACTAGATCCAAAAATAACCATTATATACTGCCGAGCATAAAATGGGGGCACCAGTAATTTGAAGATATTGTAGACATAGTTGACTAACAAATTGCTTCAATAAAAACAGGTTAAGTTTATAGTTCAAAGTTTATTGAAAGTAACATGAATGCTTTTTGTTAATACAAAAGAATTTTAAGAAATTCAGTAGCTATGATTTCCTCCTCCAGCAGTAATAACAGCCTGCAATCGACAAGGCATGCTTTGGATCAGATTTTACATTTACATTTTGTGGAAGATTGTCCCATTACTGTACCAGTATATCGCCAAGCTCTCAAGATTTCTGGGGCCCGACACATTTCTACGCAAATGCCTTTTTAATTAATCCCAAACATGCTCTATTGGATTTAAATTTGGACTTAGGGCAGGCCAAACAAATCAATTTGAACCTCGTCAAGATACGCAGTAACTATTCGATCAGTGAGGGGCTGTCTAAGAATAACCATTAACGGTAAAACATGGTCTTGTAGAATCTCTATCAGGTAACTATGCGCAGTTGACGTCCCATTTTTGATAACAGTTATGCCTCTCCATACCATAACTGATCCTTCACCAAATGGAAGTCGCTCAGCAATACACGCTTGAGCATATCTCTCGCCTTATCGTCGTCACACATACGTCTATCTGATCCTGTGAGACAGAATCGCGATTCTGCAGAAAACAGTAGGATACTCCAGCTAATATCTCATCGGTAACTAAGGTAGTTTTTGTTATCTAAGATACTTTTTTAAGTTATAAGATACAGTTCTTTTTAAGAAAGATACTAGTAACTTTTGTCCGAAAAATAAAGTAACTAAGGTACAGTAACTTAGATACTTCAAAATAACTAAATTACTCTAAAGTAACTAAGATACTGACAGCTCGGACGTTTACGAAAAAAATCAATATTAAATCCAGGGGCCCGATCCTGGAAAATGTCACTAGTGACAATGACAAAAAATGTCGCTTGCAAACTGGCAACGTTGAAGTGACATTAATTGGGTACATTCAGGAGGTCCCAGCGGCTGAGATCGCTTAGTAAGGAGTCCCTCTGAATGTAGCGCTGCTTGAAAGCTATTCAACAGCGGCTGACTGTTTTGCTCAGCGTAGAAATTTGTCGCTTTCTAAAAAGTGCATCGCGATTTTGACATTAATGACATATCGAAATTGGGTTATGTAGGTTTGTGTTGATCTTAATTATATTCTAAGGTGTTGATTGTTGGGATAAGATTTATCCAATTGATAATTGAAGATAATTATTGTAGTTTTGTACATGAACACAATAGACATATAAAAACCAAAATAAAAATTGGGTTATGTTTTCAAATGTTTTGACTTTTGTTCCGCTATCAGTGAGCCACGCATTCAGGCGAAACGAAGGCGCTTATTAACAGCGGCCACAGCATGCTGAGTGGCTAGATCTAGCCGCTGGGACCTCCTGAATGTACCCAATGTCTCTCGTAAAGTAGTGGAGACTTTTAAAGTCGCGAGAGACTTTCTTCCAATTTAGCGCATTAGGTTACTGTCAAAGGTGTTTTCATGAAGGATAACCTTATTTTTTTAACCTTCATAAAGTTACGATTAATTACGTGATGGTGAAAGTTTTTACAAGCTTTATTGTTATTAAAAATGGACTTAACATCTTTCTGAACATGTTAAATGATTTAGAAGAAAATGAGGACGAAGAAGAGGTTGTAAGAAGGAGAAGGACCCCAGTGGACCCATTCAGTTTGAGTGATGTTTCATTTATAAAACTGTTCCGGCTTGACAAAAATTCGGTTAGAAATTTATTAGTGCCATTGTTGAGCCCGTTCATGGTCCAATCCCTTCGTCAGTCAGCCCTGACTATTGAAACGAAGGTATGATAATATATGTACATTATGTTCGTATGTGCATTCCAATGTAGTCTGAGCATTAGATCTTGGTCGCATTAAATTTCTTTGGTCATGGTAGTTACCAAAACATCACTGGAAGAAACATCTTCATCGACATCAGCCAAAGTTCCGTTTCCAGATGCATCGATGAAGTGGTTGGAGCACTTAATAATCGCCATTGATCCACCCTCTTTGAAGTCCCTAAGCTATTCAAATGAGCGGCCAATTGATCCCACATATTTTTCTCTCTGTCTTTTGTGAACGTTTGGGAAAACTTTCCCCTATGCAGTTCCTCATTCTGGCCCATAAACTCCACCAGAAATTCTTTTTGTTTTTTTGTTGAAGTATTTCTTATCACTCTGTATTTTCAATTATAAAAAAATAAGTATTAAACAGTTGATAATTATGTGAGGTTAGAATGGGTAGAACGGTTTCAATGGGAGTACCAACCATAAATAGAAAAAGTTACTAAATATTCTCATCTTTTCAATAATAGTAATTTTGTGTCTGCGGTCGACTTTTTTTATTTGACATTTGACGACTAATGACATTTTTTGTCATTGTCACTAGTGACATTTTCCAGGATTGGGCTCCAGAAGTTACCTTTAATTTCGATAACAGAAACCGACATTATATCACATTTGGTGAAATCAGGCCTAATAATTAATTTTATTTCCAAATATTATTGTATTTAGAATTACATTTACCGAAGTACTTTATATAATAATTTAGTTTAGGAAGTCCTGGGTTTCGGTCAATAACGGATTAAAAGTATAAACAATAATAAAACTGCTTGTTGTGACGTTTCGATTTATTTAAAAATCATCATCAGGCCATTAGTCCTAAACAGTTTTGAAAAATTCTACATCAATTTACATATAGATAAAATAAAAAAAACCTTTTAAAAAACGTAATTTAAAATTTTTAACACATATTTACTTTTATTTGAACAAAAACAAAGATATAATTTACTTTTATTTGAAACAAAACACTAATACAAGCTTTTTTGAAGTTAATGTAACCTTATATGTAGTTTTATTATTGTTTATACTTTTTAATCTATTATAAGTACATCGAAACCCAGGACTTCCCAAACTAAATTGACACTGACGGTCACTGACGGTTAGAATATTTGCTGTAACTTTTTGGATTTACTGAGTACTCAATGGTATCCATAGATTTAAGAAAGTGATTAACTGTTTCTCGACGAGTTAATTGACTGAGAATGCTGAGATACACTAGTGCCCGGTTTCACAAAAGCTGATTAAGCAAGTGATTAGTTAATCAACTGTTAAAGTTAACAGTCTGTTATATCTTAATCAGGTTTCATAAAACAAAATGTGTTTTTCTTAATCAATGATTAACTAACAACGAATTAGATTTGGCAACATTGAAAAAACGTCGTTTTTTATACGTTTAGAGGTTAGGTTTAATCAAGAACCAAAAATAGCAAAATAATAATTTAATTATTGGAAAAATTATTAGAAAAATAGTTAACAACCTATTAATTTTACAATGGAAAATAAAAGAAAGAGAACATGTAATTTTTCCGAAGCAGATAAACAAACCCTTTTAGGTTTAGTTAACCAGTAAGTACCTATAAATTAATATAGTTGGAACAGAAAATTTAAATAAAAGCTTAACTGTATTTTTTATGCATTTTTGTTATATCATTTTTTTATTAAGATATAGTTGCATTACATCAAAAGCAACAGACGGAGCCACTTTAAAGAAAAAAAAAACGAAACCTGGAAAATTATCAGCGACATTTTCAATGCCCAAAGTATTGTAGAGAGAAGTATAGAGCAGTTAAAAAACCTTTACAATAATATTAAAAGAGAGGAAAGAAAGAAGGTGGCTATAATACATGTATGTATCTGTATAAGTTCTCAATAACTTTTAACATTTATTTTGAATTATTGCAGAAAGAAAAGTACAGACAGAAATTAATAAATATTAATGTTACAGAAGAACAGATGACTGAGTATATGGAAATTGCTGCAATTGAAAAGGTATATTAATTAAGGAATTAAAGCATATGAACCAAGCCATATATAGGGATTTAATGAACAGGTGTCAATATAATATATAATGTAATTTTTATTCTTAGAATATTACAAACAAGGTTTGGTTCTGTAGTTCTTTCGTAAGACATTCAATTTAGTATATAATACAAATTTACACAAAATTGCAGGAAGAAAGGTTTAGGACAGGGGGTGGTACATGTAGCACTTCTTTGTCAGATTTAGGTGCACAAGCCATTGCTGTTATTCAAGAGCAAATTGCACCAATGGATAACCCTTATGATGATGCGACATTATATTTTGGTAAGATTATAAATTTATCTAAAGTATTAATTTACCAAGTAATTTACCTATTGTTAATCCTACCACCTTCTGTGTTACAAATACATTTTAGATTAAAATTTAATAAATTTGAATTTATGTATAGTGGGATCATAACTTTGAAAATGATATTAATTTGCAAAGTTCTAATAATTCCAACTAAAATTTGTATCTACATTAATTTATTTACATCTATAAGTATTTCAGAATTTTACTACTAAATTTTAAATCTATTAAAACTCTCATAGAAGTCCAATACTATCTCTTTCAACTAAAATTGTTTATCTTCACCACTACAAAATATAACTATTTAAATTATACAAGCTTTACTATATATAAGTATGGATCTTACTTCATTATAAATTTATAGTATAAAGTTAGTTTGTTTGTTGTATTATTTCTGAAGGTATGCTTTTATATCATTTTTATAGGAAGTATCGTCTTTAATCACATACAACTATATCAAATAAAGTAAACATATATTAATTTATTTCAGATGATTCTCAACCCATAGAAGTGAATGAAGTAGTTCCAATCATCCCAATTGAAACATCCCTTCCTATAGTTGACAATGTTCCTCTACCTCTACCTCTAATAAGAAAAAAACACAAAGATGTGTAGTAAAACAACATATAAAAAACAGACCACTGTCTGAAAGGCTGAAAATTATATATTTTAAAAATAAAATAGCAAATGCCAAGTTAGAAAGGCAACTAATGTTGAAAGAACATAATTTAAAAATGGCTGTTTTAAAGGAAAAACTTAATAAATACACAACTGCTTAACCTGTTAATCTATTTTATTTTTATATAAAAGTTGGTCCAATCATTTGGTTTCATTTATTTTGTATATTTAATAAATATAAGGTTTGTTCATATAGAAAATTATAAGTTTGTCAATATTACAGGTCACTGACAAAATTCATGAAATGATGCTGACATGTTAGTAATTTGTAGGTACGTAACTTCTGTGAACATTATCAGACTTTTTTTCTTTATAATTAACCAGTACAAGTGCTATTATATTTTTCTTTGGTTTAGTGTTAGGTTTTATTTACAAGTTTGCCAATAATTAGTAATGAGATATTGACAGTATAATTAATTCAAATTCATTTCAAATGACAATATGAAAATGCAAAATTAATAAAATTGCCTTTAACTTAAAATGAGAAATAGTCTTCAAAATACAGATAGCCAAATACTGCACAGACATGTTGCGGATGAACACTGTATGAACAAACCTATAATATGTACTTAATTTACACACTTTTTATCTAACAAAAACAGTATTAATAAGAGCTGTCCTAACTGCAGTATTTTGTTCTATTCCAGTAGCTGCTTGTACTTCTTCATTGGGTGTTACAGCATCATTATTTGGAACTGGTAACTCATTAATAGGTATATCATCATATAATTCTATGGATAAATTATGTAAAACACTACAGGCCACTATTATTGGTAAAATATTATTAATTTTAAGTGCCATACCAATATGAAGGCAAGGGAATCTTCTTTTCAGGACACCAAAACATCTTTCAATTGTATTCCTTGTTTTTATATGAGCAGCATTATAAGCTTCTTCAGCTGGATTGCTGGTATGTAATAATGGAGTAAGCAAATATCTTTTACAAGGATAACCACTATCACCAAGGAGATATTTGTCACCATAAAATCCATTTTCAAACTCGTATATAATAGGAGAATCATTAAAAATTGTACTATCATGTACTGAACCCGGCCATCTAGCGATAATGTGCAGTATTTTTAACTTTGCATTACATATCATCTGCACATTAATTGAAAAGTACCCTTTTCTGTTTCTAAATAACTCAGCATTATGCCCCCCTGGTGAATTTATCCGTATGTGTGTACAGTCTATAGCTCCAATCACACAAGGAAATCGAGCAATGGAGTAGAAAGCTGTAACAGTATCTTCTATTTCTTCCCTTTCTCTTGGCATTTTAATGTATGTATTCTTCATACTTGCTATATGATGTGTAACACGATGTATTATTCTACATACTGTTGATTTCCTACATTGAAAGTATCTCCTATCACTTGTTGAAATGCCCCAGTTGCATAAAACCTCAATGTGATGAGTAGTTGGGTTAAAGCAGGAATCGATTTATTTCTAGAAGTAGGAGGTTCAACCAATGGACCTATTATTTCTAAAAGTTCCTTAACTGTACGTTTTGTAAATCGAAAACGAATTTTAAAATCATGATCATCATATTTTTCAAAGGCATTGATTCTATCTCTAGTTTCTCGAAGTCTCCGTACATTGCGTCTTACCCTTCTTCTTGGCCGATTTATGGATGAATTGGATGAAAGTGAGGATAACGAAGAACAAGACATTTTAAATGTAAGTATGTTTACCTTTACTTCTTTTATAAAGAATAAATACTGTAATACTTTTTTTTAAATATATTTATCAAAATATAATTCGATTTTTTATTTCCTTCCCAATATTTAACGACTTTTTTGACAATAAAATAAATTTGACAGCTCTTAATCATAGGAAAATACTTGATTAAGCTAATCAATGATTAAGGGACCTTTAACAAGTGATTATTTAGTAATTCAGTTTTATGAAACAGTTAATCATTGATTAGACAGTTTAATCATCTGTTAAGGTAATCAACTGTTAAATTTACTAATCACTGATTAAGAAACACTTTTTAAATTTTAATCAGTGGTTAAGTTGCTAACAGCTGATTAAGACCTTAATCAACGTTTGTGAAACCGGGCATTAGGCTCCTTTGGGTAAATTTAATTTCATCGTCTGTTTATGGATACCCTTCAATAATCCGCTTTAGTCACTTTCTTAAATCTATCAACAGGTTTTATAGGTTTTTATTTAAGAATGATCAAAGTTTCTTTTAATGGAAAACTGAAATTATAAAAACTTTTACGGTAGCATATACACAAACATGGAGAGAAATAATAATTGTACTTGACAGTAAAAAAAAGTGTGTACATATTTATAGGTAAACATCTAACAACAGTAGGTTTATTTGCAGTCATTAATAAAATTACAGTGTACATTTATTTATGCGAGTAGATCAAGATACTATTTTAACGTTGAAATGTACAGGGAAATTATATGCAAAGGGCGTCTTATTTCGTGAGTCAAAATCCCTAATGAAAACTGATTAAAAGAGGATTTTTTGATCTCTAATTTAAGAGTAACACTTCCGAAGGAAAAGCTCTCAGATAGTTTTTAGACTCTAATTCCGAAGCAAAAATTATAATCACCTTTTCCATACTAATTATCACACGAATTTAAAGAAATTAATTATATTTCTTTTATGTGTTTCATAATTTTAATTCTTGAATTTTTATTATGTTTTCATAATTTTAATTATTGAATTTTCATTATGAAAAACATAATAGAAATAGTCGATTTAAAATTTTGAAATACATAATAGAAATTCAATTTCTATTATGTATTGCGGTTGCCTAACTTGCTGTAATGCACTTCAGGTACATATGTCACTTATATAGTTAGGCAACCGCAATACATAATAGAACTTGAATTTCTATTATGTATTTCATAACTTTAATTCTTGAATTTCTATTATGTATTTCATTATTTTAAATCAGCAATTTCTATTATGTATTTCATTATTTTAAATCAGCAATTTCTATTATGTTTTTCATAACGGAAATACGTGTATTAAAATTATGAAATACATAATTTTAATTCTGTAAAAAAATAATTACGAAATTGAAATTTTGAAACTAAAGATTATTTTTTATTATTGCTTTTTTAATGTTATTAAATACCAAAACGGCACGCCATACCCTTCGTATATACTTTCTCTACGAATTTTTCTATTTCAAAATATTAATTTACTTGGTCTATATACGTAAGTAATACAGTAGGTTATTGGTTGTTTTTTTGAAAATAATTTTGATTTGAATTTGTTAATAATTAATATCAAAAACAATTATTATATGAAGTATGATTTGGAATGATAAATTTATTATTATCTACGAAAAAAATACTTTGATTATTTGTAAAGTAATATTATTAATGTATAGACCAAGTAATTTAAGTACTATATTGTAATATAATTTTTTAATTGGAGAAATTGTAAACAAATCAATGGACAAAATAATACTTATTAATTATAAATATGTTAAAACTTGTTTAACACTTTACCAAAAATTAAGATGGAATAATTGTATTGTAAGATTTATATAATAACGTATAATAAAATTGAATATAAAGTGATAAATATGACAACTTTTGGTGTATATTTTGATATTCTGACAAATGCATGAATATACCTTAAAAGTAGTTGAAGTTATTTTTATTTTTAAATTTATACGTTCTAAAGTAATCGGAAATGTAGTCAAATAAAATAGTTTTAATCGTTGCACAACAAAGAGATACGTCCTTTATTTCCTGAAAAACTGTAAAAAACATTCCTTGGTAAGTATAGAAAAATAACATGTTTAATGCTTGATACCAGAGCCGATGCTAGGATATCTGCAAGTTGTTTTAGTGCACTAATGAAAAACATAAGGTTATTTCACAAAAAGTAAATGTATACCTACATTACGGAAGAGTATTTAAAAATCTTTCGTCACATCTGATGTACTTTTTTCACTTCTACTAATCCCCAGTACTATTAATGTCCCCAGACAAGAATATACTCTAGGCCTAGCCTAGGAAATTTGGCACAAAACCCACAAAATTTGCGCAAAAAACTAGATTGGCGTGGGGATCTTTGCATTCGCAACGTTAGCTAATAAGGAAAACAATTTTGGATGTTGAGTTTGCAGTGATTCGGTAAGTTATTTCATCGAAACTCAAAGGTACGACCTTTTCAGCGTGGTCATCCGGGTTGTCGATATCAAAGTCGTGATGAACGACTAAAAAACTAGTTTTTCTCCGAAGTTGTACTTTTAATGCCTAGACAGAAAAAGTTCGTTGTTAGGCAACCTTTCAAGTAATAATTTAAATCACCATTGCTAAAAAGGCAATGAATTAGACAATAGATAATGCACATTAGACCAACCGTGATATGAGTGCTAACTTTAATTTAGCTTTTTGGTACCTTTGTTTAGATAAAAGCAGAAATGTTTCGTATTTGACTGCTGGTAGTCATGTGACTGATTCGTCTGATGAAATATGTAATGCATTTTATCAGTTTGGCAGAGGTTGACAGATTTATTATGTACAAAAATGTTACAATGTTACAAGTCATATTTCTTCTAGATGCAATTGCTATAAAATAAATAGTGACTCATTCTATTGGAAGAAAAAGTATCAATATTTATACAAACATTCAAATAATATCTACTAATTAACTAAATTGAAAAAAGAAACGAAATATAATAAACAATTAGTCAGTCAAGAACATTATAAATACATTTTTTTTTAACTTCCATTTTTTATTCAACAAATTTACTTCTTTGACTCAATGACAGCTGTTTTTGAATTAAGGTAGACATTGAGTTTAGAAAAGCTATAAAAAGTGGAAGTTATCATTTTGTTTTTAAAGTTCTTGGTAAGCTCGATTTCTACAAAGTAAAGGTTAATACAATAAAAATGTAATTACTTACTTATTGAATATTCTGTGCCGTCCATCTTCAACGCCAACATCAAGATGGCCGACAAGTATTCCAGAATAAAATAAATAACTAAGTTTATGTTCAAATTTCACTCATTTCATTAGCTTGAAAAAATTCATAGTATACAATCCATGTCTATCAGATCGAGAAAGTTTAAATTAAATTTGCCAAATTTATATGGAGAAGAAATCACCTTAAGGGCTTACTTTACTATAGAAGATCATAGGAATTTGCAATTTATTCTTATGTTATATCTGAAAAATATTTCAGCTTGGGGACATTTCTACTTATTTTTAATTGTTTATTGGGTTGAATAAAAGTGCAACATTCTCCCCAACAACTTCAATATTAATATTATCATTAAATATTTACTAACTTGGTTTATTTTATAAAAAAAACTTATCTTTTATAATGATTTAAATATTTTTAGTTTTAGATACTTGTAAATGTGAGCAGTGCGGAAAATCGTACAAAAATTTTAAATGTCTTAAAATACACAAGTATGTATATTGTGGTAAGGAACCGTCAATATTTTGTCCTTGCTGTCCCTATAAAACCTTCATCACTGCCAACATGAAGAGGCATATGGCGTTACGTCACGGAAAATCGTTCGTTAAAGATTTGACATAAGAAACAATTAAATTGGAATGTTTCTAATTATTGTTTGAACCGGTATGTTTATTAACTGTAATGATTGTCCTAGTATTATATATTTGTAATGATATTAATGTAGTATTAAATTGTAAAACCCTACCAAGAAATGTGTTATATAAATAACACTTTTAAAATTTTTTTTCCCTTCAACTAAACGTATTTGTAAAATAAAGATTATGAAATAATAATGTATTGGCCTTTTAGAAGATATTTTACTTTTTGTTGATTGTTTCTTGGTTAATATTTTATAATTATTGACATCATTTTGAATAAAAAACTTTTTTTTGGGTGAATTTTAATTTTCTATTTTTTTTACTTTGTCAATTTTGGTATCATTGTAATACCATGGGTTTATACAGCGAATAAGATAAAATAAGGAATAAGATAAGAAAATATAACGTACGTAATTCAATGAGAGTGTTTATACATGTACAGAAATAAAATAAGAAATAAGGAATTAAATAAGACGACCATACATGAAAATTGAAAATTAGGTTAAAAGTTTTGGCTCACAAAGTACAATAAACATGAAGTTGTCAGTAGACATGAACGTCATTGTCAAAAAAAGCCGTGATTTCATTGGTTGATTCTTATTTCTTAATTGACTGTATAAACGGATCAATTTTTGTCTTATTCCTTATGCTATTTCTTATTTTATCTTATTTGCTCTATAAACCCACAGTATATCTCATAGATATTTCACGTAAATATCAATTTATTAATAAACTAAATTTTTTTCAATTTAATGATGTAAAAGGAGTCAGAATTTGTTTTATTGTGAGCATAAAATAGAAATAAATTATGAAAATATGATTTGCTTTTATAGAAGAATTGTAAAATAAAATTTAAGTTATCTAATTAGTTACTATCTTTATTTTGTTCATTTTTTATTTTATTTGCTAAAATACAATATTCTATATGTTTTCTATACAATTTGATTAAGTAGTAAATTTATTTCAATTCCACTAAATTTTTTTTGTACCTAAGTTTTTAGAAATTATTTCATTTAGCTAATCTTCTTAAATATGTTTTTTCCTGGGTTGCCTTTATCTCAAAAAATTTAAGAAAATACCCAGTTAAAACTAATAACATCTACTTTTGACAAAAAATATGTAAAAAATCCGAAAAAATTGTTTTTTCTTCAAGCGTATAATAAAAACTGTATTATGTTCTTCAACACAAACAGTAGAAATAACCTATTCTTTTACTAGTACAATAATGAACTCTCATTATTATACTAGTAACAAAATAATAAGAAACGGTAGCAACGTCTTATGGGTGTTATAATCAAGAAGGCAGGAACTGTCAATTTCCTTATTTAATTTTGATGTTTTGTTAGTTTTGAAAAGTGTCAGACTCTGAAAGTGTTCCTACCTAATTCAAACTGCAAAAATGTCTCAAGACTTACAGTGTACGCCTCCGGAATTAGTTGAAATCGCTAATTCCAGTATTGAAACTCTAATTCCAACGAATTCGCGTAAACTGTATGATTTTGCATACGAAAAATTTCTAAAATGGTGCAATGAATATAATGTACAGCAATACACGGAAAACGTTATGCTTGCATACTTCACGAATTTGTCCAGAAAGTTTAAAAGTTCTACTCACAGTATTCAATGATTAAAAGTCAATCAAACATTAAACATAATGTTAAAATAGAAAAATATAGCAAATTTATTGCATTTATAAAGCACCAAGGGGAAAATTATACACCGAAAAAAACAAAAGATCAATTTGATAAATTTCTCAAGGATACACCGAATAATGTTTATTTAGCAACAAAGGTAGGTACTTTCTTATTTCTTTTTAATCATTATTATGTTTATTAAACCGTTGACAGTGATATCTACTCGCAGATCAATATTTAACTTGACAGCAAATATTGCCTCATTTCCTACTTATAACATTTAATGACGGTAGCTCAGTGGCAGAACTTTTGTCTTCGGTCGCGAAGGTCAGCGGTTCTAATCCCAGTGCTACCAGCTTTTTTTATTTATTTCAACGTTTGTTTTAGGTTATATTAATATTTGGAGTCACAGGAGCCCTTAGATGCGATGAACTTGTTAATTTAAAGTCTAGCGAAATCCAAGATTTGGGAAATTTAATTTTGGTTAAAATCATAAACACAAAAAACAAAAAACAACGGTCGTTTACTATAATTGGCGATTTTTATTTGAATTTGGTAAGACAGTATACGGCTCTTCATCCGGATGATATTGGCCTGCAGCGATTTTTTATTAAATACCAGAATGGTAAATGTCACCGTGTGGTAATGGGTATCCACAAAATATCAAACGTACCAAAAGACGTTGCTACGTTTTTGAAATTAACAAATCCTCATGAATATACAGGACATTGCCTTCGGAGGACTTCCGCAACTATTTTAGTTGACAACGGAGGTGATATTACCGCTTTAAAGCGGCATGGTGGATGGAAATCCACCAGTGTTGCTGAAGGGTACTTAGATGATTCCATTTCCAGTAAAACACAAACTGCACAAAAAATACTTAATTGGCAAGAACAACCAAGTAATAGTTCTGGAATCGCTGACACAATAATCGACAATCAACTTACTAATAATATGATGTATACCAATGACAAAATTGTAAATGTCGAAGCTGAAAGCAGTGGCATTGGCTTAAATTTAAACAACTGCAGTATACAAAACTGCACATTTAATATACTGTTAATAAATAGATAACACTCTATGTAATTTTTCGTTTGTATTAATTAAATAGTTGAGATATAAACAAAGCCTTCTATATTTTTTATAAAATGCAAATTATTATTACGCTTGAAGAAAAAATAGTATATGTTACTCGGAGCAGAAGGCCCATTATATGTTTCGCCCAGTTTGCACAGCCTCGGCAGTGCAAGAACCTGGCCTCAACAATAATGTTGGCCTGTACATATTTATAGAAAATCCAAACGCATTACAAATTTAAATTATAAATTGACATTCTTTAAAGTGAAAATTTGATCCCTAACTTCAACCCTCTTTGAGTGACAGTTACAACCCCCAATTTTTTAAATGGGAATAAGTATGGGCTTGTGATATATAGTTTGAAAGGTCTCTTCATTGTCTATCCAAAAATGTTATTGTTTTTAAATTTAATGCAAAAATTAACACAAAAAAATAAAATATTTGTTATTATTTGGCTTTTTCACACAATGAATATAATAGCGCATTCGGCAAAATTTTAAAAAGCACTACATAAAAAAATATCAATTTTGTTCGTTCAAACAGCCAAAACAAGAAATAATAAATAGGACAAGACGACAATACTAGTAGTAACTAACGTAGGTGTCAAATGCTAAATTCATTGACTTCAATAAAACTGTATTTATTCTTCGGATTAATTTCAGAACTTCTGATCCAACAATACCCTTCCAAATGATGAAACAATTTCCAATAAAAGTAGCGCTAGACCAATAATAAAACTCAAAGCCAGACGCTTTAAAGGGCACGATTGTAATTACCAAAATATGTAGTTTCACATGCACATATGTGGCTTTTTCACGAGTTCGCAAATGTAGTAATATTAATGTTTGTATTTAAGAAAAATATTGTCAAAAAATCAATGATCAGCACATATTCAGTGCCGGTTTAACAGGGGTTTTTCAGGTTTTTGAGGGCGGTATGAGCGCGTACCGGTCAATTTCAAAAATTTTAAAAATAAACAATTGGGTATAAAACAAAAAATCTGTTGCGACACTGGACACTGCACCCTACGATACGTGTGTGCTCCCGCTGCCCTGACGTAACGCACCACGACCAATTGACTTTTATCTTAAAATATTGTAATAATCAAGGACTTCCAGTAGAGAGATTTGTGGGCTTTTATGAAAACACTGGGCATTGTGCAGAAAAACTTGAGGATATGTTAAAATCACTAAATCTAGACATTAAAAATTGCAGAGGACAATCCTATGATAACGCCAGTAATATGAGTGGCAAGTATTTTGGATTACAAGCTCGTGTTAAATTACATAATAATTTGGCTGTGTTTGTACCATGTGCCGCTCACTCATTAAATTTAGTTGTTCAAAATGCGGCGGACTGCTGTTTAGAAGCAACCTCCTTTTTTATGCTGGTATAAGCCATTTATACATTTTTTTCTGCATCTTCGCATAGGTGGGACTTGCTGTCTCAGGTATTAAAAGATTCTTCTGAGAGTGCTGAGTGAAATCAAATATTGTTACCTAAAAGAGTAAATACAACACGTTGGTCTTCTCGCTTTGATGCCATAAAAGCGCTAAAAAATAGTTACGTGTCAATAAAAACTTATTTGAATGAAATAGCAAAGGATACAAATTAGAAAAATGTTGTTAGAGTTGAAGCAGCTTCTCTATCGGAAAAACTGGATTTATTAGAAAACGAGATAAATTTATCTTTTTGGTTGGACATTTTGCAAAGGGTTAATGAAGTCAATAAAGTAGTCCAAAAAGAAAATATGGATTTAAGAACCACTGCTCACCTTTTGTCATATTTAGCAGAGTAGGTACTTTGATTTTTTGTGTGGTCGCTTTGATCATTATGAGGCCTTAGGAAAACCTTTAACAGAAAACAAAAATTTGTCTATGTGTCTATTTTTTTATTTTTAGTTAAAAATGAAATTTATTTTACTAACCCTTACTATGTGAAAGTCCATCTTATTAAGAACAATAAACAACTAAAAGGTTGAATTAACTTTCACTATTTATTTGTATAATACTTTAAATTGCAATGACGGCCGTTACGCTGTAGAATTAGCATCGTCAGATTGACATATTGAACTTCAAAAGGGAGTGGCACCAAAAAATGTTTAGCCTACGACAGTATCCATCCAGCGGCGCCTTCGGCACGCTCTTTTTTGGGGCATTTTGTCTGTGGCAGCACCGGGCGACGAACTACCTTAAACCGGCACTGCACATAATAGCTGCTAATATTGTTATAAAGTAGTATATTGTTTAACGAGTGACGAAAGTAGCATTTTTTGAAGCGAAAGAACTTTAAAAAATACTTTTGACGAGTAAAACACTATACTTTTTCTACAACCCAGAGTATATCATAATTATCATAAAAAATCACAATGAAACTAAATTTTATTTTCAATTAAAATTAACAACATAATTCTTAAATACTATCCTTATATCTACTTATGATTTAAATATTGATTTATGGTTATGTTTGAACAATTATTTAAAATAATAGGGGTACTACACTCTAGATTTCTATTTATCAAAGAAGATGATCCTACATCTGTTATGTTATTAACTGAGGTCACTTTAGATGAAGATGTGCCATTATTAGAGAGAATAGCGTTATCTACGGATTGTAAAATTTTGGTTTGTATTTGGTTTTTACTGTTAACCGACTGGTCAACATATGCTTCCGCAACGGTGCTAGATTTCCAGCCTCCATGCTTTTTTAATTATAGTAAATCACCTCCTGCATGGATTAGAAGCGTTGCAGAAGTTCGACGTAGACAATGGCCAGTATATTTTTGGGAATCACATAATTTTAGATATTGAGCAATTTGCGTAGGAATTTTACTGAATTTATTTATTCCCACCACCTGCTTGGTACACTTTCCATTCTGGTAGTTTATAAAGAATCTGGAATTAACTTCGTTCATATCTTGTGGTCGAAAATTTATATACATTTTAGAGATCTCGTAAAATAATCCAGAAATATGAAAGGATCGGGGTACTTTGGTTTTTGTATTACCTATTGTTACTATGAGTATATTGCTGGTATCCTTAACATCACTTATTTTTAAATCTCTTAATTCGTGGCACCGGCAAGCTCCCGAAATTCCAAAAATTAAGACTACCTACAAATGTTTAATAATGACAATTTATTGTCTTAATAAAAAAGTTTATAACTTACCTTATTCATTAAGTATTTAGAGTCGGGTGCGTTTTTTAAGAAAGTGTTTATTTCATCGGATGAAAATATTTTTGACTCTTAAAACCACCAGATTTCCGTTTCAAAAACGATCGCAACTTCAGATATTTACGATATCATTTTTTATTGATAATGTCGTTCTTAGCATAGAATAAATAGACCATAGGGTCGATGACCTAAATTTATTCGCCAAAAATCCAAAATATGCAAGCAGCACATTCTCCGAAAATGAATTTACGTGATTTTCAATTCTCCATTCCATAAATTTTGTATATATTTCTTCATACTTTTTAGATTTTATTGGTAGTAAATCTAATGAAGTTTCCTCTGCTTGATTTTTTATTTCTTCGGGTGTATGACTATAATCTAATTCACTTTCAGAATCGGAGCTCATGATTTCAAATAAATACTTCTAGAGCAAACTGACAATTCACAAGAAACGTCAAACTAATGAAACCTGGGCACTAGATAAAAATGGTTTTTAAATCCAATTTAATTTTTTAATTTATATATTTATTAAATAAAAAGTTGTATTCTAATTATAAAAATAATTCTTGTTTGCGTTTATTAATAATTTAAAATCGTAAAAACATTATATACCTATGCAAGCGCAAAAAATGGTTAAAAATATAAACGTCACTTTCGTCACTAGAGACGAAAATATATTCTCTCACTTGCAACGGAAATCGCGTTTTCGCTGAACGTTTACTATTACAAAATAACGTCATTTTATATAGGGTTGTAGAAAAAAGAATTTATAAAATAAAACTTTTAAAATAAATTTATTTCTAATGCAATAAATGACTTCTTTTTAAATCATTTCCAATTAAACATATAACTGACTTATAGAAACATTTATTCATTCATTTATTCATTTTCGCATATTTATAGTTCTAATATTAAATATGATATATTGTGTGAAATTTTTGCACGGGTTAGCTAGTTTCTACTTATTTATTATATTTTTATAACTCATTTTGGGCATTTTTTATTTTATTCATTTTTAGGTTTTAGAAATTTTAATAAGTTTGTTTTAGGTTTTGAATGTTTAAAATGTGGGAAGACTTACAAATCAAAAAGTTGTTTGTATCACCATCAAAAAATCTATTGTGGAAAAGAGGCTTCTATATTTTGCACTCAATGTTCTTATAAGACGTTCATAACAGGGAATATGAAGCGACATATGATGTTAAAGCATAAATAATTATTGCATATCCAACAATTTATTCATTTATTTTTCTTATTTTACTAAAAATAATAACTTTTTTGCCCAATTACAATGTAAAAACTTGTTATTTGTTGTACTAACCCTTACTTTGTGGAAGTCCTTCTTATACTAAGAATATTAAACAAAGAAACTCTTGAACAAAACTTTTATTTTACAAAATTATCTTTTTTAAATGTCGAAAAATTGTCTAGCGGTAAGCAGCAAATAGTAGATGGCGCGAGAGTAGCAGAAGGGTATGAAAACAACGTGAAGTCAGTAACACTCCATAGGTTATAAACAGAGTGAGCTGAGTTGAAAATTTTAATATTTTTCGTGAATTTCGTAAATTTTTCGTGAAAAATTATGCAGTATTAAAAATCTCAACTATTTACGTAGTTAAATGTAATTCAATTTTGTTTCTTCATAAACAATTCATTTTGACATAGCCGATCACAGAACAAATTCTTCTTATCTACTATTTGTAACGTCCTATGACACTTACTCTTGCTTCTGCAGCGCCACCAATTTGTTCCCTCTGGATGGACACTTTTTAATACATTGAGCATTTTTTAAAATAAAAGTGATTGTTTTGTACAAAAGTTTAATTAATTAATTTTCAGTCATTGTTTTTTTGTAAAATACCTAATAGAAGAAATACAAAAAACTTATTTATTTCTTCCATGAAGAAAGGGTTAATAATAATGATAAACTTCCTTGAGATTCTTATTTGCAATAAAATTGGGATAAATTGATTGCCGTAATTATTGTAATATTTTCCAAATTTATACTGTAAACCGCATTGTATTATTTTAAAAACGAATGAAATTTCTTTTAAAAAACAAATATTTACAGTTTTTAATTAATAAATATTTTTTTTTTATTTTACACTGTTTTATTTAATACAAAAAGTTTAAATAAAGTATTGAAAATACAGGCTGTCCCATATCGACCTTCACCTAGAAGTTTATGGGGATGAACTTTGGTATACAGGGGTTTTCGATACTTCTGAATTCAACTAATATATTTTCAAATTTATACACTGAGAAAAATGAGGAACTATAAACTATTGTGCATGCACACTTTTTTCAACAATCGTGCCTACACATAAAGTTATTCTGCCGTGGTGCACATAAAATTATGGTTCCTCCGCCAATTAGCGACGTCACAAACTTATTTGCTGCTCGCACTATAAGATATAGGTCAAGACATCATATTGTATAACTCTAATGAACGAAAATATAAAGTGCACTGTTTAAAATACGTAATTGACAGCATTTTATATTATAATGCATTCATAATCCTATTATGTGCCTTTGCATTTTACTTTTTGATGCGTACCAAGTCGTACCCTATAATATATCGTGCCTGCGCATGATATTATTTGCTGCTGGAAGCATATCTTTATATGCGACTGCACTAAATTTCATAGTGCTTTTTTAGCTGGGCATGATCCTTTTACGTGCCCTAGTATTTTTTCCGCACTATTTAATATCGTGACGGGATTGATATTTTTCAGGATCAGCACTTAATCTCTACACGGTATTTTCGGACGATTAAATAAATAATAAAGGGTGTAAGAGACAACTTTCCGAAAACTTTAACAATGTCTTCAGATCATCGTCCTGATTTTTTTGTGGGAAACAAAAAAAAACTTTTGGCTCTTCATACAAACTGATTTGTTTTATTTGTATGGAGAGTCGATTTTTTTTTTAGTTTTCGACAAAAAATTCTTGCTGTACGTTGTTTGGGATGATGGCCTACTAAAGACATTGTTAAAAATTCGAAAAGCTTTCCCTTACATTACACTCTGTATAATCAAATAAAGTGTTCGGAGAGGTATTCTGTGTCAGTCAGAAAAGATAGGTAAAACAAAAAAATTTGGTAGTTTTTTTTGACTTCACCGAAAAATACTCGTAGTGAACGATTTGTTTAAGGAGAGTCAAAAAAACGCCCGATTTTTTGTGTAAAATTTTTTTTTTTGTTTGGACTATCAATTTTGACTGAAGATACCTACCTGTCCAAAGACTAATCTGATTATGAATATAATTTCACCGTTTAGAAACACCGTGCAAATATTTGTTGCTAATCCTAAAAAATATCCACACATGTCACAGTACAGTGCAGAAAAAAGTGCTGAAATTCACATAGTAATAATCTAATCACACAGAGTCTAGAGCAGGTATGTATGTACTATGTAGGTAATTTAAAAAATCTTAAAATCATACGAACATTTATTTTCCATAAGAAAGTTAATCTTAATCTAGATTAAACATAAACTTAATTAAATATAACTTTCTCAGTAACTCGTCCATTTCACACAACACAACACAGCAAAATTTAATATAGAAGTATTGAACAACACTCACGCGTGGAGGTCACAGCACAGAATGGTGTGTGGTGTTTGGTTGGATCCGGCGGCGCGGTGGTGTCGATGTCGGCGCGCACGGGGACAGATTCCCCCCCGGATTCCCCCGATTTGTTGCATGCATGTAATGTTTATATGCATACGCACCATATTTTTTTATGAATTCTCAAAATGCACTTAATGTTTAGTGCATACGCACAATACATTTTAGTGAATTTTCAAACATTTTTGTGCTAAGCAATAATTTTTTCAACCTGGCACGATTCTTCAACGTGCATACGCACTAAATTTTATTGTTCCTCAGGATTAATGTACTTATTATGCAAATAATCGGGAATGTCACTATAAAATTTTCTGCGTAGTTTTAAATATATACATGCATTGCATCGAATTTTATGGTGCAACTCTTTGCACCGTAATTTTCTATGCAAAAAACTATATTATATGGTGAATTTAAGACGTCATAATTTATTGTGCTTTGATCACTGTAAATTATGATGTTAAATCCATAATTTTACTATGCATAATAGTTCTTGCACGATAAAAGATACGACATTTGAACATAAAGTTTTGATGAGGTTTCTTGCACAATGAAGTTTAATGCCCTGCAGAATAAATATACATTCCTGTCACTATTTAGAGTAATGCGCACTATTTTATTAGTTGTAAGCAGAGTATTTCACAGTGTTTGCATAATACTTTATTACGTCGACTTCAATCCATTTTTCTCAGTGTAGCACTTCCGGTTATACCGGAAATTGACACTAACTTCACTATTTTAACTGGAATACTACATTTTTTTCTTTTTTTGGTTAGACGATTAAATTTGAGGGCTACTTTATGTAAGGTAACAGGTACCTAAAATTTACAGTTTCAGATAAATTTAACTTTTTTGAAAAAAAAATACAAAAAGACGATTAATAAAATGTTATTTATTTCAATTAACTAATTGATAAAATTTAAAAATTATTACATCGTTTTGCACCTAAGGGCCTAAATTATAAGTTATAGTGTTTAAATAAGAAATTAATTATACAGGGTGGTCACAACGTTGAGTTAAATTTTAACTTGAGAAAAGGACGATTTCTTATTTTTTTTAATTGCAACCCCCATTTTTTATATTTTTATAAGATTCCCCATAGAAAAATAAGGTAAGTTTGTATTTACTGTCCTATATCAATTTTTATTCGTTTGTAAGATATGGCGGAAATTTTAGTTTATTACAGAACATAAAATGAAATACTTTCTTTGTAATTTTTAATAAATTTGATACAATAAATACTAAATATAATTAAATAGAAATAACTTTTATTAATTTTCTTTATCGAATAGAGTGTTTTGGACCTTTGTATTTAGTTGTGTCTAGTATTTGGACGTTGTTCTGCAACAACTGGTTAAGCCACACCGCTGTTGTTTTGTATAAATTAATAAAGTCACTTGAATGGCTCTAGAACATGCATTTCTTAAGCAAATTGTCTGTCTATTTTTTTCCAATTAGATATAAACTCAGGTAAACTGAAACCAAGTAAATAACAAAAAGAAAATACAAACTTATTAACAAAAAAAAATATTGTTGTAGGTTAGACGGTTGTTGCAAAATATATAATCAAGTATTGTTGTTTTGCAATAGCAATCCAACCGTAAAAAAATGACAAAAAAATAACACTTAACTGAAAATAAAATTCTTTTCAAACAAATTTTGATAATCATTTATTAATTAGCTTGATCCTCAAGTTGCTCCTAGTCAATTTCAAAATCTGGATTAAGTCCAAGGCCTTCCACATCTTCCTCATAATCTTCACCTTCAACCGTTTTTAAGAAGTTATGAAATGGCAATACATCTTCTGAAATTAGTTTTAAGATATCGTTAAGATCTTTTATTTTCTCCACAGACAAAGCTCTACCATTTGGCCACAACGAAGGAAACTCTAAGTTTTTTAAAACGGGCTTTCTTCCTTTTCCTGCCTTTTCAATATTTTCCTCTGAAAATGTAGTTCTGGTTCTTCAGTTCTGTGTTCTGTGGTTATTATTTTGAAAAACTAAATTAATCATTTTCTTCCCTCTTGAATAATTCATCCTACAAAAACACATAATATTAAAGTATCCATATGACTCTGAATTCTTGATAAGGTTATATTTTATAAAACGTTACTCATAACAAATACCGCAGTAAGCAGTAAGCAGTAAGCACATTAATAGTTTCGGATATTTCTATATTTCTTAAAAGAAAGCTCTAATGTTTATTTTCAATAAGACAATTACCAATTCCCAACTAGGTACTGTTCCTCCAGTACATGAATATGTAGACTTATATATTATAGGTTATGTTTTATAAATTATTTCCAAACAACAAAACACTAATTTTATTACGAGATTATACTAACTAGATATTATTTATACATACCTTAGTTTCTAGTCTTCGTCCAAGATATCGAAATAGCTAATAAAGGTATTTTTTCGAACAATAAACACGTTCTTATGGACAATCTGAACAGCATAAAACAAACATTAACCGTTTTGCTACAACCGTCTATTCCGCATAAAACATCTTAGATCACTGTTGCAAAATTTTCTACTATGCCACGTTCAACAAATGTGGCTTAGAACTTTGTACATAGTTGGAGCTCAAATACACATTGTTGATTAAACCATTTTTGCTAATTGTAGAAGACGCCCTGATAAATACTTTAAAATAAAAAACTCCAATGTAAACAAAATGTGGGTTAACCGATTGTTGTAGAACACCGTCCATTTATTGTAAGAATATGTTTAAAATTTACAGAGAGAGAGTTTTTTATTTTATGTTGTAAAATAAACTAATAAAAAAATAAACATAAAAAAATAAATATAAAAAAATGAGAACTTATATTATACTGGACAAAAACTTACTAAGCAACTAAACCGTTGAACTAAACTTCCACTATTTATTGACGAAATATGTTTTTAAATACAATGACAGCTGTTTCGCTAAAAGCTAGCATCGTCAGATTGACATATTTAGCAACACAGCTGTCATTGCATTTAAAAACGTATTTTGCCAATAATAATAGTGGAAATTTAGTTCAACCGTTTAGTTGTTTATTGTTCTTAGTAAGTTGAATTTCCACAAAGGAAAGGTTACTACAATCAATTTCGTACAAAACTTTTAATTGTTATATACTGTTATATACTGTTATAGACTGACAACGGCCGCTGCGACAGAAATATTTTTTTGCTAAAATCTATGTTTTTATAGCCATAAAACGCCACAAATTTTTTTTCGAAAACACTATTTTCCTTTCTAATATTATAAAAACTAATACAATTTTAATAAATTATTTTAAATAATAATCAATTATAGTATGTTGTCTACCAAACCATTGATTATTTAAACTGCAGACCAAACAACTGCAATTCACATCACATCTCTAATAAAATTTTATTTTTATTATGGTACTTTACTTTTTTATAATAATTGATAAAATTTTTTATCTTATTAGCTGGTATAGATTAAATTACATAAAGTAATTATTTGACCATAATTAATAATATTACCCTTTTATTTTAAGTTAAGTCTAATTTTTATTCCACTTTATTCCACTTTATTCCACTCATTAAACCTAAACCTATTTTATATTGTAGGTAGGTACTTAGAGATTCAAATATAATTTATTAAATAGTTCAGAGTTTTTATACTAGCAGTTTACAATGATCTTATACTTTAAAGCATATAACAATAAACATTATCCTATTTTCATTTCCTAGAAAAGTAAATTACACAAAATGATAGTCTTTTTTTAATTTTAAACAAAATGAGACATATTTTTGCATAATTTGTGTAAAAACATACAGCGCCTTATTTAATATTGCTACGACAATATGACTTTCAAACAATATATTTAAAAATAATTAAAAGGTTGGGCAATTTTTGCTATCTGTTGTACAAATATACATGCTCAATAAAGTTAAAAAACATTATTTTTTTAAAAATTGGAGCTACATTTTATAAAAAAAGGGTTGAAAAATTTTTTCCTCTGAGTAAATTTATTGTTAGAGTAAAAAATAGTATAATAATAATAAAAGTAGTATAGTTCGTTAAGGAGCTTTTAAAATCATAAAAACATACAGGGTGTTTCATTAAAAATATAGATCATGGACCATGCCAGACTTGCTTGTATCACCCTGTACATTTAAATTTATGTTTAAAAAGCTCACATTTAAATTTCTCCTGCAATGATTCAAGCCCCACGTACAAGAAATTTTCTGGCAAGATTCGAGATGTGTGTTGCAGCAGGAGGATTACAATTCGAACATCTAATAAATGTAAACAATATTAATTAGTTATTGGTATTAATAACATTTATTTTTATTGTTTCTTTAAGCTTTAAGGCTTACTTAATTAATTTAACAAAAATAAAAAATAAACTAATATTTTCTTGATTGCCTACGAACCTATTTTATTTTTGAAACATTTGTTGAATGAACAAGGAAAGACCAAATCCAAAATTATAAAAAAATGTACAGGGTGCGATTAGGAAATTTAAAGTTAGGGGTTGTAACTAAGGGATGAATATTTAGGGGATAATTTATTCCACGCCATATTAAAGTGTATGTGTATAGTTTGGGTATGGTCTGTATAATATACTATACTTGTATAAATAATCTCTGTCCTATATATGCTTTTATTTTATATTCACTATACATTTGAAAAAGTCATTTCAAGCCTGTTAGGTGATAAATTTGAATATTCTTATTTGGTAATAAATGTTGCGTTTTTTAGGCTTCTGTCACAAATGTTATCGAAAATTTAACAGCAAATATACACTTTCACGCCATTTGAAATATCAGTGCGGCAACCAAGGTTTATTTACCTGCAAATTGTGTATGCACAAGTGTAACTACAAGTCTAATTTAAAAAGTCACTTACTCCACAAACATAAAATTGTTTTTAAAGACAAACTTATAGATGATTTTATTTTATAATCTTAATAAAGTATGTTATTATTGAAATTCTGGAATTTATTGTTACCTAAGATTCTATACAATGGTTAGTATTGATCAAAACCAATTTTTATTTAAATTCAGGCAACCTTACCCCATCTCTTTTGCGTTTATTAATTATACTGTTTTTTAGGTCGATATCGGTGCTTCAGGTGTAATGCTAACTATAAGTACTCCAAGACACTAATCAGACATCATCGCTATGAATGCGGAGTGGAACCGATGTTTGCTTGTCAGTATTGCGCCAAAAGGTTTAAACACAACACAAATCTTAAATTCCATTTAATGAGGGGGTCTTGTCATAAAAGACGCCACTGATATATCTAATCTTAATTAATGTTACTGGGAGTCTACTTTATACATTATTAAAATTATTAATATCAATGTTTTTACTGCTTATGTTGTTTACCACAAATTAAAAAATATATTTAGAAATAAGAAAGAAGTTTTAAATATATTTTGGTTATTAAGGATTGGTTTAAAATGTTTCTTTTTCAATTTGTAATTACCACACCGTCTGTTTGTTTGACTATTTGTAAATAAAATACTATTTGTGAAATTGACTTGCTAAATATAATATTTCTGGCACATTGTTTAATTTAAATGAAAGTTTATTTTAATATTACACTAATGAAACCTATAAAATTCAAGTAATCCCATTTCAACTTAAAGGGTTTTGTAACACTATCAATGATCTCTTCTAAGTGTTATAGCAGTTCTTTTAGCCCGATTTCTTTAGAAGAAATCAAAGTGCTAAGAAGTCTTGGATGCTGTAGATTTAAAGTCTAGATTTTTATTCATTTCTTTCAAAGTGTATTTGGTGTTTATACATATATTTAAATTAAAAATACCTAAAAATCACCAAAATTCAATTCATTCTATTTATCTTACGGTACAGAAACCATGATAAAACGAATAGAAGTTTTTGAAATGTGGCCTTCTAGTCTTAAGGCAGCTTTCTAAGACAAAAGTGCTGAGTTAAAAAAATTACAATACTTGGGACATTTAATGAGGTGTGGAATATTTCTTACGATATTAAAGTGTACATTTTTTGACAGTTGAAAAGTAAACAGTATAATTCAATAAATTGTCCATGCACTTAATTTTTATGGTGTTATCTGAGTTTTACTTTTAATTTCTTATAATAATATACAGGGTGGCGCACCGAAAACGAAACAGATGCATTTACTGGCAGATGATTCCTTTTGAAAAAGAACGCTCGGACCCGTCGATTTTGTTATCGAGGGGGACACAAAATTGGCATAAAATCACATTAACATTTGCAGCCCCCTAAGCGGGGGTGGCACCATCCCTAAAATCTTAAATGGAAAGGGGGTCGAATGATCCATCATTTAAAAGGTCTTTCAACTCCCTTTACAATAATGTAAAATTCATGTACTTCAATTCAGTAGTTTTGGAGATTTATTAAATAAAAATTGTTCATCGTTTGTAATTCGTTAACTCATAACTTCACAAAATTCTAATCGCTTATCAAAATCGTCTTCATTAAGTTCTTGTACAAGGTGAATTTTATACGGATGAAAATTATGGGCCTTTAGAATCCTAGAATCCGTTGGATAGTACGTCGACTAACATCACACGAAGTTTGCAATTTGCGGGTACTTAATGTAGGATCTACAATAACTTGCCCTAAAACCCCCACTTCTATTGCTTCGTTCCTTATAGGATTTGTAATATTACGTTTTTTATTGGCGACTGATCCAGTTTCCCGAAATTTAGCTACAAGTTCTAGAACATATTTTCGGTGAACATTATTGTTCTCATGTCGCTCATTAAAAATGTGTGCTGTTCTATTAGCGCACTGATTATTTCCAAAAAATATTTCAATAATTTCAACCCTTTCTGCCGTGGAATATACCATGATTAATTTATGTATAAAGCAATAAATGATATTTTAACAACAAAGATTGGTCAAATCAATCGCAAACTAATGTACTATTTCCTATTTAAAATAAGTACGTGGTATTCTCTACTTATCTTTCTTCAATAAACAACTTTTTTTTGGTAAAAAGGACACTTCAATTGCTATTTTTATTATTAATAAACTATGGGCGTAGTAAATAAAATCATTTACTTATCAAGAAAATGCTTTTACTCAAATTTCTTCTGAAAGAAGTACAAACTAATTTGATGTACCTATTAAAGTCTACTTTAAATCAATAAATCTCCAAAACTACTGAATTGAATACATGAATTTTACATCATTATAAAGGAAGTTGAAAGACCTTTCAAATAATGGATCATTCGACCCCCCTTTTCATTTAAGATTTTAGGGATAATGCCACCCCCGCTTAAGGGGCTGCAAATGTTAAAGTGATTTTATGCCAATTTTGTGTCCCCCTCGAAAACGAAATCGAAGGGTCCGAGCGTTTTTTCAAAAAAGGAATCATCTGCCAGTAAATGCCTCTGTTTCGTTTTCGGTGCGCCACACTGTATTTAATATATAATATAATTACTTAACATTATTTCCGGTTTCTGGTGTGAAACTTTCTTAACGAATACTTCCCAAGCTAAAATTATTCCTGGAAATTTTTTGGCAGCTGAAACCATAGAGAACAATGAAACCTCAACGTAGAAAGCATAGACAAATAAAAATATATTATCAGAGACAACCAACGAGAGTTTAACTTAATTGAAATATGGTTTTGTTGTGAATCGATTGCTTATTAGGTAAACTATTTCCCTTCAATAAATCAAAAGCCACCGGCTGATGGCCCTACCATCACGACATGGAGTGTAGCAACGTTGACAAAGTTCACTAGAAATGTCAATATCCATCATTCAAACATTTATTATTGCGTAGAAAGTAAAAACATTTGAAAATAAAAGAAATGAAAATATGAAAATAAAATATAAAATTCGATATGAAACATGGCAACAGTGTATGGATATTCTTTCCATGTGACCTAACCAATAAATCATAAGTGAAACTTCCCTTTTTGCTGTGGTTTATTACGTTTGTTGAGATATTGTTGTTGTCTTTTCCATATGTATAAGTAGAAATATTAAAAAACAATGTATTGTTTAGTGATTGGTTGTGATGAAAATGAGGTGCCCAAGATGCAAAAACTTATTTAAATTATAATAATTACTTGATTTGTACGTTTTTTAAATTAAAATATTTTGTTCCTCCTAATTTGTTTTTTATATATTATTTATTTTGTATAACCAAAAGAATATTTTTATTCATGAATAAACTTTAATGAAGATAAATGTAGCAAATAGCAGCAAGTAGACAACATTTATATACTCAATTTCTTAGGAATTGATATAATTCTATATAAGACTAGATATTTCTATAGAAGGGGAAACATAAATCAGTAGCTTGCCTGCCAAACGTAACAAGTCTACAATTATCTGAAATTGAGTTGGGACTCTATTCTAATATTGCAAATAGAATAACATCGAATGGATATAAGTTAAAATATTTGTATCCAATCGATGTTATTCTATTATTGGTACTAGAATCGAGTCTTTACTCAATTCCTGGTAATTGTGGAATTGTTGAGTTTTGCTAACAAGCAACTGAAGTTTAAACGGGGGTCTAGAATACCTGGTGTAATATTTGAATTTTCCCGCCACACTTTCAACTTTCCGAAGAGTACACGAATAATGCCGAAGCTATGCAACTTCACTGCGTGTCATAGAACTAAAGTCTGGGGTTATTAGTTCTATACTGCACGCCCTCTACAAATGGCTTTCCTTACAGTTCGCCAGTGCAGTTTTCATCAATCAAAATTTTATCATTGAGTTACTCGTCTCGTTGGTTGTCTCTGATATTATGTTTCTCTATGGTTCAACTAGTAATTATTAAACTTTATGGCAGATATCAGATTGAATTAATACTTATTTTCCAAATTATGGTGTGAAATTTTCTTACTAAATACCACGCAAGCTTAAATTATTCCTGAAATTTTCTTTCGCGCACAAATATTTTAAAAACATTTTTAAAATATTCGTGCCCTCACAAGAATTTCCGGAATTAATTTAAACTCTTGTGATATTATAAGTGTAAGTTGATAAACAAATAAACAATAAAAAAATATGAAATCCTAATGATACAATATAGATTAATAAACAATAAACAAATAAAACAATAAAAAAATATGAAATCCTAACGATACAATATAGATTAAGTACTGATTGTTCATTTATTTATTTCCGGTACTTTGTTATTCTGTAAATTTGTGTACTAATGATTTTAAACGTTTTATTGACACTTATTAAATTTGTAGATATCGAATTTTTCTTCACCGATGAAGGTCGTTTCGGATGCCTCAGATGTTTCCATAGCTATAAGCAAAAATCTCATCTGAGAAGACATCTTAAATACGAATGTGGAGTTGAGAAACAATTCAAGTGCTATACGTGCAACAACAGTTTCAAACATTTAAACCATTTAAATTCTCATAGAATGTCGAAAAAGTGTCAAACTAATATGAGGAGGCAAATATATCTCGATTAAATAAAAACAAACGTGTTTTACTGCTGAATTTATAGAAAAAAATGTAAACTTTAAAATCTAAACTAGAACGAAGTGCGTATTATTTAACATCTACATTTTTCGTACGCAAACCTTTTTCGTCAGCACTGAATACGTCACAGAATTTAACTGTTTGTATACTCGGAATTTTAGTCTTGTAATGACGTCATTTTTGTCTATCCTTGTTTAACTAATGTAAAATGACAATGACAAAAAATTTGGCCGAAATGTTGTTGTCGTGGCTAAATTTTACCTGAAATGCTTGTCAAGTGATTGTCAGTTTTGAAAACGCTTAATTAATATCAAAAAATGCTAAAATATTATGTACACCACTGTATAGTAAAAGTCATACAGGTAATTAGACACCAGTAGTCAATTACTTAGCAACAAATAAATTTAATAGGACATACGTTTTTTCCCACGAATATGAGGTCATTACCATTTCTTGACATTTGCTGGTTAAAGGTTTGGGCATTTTCAATGTTTTACAATTTTCACTTCACAATGCCCAATAACACAACGAATTAGATTATATGAAAGTAGCTGTTCGATAATGAAAAAACTATTTTTTAAAGAGAACTGAACGCAAAATCAATAAAACAATTATCCACAATCGAATGTCAAACGTGTACAATACAATAATGACGCGTAGCAATTGGCTCGTGGCAACAGCGAGAATTGTTACCAATCTGTACACGTTTAATTTTCCTAGCTCTTACAAGTAAATCTCATCTACTGTCAGTTATTTTTAAGTTACTTTGTTGGCAATATAATTAACTAGGAATGACGTCATGGTCAACTTATCGTAAAATCGTATATCTAATAAAAATTGTATAACATTGATATTGGATGTTTCCTTCCTTCCCAGAGTCATACAAGAGTCAATTAATGATTTACTTCATTTGAAATAATCTTTTATTTATTTAAGTATTGCAGTTGTGGCAGTTCTGGTTTTCAAATTTTTTCAGTAACTTTAGCATAAAAGGAGTGGATTGAAATGAAAGTAATGGACTAGTTTAGTGATTTTTTTTTATATTTGCATCTTATAAAATAGGTTTTTAGTGGTTCAACTGTACAAATAAAATTTTTATAAAATTAATCCTCTAACCATAATCGGCTTTTGAAATTTAAATTTAATGGTTACATACGTCATAAGTGGTAAGTGACGTGTTTCAATAAGATTGGTAGAAAATTTGCGATGTTGTCGATACGCTTTAATATTAACCGAAAAACTTATCTCTCTCTCTTATTTGTTGTCATTAAAAAGAGATAAACATATCGATATTTTTGTTCTCTGATTGACACTTTATCAAATAAGGAGTAAAACACTAAACAAAATATTCTGTCATTTTCGTTAGTTTAATTTGTTGTTTGGTTGTGTTTGGTTTATGAAAGAAATTACTTCTATACTATTTTTGGTTCGAAAATAAAAATCCCTAACACCTTCTCTTGGTGTTATAGCGGTTCCTTCAAAAATAATCAGTAGAAGTAATTGTTCTCTCGGGGAGCAACCCTTCTATCGGTACAGTGAGAGAACGAATTTCAAGAATACCGTTTTGGCATTTTCAATAGAACCACGCCCACTTTCTATTGGCTGTTCTATTCTATCACCATCAAGAATAGGGATCTTGTTTGTTTATTACAGATAAACACGATTTTCTCTCCTGTCACATATCTTGTCAACTGGTACAATCAGTTAGTCACAGAACGCGGTGTTTTGTGCCGCCAGTTCTTTGAGAATACTTGAAACGAACGTAGCTAAAATGTGACAACGTTGACTTTTAAACACACTTCATTATTGGTTATTAGTTGGCGCTACGTTTAAAACTTACTAATTATTTATTGCTAAATTTTACGAAATGAGAAAAATTAATTGCAAAATGAATACCAATATAAGTAAGTAGGTATCTTATCCTAAATATATGTTGCTATCATTTTGATTAATATGATCCTACTAAACTAGTCCATTATAATGCGATCTTTATTGCTTTATTACTACTAGGTAATTTAATATTAGATTAACTACATATGAGCAGTGTACTGCTATGCAGCAAGTCTGGCAGATACGAAGGTAGCTTTCCACTTGGCAAACACACCTCTGTATTTCAAGCAGAAGTCTATGTTGTATAATGTGAGAGCTTACAGTGGAAGGCATATCAGACTTGACAGCGACAGCTAGGCTGCCCTTAAAGCCCTAGATATCGTTAAGATGTTATCCCAGTTGATATGGGATTGCGAAGAAGAACTTAAAATACTGGCGACCCGGAACAGTGTGGGTATTAGGGCAGTAAGTAACCGCTGGTAATAAAAAAGCTAACAAACTAGCAAGGAGAGGGTCGTCAACTCCACTTAGCGTACCTGAACGGGCCGTAGGCCAAGGTCAAGGTCAAACGAGCAGAACTTGTTCTTGGTGTAATTCCTCTTCTAATCTTCTTTAAAATTTTCAATCTAATTCCTGATGTCTATTCTTTTATACAATTAACCAATTAAAACTGGTAAGTTTCAAATATGATTAAAATACTAATTCTTGTTAAATTTTAGACAAAATACCAAAACCAAGACGCTGCCAAATAAGTACCAAAAAATGTATTAGACATATAAGAGATGTGAATAAAGCAGAGGAAGATGCCAACGATTCAGAAAAAGAACAATCAGAGAGCACGAAGACTGATAAAGCCAATAATAAAGACGTCGAATCCAAAGTGAAGGAAAAAAATTCGGAAAAATTTAGATGTATGTCTGATAACTGTGATTTCGTATGTTCGGATAGAGGGGAACTGATTCGGCATTTGTATCAACATTAGCAGTAGCTTCAGTCGTTAGATCATCTGCGACAAAAATTTTTCGACAAATCATTTAATAAATATTTGTATGTTTAAATATAATTTACTCAATTTACCAAGAGTAGGTTTAGAGAATAGTTGAAGGTTGAATGGGTTATCTTTATATTCAACAAACTTTTATTTTCACTTTAATAGGTACCAATAATTATTCCTAACCTAACCTAACATACATTAATTTATTTTTTTTAATAATTTTTTTTAAATTATTTTTATTAATTTTATACAAATGCTGAATTATTTCTTCAGTGGTCATAAGTAATCTACAGTAGAAAAAATTGACCTTTACAGCGAACAGCGAAGAATTATGCACACTTGTCTATCAAGCAATGACATACGTTCTTTTCTACTCTAATTATGACCTTCGAATGTTGGAAATTTCCTGCCCTTTGAGAATCCGTTCAGTTTTTTGTTCTAGTTATTATAGTTTATGAGTTATTAGCAAAAATGTAAACCCCCCTTTTTTTAATCTTAAATTGTTAATAACAATAGGAAATTTTTTAAAACGGATTTTGATATTCAGGAACATTTTTATATTTGTCATTTAGAATCGATTAAAACCAAAATCAGATTTTTCGGATCGGTGTAACCCAAAGTTATAAAAACGCCATTTAAACGCCTACATTAAATGGTTTTTGGGGATTAAGTTTATTTACAAGGGACAGAGGACAGACAATTTGTCAATAAAATACTTTATGCTGCAAACATTAAAGATGTGGGCGTGGACAACTGTTTAACTGATTTCAAATTTATTATTATTTAAACCGTGATTGGTTATACACAATAAATAGGCCGTCCTTAAAATTATTTCATTGTAAGCGATTTGAGTTTGAAAATGTATATTTATGCTATTCTGAAGTACATCTATTTATATTCAAAGCGTTTTAACATTTGTATTCAAATAAATTCTATAAAATCGTTTTTCCTCAAAACCTCTTATTTTTTATTTTTATTTTACGGTAAGTGCAAAGTATCGGTAGCCATTTTTGTCTCCGATTCATTTCGTGAGGTTTGTAAAGCTCAATTTTTTCTACTATATGTAATTGGTTACTGATAATATTCGAATTTGCAATGTATTTAAAGTACCTTTAAAAAGACCAAAGATATAAAAGTATTAGTTACCATTTTGATATAGATTTTAAATAAATATTTGAAGTAGTGATTGTATTAAAGTTGCAATGCATCATTTAAAAACAAGATGAAAAATTTATGTTTCATTAATGTAAGTCAATAAAATTATTTTATGATTTAAATAATTTAAGAAATTTATAAAGTTATGAAGTTTTTTATATTCACTACATTAACGTAGGTCTTATATTGTTTATAGTCTAAGAGCCAGCGTTCCGCAGACTTACGGTATAGTGGCAAAGTTCTTATTAATACTAGGATATGCTTTTTCACCTGGCTTACGTAAAAAGCATAAAAATTGACTTTGAAATGTATACGAAATACTAGTAGAAAATACCCAATAAATTGGAAACAGTCGCATTAAATTATTTTTATTTATTATGGATTTTCAGAAGGAGATCAATACACCTTTCACCTTTCAACTTTTTTTAGGGTTAGGTATATTTTGAATCAAACTTCTATTGTTAAACTTTTGTGTTCCTTTGTATTTCTTTGTAAATATTTTAGTATGGAAGATACAGCCACCCCAATTTCAATTGAATACGTAAACTACATTCTTAAGTAATGTTATTTACAAGTAATTTCAAATCTGCTATGTAGAGTACGCCACAAATAGATTATTATTATTATTAGTTTAAATAATTATTATGAAATTGACATTTTAAAGGGTGGCTGTATCTTCCAAACAAAAATATTTGCAAAGAAATACAAAGACATAATGTAATTTATAGAAAATTGATTGTACTAACCCTTACTTTTTGGAAGTCCATCTTATTAAGAATAATGAAAAACTCTTCGTTTTACCAAAACTTCCAATATTTATTTAAAAAATTAAAGTTAAGAAAGCAATTTTTTAAATAAATATTGGAAGTTTTGGTAAAACGAAGAGTTTTTCATTATTCTTGGTAATTTATAGAATTTCAAAGTTGCAAGAATGTTATTATAGTTATTTTTGCAAAGCTGAAAATTAAATGTGTCTTATGGCGCACTTTTTGCAAAATTTTTGGAATTTACTGCAGTTACTGATTATGAAGAACCATCATTGTTGCTAATTTCGGAATCGTGGCTTCATGAGTCAATTAATATTCCCCGTAACAGAAAAAATGTATTTTTAATTTGATCGTAGAAAAAGTATAGTATGCTACTTTTGCCGGAAACCTATTCCATAGTCGTATGATTGCGGTATTCAGATTGTTCAGAACTAGTAGGTAGGTGAAAATTTTTGATATTTTTTATTTTCTTAAAAATGTGGGCAAAATAACAAATCATATTTTAAATTTTATTGACGTAATTTTCATTCAATTGTGTGTATTAACCTTTACTTTCTGGAAGTTCATCTTATTTTTAATGTTCTTAATTGTAAAGTTTTATTTAACAGAGATTGATCATTTTATCTGTATTCAAAGACTGATAGATTAGAACTATGACATAATACTAGATACAAAATCATGTTCTTATACTATATTGCGTTGAAAGTTGTTAGACGATCTGTAAATAAAATCTAATGTAGACCTACTCAAATAAAATATTCAATTTTGATCAAATAATTAGGTATATAGATGAAGAACTATTTGAAGAACTAGGTTATTTAACAAGTCTCAAAGAATCTCTACTAAAAATATACAAATCGTTCAATCCTGGTATAATAAAATATTACTTGGATAAAAACTATTACCTAAATACATTTCGTCATTACTAATTTGGATATCAGTTTTATTTAGACGACCTTATAAGCAAACTAATCCTGAGAAGTATTCAAAATCTTCAATAGGCTTTAGACAAACTCAGAAAAATTTAACAGATAACTATCAATTATTAAAATTACAATTAGTATATAATTTTAATTGTGTAGCCAAAATTTTTTAAAAGGTGTTCTGAATAAAAACTTTGATCTCCACCTAGAGACTGATTTGTTGTTTTATATTAATGATTTTATGTGTTGTGTGAATTAAATGTAGGTATCTTGTATTTTTGATTGTATTTTGTATTTGATAATTGGAAAGTTTTTTGTAATCAAATTATTATTTTATTTTTTAAAAATAAATAATATGTTTTGTATCATTCATTTATTACACTCTACCTACCTAGGTATAGGCTATAATGATATGTTTTGTTACTAAAATTATTATATTTCCTTAATTTACAACGTATGAAGAATTCCTATTCTGTTTTGCCCAAATTATTTCTCATTAATTATTTTAACAAATTTATTATTATCGTTGAAAATTCAAATTTAACGAAAAATTCCTTTTAACTACCGGCAACACCGATCAATGTCCCGGTTCTTTGATTAGGGACCAATGCTCTATGAAAGCACGTGTACAACATTATCACATTAAGAAACAGCGTTGCCGGATTCAAAACTGTAAATATTCATAGCAACTATTTAAATTTCAATAGTTTTCTTAAGATCAACGGTATTTTCTATGAATTATAAAAGTAATTTAGAAAGTTTTAAGTAGGTATAGGCTAGTTAGAAATCTAGGTGTACTGGGCCGGAAACAATTGTGTACAGGGTATTTCAGAATATTTATCTTCTTACTATTTTTTGCATATGTACAAAATATTAGCTGTTGTTCAAGTAGGTATGATGTGTTAAAAACATTCGAATTAAATATATTTACATTCAAGTATATGTATTAATTACCATTAGATACATGAAAGTTGCAAACAATTTTTATTTTTGTTCAAATTAAACCGTTTACTCGAAAAATACCATGTTTTAGAAATATTAAATTTAACAGTAGTTGTTTATTTTTCTATAACTTCTAAAGTGTTTAGAAAAAATTGTGTATTAGTCATTTCAATTAAATTAAATATAGGTAGGTATTTGTCTTGACAAAATAAACATAAACATAAAATGTAAGTAGAACAAAATTTATGTACCTACTCAAATGTTTAAAACATTGCTTAAATTTAAAATTTTTTATATCATATACCGAGTCATATACATACATCATACTTTGGAGAAATAAACGGTTTTAAAGATTTTTACAACTAAAAAGCAATAAATTAGTCTGGAAAATAATGATGAAGTTGAACTAGCGACAACATTGCGACCGTGAAAATGGCACTGAGAACCGCTAAACCAACAAGTAGGCCGTGACGTTGTCGGTGACGTCACAGAGCCGTGCATGCCTGGCGGGAAACTGCCAAGAGTTAGTGAGGTTAGTTGAGACTGATTCGGCGTATTTAGAGGCTAAAGAAGGCTCTATTACTTTTTTCTCGCGAGTTTATAGTGACAAATTTTTGGATTGCAGTGAATTATAAAGTGATATTTAAGTTGTAATAAGTTTGGTGATGTTAAAGTGAACCATGTTGACAATGTTATACTTGGTGTATACGTTCCTAACCTACATCCTCGATGAACGGTCAGTGTTTAGATTATTTTCGTAGGGGAGATATGGGTGAGTGATTTGTATGTACACAAACTACATGACTATTTATTAGTAGTTATTTTAATGTTCGAGTTTTACACAGTATAAAAGAACTCGGGTTGTTAGAGTAGTTGTTACATTTAAATGAGTTTTTCAGGATAAATTAAGACCATATTGTTGCCCTTTCACATGATGTTCATAAGTATAAAATGAATTGAATAAATTATTTTGAAATGAACAATTTCATTTCTAAATTTAATAATATCTTACAAAATTGTTGTATTACTCGCAACATATATTAGTGAACTTTATATATTCATGTTTATAATGTCTTTTAAAGTGAAATATTGTTGAACCTAGTTATTTAAAAATTTTGTACCTTTCTCCCCTACCTTTTGTTTACATGATCTTGAACTTAGTAGCGCGGTTGCCTATGTGTTTGTAACTTCTTCAAAAGGGAGATAAATTGAATGCAGGTACTTAAATATAATTAATAATAAAATAAAGGGAGAGTGTCATTTAATAAAAATGACGTTAAATACCTATATGCTATTACAAATATGTCTTCTTTTATTTTAAAATAAATATTTTATTAATAAATTGTATTTTAGGATTACTACGATGTCCAGGATGTGACAGGGTGTATAAACAAAGTGGTACTAGAAATAGACATATGAAATATGAATGTGGAAAAATACCATCATTTGTTTGTACATATGAGAGTTGTAATTTCAAAACTCACAGAAAATTTACGTTAGATAAACATTACAGAATAAAACATCGTTTTTTTTAACTTTTGTTATATAGCTAATTGTATTTTTTATTAATTAGTCAAATATAGGTACACACCACAAAAATTGCAAGAGTATATTGGACTTAGGCTTTAATTTAAAAACTATAGTTTAAAAAGGATTTTGTTATATATCACCAAAAAATTTACTTTATTTCATAATTTTATTTATTTACTATTTATAAGTATATATTTTTATGTTTAGCTACTAAGTAAATATTCTATATAACTACAAATTTTTAAAATTAAAATATTTCCAAGATCTGTGTGCATTTAATTTGATCATAGTTGGCACGTTTTGCATCATTTTTAGTTAAATTTTCATTTTTAGTTAATGCTTGTGATTTACGTTTTTGAGTTATACTTTAAAGTAGGTATACAAATTTAATTTTAGTTTGTTTCGCTATAATTAAGATTATAAATTAAATTTCTATGTTCAGAAGAGTAAATTTTAGTAGTTAAAAATCATTGACATATAGCAAAACAAACATTTTCGTTTATTTGAAGGTACCTACTAATGTTTTGTTTTTTTGTAGGTAACAGACAATTTCCATGTACTAGATGCGGGAAACCTTACCGATCTAGAAAAGCCATGTATACGCATTTTAGATTTTCTTGTGAAAATAAAAGAACGTTCTTTTGTACTCTCTGTAGCGCTGCATATTTTTACAGCCACCATTTAAAACGTCATATTCGACAACAGCATATTATGTCAACTCAAAATTCAACTGAAATAAAACTAAATTATACCGATTAGAATGCTCAACACTATTACATTCATAAAAAATAAAAGTACTGGTTATATTACATTTGAAATAGTTCAAAAAGCTTTTAAATTAGAGAGCTACGTTTTATTTAGTCTATTGTAGAAACAAAGTAATATTTCCTATGGGTATGATGTATATAAATTCTAATATTTTATAGATTTTTTCGAATTTCTTGAAGAGTAACAATAAAAATTTTTATATTCCTGGATACTCATGTACCAGGTTATTAAAAATGTTAGTTGTATACCTATGTATAAATTATTATAAAAGATTTTTACATATATTTATTTAACATTGAATTAGTTAATGCAGATATTTGAATTACCTACTTTTCTTCCCATAGGATGTTGCATCCCAGGAAGAAAGAGGCTTTTTTCTCCATTGCAATAAATATAATTTCTCTCGTGTCCATTAAGTTTCATTGTATTTTTTATGAATTTATTAAGATTTAACTTAAATTTATAATAAATGAAAATTCATGTTGACTTTACCAGAATATACAAGAAATTATAGAAACCATTTGAATCTAATAAATTCACAATATTCATTTGAAATAAAGAAAAGAAAATTTTCATGGAACAATGCTCGGTACAATGTATGTCAAAATATCTACAGCCTGTATAAATGCAGAGGAAACAGTACATTAGGAATATATTAATTAAGTTCTTACACTATTTGAAATAGTTGCTTAGGAATTTCCAGCAGGTTACATAATTTCTATCATAATTACCTTCAAAATCAACCATAAATAAAATGATTATTTTGTGTACCACTTTAAAATGAATAGGTACTAGCAAACATAATGTTTGGAGATTCCTTTTATAAATGAATAATGAATACGCCAATTAATACTTAATTTTAAAAATGTTCATTTGGTAGCAGGTTGGTGCATATTTTATATATAAGTAAATTTTATAATTTCAACATTTTCTAATTTCAAGAAGCAATAGTTTGCTATAATTTTCTTTAAATGTTCTATTCAATGGAGTGAAAGATAAATCCCCAGATAAACCATTCCTTTTAAAAAACAAATGTTGATGGCTACCTCTCACCCCTCTGTGGAAGTCCAAATGAAGAAAAATAGTATAATGTGAAAAGAAGAAATGGAATATTATAAGTTGAGTTATAAGTTAAACATTTGGTACATTTTTGTTTCATTCAAGATATATATCACTAAATATTTTTAAAATAAAGTTGTTTGCATGTTTAAGTGAACCTCATGCCTTACAATGTTTATTTCTCAGTTTATTTAAATCATTTAAAATAAAGGTCCTGTGTCCTAAAGCAATATATTCTTCCTAAAAAATGGTATAGGTTATTTAGTTCAGGTACACTTTATAAAATTATATTTTGAGTGGATGGAATAATGCAAAAGGTGTTCAAGTTATTTTCAAAACAATCCAATAGTTTTTAAACTATTTCCCTTTTCAAATTGCAAATGATATAATTATTTATAACATAGAGTAGGTAGGTTTTGTATATCTTAGTAAATGTTGTATTTTAATTATTTATTTATTTTTATCAAAATAAGTATGTATTTATATCTTGATTTATATGGTATAATTTAATAAAGCTATACCAAAGATTTTTTTTATGGTTTTTATTAAGAAAAAAAATAAAAAGTAGCGAATAAACAACAACAATACCTATGTGGTATAACATGGTACTGTCATAAATTTTGTCTGTAGATCATTCACATATACCTATTATAAGAATTTAGAAAATTTTTATCTTCTTAAAATACTTATAATTTTTTATTTAAAGAGACAATGCTAATTTATGATTACAATATTATTTTGTTCTATCTCATATATTTAATACTTACCTATATGTCCCAAATATTTTTTAAAATAATATTGACCCATATGAAGTTTTATTCTTATCTTTAAAACAAGACAAAGTGTGTGGACAAATTTGAAAATTACAAATGTTTTTTACAGTGTTGTCTTTTGAATTAATTAAGATAAACTTTCTTTTTAACAGAAATTCTTAATTAGGAATCCATTTTTCTTGGTGAAGGGTCAACTAAAGCAATGCAAGTGTAGAGAGCAGTTACACAACTAATATCTAACAGCTTTAGCTTCAAATTTTACTAACCAGCAATGCTACTAAAAATCTTGAGCTTCTATTCAGTAGGATGGGATAACTTTTATAATTTTTTTTTGGTTAATTTTCATTTTTTTTTTGTTTTCCTTAAATCTAGAATGGAATCCACCAATGCCAATGCGAAGACCGAAAGGCCGAGGGAATTATAGATGTATTTGTGGGCGAACGTATTACGAAAAGAAAAATTTAATGCGACACCAAAAATTAAGATGTATAGTTAAGTTTGAAGAGTATACAATAATTCATGATCAGTTTTGCGGTTGAAATTATAATGATATTTTGATTCACTTAAATTGGCGGCTAAGGGTAATTTTTTTATATATATATATTTTAAAAACATGTATGGGTGGCTAAAAGAAGATTATGCAATTTTTTTGAGGCTATTTCTGTTTTATTTAGATTTCTGTAATAGAAGTAAAATAAGGAGAACCCTTGGAGTAACCATTACAGTTTTGAATATTTACTTTTTTGTTGAACCCATTTTACAAATTGGTGTACCAAAGCAATATTTTCATAAAAAGAAAGTTTTTATAAAAATTATCAACTTTGCTTTTGAATATAATAAGTATGAAGATTTTGATAACAATGTAATTTTTATTTATTCTATCCACTGTTATGTGGAGTTTACAGTTTTTATTATCATTAAGCATACTAAGCCTAAATTTTTAATACTTTATATAAAAATTACATTGTATACATTTTTAGATATATTTATTTTGTCATGGAATTATTTTTACCCACTGTATAGATTTAATGCTATAAATATTTTATTTTAGTAAGAATATTCCTAAGTTTAATATATTTTTTGTCAAATTTAAAAAGAAACTAATAACTGAGAAAATAACACTAATATTGACAAAAATGTCTTTTTTTTAGATTGTTATAAGGGTTATAAGCTCAGAGTAATAAATTACTCAGAGGTTATAAGTATATATTAAAACAAATTAGGAGATTTTTTATATATATAATACTGTTTTTCTCATATATACCAAATATTATTAATGTTAATTTCAGTGTTTTATCATTAGATTTTATATTTAATTTTTTTCTATTTTTAATTGTTTGATTTATTGTTATTTGTTGTGGTGGGGTTATTGGGTAGACTTTTTGGGTGTTAGACATAACTGACATTTAACAGTTATTACTGATAAATAATATATTTATACAGGGATGCTCAGTGAATAGTACAAACATTTAACTTAGCTTTCTTTTTTAAACTGATACATTTTATGATAATTTAAAAATATGAAGAATTGTATAAATACTGAATATGTCCTATATTATTTTGTTTTTTAATAATGGAGCAACCCTGTATTGTTAATATTAAGCTAGTATATTATCTAGGAACATTTATTTTCTAAATTTAATTTTTTTAATACAATTAGTAGTTTAGGACTAAATTTTAAAATATATTTTGATAGAGCGAAGGTTTTAAAAACTCTTCCTATACCTAAACATTTTTTATGTGCAATGTATTCAGATTTAACCTGACTATTATAATGAAATATAATTAAATAATTTATCATTGTGTTTTTATTCCTTCCAATAATTTGCAATAAAAAAGTGTACTTATAATTGTACTAGAATTACTTCTATTAAAGGTGAGTGTGTATTTTATTATACAGACTATCGAATATTTTGCTTTTGTTTACCCAAATTATAGGTTTTTGAGTCTATACCCCAACTTGCAGACAAAAAAGCATACTCATTAATTTAAATTATAAATATAAGGTACATTTATAATGGAAGTAATTAAAATTTTGTAGTTATTTGTTACTAAAGTATTCTTATTTTTAGGCAAAAATGATGCTAAATTTCATGGATTACCACCACATTTAGTTCTACCAATGTTGCTGATGAAACAAAATATGAAAAATGCCATGGTTAATGCAACAAAAGTAAAAACAGAGGTAGGAGATGAACCTAAGGTATTTTGCCCAGCTTGTGGCAGAGGATATAAACTAAAAAGTTCCTTAAGAAACCACATGAAGTGGGAATGTGGCAAAGAGCCCCAGTTCAAGTGTCCTTATTGTTCCTACAAAGCAAAACAAAAGATGCACATCACTAGACATATTGAAAGAATGCACAAGGTTATAGATTATTCTGCAGTTAAAAAAGAAAATGTAGATGCCTTTGATACTACTGTTTAATATTTTATTTTGCTTGATTGCAAATTCTAATCATTCCAAAAGGTGATAAATAGTTTTATCAGTGTTTATATTGTGGTCAGTTGTTATCTGTAAATATTGTGGTACAATTATTTTTATTTATATATTTCATTTGATAATAATTGTACCCAGTAGGTCTAAAATTATTAAGCTGACAAATATATTTGGCACACACTTAAATAAAATTAAAACCTATATAGATGCAATATAGTTTTTGACATATAGGTATTTTCTTAAAAACTCAGTTTGAAATAAATTCATCTTAATTGATATAGATATCTTATCTTAAATATTTTTCTTAGAAACCAATGGACTGAGAAAGTAGTGACGTAAGCGTCAAACCAAATGATTCCAAACAACTTTTTTTATGGTATGTTTTATATGTGTTATTAACTATTTTATTGTATTTTCTTGATTTTTGGAAGTTAATTACTGTTTTTTCATTGGAAGTGTTCATTCATATGATTTACCTATCACTAAAGTAGATAGACAAACAATTTCCGTAAAAATATTATAACATAACCTTCAAAGTTGTGCATTGTCATAAATTTTAAGAATACTTACAAAAATGGTACTTTAAAAATCGAATTTGGAATGATTTTGCTTATATGTATTTAATTATGATACTTCCGTTATATTTCAAAGTATAATAATAAGAAAATAACTCGAACAAAAGTTATTTCTGGAGATTTATAATATTGCCGTTTGGAATCATTTCGTTGACATTTCCCAGTTGAACAGCATAGAACACAAATTTTGACGTCACACTTTCTCAGCCCATTGTTTACATTGGTCAAATCTTTTTGTCCAAACCATTGTCTTGAAAACATGTTTACACTGCCTTTATGGTTTCTTTTATAATTGACATTTTGCGTTTGATATTTGATATTAATATTACCTACTTATCATCTACTTGTTTAGAATTAATAGATTGGTTAGATAGTTATAAAAACAGATAAAAACAAAACATTTTTAATAAGGTCAGAGGCAAATAGTTTAAATAAAACTACAATTATACTCATTGAACAATTAGATATAGGAACTATAAAGTTGTACAACACCAAGTTGAGTTATTCCATTTTCCAAGAAAATTTCATTATTGCTCCCAATTTATGTTCACCACAAAAATCTTGGATTTTATATTCCACAAAGTTTTTTTATTATTTTATAAGTTGTACCTACTATTAAGTAACAGTAAAAACAATCATTTTGTAGCTATAATAAATATTTAAAATTATATGGGCAGCTTCTACTGATAGTGTCTTTAGAGATACAATAGAAGTAATATTCCCATTCCCTAAAACGTGCTCAAACTTTAAACATTCTCTATTAATCTTTGTTACTGTGTTAAGTTTTATTGTTGAAAATAATCTGTACCTTATGTACTCATAACTTAATTGATTCAGTGTGCTGGGAAATTGTTGATTCGCTATTATACATTCACAATGAATAAGAGTTAGAATAAAAATATATTAATTTTAGTTCTATAACCATTACCTATTAGAATTTAGTTAGCTGGTAAAAACGTTTTATATGTTTATACCTATTCATATTGTGATAGTTACAAATTTCATATGCAAGATATCTTAAATTTGTCAGTTTGATTTTGAAGTTACTTAAGTAATATTTATCGATTCTCACAAGGACCAACATGAAATATATGAACAAATTAGAAGTAGATAATTAGTTTTTTATCAAATAGTTAAAGAAAGTTTATTAAATTTATTATTATTTATTATTATTAGCTTTATCTTTATAGTAACCTAAGTTATTATTTCCATTATTATTATCAATGTATTTTTGAAAAATAACAATAGTTAATATGAGAAATACCAATACATAGAAATCAAAATATTTTATCCATTATCTAGACATAATCTATTTGAATGCCAATTAGTGTCTTGTTCTATAAATTTGAAAGGCCAATTGAGTTGGTCTAGCTTTGAAAATTAAATATACTGTGTGAAAGACAAAGAACTTGAGAAAGAACTCTACAAAGAGTTTAAATGTAGTATGTAAATAACCATTTAGTTATTGCCTTGCATAAGTATACTTTAAAAAAAATGTTCATATTAAAAACATTTTTATTGTCACTAATAAACTTTTTGTTTTGTATTATTAAAATTCAAAATCAAACTGACAAAATGTTAGAGACTAATAAATTTTGTGATACTGATGTTTTCCTACTGCCAAAATGCTGCCGTTATACAGTTTCCTATTATATTTAAATACAGTAAGTGCCTTTTTACAATAAATTTTTTACCAGTTTACAACTAATTATAAATATTTACGAACTATATTAATTGCTACTATTATTAACCAGGTATTTATTTTTAATTTCTGAAAATTAATCATTAAATTGTAAATATTTTTTTTTTTGAAAAAGAAAAACCGTATGTAATGTAAGTTGATCATACAATTACATTTATTTTTTAATTATTTTGATTAATTACTACCATTGTTTTGTATGGTCAAAGGTATAATAATCAGGGTGATTCTTGTAATTAAAAAATGCATAACTCATAACAAAAATATATTATTAAAATAATATGTTTAGAAACAAAAATTATTTTAACCTAATTGTTTAAGCATATTTAATGTGCAATGTTAGAATTATTATTTTTAAGATATTAAATTTCAAAACTATTCTTAGTTTACCAACAGATTATTTTTTTTACAAGCATTTCCCTGTTTACACTTTTATATTACCTATGTATTACATAACATAAAACTGCTTTATTACCATATTTTTTGGAGTTATATATTTTTATAAAATATACCAATACAGTGCCTTCTTCTATATACATTTTTTGTACCAGTGTTTTTTAATTTAATATTTCTATTGATAGATATAGTAAATTATATCCTTTTTGTCATCAATATACAAAGTTGATTTTCAATTGTTATATATTTTTGAGGTATTTTTTAACTTATTCTAGTAAGTAAATCTCGGTAAATATTTTAATGATTGAACCTGTGACTTTTTAAATTGCCTTGTTTTACAGTGAAAGTAAAACAACATTGTTTTGGTGATGAAAGGGTTAAAGAGTTGCATTTTTTATTAATCAATTTATGTAGAACTATTTTTGAAGTTAGAATTAAGTTTACATCATATTTGATTAGGTAGTTTGTTAAATCGCATGTTCCATTTACAAAATTTATATTGGTTAAATTAATAGATGATATTTAAATAAAACAAAAGCTTTTATATTAAAATCTGTTAGACATTTGATATTCATGTTTAATTTTTGAAATCTATATTTTGAATTTAATAAATGATTTGTAATAAAACAGTATTTTTAATTGTTGTCTTAATATTTTCCATAGCAGAAAAGTCCACTTATATGTACACTCCTCAACCATTGAAGTGGATGTTGAAAAAATTGGTCTTTTATTGTTTGTTAATAAATTCAAAATGAAAAATGTACCTATATATTAAGTAGTATTTTAAATACATAGGTACAGATTAACCAAAAGAAAAAATTCTTTATAAAAAAATGAAAATAAAAAATGAACTGTAAAGCTCACAACCTATATTTCTATTCCTGCCCAATTCCTAATATCCAAAAAACTAAACTAACAGTTTGGAATCCACTCTTTGGTTAGTGTTATAACCGAGGCTATAACTCTATTTGGAATAGATCTTATTAAAATAAGTGTAAATTTAGGACACCATTTTTTTATAAATCCACCATTTTGAACTTTGTACCAGTTAGTAATAGTTATTACTACAAAATGTTAAAGTATTATCAATTCAGTATAGAACTGTAAGTACCTACCCATTTATTTACTCTTGCTACCTTAAAAACGATTTTTTTTTTATTTTTTACTCTTGTTTTTACTGAATTAGTCTCGGTATTAGCAATTATTAAAAACATATTTTTGTATGTTAATTTTAGGAATTTCAAAAAATTTTATCCTCTTCAGTTGTTGAGCAGTGTATTAAAATATGACATGTTAGCAATGAACAGTATAGTGGTGAGCATAATATGCCATTTTCAGATATTTCTGTAATAATTACATATGGGAATTTATAAGGAAACCCATAGGCAGTATATACCTTATTTTCATTTTGCATGTTACTGATATTATTTCTTTTTTAGCCTCCTGCCAAACTTGCGGAAAAGGTTTCAAAAACGTCAACAGTCTTAGAGCCCATGTATCATTAGATTGTATGAAAACGAGTTATTTCAGTTGTAAAGCATGTCCTTTCATGTCTAAACGACGATTCAACATGAAGATGCATTATGCAACTAGGCATAAAATTTACGTTAAAAGTGGCAATTTAGGAAAAGTTACAAAAATTATACTGGATTAAAAAATAATAAATAAAAACTGTGGTAAAATTTTTATACTTATTTTGTGCAGCTAAAATTAAGTATACTTAGTTGTAATATTACATTTAGTAATTTTATCAGTTACTTGTTGTTAAATTGTGTTTAAATTTAATTAATATACTATACTAATGTTTTTTTTTGTATATGTTAGGAGTGAATTTTAATCTTTTGTCCATTTTTATTTTAGGTAGTTTATTAATATTGTCCTAATCAAATGTCTAATTTTGACAGTAATTCTGTTTTTAATAAGTTGAGTTAATGTTGATAGTAACTACTGCAGTTAAATCAGCTTTATCTCTTTGTGGTAGGTGTGTTAGCAGTTCTAATGGCATTGTCTTTCTTCTTGATTCAGTTGTTACTAAAATGTCCCCCTTTATTCAATAAAATTTTCTTTTGTCCATTTTTTCTTCAAAATATTTGATACCTACCTCTAATATATAAAATGTACAATTTTTTTATTTATCTATCTATTTATCCTTCAATTAAAAAAATACAGAATCAATATAAATACATAAGAAATCAAATGATTTAGTAAAAAGTTAAACTTTATAAAATCAACTTCGAGATCAACTTATTCTTGGATTTATACATTGAATTATGAACATTTAAGTGATCTTACAAATAAGGAATGTCCATGTATTTGGAATCTTTCAAAAAAGCAAGGTGTTGCTTTATTTTAAACAATAAATTAAAAAAGGAATAATTAATATTGATTAAAATAAACATCAAATGAAATCTGTCCAAATAAATTTGGCCATTAAACCACTCTTTAAACCCATTAAGAAATTATAGATTTGTTATTAGTACAAATTCTTATTTTTTTATTACTTTTGGTAAAAGAACTTTTTATTGGATAAAAGTGGACATTTCATGTACAAAAGAACAAAAATCATTGAGAGTGCTAACTTCACACACCACCTTATGGCACTCATTTTCTTATTAAAAGGAATACATTTTTTTTCTAAAATTGCATTTAAAAATATATTTTGCACTTTTAATATAAAGTATATGTTAAATTTTCATTACATTGTTAGTAATTATCTTATTCAAATATTTTAATAATGTTAGTTATGTATATAAATCCATTAAATTATTTGATATTCGACAAGAATCCAATATAAAATTTAAAAGAGTTATTGTAATTGTACCAAGTTTTTTATGACAAAGCAATTTTTGCATTTATTGCAAATGTTTTCAAGGATTTAATACTGTTATTTAATCTTAGGATAAAGACGTTTTTCTGGTAAAATGTTACTCGCTATAAGGAGGTCTATTTTTTCTATAATATACTTATTATTAACAAAAAAAACGGATTTTTAATAAATTAATTTCTGAAATGCCTAACCTAACCCAACTTTATCAGGTGTCTTAAAATGAGACTTTTCGTTTTTGGTCATCTGTTTGTGATTGATGATATACTAAATATTATACTACTCCATAGTTATTGTATTATGTTTTTTTTATTATGTTCAACTAAGTTCGCAGCACAAAGTGGAACTTTATACATTTTGTAGAAAGTTCTGGTGCAAAACATAGAGTTAAAATATTACATACTTTTTCTTATACGATGTTTGTCAAAAAATTAAACTTTGCCTTAAAGCAAAACACCGTTTTTTTGACAATATCAGATATAGATCAGTATTAAAAATTACGTTCAAATATATTATTACCCCAATTACAATAAAATACACAAAAACCAGCTCACAGCATCGCAGTTTGAAATAAAATATTTAACACGATGTTAACAAATTGTATATTTTGTAAAAAGTATTATTTATCAATGCATACTTTCTTATTTTTCTGTTGAAAAAATTAAGAAAAAAATAAAATTTATTAAAAACATTCAGATAGAGGGCACTTCTGGCACTTGGAACATACCCATGTTGTGGTATGCTCCCGAGTATGCTCCCAATCAAAATAAATTAATTTTCACCAAAATTATTTCATTCCTTGGTTAACAGCAGTACTGAAAATTAGCTGGGACCTCATTTCCAAATGTTACTCTTCGGCTAGAATAGTTTTAAAGTGATTCTATTAAATTTAAGTCTGAAGTATTAAGAATAATAAAAAACTCTTCGTTTGAACTTAACTTCCAAGTTTATTTGAAAAAGTTATGTTTTAAATTACAATGACGGCCGTTTCGCTGATTAGCATCGTCAGATTGACATTTAAGTTACATTTTGTTTGTTTGTAGCTAGGTACCTGATGTTGTTTAGGTAGTATTAAGGCTGGACCAAGTATGGAAGTAATAAGGCATAACAATATTAAAGCCTAGATGTTAATAGCCCTAAGGGATTATCTTGGATGTAATTCCCTCTAAGATCAGTATAACTGTGCAATGCAATGATACAAAAAAACCAGGAAAAAACTATATCATGCTGATCTTTACAATAGCTTAATATATTTGTGTTCTACAATTACCTCTTATATGTATAAAATGTAAACTCAATCAAAGTAAACAGTTTAATAGTGGAGAACTTTCAAGATTTATTTGTTCATTAACAACTTTAAATTATGGATCTGCTAGATGTCTTTTTATTTCAAGTTCTTCAAGAAAATCTAAATTTTGTTATTTATCACAAGTGTGTAGTATTTGGATGTCATTGGTGTGTAGGAGTGAGGTTGAATGTTTAAGTAGGTGTTTTGCATAATTTGACTTATCTGATTGTTTTAATCTATATGCTCTTAAGTGTTCATTGAGTCTTACTTCAAAATTTCTTTGTGTTTGACCTATATATACAGCATTACATTTTGGACAATTAATTTTGTAAACTCCAGATTTTTTAATTTGGGTAATTTTGTTTTTACATTCAACAATTTTGTACCAACATTATTTTGTGTTTTAAATGATATTAATGCTGATGTTGTCAAAGATATTAATTGTAGACTTACTTATATACCACCAAAATGTGCTGCAACCCCGAATGGGTCTAGAACTTTACAGCAAGTGATCTTTTAGATAATATAGCTACATATAGCTTGCCTTAATCCTATTGTATTTATCCAGTGAGATAGTAGTTGATATTGTTTCCAAAAGAGGACCTGTTCTGCTTATTTGTGAGACCACAATAGGGCTCCTGACCTTCTTTAGCGAGTCTGTCAGCTTTTTCATTTCTTTACAGCAAGTGATTTTTCAGATAATATAGCTACAAACCCTTAAGCTTGCTTCAATCCTGTTGTACTCATCCAATGAGATAGTAGTTGATCCTGTCCCCAAAAGAGGAACCTGGTCTGCTTATTTGTGAAACCACAATAGGGCTATTGACCATGGAAAGGTGTATTCGCTCAACTTTTCCATTTCCTATCAACACTTTGTTACCTGGCACCCACATCAACCATGTTGTTTCTTAAGGGATTGTTTACAATCCCAGACTAGCTTTGACTCATTAGTAACTGTACTCAGGCATCTGAAGCTGCCTGACTGTCTTTCAGATATTTCTCTTTCGGGATTTGAATAGTTGTGGCGTTACCAAGGGATATGGATAACCGAAAATTCGGTCCCATCACTCCCGCTCTAGCAGTTTCATCCATATTTCTATCTTGAAGCCTTTAGAAGTTATAAGGCACTAGCAAAAACATAAGTAGACTTTAAATTTAAAATAAAAATCTTCAGAAAAGCTGGGAATTATTGTTCTATTCAAGTTTTAATAGCAAGATATAAGCATTTTTAGATTCTGTTTTTGGACGCATCCCAACTCGTGCCCACTAATCCCTTAAAAGGTACAAGAGTAAAGGTCTCAATAATCTGTATACCTAACTCGTGCTCGATTGAAAAATTTACCTGTTTAAATTACCATCTCATCTTGTCTAAACTCTATAGGAACAGGTACTATTGTTAAATTGTGTTTTCCTAAAGTACTTACTAGAAAGGATTTTGTTTCGGGTTTGATACCTAATGTAACCTAACCTACTTTCGTTAAAACAGTATCTTGGTATAATAGTATTAATAATATGTAGGTAGTTCTAAGTTTTTTATGTGCAATATATTTAATTAATACGTTGTTTAATAGTAGTTTTATTTCAAATAAATGACAACTGTATATGTAGGTCTTGAATATTTAATTATAATAAATAAGAATTAAAAACCGCAGTTCCGATGCACCCGGGCACGAGTTGGTGTATTAATTTTCTACCTGGTTTTTGAACGGGCACGAGTTGGTCAGTGATTTTCGGGGCCAGGTAATAAAGGGCACGAGTTGGGAAACGTCCCTGTTTTTGGACCTTCGTCGTTTTTTGGTGGAATTAAATATTATGTAGGAGCCAGTGTATTACAAGGGGGTAAAGTGCTAATTTTTCTCCCGAGGCAAAGTTTACTGTCCTATGCTACGTTTCGGACAGTATTTAATGATTAAATCATCCTTAGGGAGGAAATGTACGACTTTGTTCCCTACAATGAGGCTAAGAAAAGTAACCATTAGATAGAAGTAGGTGGAAAAATATTGTTTTATTCCTGTATATTCTCAAGAAATCATCATAATATACTAAATAAATTCTCATAGATCCTTCAACCATCAGAAGATGGTTTTTGAAATAACTTAGTAAACAAGGACAAGGCTAAGAATAGTAAACATTAGATAGAAGTAGGTGGAAAAATATGGTTTTATTCCTGTATATTCTCAAGAAATCATCATAATATACTAAATAAATTCTCATAGATCCTTTAACATGCTCCATCAGGAGATGGTTTTTGAAATGACAGTACCAAGGACAAAATGCAAAATTTTCTATCCCTATTTTATTTCGCGGATTAATATTCAGAAAGGATGTCAATTTTGAGATACCCTTTATTTGTTATGATTTTCAAGGTTTAGAATTAGGTTTAATGTTACTGACCGAGACCCAGTGTGGACTATCTTTAGATGTTACAGTTTACCATACAGCTCAAATCCTTTAATAAAGTCAATGGTTGATTTAGGTGAAACATCCTTAAGGTCATTAGGTTCCTTTCTTCTTTGACAATAAGCGCTTTGAAATGAGCTAATCCAGGGGTATCTTATTCAATGCTAAAGAGTACAGATTCTGCTATCGTTATGGAGATAGTGTTGCCCCCATTCTCTTGTGTCGAGGCACCCTGAACAGGTTATTCTGTTACCCGAACCAATATTTTGTTATGGGATATTTTAAGGGTGTTTTATTATTATTTTAATGCATAAAAAAAGTTTAAAAAATTTAATCCCCTTACATTTTAGGTTTACACATTTGCCGTGTCTGCCTAAAATCGTATAAGCATACTCAGTCGTTATATAATCACAGAAAATTTGAATGCGGCAAAGCACCCTTATTTCAATGTACCATGTGCCCGTTCAAAGCAAGGAGAAAAGGCAATCTTAAACAACACATGGGTATACATTTGTAACCTGGTTCGTAACTCACGCATACGCTATGCATGAAAACTTTTTTATATTGTTTAAATAAAGCACGAGATAAAGCACTATATTATAAAATGTATCTAGAATTTCTGGAATTAAATTTTTTACATTGACTTAAATAATATTATGTGGTAGTATTTTTTTCATTATCTCAATAATTTTTAAAGATAGAATTAACACAGTTCCCAAAGACCCGAGGTCCTAAATTGGACCACTTCAAGAGCAACTTAACTGTAGCTTGCTACTACATTTGAATGATAATACAGTCATTGAAGCGAAAAATAGGATGTGAAATTTTGGAATTATGCCGGTCTTTCCCTTAACTTACCCCCCCCTTACTCTAAAAGTGATATTGACACAACCTCCGGTCTTACCATGGGGGTGATTGCTGGATAAACCACAGAACTTTTGGTCATTGGTTAACCGTATAATTTTTCGGAGGTGGTTCTTATTTTGTTTCACATTTTAGGTTTATGCATTTGCCATGTCTGTCTAAAAACATATACGCATTTTGCGTCTTTATATAATAGAAAATTTGAATGTGGCAAAGAACCCTTTTTCAATGTACAATGTGCCCGTTTAGAGCAAATAGAAAAGGTAATCTTAAACTTACCCATTACGCCATGCAAGAAAACTTTTTATGGTTTTTAAATAAAGCACTATATAATAAAATGTATCTAGAATGTAACTTGAATAAAATTATGTAGTAGTTTTATTTCTCAATATCTTAATCTTTTTTATATTTTGCACTTATAAAAATCTTCATTATAAAACGCATTTGCGTATCGTAATGTAACTTTTGCGCACGCAAATTTTTGTTTTAAATGGTTGGCGACATGAGTGAAGTATCTAATGACAATACTATTGACAATGACATTTGTGGCTAATAGCAATTTATTAATTTTATATTGTTCTTTAAGAAAGTATTTGTGAATATGAATATCATCTTTTACTTATATAATATCTCGTATAATATATTATTGTAGGTGTATTAGTCATTTTAAAATATTTGAAAACATTAACATTTCATAATTTAAGTGTCAAAACTGTCAAATGTTATAAATTACACAGTGCTACCGACATTCTTTTTAAAATAAAATTTTTCGTAATTACATAAAAATAATAAATTAATTTAAAAAATGATAAAATGGCAAAATATAAAAAATATTATAAACAACTTATTTCATATGGCTGTTGTGACACTCGTTCTTTAAAAAACTCATCGCTTCGTGATTCGTTTTTTAAACTTGAACTCGTGTCATAACCGAGGTCATAACATAATACCATATGAAATGCGTTGTTTAATATACTATTAAAGATAGCATTGTAACAGTTACCAAAGAAGTGAAGTCCTAAATTTGGACCAGTTCAAGAGGATCTTTACCGATTACAAAATTGGATTGATATTTGAGAAATATCGTAGAATATTTATACAGGGTGATTCATTGGGAATTGTGCATACAATTAGGGTAGTTAGATGGAGGATGCAGAGTTGATTCTAAATAACCTATATTTCATAACTGGTGTGAAATTAGCGGCCAATTTCCAGCAGCCGTTTTCAGTCTAGCCGCCAAATGACCAGTGGCGTCGTATGTATATATTTATTACATAAAAATAAAGAAAAACTGAATAAATGAAATCTTATAATTTTGTGTAAAAACTTTTAATAAAGAAAGGTTTATAAACTAAAAATTCACAAAAAGTCATCTGTGTTAATATATAAGACGTAGTGAGAAAAGCGGAGAAAAGTTAAATGACGAAAGTACAAAAAGGTGTATTAGAGTCCTTATAGGAATAATTTAGCCAACTTAATAATAATAACTTCATCTTGTTCTTAAAAACCTCCTCCATGAATGTTATGGAATCGCAAGACGGCTTGCGATTACTCCACTCTACCCCTAAAACGGCTTGCAATTCCATAATATTCATGGAAGAGGTTTTTAAGAATAAGTTGAAAATATTAAGTTGGATAAATATTTCCTAGGGACTCTAATTTACGTTTTTCCAAAATTCTCTAGTGTAATTACCTCGGTAATTACCCTACTCTACCCCTAAGACGGCTTATAATTCTATAATATTCATGGATGAGGTTTTTAAGAATAAGATGATGTTATGGTGAAAATATTAGGTTGGCTAAATATTTCCTAGGGACTCATATATATGTTTTTCAAAATTTTTCAACTTTATTGACCCCACTCTGCCCCGTAGACGTCTTGCGATTCCATAAAATTTCTGGAGGAGGTTTTTAAGAACAAGATGAAGTTATGGTGAAAATATTAAGTTGGCTAAATTATTCCTAAGGACTCTTATATAACTTTTTGTACATTCGTCATTTAATTTTTCTCCGCTTTTCTCACTTCGTCTTATATATTAACACAGATGGTTTTTTGTGAATTATTTGTTCATAAACCTTTCTTTGTTTAAAGTTTTTACAAAAGATTATAAGAAAATTTAATTTAATCAATTTTTCTTTATTTTTATAAGTATATTAAATATATACATACGACGCCACTGGTCATTTGGCGGCTAGACTGAAAACGGCTGCTAGAAACTGGCCGCTAACTTCACACCAGTTATTTCATAGGTCTGTCGTTCTTTAAAACCAAGATACAGGGTGATTTATTGATTTGCCCATTTTTTGAATTAATCATAATTCCTGAACTGCCCCATACATTTTTGTGACATTTTGTTCATATGTTCTTTTTCCTCATTAGTGTTGATTAAGATAATAAGAACATGTCTATTTCCAGGTCCGTCCTCAAAAAACTTAAAAGAAGGTTTCGAGTCGAAACAACACCCTGTATATTAATATTTTAAAATTTTATTTACAAATTTGGAAAAAGCAGGAAAAAATAAGTAAGACCAAGAGTATTTGGTGTTTCCTTTGGTGTTTTCGCATATAAGTTTCTTACTTAACTTGATTCAAATCTAGATGTTTCGGTAATGAGATGCCACAAAAGAAAAAAAAATTTCCTCTCTAAATAGTACTTTTCCAGCTCCAATCCATTACACCATCATCTATTTCTTTTTTCCTGATTTCTGGATCCACAAATTTATTGAAAACCTCGTTGAAAACTGAGAGGTCATGTCCGTATTTATTATCCGTATCATTATCCATGAATAACTTTCAAATCCCCTGTATGAGTAAAAAAATTATCAAAACATTTGTTCAGTGAGATACATTTATAAAAAAAGTGCCCACTCCGAAAAAACAACTTTATTTTAAACAAAAATAACGTTGCATTAAATTGTATTAAGTCGAACAAAAAAATTACCCAAAAAAAATGTTAACTACATAACTTATAATAATAGTTATTCAAAGTGCCCTCAATTTTGCTAAATAAATTTAAACAAGTTTTTTGTTTTACACTGTTTTAAACAAATTGCAAATAAAACATGTTTTCGTGCAATCGCACGCGAAGTCAGTATTTCGCGTTCTCAGCACAGTCCGCGAAATTTAATTTCGCGGCCGTTACCCATAGCAACGGCCGCGAAACCAAACGTCACTTCCAAATTTGACATTTCTAAAATACTACAAAGACAAGGATTATTTTTTATTGAATACCAACAAATACATAAGTTATATTATTTAGGATGAATATTTACATTAATTGTACAGTTTGTATTATTACTTATATTTACTCCAGAAGTTGAAGCAACTACATCTAGTGTTTCTGAATAATGGTTATTGCCTACATTCAAACCAGATACCATATCGCTATCAGTATCAGACATTTTGCGTTTTGACAAGAACTGTCAAAATATATATTGAAACATATCATTTCCATAGCACACGGTGATATTGTTAAATGAATTGAAATGCTGTTGATTTTAGAGCAATAATATATTTATTTACAACTATCTATTTTAATAATTTTAACGATTGCACGAAAAATAGTGTGTATGCCATGGCCGCGAAACTTTTTAACGACCTCAAGATTATCTTGCCTCGGCCGCAAGCGGCCTCGGCGATAACTGTTCTTTCGGTACGTTAAAGAGGTATTTCGCGGCCTTAGCATACAAATAACTATTAAAATAGTGTAAAATCCCGAAATTTGTGCGCATTAAAACAAGGCAATCACACATTCATTAAATATTCCACCACAAATCATTAGATTTGTTCATTTGTAGTATGCGAAATGGTTATTTTCTTACCTTTATTTCAATTAATACCTATTTTCCCAAAATTAGGGTAGTTTTAAACCAAATTATTTATTATATTTAATAAAAGTATTAAGAGAAATAAAGATCATTTAAAAACGTAATTCTTACACGAGTTCTATTAACACAAATCGAGAGAAACAAACAAACTCTTTGACTTGCGTGTCGACTGTCGTGTGTCAAGGTCAAACAATGATTTTCAATGTATGTACGGTATGTACTTCACTCCACTCGCATTTAGCTTTTTTTTGTTTTTAAAAATTGTAAGTTGGTTATTAAGTTAAAGTTAAGTTTAATAAAAGCTACAGTTAAAACATGACAGACAGAAGAAAAGATCCGATTTGGCAGCACTTTAAAAACGTTACAGCAGAAGCTGGTTCGAAAATATCTACAAGGGCACACTGTAAAAAGTACAAAAAAGAAGTTGTGCTCTTAGTTGCGAGAATGAAACGCTATAAGAAGGAATGTAAAAATAAAGTAAGAATCGTAATTGATTTGATTTGATTTTAATTAAACCCCATATCAAATATAAAGTGTATTATTTACTAAATAAAAAATACGTACAGACTGCTCGATTTTATTATTATTATTATCATCAAAAACGCATCAGAAAAGTCGAGAAATGATCATGCTCTTGCTAAAAAATATTTTATCTACGAGCGTGCGCAAAATAGGTACTTTGCGCACGCGCTTGAGAGCGCAAAATTTAATTTTGCGCACTAGTGCAGACAAGGTTTAATTTTGATTAACAAAGTACCTACAATTAACAATATTTATACACCAGTAAAAACCTAAAGCGATATAAATAAAGTGAAACCCTTTAGAGAAGAAGTATTCTTAGCCTTTTTATCGGAACAGTCGGAAAACTATAAGCCCCCAACGCTATGATGCAAGTATTCGGTTCTGAAAACTATGTGTAAAATCAAGTTAAATTTGGACATAGGAAAATATTTTAAACTGACCGCCATTTTAAAGAGAAACATTTTAGGGTACAGATATGTTTACCAAAGAAGAGATAACCAAATTCATGGAAGAAGCTCCTAACGAAACTTCTGGTAAAAGTTGCTACAATCTTCGGCTTATCAGGTGCTTGTCGCCATGAAGAGTTAACAAAAATAACTTTATACGATATAGAAGATAAACAGAGTTTATAGAGACTCAAAAAATCATAGTGCCAGAAATTTTGTGATTACATCTGAAGCCAATAATACCTGCAATTATATCGTAAATATTTCGGCCTCATATTACTACACATCGGCGTTTCTTTGTGTATTATAAAAACGGCAAGTGTACATGTCAGTGTGTCGTAATAAACACATTCGGTAAAGTGCCATCTGAAATTGCGCCTTTTCTGGGCTTACCCAACCCAGATCTATACACAGGTCATAATTTCCGCTGCAGTTCGGCGACAATATTAGCTGATAATGGAGAACAAATTACTAATATCAAACGTCTCGGTGGTTGGAAATCCACAGCTGTGCCGGAAGAATATTTGGAGGAGTTATTAAAAAATAAGAAAGAAATGTCAAACAAGATTTTGCAGATGTCATGTATGTTCTCGCTCGTAGAAAAAATGCTGTTCCTGTTCCTAACTCTCGCACAAAGTGTCTTGTTCGCACTCGACTGCAGCCAGCGTGCGAACAAGACTTACTTTGGCACTAGTTAGGAAATATACTATTATAGACGCAGATCAATAAAATTCTATATTTTTGATTTTCCGTTATGTTTAACTTTCGAAATTTAGAATTTTTGCAACGTTATTTTTGTTTAATTTAAATTTATACTTTCTTCGGAATGGGCATTTTCCTTCATTTTTATAATTTTTATATATAGCTCAATAAACAAATGTGTTTTTTATCCAAACAGGGTAGGGTGTTTGAAACATCTAGATTTTACTCAAGTTAATAATCAAAAAAGTTGTATATACCTTTGGTCTTTCTTATTTTTTCCTGCTTTTTCCAAATGTGTAAATAAAATTTCCAAATATTGATGTACAGCGTGTTGTTTCGAAAACTAATTTTTAATTTTTTTGATGCCAGACCTAGAATAAGACTTTTTTTTTAATCGACACTACTGAGGACAAAGAACATATGAACCAAATATCTCAAAAATGTATAGGGTAGTTCAGAAGTTAATATTAATTGTAAAAATGAGGAAATCAATAAATCACCCTTGGTTATAAAGAAGACCCATAAAATATAGGTTATTTAAAAACATCTTGGTTTCCTTTTTCTACCGTATGAGCATTTTTCAATGAATCACCCTGTATAGGAAGTGACTAAATCTGCACAGGGTGTTGCTAAAGGTTTCTTATTTAGTTTTATATATTAATTAACCAATTAACCTCTATCCTTCTTTATCCTAAATTCTCTATTAGTTAATAACTCATTTCTTTTTATTTTAGGAAATATTCTTTACGGGTGTAATATGTGTTTCAAATGTTATAGACACAAACAGTCTTTACACAGGCATAAAAAATTCGAATGTGGAAAATTGCCGTTGTTCAAATGTGAACTTAGGGGATGTACTTTTACCACAAAAATCAAATCAAATTTGAAGCAGCATATGGGGAGACATATCTTCAAAAAGATTAATCAGTTTTAATTGTTTTTTTTATCTGTAATTTACTAATTGTTATTTTTGTTGTAAATTTGTCACCTTTGTGTTTAAGAAATGGTCAAAAACCATTGAAAACTGTTAAAATGTGAAGATTTTTCGATTAATTATAAACTAAATTTTATTTCAAGAAGTACAAACCAAAACTTAGAAATCAGTAGTTGGTAACAAAATGTTTTGATAACAAAATTGTTCCCAAGACCGTCGATGTTAACTTATTTTTAACTTTATTTTATTTATAATTTTGTGAATATTATTGATTTTGTTCCAGTGCGAGCAACACAATTAAATTAGCAGATGCCTAGTGTAGATGCACTATTTTATTCACACTGTTTCGAGGGAAATTAAAAGATTGAAGGATTTTGTGTAACATAATGACTATTACATATGTCAACGTTATTAATCGATGTAGTTTCCTTTGAAGCTCAAAGAATGAATCCAATGCCTCTCTAAATTTACGATAGCTTGATATTTCGCTGACGGTTTTCAACTTCTGAAGTGCACTCAGCTAACTGCTGATCTGACTCCGGAGTGATGAAGATCTATATGCGTTTGAACCAATTGTCGAAGCATTTTTGCCACTCTGATTGAGGTATCTCCAAAACATGCATTCTGAACATGTCAATCAAGCTAGCACCCCCACATTGACTAAATTAAAAAAAAAGTAGCCTATAATTAAGAGCTAATTAAAGGCTAATTTGTACCACAAAAATTAAAATTTGTACCACCGCGATAATCGAGAAAAATCGCCTTGAAAATGGGGGGTGCTAGGTTGAGATCAAGGCAGCACCCCCACCTTGATCGAATTCCAATTCAATTACATCAAAATAAAGGGCATATTAAAGACTAATTTTTACCACAAAAAGTTAATCTATATTATTATTTACAATGTCAAAAAATAAAATTGAAATCTGTAAATATAGCTGATCTATAATTTTAGCACCCCCACTTTCGTCTATTCAAAAAGTGAACACACAATATTATAAAACTAATTAAAGGCAAATTTGTACCCCACAAGAAATTTTTATACTTTTCAATATAAAGCCGTCGTTTGAATTTAACTCTTTGCGGTCGTATTAAATGGTGGCAGATGCGCTGAAATCTTTTATTTTTGTCAATGTTGTAAAATAAGTTAAAAATAGTGTTTCCCGTCACGGTCCCTTTTTAAAATTTCCTACGTTTGCATTTTCTCGTTATTATAAATATCGAGTGTTTATAATATCGGAGAAATTGGAGTGGCAGTGGCATACATCTATGGTTTCTATAATATGGTACTATTCGATGATTCTATTATGGTACAAATTCCAGAATTGCTTTCTTGCCAATAGGCCATTCCTGTACTACTGTAATGATTTACAATCGCTGAATCGATAGAAATTCTCAATAAAAAGTAAACAAAGACCCATTTAATCTTGCGAAAAAAGTCATTTGAACTTTTGCTTTGTTTTGACCTCCTTTCTTTTATTTATATCCTGTATATTACTTTAAGGGGCGTTGACATTTAGGCTTTTTAACCAAATCCCTATGCCTAGTAATCAAATTTAAAACCTGTATAGTACTAGAGGTATTTCATCATGATTTTTGAAATATTTAGATCAGAAAACACCTAACGAATAGAAAGTATTACAAATTCGAAGAAAACAAATGGCAAACTCTAATAACAGAAAAACTAGACAAGAAGGGTATGAAATGTGGGTTTCAGTTTAAAACTCACAAAATATATCCTACAGCAGATACTGCTACATTTCATAGAAAATATAAATGTGGTAATGTTTTGAGATGGGAAATTTTGTCTATGAAAGAAGAAGTAATCAAAGTGTCATGTTTTAAATCCAAAATTGGCAATAATGAAATATCGAGTGAAATATGTGGCAAACGGTATTTAAAAGGCGACAAACAATTGGAAGTTGCCAACAAATCAAATTGTCATATGTTTTAGAATTATGACAAAAATAAAAGATTTCAGCGCATCCGCCACTATTTAATACGACCGCAAAGAGTTAAATTCAATCGACGGCTTTTTATTGAAAAGTATAAAAATTTCTTGTGTGGTACAAATTTGCCTTTAATTAGTTTTATAATATTGTGTTTACTTTTTGAATAGACGAAAGTGGGGGTGCTAAAATTATAGAGCAGCGATATTTACAGCGTTCGATTTTATTTTTTGACATTATAAATAATAATAACTTTTTGTGGTACAAATTAACCTTTAATATGCCCTTTATTTTGATGTAATTAAATTGGAATTCGATCAAAGTGGGGGTGCTGCCTTGATCTCAACCTATCACCCCCCATTTTCAAGGCGATTTATCTCGATTATCGCGGTGGTACAAATTTTAATTTTTGTGGTAGAAATTAGCCTTTAATTAGCTCTTATGGGCTACTTTTTTTTTAACTTAGTCAGTGTGGGGGTGCTAGCTTGATTGTCATATTCTGAACAGCAACCGCTTCTTCAGGTGTCGACAAACGTTGACTTCTCAGTTTTTTTTTATTTACGGCAATAAAAAGAAGTCATTCGGTGCAAAGTCAGGATTATACGGCGGATGACTCATCAAATCGATGTGCTCAAAAATGCAGTTGTTTGAGCTGATGTGTGGGAGCTCGCATTGTCGTGGTGAGGAGGGATCCGTCTTCGGCGGTTGGTTTTTTACTGATGTCTTGGAAGACAACTGGCAAACAAATGGTTGTGTACCACTCAGAATTGACTGAGTTAATCCACGTCGAAAGTTGTAAAACATAATCGCACGAATATTTTCACGATTTAATCCCATTTTTGGGACTAGATGAATCTTTTAAGTTACTGTCATGACAAAGTACTGATATTGCGTATGAGCCTCTCGTACCCAAAGCGGATTAGTTTGCGACCAGTAGCGGCAGTTGTGTCGATTAACCGTACCATTTAAACAAAATGTAGCCTCGTCTGAAAACACCACATTCCTGGCAAAATTATCATCACGGTTGCAAATATCCATAATCGTCTCACAAAATTCTAGACGTCTGTCGAAATCATCTTTATTGAGTTCTTGAACAAGGCGAATTTTGTATGGATGATATTTTTCTCGCCTTAGTACCCTTCCTACTGAACGACGGATAATTTCGTATGTATTGGCGAGTTCAGTAGAGGATAAATGAGGATTCTCTTCTAAAGATATAGCAATATTTTGTTGCTGTTTTTAACCGGCCACTTTTTGATAAATTACTTACTGTTGCATTTGCGTTATACCTTTGCACAGTTTTTGTCACTACCGAACGTGATATCTGTCGATTTGGATGAACATTGTTGAAAAGACCACAAACTTCTTGATGCGTTCTTCTCATCTCTTCATACCCAGTTATCATTAATATTTCTATTCTTTCTCTTTCATTTAGTTCGGCCATTTTTGGTAAAATTTACTACCTACTTACTTATTTTGACAACTAATGTCATTACTACAAAGGATTATTAACTTTTTCCTTTCTTTACATACTTTTGTGTTAATATTTCGGTAGGTATTGAAATAAAAAAATACGAAACCCTATATTTTTGGAATCGTAATAAAATGCTTTATTCGAAACCAAAATAATATACAGGGTGTTTCGTTAAAAAATTTAAAATTCCGGTTAAACCGAAAATTCAAAATTGTTGAGAAAATTAAAAACAAATAGACAATTTACTGTAATACCTACCTTCCAAATTTCAATCTGATATCTTTAACCTTTTCAGAGTTATTTACTTGGTTCCACACATTTGCATATTTTAATAAGAAAAACGGACCAAATAAATAATCAATAGTTCAAATTTTTGAACTATTAATAAAAGCGCCCTCGTACAGATTAATTCCCATACACTCCGCAAATCTAAGTATTTCACCGTGCCGATGAGCTGGAAAAATAAACTATTAGAGACAAATATACTCCTCCCTCCCAAAATTGCGTATATCCGTATACAAGAAACAGTTTTTAATTGAATAATACGAAAAAATATCAGGAAAAGTCTGTTGCACAACAAAGCCTACTAATGTTGCTGTCAGAATATTGATTATTTTGAGCAGTGTATCCTATGGAGGGAACGTTTATGAAGTGTTATTGTCAGTCAACTTTGCAGTGAGACTGCCCAAAATCATCAATATTCCCAGAGCAACGTCCGCAATTTTTGAGCAAAAGACTACATTCTAGTCGAATAATTAGATAACAACCAGTACGGTCCTGGTCGGTCACATTTCAATTTCATATCTTCAAGGGGTCTTCAGTGAAGAATCTTCACTAATGGGAGTCGGTCAATCATTTCCCTAAATCTATGAACAGGCTATACAAATAAAAATTGTTGTAAACCTGGTGCTAAGGTACTAATAATATTGGAATGGAGGGGCGAACATTTCTAGTTCTAGCATTATTTTGTTATCAAACATGTATTGACAATAAATGCTTTTCCTCTACTTACACAAGTCGTTGATTGTTTTGCTGATTTTTAACATGTCAGTTAAAATAAAACATCACTTATACAAAAAATAATAAATTGTGGTTTACGAATGAATAAAATGTTATCCTAATTTTTCATCATAATACTTGTCTCGGTCTGTGTTACCGAGAATCCTACTGACTGCGCCAAATTTGTTTCAACCACATATCCTAAGTTTATATCAGATAAATATACAAAACGATGCTTCTTTTTTCTGTTATCCCAAACAAGTAAAAACTAGTTATCAAATGTCTATAAACGTTTAAGCAATTTTCATTGGTTTTTGTAGATAACCAAAACCAAAGTTTTGTAAATTATTGTTTTATTAAATTACTAACATAAAAAATCTTATAGTTAATTCGCTTAAAAACACAAGTGTACTTTATTATATGGCATTGTAATCTGCATATTTATGAGAGAAAAAACATAGTTTTATTTATATAGGTCAGTTTTATTTGTATATTATATTTGAATATATAATTTTAAATAAAAGATTATTTAAATTTTTATTTTATTTTTCAAAATGTTCATTTAATAAAGTTTGTAGTGGTTTGTTTTATAAACAGTATGCAAATTCGTGGAACGGCAGAGAATTTCGGTCACTTATAGTATATCTCGGTATATTACGTAACAACAGCTGTAAGTAACCCATTACGCACGTAATGCGTAAATTTCATAAGTGCCTAATGGTATTACAACTCGTGTAACGTACTATATTTTTTCTACGCCATGCGGAACAGTCATAATTTCATCACATTATCTAGTAGCAGACATATTCGTAGGTAAAGTTGAGAAAATTTTCGTTCGGATACTATATTTTGTTACAAAAATTGACATTATAAATGACATGACGTCATAACATGCTAAGAAAATGAGACTTATTTTTTGAGAAATTGTTTAATGTGTTGCCGACATTGAGGGGCATTACTATTTTAATCTAAAATGTATTTCACCAATACTAAAAGCTTTTGTTTTTCAATTGACTAAAAGTATGTAAATAGACCAAATAAAATATTAATATTTATTTGTTTTTACCAGGTGTTTCATCCAAATATGGAGACATGATAATATTGCATTTTTTACGTCAGTATTTTACCTACTTTATAAGATACTAACGGTTTTCAAATTTATTTTTTAATTATAATGATTGATACAATTTGGTCTTTTACATCAAAAATAGTCAATATATGGGAAACTATTAAGAAGGTAAAAATATTTTTTTTTTAATAAAGTTACAAAAATGACAAAATTATTACTAATAGTTTACCAAATGTGAATTTATGAATAAAAAAAAAATTCTTTTTCACCTAAAGTTTAATTTTTAATTGTTTTAACTTGTTTTGATAAATGTATTGTACTAACGCTTCCATCTTACTAAGAAGAAACAACTAAATGTTAAACTAAACTTCCAGCTTTTATTTAAAAAATAGATTGTTAAAAGCAATGACAGGATACTTCCTTAGGGCTAATCACATTTACGCTTTAATATTGTTATATTTTTACTTTCATATTTGGTCTAGCCTTAATACTACTTCTAGTTCTAATTCTAGCGAAACAGCTGTCATTGCATTAAAAAATCTATTTTTTAAATAAAAGGTGGAAGTTTAGTTTAACATTTAGTTGTTCATTATTCTTTGTTTTAATAAAAAATGTTTTTATATTTTCTTAGTTTTCTCATTCGGCACCGTATATATTATAAATAAAAAATTCATATGGTACTATGACATGCTTTAAAGTTTTACGTTTTTTAAAACAGTGTCAGTGTGGTACTTAGTGATGAGCAAATGCAAGACTAAGACCGGGTTAGTCTTGGTCTTGCATACAAGGTCTTGGTCTTGCAGTCAAATAAGCAATCTTGGTCTTGGTCTTGTTCTTGCAGGGTCCAGTCTGGGTCTTGCACCAAGACTCTTGCAAGTCTTGCACTTTTTGTTAGATTTACTGGGGTCCATTTTTCTAAAAAAAAAGGAAAAATAGTTTTTAAAATCATTACAAGTAAAGAAAGATTAAATGAAAGGGATAGTATTTTTTACTATCAAAATTTTGTTTTTTTATATTACATTGTAGCGATAAATCAAGTATGAAATAGTTATTATCCTAGCAAGTGCGGAAAAGTTAATTTCCGCAAGAGTTAGGATCAATATTTTTTTACAAGCAAAATCACCTCGAAAATTATTTAGATACTTGAAAAGGTGCGATTGTGACAATTAAATCTTTCATAGTGTCAATTAATACACGACTGTAGCTATAGCAAAGCAACTAAGCACAGCCGATCAACTTCTGCTTGTTATGGTACCGTCAGTAATTATAACCCTCAAAACCAAGCTTCTTCTTCGTCTTCGTCAAGAACTCCTCTACCTGCGTTCTCAGCGGAGTACAGTACGACAATTCCTCTTTCTCCAAATGATTCATAACATTGTCCAAGTTTTTTAATATGTAAACATTAATAAAGCTTATCCATCAACTTACCTTAGAAATAAACATAGTTTTTGTTCAGGAGTTATTGGATTTTTATTTCTATTGCATGGTTTTGAAACAATGTCATCTTTTATGTGATTTAAAACATAATCAACAATACTGGTGTCAAACGAAAATATTGTCTAAATTTTTGAAGGTGACGACATATTAAGATTTTCTTAAAAATCTTACTTTCTTCGGATCTTTTCGTTTCTTCTTCCGCGCTCGCTCCTACAGCGACCTTACATCATTGTCTGGCAAGGGGTTGGAACTATCAAAAATGTCTGGCTCTTGAGGAAACATCATCTAATTATTACCTATAAAAATCAGCTTTTATACGATGTTAAGTGTCTGGCAATCAATAACGTGATTTTTAATAATATTCTGAAGGTAATACCAAAAAATCACACTTTATTATTTGATGAATTTAGATCGGTATTTTACACACCTTTAGTACCGTTAACCTGCCAAAGCCACGGTGACCCAAAGTTCATAATAGTCCATCGTTCTTACCTCTTTTGGGAGCGCTGACAAACTTTCAGCTTTTATAAAATAACGAAGGTCTGGGGTTCTCGGGGTCTTAGACTACTAGGAAACCAAAGCTTTAGAGTTTAAAATAATCCATGGCTGCTTTATTTTTCGGTGTATATGTTTAAAAGACGCAAGACCGCAAGGCCAAGACCAAGCCTGCAATGGTCTATATCTTGCAATGCTAAGTCTTGGTCTTGCATAAGTCTTGAACTGGTCGGTCTTGGTCTTGATCTTGCAGCCTGAAGTTGGTCTTGGTCTTGGTATTGCATTTTATGCAAGACCAAGACCAGTCTCGCTCATCAGTAGGTACATAATTTCTTAAAAATTAATATTCTACGTAAAAAAGTGTTATTTCTACTAATAATTAACTCTAGTTGTGCTCAAAATTACCAGTTGCAGTTGAACTAGAAAATTGGTAAAGTAAAATTATTTTTCATAACTCTCATTCAAAGGAAGGTAAAGCAGAGCTACTTATTCTCTCGTACGAGAGGTTTACTGAAAAACGATAAGTGGAACTCTCGCTGTTTATAATTTGCTTATTTTTGTTTGCTTAAATATTCTTTAAAAAATGTACATATGTCCAGGGTTTCCATGAAGGCAAAATGCCCTCTTAGGTATTTTGTAATTTAATATATTATGTTCTCAAATGTTGTGAAGGAATCAAATTAAAAACACAAAATATATTTAAAAAGGATAAGTATAAAACATTTGTTATAAAAAAAATATATATGTCTGTTTATCTGAAGTTTCTGGTCTTCCATACCACCTGATAAGGTTCCCTTCCCCTTACCATTATGTCCATTGCTCCACTTACCTCCAACCATTCTTCCTCCCCTTCACCCAGTTTTTAACAGCTAAACACGTGTCCCATATCATCCTCCACTTAACACCTCTCTCATATTCCAGTCACACTCTTCCAATCTTGTGTAGATATTCAATCTTGATGACAGCTGCTTTGAAACATAATTTCATGGATCGTACTAGTAATTGGTATAAATAGTAGTAGTACTAGTCGCTATGCCAAATATAGAATTTCGTTGTTGTATGATAAAAAAAAGACAAACATATTTGGATTGAATTTGTTTTGGTAAATTCCATAAATTAGCAAATGTTGGGATAACTAATTATGCAAAATAGTGACAATAGTGACATTAAAATATAAGTGGTTAGAGTGCGGAATTAAAAACATTCTCGGAGTGTCTAAAAAACATTAAGTGTTCTAACTCACCATTAATAATTAAACGAAGTAAATCATCCATATCTGGAATGTGACTAAACAATGATTGAAGGACATTGATTTTCCTTCAATCATTAATAATTAAATTAAACAATAACAACCACACTAAACTGTATCATTAAATCGATTGGGATGGACAATTGTGCTCCATAATATAGTATAGCCAAGCGTTTATTAGCACCCTGGTAAAATTACGTTGTGGCCCAACAATCAGAGACGGAAATTCTGATTTGAGTTTGTTTTATTGATCCCTAATTTTTCTTTCAGTTTATTCCAATTATATCATTTTTATGAGTATGTGTAGGTAAATTTATTAATAATTAACAATATTTTTGTATTTTTAACTAAACTAATGTATTTTTTTAGTTCCTGCACTAAGGCGTTTCGGTTGTAAAAATTGCCAGAAAACTTACAAACATCAGGCATCCTTATACCATCATATTAATTACGAATGCGGCGTAGCACCACAATTTATGTGTAGTCTTTGTACTTATGTAGGAAAAAGGAAACATCACTTGAAAAGCCATTATAAATATACTCACAAGATATATTGTATCGAAAAATAAAAAGATATGTTTTAAAGCTGGCTACATTATAAGAAAAGTAATATTAAAACCGTTTATGAATTAAAAATATTGGCTTAGTTATTGTGAATATTCTCCATACGACCATACAGCTGGAGTTATTGTAATAGTCATTGTTAGTATAGATCTTTGTAAATTCTGTTGGATTTTTTGCAGTCTGTAATTATTAAAAAAATGTACTAAAGCATTAGAAAAATTACACCACACAAATTAATTAAACTAAAGACTTTTGTATATGTTAATTATACGATCTGTTATTATTATATGATTATTATTAACAAAAATGAAGGACTTGGGCAAAATCAAACATACAATCTACCATTTTTCTATAGCTCTTGTGAGATAAAAATGTTCTCACTTTTATTTTTTTTTTATTACAAATTTAGATGTCATTCCAGTTTCCCCTATTAAAAATAGTGTATAGTTCTTTGAAACTGAGGTTCTTTTTTGTCAAATTATTTGAATTTATCCTGAAATTTCTACTCTGTAAGTTTGTTCGTAACAATCCCATACTTACGGTGCTTCCAGTTTTATTCACACCAAATATTTATAGCATGTTAATATACCTTTCGTCTTTTTATTTCTCTTTCTATTTTCATTTCTATTTTCTAATATTTTTAAGATCAGCTAATTAAAACACAATTTATTTATATTATACGTAATATTTTAATGTATATACAGACTATTATTATAATTATTTCAAACCAATCGCAATCGCACTCCCCTTTATATTAGAGGTACCATTCCCTTATCCCAGATACCTCGGATATCAAAAGGATGAAGCTCTGAGGAAACCCTTTCCATGTCTTTAATTTGTCTTCATTAACAAATAAAAAAACACTTATAAGACCATAGCTCTAAAACTATAGTTTGTTCAACCATCCTTTGCCGTTACGTCATACATTGTCCAACTTTATCTCTCATTCATGAAATGGATGGAATTATGACGTCATTAACGTATTTTCTATTTAATATAGACGTGAATCTTATTTTTTACTTTTGACAGTTCAGTTGTCATATTTTGTAACATTATATTTGTCATTGATTATAATTTTGAGGTTGAGTGTAAAAAAACATTCAACTAGTATTGGCGATCGCAGAGCGTCTGCAGAGGGCGCCACAAAAATCCAAGATGGATGTTATAGCGGTGAACAACAAAAGTGTTTAGTGTGGTTTTAAGCTTGTGGCAGTGCATTTTTGTTAAATTTCTAGAGATAATTTATCAAAAAACAACTGTGAAATACGAATTTATTTTAAAGTGACTCTTTTTTAATACAATGGCAAACGTGGAAGTGATTATCACCGATATATTAGAATATATATGCTTGTCACTTTTTGTTTATCACACTTTTTTTAATAATGTAAGTTTAAATACTCTATTAAAGGAGTACGTAAAGGTTTTGTTGTTCACCGCTATGCGCGTTCTCAAATTCACCAATAGATGTCGCACCCTTTGTCAACTTTCGCGAATAAGACAAACGTAAAATAGCAGTATATAACGTGACTGTAAAGGGTGGTTGAACAACTATAGTTGAGGTTTTCTGCGTTTCCAGTGAACTTTCTGACGATGTGGGACGTGGATAGTAGCGTTGACTTCTGTATTAGTTTGTAGTTTTTCATTTAGACAGGGCAGCTTTATGTTTTCTATTAGGTTATTTGGTATTACTCCTGTTGTCTACTTATCTGGTGTTCTTCACGTTATATTTATATAACTCAAACTATTCCTTAACAACAATAATGTGTCTACAGTAGAAAACATTGACCTTTACCCTGACGTCATACGTACAAACAAATGAATAAATTAGACAAGTGTACATAATTGTTTGATGTGTTTCTACTACTAGTAGAAAAAGATGAGGTATATAAACATGTTTACTACTGTTCGCTGTTGGTGACGTCAGGGTAAAGGTTAATTTTTCCTACTGTATATAACACTATCTTATTCTGTTGGTGCCTATCCGTTACGGATGTTGGCGAGCATAATGGTTATACCGAGGGCTATACAAACTTTATTTACCGATGCACGGAATAAACCCACAGTTGTGGTATTAAACCACGCTCGGAGATTCTTCGTCTTCCCACACTCCTTCTACCTTATATTTTCTCTTTTATTTTTCAGGATTTCTTATGATGTGGCCGAGTTATTCAAGTTTACGTTTTTTATCCTGGTAGAAGATTTTTCTTCTTTTTTTATTCTACGGTAGCATCTTTTCATTGGTAACATGGTCCACTATAACTATACTGGTCCACTATAACTAGGCTGGTCCACTATAACTATAATGGTCCACTATAACTAGGCTGGTCCACTATAACTATAATGGTCCACTATAACTATACTGGTCCACTATAACTATAACTATACTGGTCCACCATAACTATACTGGTCCACTATAACTTTAACACTATAACGCCTAAAAAACATTCCAAAAAAAAAGAAAATACACAAAACAAAAATCTTCTACCATAAGGCCAAAATTATAAAATATTATAACGACAGTGACGTCATAATGTGCGATACTTTTTGATAACGCTTATCCTACTTTTTCATGAAATTATGTTCTTTTATATTGATTATCTATTAAATATTTACCTATAAAATATTTAAATAATTTTTTCTGCTGTGTACCATAAGCTGTTAATTAATGAAAATCTTCAGGTTCATAATGATACTCATTATAACACTGGTTTTCATTATAAAACTGAAATATTGACTAATATAAATTTAGATTTTTAAATAACCAAGTAGGCAGACCCATCTTCTATAGAATATTTGACAGTTTTATGACACTTTGAATCTTTTGCGGAAAAATTAAATCATTTTTGCCAGATGAAATTAAAAATTTATTGAAGAAGCACTAGACCAAGTTTAAAGAGTTAAATTTTCTTTCATATTTAATTTCTTTTTGTTTGGATGAAAATGTATTAAAAACGCAAATTTATTGCTCGTAGAAAAAATTGTGTATGCAACTCTTATCTAATGGTTATTAATACACTCGCTTGTGTTAATGTTTGTGCATTAATGACCATAATTAAAAGATCGTTGCATAATATACTATTAACTTAATAATAAATGGCATTTTATATAAAATGATTATTTCCATGGATCTATTAAGTTTGGTTTTATGCAGGTGGTATACTTCTTACCAAACCCTTCTTTCAGTTCGTCATAGTTTGTGACGTCATACACTATTTTGGGAATGTTGAGTATTATTGCATTCTATGCAAATCTGACAGTTGCCAGGATCGTATTCAGCTAATTATGAAACTAACTTTTATTGCACCTTGGATTTAAAAAACAAAACATTAGTATTTATGAGATTCTTAAAAATGGAAAAGTTATCAAATAATTGCCAAAAAGTTGATACTTTTACACTATATAAACTATTTTAGATTGTTTGAATATAATGAATATAAAATTAATTTTTTCACTTTATAGCGTGTTTAACACATAAAATAACGTAAAATACTGACCTGAACGACAATTGTGACACTTCAGTGTTTGACACTGTAAAGGGGCATTTGCATTACAGTATTCTGCGACAAAATATTTTAATTTGCATGATTGATTGGTTAGAAGTTGGGAGCATTTAAAATAGACGAATATACGTTAATTACTCATAAGCTCTGTATTGTTTTGACATTGTTTGAGAAATAATCACGGAACTACCGCTTTTTCTGTCGGCTACAACTTAATGTGTTAGAAAGAAATGAATAAACTATGACAAACTGAAAGAAGAGTTTGGTAAGAAGTATACTTCGATTCTATGTGTATTAAAATAAAATAAATTATAAGTAAATTGAATAAAAACAGCCATTTAATAAACGTTTTCTAAAAAAATGTAGCCACTTTAAAAAATATTGTAATGATTGACTGTAATCCCATAGTATTAGAAAAATATGTTTTATGGTATTTTACGTATGCAAACAAAATAAATGTATTAAACTATAGGATGAATTTTTTTTAGTTTATTTTTTTATTATTAGTCTTAATCTTTTATTTTTCGTTTCTGTCCAATGTTTTCTATTTATTTTAGTTAAATAGCATGTAAATAAGAGTTATATGTTTAAATTTAATGCTCAAAATTCAAAAAACGTTTTGTTTGCAGATGTACTGGTTTATCTTCCAAAAATGTATTTAAATTAATGTAAAAAATAATGTTATCAAACGTTGTAGTTAAAAAATATTACTTAAATTTAAATCCTACCTCACGTTTGAGGTTAAATAATAATGTTTACGGTTCTTCGATTATATGTATATTTTTACTTTTTAAAATCTATTATTTTTTTTATTTATATACTAAAAAAGAAGTTTTTTATTCCAAAATGAAAATAATGGCCAATTATCGGCAGTTTTACCAGGTAGGTTAAATTTTTCATTACCGATTGCATTTAACATACATATTGGTTGAGGTGACAGGTCGATAAATGACAATTTGCTTCCAAATCATTTGACACCTAATGTTTTCCTTACCCCTCTAAAAATAACCCTTATTTTATAAGGGAGTGACTGGTGAACCGTAATATGTAAAAAATATAATGCCAGTATTAAAAAATGTTATACAGTGCGGTTCTAAAGTCCCTTCCCCCCATTTATTTTTTGAACCGTTAGAATTAGAAATTTGAAATTTTGGTAGTAGGTGACGTAATCATAAAAAATGGCGGACTTGGGCCCTTTTGGAAGATAATTTTAAATGGCACCATATGGCAAGTAATACATCATTTAAAAGCTTGTTTCAATCCCTTTCCAATGATACCAAAAAAAAATTAATTCTTCTTCCTTATTTACAACTTTCAACCCAAAATTATAAATACCGAAAACCGTTTACACTACCACTACACCAACACACACTTTTATATGCCTGACGCGCGTTTCGATAACCAAGTTATCTTCTTCAGAGACCGAAGGTAAAGGGAAGAAGATAACTTGGTTATCGAAACGCGCGTCAGGCATATAAAAGTGTGTGTTGGTGTAGTGGTAGTGTAAACGGTTTTCGGTATCATTTTCGCCAACGGTTCCAGATTCAACATTTTAGCCAAAATTATAAAATTATTAAGGTTTTAAAATATTTTATTTGGTAAAAAAATACGTTCTAATAATAAAAAAAAATTAAATATGTTCAAAATTTTCACCATTTACTTCTTGGCAATAAAAAAGTCTAGCAGAAAACTCTTTCCGAACGCGTTCAAGTGTCTCTCTAGAAATTAACCTGCATTCTTCACTAATTCTTCGCTTTAATTTAAATCTAGTGGGTTCATATAGGGAGAACGCGCAGGCCACTCTATTGGACCCCGTCGTCCAATCCACCTATATGGATATTGTTCATTTTAAATAATTTCTAACAGGTTGATAATAATGGGGAGGAGCACCATCCCGCTGAAAAGTTATTTCCATATCATGGAACTCGTCATCATGATCCTCAAGAATCTCTAAGATTCGGGGTTCAATACCATCCTGGAGTAATTCCAGGTAAATTTCCCCAGTTAAATTTACGTTTAAAAATATAGGCCCAACAATGTAGTTTCCAAAAATTCCTGCCCACACATTCACTTTTTGAGGAAACTGCGGGTGTGACCTTCATAAAAAAGACGAGGATTTGTGTCACTCCAGTATCTTACGTTCTGGGTATTAACTTTACCATTAAGAAAAAAAGAGCACCCATCACTAAAGCAAATTATTTTAAGATAATAAGGATTCTGTTCTATTTTATTTCTTATTTGCTAACAGAAATCAATTCTGCGAAGAAATCTTCTGTCAGCATATGGAGCATTTTCATTTTATAAGGATGAAATTTTTGTTTCTTTAAAACTCTTTTTACAGTTGATGAAGACACTTCACAAGTTTGTGCAACATTTGAGGTGGATTGTATGGGGTTGATTACCATTTCGGCAAATATTTCGACTTGTTTGTCTTCACTAATTCCAGGTCGACCACTTCGCTTAGCGTCTGCAAAGTTTCCCGTTCTATGAAATTTAAGAGTTGTCTCAGGTACTGTCTGGATATTGGTCGATCTTGATGCCTTTCATTAAAAATCCGTTCGGCTTCATGCAGATTAGTTCTAGCCTCACCAATAATTAATATTGCTTCAACTTTTTCCTGCATAGTTCGCGACATTTTAAAAAACTCTTAATTATTATTAACGGATAATTTACTAAATCACAATAATGGTAAAGAGGTAAAATTTTACTATTTTTACAAATTATAATTAAGATATGAACCAAAAAGAAATAAAAATAAAAACTTTGAAATTAAACAAGAATAGTATAGTGCCACACATTTTAAATTTTTAGTACTCCAGTTAATAGCATTGTACCTACATTTAAAGCAAAAAATTCGATTTAAATAAAAAGTCGGTAAAGTTTTTTTTATTACGAAGAAGTAAATGGTGAACATTGTGAACATATTATTTAATTTTTATTATTATTAGGACGTATTGTTTTCTTGATATGATGAACTTCTAAAAATTAAAGATTAGTAGAATAAATCAGATTTTTGTATATTTACAATTTGTGTTTGTTAAAAATGGCACACCTTACTTTTTACAGATGCTTTATAGATATCCATGTTTAATTACTTGTTGATTGTCTTTACCAAATCGCGGAATTTCGCTATACACTGATTAAACTCATCGTACAGACTTTTAAAGTTAGTAATTACTCTCGTAATTATTAAACTTTGTGACAGAACTGGTTAAACAAAAATGACAAATCAACGTAATATGTCAAAAATCACAATAACCTGGCCAATTTGACAAGCAGTGAAATTAATTTGAAATTTCAGATTGAAATAATAATTTTTTTCCAAATTATGGTGTGAAATTTTCGTACCGAACATCACACAAGCTTAAATTATTCTTGTAAATTTCCTTTGGGACACAAATATTTTTAAATTTTAGCTCTTGTAATATTATAAGTGAAAATTTCAACTATGAGCTTACTTGTTGTGAGGGTGAAACCACCACCGAAATTTATGAAGAATAATTTCCCGAAGATGCAATTTGATGTCCATATCTACCAGATTTTTCCACAATGCCTCATATTCCCGAATAATTGGCCTGGTATCTCGCCTGGTATTCAATCGTATTCTCCTACAAATCCTCGTATTTCCCCGATATTGCCGCCGTATGTCCTCATATTGCCTCGTATGTTTTCTATATTTCTGGATAATTCCTCAGATAATTTCTGCTCAACGCCGTGTATGTTCGATGACATTTGCATAACATATTTTGGCTCCTCTCGTAATTTCTCTAAATTACTTCCGTATTTCCATATATTGCCTCGATATTTTCCCAAATACCCTGTATTGCCCCATTATTGCCTAATATTGCTTTGTAATTCATTGATACTACCTCGTAGTGCTTTAAACTCAAAGTAAATAATTCCTTGGTGGTTTCATTTTCTTGAATATTTTATAATTAATTTTATAATTAATAATTATAATTTTATTTGTCAACTACTAATGGTTAATAGAGAATCCTGTAAATTTTTTAGCTTTCCATAGGATGATAAATTAAGGAAGAACTGGATTAGTTTCTAGAGGTAATATTTTACAAAAAAAAGTGTGCATTTAAGTCAATTCTAGTGTGTCCAGGTATTCCTAGATTAGGGACTTTTGTGTGTGCTGCTATTTTCGGGAAAGAAAAACATGAAATTTTCGATTCTCACAAAGAAAAAATATCGTTACGGTTACCTAAGTACAGAAAAACGAAAGGGTGTTAACAGAAAATTACAAATAAATTTCAATTTCATTAAAAAGTTATACTTACAAATTTTAACGTTAAGGTTAAATTAAATATTAATAATAGAGAGTTTGCGGTCCGTCGTTTTACGTTACGTTAGACTCTTGTTTTACGTTATATTGTAGTTTATCGTAAAGTTTGTAAACATAGCTTGCGGTTATCGTACCTTAAAAATCAAGGTTACAGATGACATATATGATATGTCACTAGCGCAAGTTTAAAAAAGACATTATTGAACTCGATAAAGTTTTGCAAATACCAAACAGGATTGAAACTAATGATAAACATGCATGATACAACAATTTACAATGTAAATTTGTTGTACCTTGGAAGTAAAGTATAAGCATTAACATCTACGTTATTGGAGAGTTTGCGGTCATTCGTTTTACGTTACGTTAGACTCCTATTTTACGTTATTAGTGTATCGTAAAATTTGTAAACATAGCTTGCGGTTATCGTACCTTAAAAATCAAGGTTACAGATGACATATGATATGTCTCTAGTGCAAGTTTAAAAATGATCGCTAAAATTAATTAAGAAAAATAATAACCATAAGAATCATGAACAAAGTCTTGGTAAACCTGATTGTATATACCTAGTAACATTGGTTATTGAAGATTTCCTTCTATTTACTGCTTAACAAAAAGCAGTAGAAGAAAGAAAAATACTTGATTCTACAAATTAAATTTAATTTATAATCAGTGCAGAGCAATAATTGTAGCTTCTTGTTTCGTTTTGAAAAACAAGACATTATTGAACTATCAATTTTTGCAAATACCTAACTGGATTGAAACTAATGATAAACATGCATGATACAAAAATTTACAATGTACATTTGTTGTACCATGAAAGTAAATTATAACCATTAAAATCTGATTGGTTAACGTTATTTTCAAAAATAGCGTTTAAATAAGCTTTATACGGTATAATCTTTACTACATTTTTACGTTATACATTATAACGGAAATTTTTATAACGTAAAACACCTTACCGCAAACTCTCTATTGACAGCTTTTTGGATAAATTATTGTCGTCAAATTCACAGTGTGTTTTGTTACGAAGCCATTTAAATATAATCAACTTTCACAAATTAAGGGTTTTGTAGAATAAATAAAAAAATCTTTAAATATAACTCAAACTATTCCTGAACGATAATGTGTCTTTATAGCACTAGAATGTCTTAAAAACTTCACATACATAAGAAAATACACAGTGCAAAAATCTCCAATGCATGCTGCCATAAAACCAAACTTTGTTTGGATAAAATATCACCTACCTAAAGCAATGATGGACAGTGACGTCACAATAATATGGCATAATGTAGCTTCTTTTTTAGTATTGCGTTTTTTCAGTATTTCGTTTATTATTATACGTTTATATAAAACTTATTCATCACTTTTTTTTTAATTGTGCCTGTATTGATAACCAAAGCGATAGAAATAAAAAAATATTGTATTTATTATTTTTTGATTACATTTATTGCATTTCCTGACTATAACTATTCTAAGCAATGTTAAGGATGGTCCAGACAGAAACTACTTATCTAAACAGTCAAGTCGTATCAAGTAAAACGGCATGTGTAGACCACAAAACGCAAGTTGGCATGATAAAAGTCTCTACATACTTTTCAGGAGTAATAACACGAGTGATTGAATTTTCGCGATAAGTCTGTCGATTCATTTCTCAACGAAACTGAATTGGGCAAAATTCTAGAATATTACCCCTTGCCGGGTAATATTCTTAATGAATTATTTAATGAATTTCGACAATTTTTTGCATAGGGCCTTATTGAGGTATTTTTAATGGAATGACATCAAAATTTCCGCGCGGAAAGGCCGATTTTTGCGGAAAAATTAAAAAATTTGTCAAAATTTGGAGGTTATGTGCGATATCCGATAGGTTATAGCGTGGCCAGACTGGGTCAAACTGTGCCAAAGCAGAGCATAGCGGGGCCAGACCAGGCCACACGGTGCCATAGCTGGGCCAGACCAAGCCATACGATGGCACCTAACCTAACCTGACCAAACCTAACCTAACCTAACCTAACCTAACCTAACCTAACCTAACCTAACCTAACCTAACCTAACCTAACCTAACCTAACCTAACCTAACCTAACCTAACCTAACCTAAACTAAACTAAACTAAACTAACCTAACCTAACCTCACCTAAGAATTAACAATCTGTTTGAGTAAGATTAATAAAAACTCTTCGTTTTAAACAAGAGCAATCAGTTCGCGCAAGCGCAGAAATAGTAGTGAACATGGATGTCATCTACAGAAAATAATTTTTTAAAATGAAAAATTATGTAGTGAAAAACGTTTCCGCGGAAAAATTAGCGGGTTTTCCATCATTTCCCCACCCATATATACGCTGTGCAAAAAATTGTCGAAAGTAGTAGTATATAGCAGTATTCTAGAATTTACCCCTGAATTGTTTCATGAAATCTCGAATCAATTCAGTTGAGTTCATAAATAAAAGACAGACTTCTTATGAGGTAAATTCAATCACGAGTAGAATTTTATTATACTATTTCACTCGCTATTTCACGAATAAAGTTTCTTCATTAATATAAATACGAACAATGTATGACAGTCATAATCAAATTATATAACATATATAACATTTTGATTTTTTTGTAGACATAGGTACGTTTTCATCTATGTTTTGGTTGATAATTTCATTTGTATTTGTACCGAAGCGACTCATTTTGACACAATCAGGTACACTTAATATTGATAGAACTGCCAAACATTGTGTTGCCATGGTTACGTCTTTGAAAATACCGAAGCTGACTCTCCAATCAGAATTGAAAGAACGCTGGTGTTATCGCGATAACACAAGTTGTCTTTGTTTTGCTATTGATCAGATTATGTGAGAATTTTAAGATGAGTGTAATAGTCATCATCATTTACATGAACATTTTTATGATGGGTCCACACGATACCGACTATTGTTTGTACAGATATTTTTACAGACTTAAAGTATGAGTAAAAATGGTTGTGTAATGGTGGGTCCACACGATACCAACTTCACACATTCTGTATAGTCAATTTGTATTTACTATTTTGCGAGCAGAGCGGCCCCTTTTCCTGTTTGGGTTTATTGTAGATTCTCCTGCATTGAGCTACGACCTGTGCCGAAAATTCAGTTTCCTGTACAAGCTCACGTAATAATATGACATTAGATAATTGATGTCTTTTTCATAACCATTTCCTTGATCATCTCAATACTCGATTATTTTGGTTTATTTCTGCATAGAGCGTTCAAGGAAGTGAATCCTCCAGAACTAAAAACTAAAATTTGACATTATTTTGACTGTTAACGTCCTTCTTTTTAACGGGTATGAGTTCAGGCATATAAAGAAACCAATCAAATTTCGACATCTTCAGGGCTATAAAAGAAAGTAGTGGCAACGATACAAAAATACAAATATAAATTTTGCAAAAAGGTAATAAAACAAAATAGAACAAAATGATACAAAGTCAACAAAGTGAGATAAGAGAAGAAAGTTCCAAAACTTTTAGAGGCACCTTGATCAGGTGGTTTGAGTCTTTTCTTAGTGAGAGACGGCAGCTTGTACGAGTTGATGAATTAAGGTCTTGATGCAAGCAAATAGAATATGGGGTTCCACAAGGTTCGGTATTGGGTCCTATATTGTTTTTGCTATTTATCAATGATATTGCTAACTTAACCATCGGCGGTAATAATTGTCTATTCGCAGACGACACTAGCTTTTCTTGAAGTCCGAACTTCATAGAATCGTTTCACATGACTTAACCATCATCAAATCATGGTGTGATTCTAACCATATGTGTTTGAATGTTTCTAAGACAAAAGGTTTACCATACACATCTGCAATTCAACTCTGTGATATTTTTGGGACTTGTCGTTGACAGCTCTCTAAAATGGAATGTACACATTGACGCTTTGTCAAAAAAACTAAGCTCTTCTTGTTACGCACTGAGAACAATATCTAGGCAGCTTCACCTGTCAGCTTCCAAAACAGTCTATTTTGCCCTCTTCGAGTCACATCTCCGATATGCACTTCCTTTTTGGGGTACATGTTTTGTGACTCAATTTGAACGTATTTTTTAAGCTCTATTTTTTATAACGCTAAGAAAATGCTCAACAATCTACCCTTGGAAATAAAGTCCATTTCATCAATAACCGCATTTCGTTACGCTTTAAAATTATACTCGGTAGAGAGAGCTTTGTATGCAGTTGACGACTTTTTTACATAAAATATTTGGGGCCATCTCACGCACTGGAAGGTTACTTTATGATATTTATTTATTTTGTTGTTACTCTGACTAAATTAAAATTTTAGATTTAAAATTTTTTTATATTATTTATTATTTATTTTTCTCATTGTATAATGTATACATAAAGTATACATTTATTTTTTACTGACCTTTCGCAATGTTTATATTGTGAAGTTTTATTTGTTTGTATGTTTTATGTTTTATGTTTTTTTACTTGTAGATACTTTTGTATTACTGTTTTAATAAGTCATTTGGTAATACGTTGTGTCTGGACCGTCCCTTAACCCAGGTCTGAAACTGAAGAGTAGATTTTTTAATAAAAAAATTGGAAATTAATTTGTGATTTTATTCGTTCCTTCACTATGATCCTCGAATGTTTAATGAACCAAACGTGAATAAGATTTAACTATTTGTGAAATTGTAGGCATATTATGGACGTTATCAAAGTACAACAGATTCAGCAAATACAATATAGATGAAAATGGAAGATTCCCTTGTGAAACATGTGGTAAAACATATAAACAAAAAACACATCTTATAAGACACATTAACTTCGAATGCGGAAAAGAACCTAGGTTCATCTGTAAATGTGGAAGAAAGTTCAAACAAAGAAGTAATTATAATACGCACATAAGGATGCTGCAACATTTTTAAGAAAACAGTAAAAACAGTAAATCATTCTTGTTATTTTCCTTATATTTTCAGTCACATTGTAAATAATTTAATTTTCTTTTTCGTTAGATGTACAAAAAATCGTGTCATAGCTGTCGTAATATATTTATTAGGACTGACTAAATATACACTTAACTAATTTATTTTATTTTAATATTGGTAAATAACAACAGATTTACTAGTAGTACCTTGTTTATATCCATTTGGATTGAAATATTAACAATTGCATATAAAATTTGCAAGCTTTTGGTTTCCTAGATATAAAAATTAAAAAAAAATTAAAACTATTGAAATAGAAGGTTTAGTATTTTTCACAGTAAATGGTATTGGCTTATTAACTGCAATAAACTACCTGCAATAAACTATTATCACATTGTGTCGAAAATCATCAGGTAAAAGATGCAAATGTGCTACAGGGTCGAACTTAAGAAATTTCAATTTTGCATAATATAGGAGATATTCAAGTAATTTATTAAAATGTTACAGTTCTATTCTATATTTAGTTCAGTATCGCTATCACTATCCTCATCTAAATTAATTATAATTGGCGCAATTGATTTTACAGAAAGGTACGAGTTTTCAACATTTATAACATGACTAACAGAACTTTTCCAACTCTCGGTAGGAATGTCATTCATACAGTTCCTAATTAATTCTACCACATTACCACTTAAAGTCGGAGAAGTATTTTTTCCGCGCACACTCGATTTAAGTTGGTGCTACATAAGCTCTATGGGATTGAACACGCAGTAGTAGGGAAGTAGTCGCAACACTGTATGTCCCAATTCCTTTGCAACTGTATCACAAACATACGTTTTTTTAAAGAAAATGACTGTATAATTTTAAAAAAATTGATTGTACTAACCCTTACTTTTTGGAAGTCCATCTTATTAAGGATAATAACAAACTCTTCGTTTTAACAAAACTTCCAATATTTATTTAAAAACTGCTTTTTTAAAAGACTCAATGACAGCCGTTTCGCTAGACAGCAGTTTCTAAATAAATATTGGAAGTTTTGTTAAAACGAAGAGTTTGTTATTATCCTGTATAATTTTTCTCAAAATATATAGCCAAGAAGTTTTAAATCTCCAATTTCGTAATCTTTGAGCTAGGAATTTTTTGCAATTGTCGACTATAATAGTTTGCGTTGTCCATTACTATAACGCTGTTTGGCGAAATGTTGGATAACAGACAATTTTTAAACCAATCTTCAAAAAGCTCTGCTTTCGTATCTTCGTGATAATCAACACAAGAGTCCTTAATATTTTTGGTAGAAAGCCACATAGCGTTTGGGATTCAACCATTTTCTGATCCTGCGTGTAATATTGTGATTCTATTCCCTTTATTTGATGGTGCTTTTGTTTTACACTTTTCAGAGGAATCAGACCATCATTTGGAAGGGGTGTCATGCGTGTCAAACCACGTCTTGTCGAGAGTATTGGCCGATTTTCAGATTTTCTTATTGACGTTATATATTCAGAACGCCAGTTTATTAAACGTGTGGATTCCATTATTACTTGTCTCTTGTCAATTTTGCGATATTTAAAGCCCATTGCAGACAGAGCTCGCCAAAGAGTAGTGAGGCCACAGTTGATGTGAGTTTCGTCATTGATGAGCCGCTGTTTCAGACTTTTGATTGTAGGGACACGCTGCTCATCGTACATAGTGTAGATTTTTCGCCTTATCAAATCTTTTTTTCAGTCGTCTAGTCTTTTTGTGACACCGAAATCTTTACGCTTGATTCCATGAAATTTTCAACAATTCGTCAAATTACTTGCTGCAGCACCCGCGTTATATCCTTGCTGAAGTAAGGAACTATACACATTTTTTATAATGATTTTCGCGTCACAAGATTAGTGTTTCTTCTTTAACGAACCACTGGAAGAAGCACCATTACTTTTTATCCACGGACGCCACATACTGCCTCTTCTGTACGTTGCGGTGTAAAATGTAATAAATGTTATAAAATTATTGCACGCCGTAACACAAGTGAACACTTTCAATGAAATACAAAGACTAAAATGAAAAAGAAGTGTAAGTTATAAATCTCTACAATCCATCTCTGAGAAACAAAATTACCTGAATCAGGTCCTTTTACATTTATGATGTGCATCTCGGATTTTACAACTTAAGGATCTAATTGGTTTTATTAAAATCCTTCAGTCAATACCATTTATTGTGAAAACTACTATACCATTGTCAACGAAAATGGCCTGACAAATTTAAACTAGAATTGAATGAACCTAAAAGATTGTGGGAAGGGTCATAGTTATCGATAACCAATAGTGGTTAATAAGTTTGTAAAAGCGCCTAATAAAAATATTACAAATCGGTTTACATTTTGTTATATTTCTAAAAAAATCCTTTCTGGTATTAAACCTAATCCTTAATCCTTAAAAAGTTGTTTTAATATATATTCTAAAATTATTTAGGTTACTTTTTAAACGAAAATGTGCATTAGGCAAATGTACAGATGTAAATAATGAACGTATTTTACAGTGTAAAAAACAGGTAGGTTAATATTCTCATTATCTGTTGTGGGCGTTAAAGGATTTCAACCAAAATTGGTCCTAGCCATGTCAGGCCACTTTCGTTGACGATAGTACTTATGTTCCAAAGATGTAAGAATGCCAACAATCAAAGGTTTTCAATATGATAACGTATATCAAGTGTATAATTCTTCTTCTTGCGAATTAGTAGCTTCTATGCTAGTATTTTAAATATTTGTCAACTCTTTTTTGCTAGTTTTTTAAAACTAAATATTTATAACAGTTTTTTTGCTTTATCTATATTTGATGACTAAGTATATATCAATATTAAGAGTCACCCATTAAAAATGTATTAATAAAAAATATTATGCATCCGTCCTACACACTAAAAATCTATTCTTTAAGGAGCAACCGCAGATCTACTACCTTTAAGCTTCTTTAATCATTTATAGCTGTTTCATCTTTTCTTGGCCAAAGCCGTAGTTCATGAGGATTAATTTCATGATGGTACTAATTGTTGAGACAAGAAATTTCAATCATGTGGTAACACCAGTTCTGTTCCGATACTTTCCTACTCAAAACCCTTACAGTGTTGGACTCACCCTCGAGAGGATGCCTTTGGAGTCACTATCCTAGCATACTTCAAGACTGTTGGTGGTCCCTCATATACTCTTCTCATATCATTCACGTCATCAAAAATATTCTCACCTAACTATTCTTTCTCGCGCCTCTCAACAGTCTTAACACTATCTTCACCATGTTCTCTCAATACTACGTAACTTCGAGTTTTCTCTCCAATTTTCTCGTTCTTCCAACATTGACACTCGTGTCATCATCCATCTCAAACCTCTCGCACATTCCCGTCTCTTTTTTTCATTCTTGTGTAGATACTCTTTAACTAACGTAGGAAGTGTTAAACAAACATAAAGAACTATAGAGATTTCTTCTTTTCCTAATTTTACAGTAAGAAAAGCCGCATTTCTTTCCTTTTTGTTGCCAACAAAAGATCTCTTCCCATTTCAACCTGTTTTAAACTATTTAACCTAACTCATCTTTTAACAGTTTATAGAAAAGGCTTTCTTCGTATCTATTTACCAAAATTATCCAGATTTCCAGTTCCAGTTTTAAAGATTGATACTCGAACAACTAGTGATGTTATACAATTTTTGGACTGGCTTGGTTGGATCTTGCATTCTGCAAAAGGGTGCTAATGCACGCGTGACACACAACTGTTTTCCGCCTAAGTTTATGACTATTAAAAAAAATGTTATGGTTGAGAATCCATTCCGAGCCCTCTGCGTAAGAGGCAAGCACTAATACCACTACGCCACCATCAGGCGTTGTAGGAAACCCCCATATTGTACAATTTATACTATTATGTATTTGCTCGCCTCCATCATAAGGTATTCAGAATCGGACGCTCCTTTTAAAAATCAAATGGCTTTATAAATTATAGAATTTTGTTTGATAAAAGCTCCCACTTTGTAGATTTCTTCGAAATTTTTATTATATCTGATTTCAAAATATCAAATCTAAGGCACACTTTTTCATTGCTGGAATAAAAAAATCGTGGCGTTATGAATGTTCTGCCCAGTTTTAGTTCTGATATTTTTTCTATCAGTTTGATTGGTTTTCCTCTGGTTGTCTTGTCTTATTCGCAACTTGGCTGGAATCTGAAAAGAGATAGAAAAGATTTTCTTTTGATTCCATCCATCTCTGTTTTGTCTTACAACCCTTTTATACAGTCTTTTTATTTTGTGTGTAGTCCTGCTACAGAATAGTTTTGTTTGATATCTCAGAATATGGATATATACTTTTATGTTTAGCAAATTAAAAATTAATTATTTTGGAATATAATATGTCCAAAAGTTTGGAATAATGGAATATTTCATCTTTTTATTAATTTTTATAAATAATTTTTTTGATATAAGTAAACATTATTTTGCTACAACTCTAACCAATACTAAATAAATCTCCAAGTCAAATAAACATACAAAAAAATGATTTATTCTTTTGAGGTGAAAAATGTACAATGTATTGCACATTTTTTAAAATAAATTAATAAGCAGAAAAAGGTTTTTAAATAAAATTAATAATCAGTATTTCCTCCATGAGCCTGTATGCATGACTGTAGGCGATGTGGCATGCTATCGATTAAATGGTCTAGCTGGGCTTGCAGAATTCTCTCCCATTCTTCACGAGCAGCATCTTTCAGTTCTCATAGAGTAATTGAAGGAGTGTTTCGCTTCTTAATGCGTATTTTAAGAATATTCCAGGCATGTTCAATGACGTTCATGTCAGGGGAATTTGATGGCCATCTTAATGTGGATATTCCTTCTTTTTCCAAAAAAATTTGTACTGCAGCTGTTCAATGTGAAGGTGCAATGTCATGTATAAACACAAATCCATCACCTACCGCCCCCCGGAATAGACGCACAACAGGATTTAAAACTTCCTCGATGTACACAGCACCAGTGATTCTTCTCTCCAAAACCAGGAGAGGCGTCCATGTACCCCTCATAATCCACTCCAAACCATAATACTCCCACCTTCAAATGGAACACGTGGTTGGGCTGTTATTAATCGGGAATGTCGTCCTGGGGCCCTCCAAACTAGCGTTCTTCGCTAATCAGAAACCAAGCCAATTCTTGATTCTTCAGAGAACATCACATAATTCCAGTTAGGACCATGGTGTAACATTTCTTGAGCCCATTGCAACCTTAAAATTTTTTGTTGATAGGTTAGTTTGGGAACACGTAGAGGTATTCTGCGATACAAATTTACTGCATTTAATCTTCGTGTAATTGTTTGCCATGAGATATTCAGTCCTTCAAGTCTAGCAATTTCTCTTGTAGATTCCTATCCATTTCTTCGAGCTATCAATGTTATCTGCCCGTCTTGTGCTGCTGTTGTACATTGACTTCTGCCACTTCTGGGACGATCCTTCACATCATTTGTGTTTTGAATTTTTTTGTTTAATTTTTGATACAGCACCCTGAGTAACACCAACAATATTCGCGATATCACTTTGACCAAAGCCCTGTTGTAACAAAGCAATTACTCTAGACCTATTAAATTATGATATCATATCCCTGGGTATTTTTAAACAGCTCAAATGAAATTTAAAAAAGAATTGGAATAATGTGAAAGCACCCAAATCAATTAAATATGACCAAATTAATACAAAAACGAATCAAATTTAGTATTATTTTGATTCAAAAACGCTTTAAAATAAACTAGAGTTTTTAAAAAATCAGAGGTGTAGATATATTATTTTTAAATATTCCCTACTTTTGGACATAATATGTGTATTAAATTGCTGTAAGATCAAAGTTTCTATTGAATTAAAAATTATCTTTAAGCCAAAGATACTTAATGATATTTATTCTTAATTGTTGTACATATTTAATTGTTTTAATATTTTTAATAAACTATTGCAAAGCTAATTTAAATTTTTATTTAACTACCTTTCTATTATATAAAATATTTTGGAGTTGTTTGTAAGGCAACATTTAATATTTATAATTTTAGAAAACATTGACGCAGGCTTCATTGTACATATAACAAATATTTTATAAAATCGTCATTCCCTTTAATGTTTAAAGAACTATAAATAACAATAAGATAACAATATAACAATAACAACAAGTTTAAAAACCTCTTGAAATAATATTAGTTTTAATTGTTAAATTTCAATTAATTTCCACAAGAACCGTTAGAAATTATATACTTTTACCATATGCTTCGATCAATGTGACAGTTAGGCGTCACCTGTGAGGTGACGCAGCATTTTTCTAACCTATATAAAACAATGTATTAGCGTAAATTGACTAATGACGTGAAATAGGTAATCCTGAACGTGCAGGCTGTTCAAATATGAAGAACATTGTGGTGTTCATCAATGTGCATTACTAGAAACATGTAAAAGCTGTTTTAAGATTTAATTTAATATAGTAATATTGTTATAAATAAAAATTAAGCAGTTGATGTCCCTAACTATTCCGGAATATAATTCGGCGGTTCATTACAAGTGTTTTTTATGTTTTTGCTTTAAATCTATTAATTTTATCTGTATTGTACTTTATTTATACTTTTAGGTAGTTTTTTATGTGTGAAATGCCAAAGGAAATATAAACATAAGCATAATTTGAATAGACATTTGAAATACGAATGTGGAAAAAGTCGTCAATTTCATTGTATAATGTGTCCAAGAAGCTTTACACAAAAATCTAGTTTACAGTACCACATATGCAATACGCATAGGCAAGAATTAAAAATGGATGTCATTACTTGGTAGGAATTTCTATACCCGGCGACTGGGTATTCTTAAGTAATTTATAAAATTTATTGTACTAACCCTTAGGTACTCCATACTACTAAGAACATTATACAAGGAAACTTTTGAAAAAAAACTTTCACGTTCATTTAAAAATTAACTTTTTTAATTCAATGACTTGAACTACCGTCGTCAGATTGACACTGAAGTTACATTTTGTTGTTACAAGGTAGCTATCTGATGGTGATTGGTATGGACCAAGTAATAAGACTTTAATATTGTTATGTAATAACAAAATGTAACTTCAATATCAAGTTTATCGAAACAGCTGTCATTGAGTGAATTTTTCTAATAAATGTGGAAGTGTTGTTCTAAACTTTCGTTGTTTAATGTTCTTAATTGAGATTAATAGTAATTGTAATTGTAAAGTAATATAAATTAATGTTTATAAAAAATTGTCTATTTCATCATCCTTTATGTTCGAAAAATCTTTTTTTTTATATTTGTAACTTCTATTTTTTTATTTATATATTTATATCCTGAGTAAGAATGTAATATCTGTAAGGAAAAACCTGTAAAAGTTACAGGACTTGCACTCATCAACTTAAAATTCGATCCATTGAAAATATTGATTTATTTAAAAATGCTATAACTTTCGAACGCGGAGGCTGATTTCTTTGAATTTTTTCGCAACTTGTAGATAAAAAACTGTACTTTTAAGTTTATTATTATGACGTCTCAAAATAATTCCTCTCTTTGACCTCAAATTATTTTTTACACCCCAGGGAGTAACATTACAGGTACTAAAGTACCATTTTTAATCCCAAGGGACTGAAGTGTCACTTTTAAACCAAGGGACTGAAGTAAAACATCTAAACTAGATTAACAGTTTTTGACTAATATAACATAAGTGTACTGTGTCTCATAGCATAGTTTGGTAAACACTGCTCTGATGCTCGTGCAATAAACTTTAGGACCTTTAGGATCAAAAGACTCACTTCAGTCACTTGGTATATATACTATTCCAGGTCTCTCTTCTTGATCTCTTCATCTATGTCTTCTCACCTGCTCTTTCTTTATATTCCAGCTGTTCTCTTTTCCTTTGGGTACCATTCTATGATTTATTGGGAGAATTTATGATATGAATATATTATTCCAGGTCTCTCTCCTTGATCTCTTCATTTATGTCTTCCCACCTGCTCTTTCTTTATATTCCAGCTGTTCTCCTTCCTTTTGGGTGCCATTCTATCATTTATTTGGTGAATTTTTGATATGAATATACTATTCCAGGTCTCTTTCCTTGATCTCTTCATCTATGTCCTCCCACCTGCTCTTTCTTTATATTCCTGCTGTTCTCTTTTCCTTTGGGTACCATTCTATCATTTATTGGGGGAATGTATGATATGAATATACTATTCCAGGTCTCTCTCCTTGATCTCTTCATCTATGTCTTTCCACCTGCTCTTTCTTTATATTCCAGCTGTTCTCCTTTTCTTTGGGTACCATTCTATCATTTATTGGGTGAATTTATGATATGAATATACTATTCCAGGTCTCTCTCCTTGATCTCTTCATCTATGTCTTCCCACCTGCTCTTTTTTTATATTCCTGCTGTTATCCTTTCCTTTGGGTACCATTCTATCATTTATTGGGTGAATTTATGATATGAATATACTATTCCAGGTCTCTCTCCTTGATCTCTTCATCTATGTCTTCCCACCTGTTCTTTTTTTATATTCCTGCTGTTCCTCTTTCCTTTGGGTTCTATTCTATCATTTATTGGGGAAATTTGTGATACAACATTCCTGAACATTCCTGTACAAAATTAATTGTTTTGGTCTTATTTTACCCGTAATGTTATGTTTTATTCCCAGTATTTGTTTAATTTTTTCAATTGTAATCCTTTCTAGTCTCTGTTGCTTTTAGTTAGTGGCCATACTTCGTAAGTATACGTTATTATGCTTTTACTTTACATTGATATTGTTTTCTTCATTTCGATTGAAGGACATTATAGGACCGGAGCTATTCCGTGGTTTAACGAAAGAAACAAGCTGGTTCGAGCTTGAGGGTGATGAGCTCAAGAGTTTCATCAGAAGCATAGGGCTGATAGAACGATTTTAACCTAGGGGTGTGCCACAATAGATCTTTCTGGTCGCAGTGGAGAAGACGTTGAACCTAACCTAACATAACCTTACCTAACCTAACCTAACCTAACCTAACCTAACCTAACCTAACCTAACCTAACCTAACCTAACCTAACCTAACCTAACCTCACCTAAGAATACAGAAAGTTGTAAAAAATTATTGAACTGCTTACAGATTCTACAAGGATGGTAAATTATCTGTTTTTTAATTGATTCTTCACATAATGCGATGTTTTTTGAATGTTACTTTATATTTATAAGAATTTCGATATCTTGATATATTTTGATATATTTGATATTTGATGTGTTACAAGAACCATAAAATGATAAGGCCATTAAACCATTACCTACTTATCTTCTTCAGAAGCTGCAATTAAATCTGTTTTACCAAGAAATGTGCGTCTGATTACAAAAAGTGTTTGTTGGTCCATACTTTAATCGAACAGCCGTTTACTTTATAATTAAAAGAATTAGACTCTTAGATTTAATTTTGAATCTAAATGTTGCGTACTCTCAGTTAAATTATTATACATGCATCATCAAATTTGACTTTTAGGGAACAAAAACTGATTTGAAACAGTTTTAAAGTTCGTATGTTTTATCGTATTGTAGTATGCATGCCGGTACAACGTTAGTCTTTACATATCCAAGGAATTTTCCTTCCAATTTTTGTTTCCGAATATTTAGAAGTGTGCTTTTAGGTTCTATACTTGGTCACCTCCTGAAAAAAATGACATTTCCAAACAACACCTGTCCTCTCTGTTTTAAAGCTTTCAATCGCAAAGATCACGTCCAAAGACATTATTTGGAATTGCACATGCAGCAAACAGATTTCCAATGTTCGAAATGCAAGAGAAAGTTCAAGCGAAGATATTTGATGGATAATCATGAAAAAAATTGCGACGGTTTGCTTTTCCATCAATGTTGGAGCTGTAAGACGGTATACAGTACCAAAGAAAGACTGTTAACGCACATGAAGAAAGTGCACAAGATACATTTGTTAGAGCAGATGTAAGAAGTCTTCATCATGATATATTGATAGATTTAAGGTTGTTTGGTTTTTAATAACAAGGTGTTAATTGGTTTCTTTTTTCGAAATTGATAAAAACTAAGGAAAAACTAATTTTTTACAGTTGGTTATGCTCTGTAATCCCTTCTACGAAAGACTTTAGATACGTAGGGTGGAATAGAAATAAAACTTATTGATAAAGGGCTTTAAAATACATACCACTTTTACATTTTATAAAATTTTACATCTCAAACAAAGTAATATTTGTGCCTTAAAGTTTCATTGAACTTAATTGAAAGCTTTTTAAAAAAAATATATGACTTTTATATCCTACGTTTTGGTGAAGGGCAACCTTTATAGATCTTTTAAAAAAATTAAATCAACAAATTACTGGTCATTTGTTATTTTTAAAATTTCTTTAGTATCTGTTGCTGATGTGTTAAAATTCATAAATTTACGATATAAGCTGGTTTCTATAAACCAATCTTGTTGCCCATAAACCTTAGTTTTTACCTATTTACAAGAAAAACCATATTTTCTACCATCGGTAAAATTTTTACCGATTAACTTTGTTGCTTAAAGGAATATTTATTTTTCTACACAGAACGTATATTTGTAATAAAACAATTTGTTATTTAATACAGTTTAATATAAATGTCTTGTAATTATTTCAAATGTTTGTTTCCAATGAAATTTTGATATAAAATTTTTCAGTTAAGCACACTAAACAATTTATAAAGAAATTAACTTTATTTTGGGGATTATTTATTAAATAATGGGGTAATATTAGTTTTCATACTTATTTTTGGACACTTCTTATGTATAAAATTAATAATTACAAAATGAATATTTTGCAACAATAAAATTTATATTTTTAATAATCTATTTGAAAAACTACAATCAGAAATAATTACGCGCCTTACTCTTTTTATATTTAGTTTTAGTTTAAGGTTTACTAATCTTGGATTTATTTTTTGCATTGGAAAAATTAAATTCTAAAGAATTATGGAAAAAAGTACATACCGCTACTGAAATTTGTTATATACCTAACAATATTTTTTTTGTCAATCTTTGACGAATTTCAATATCGAGGGGTAAACCGCTTATTATACCATACCCATAATACCAAGTAATACCCATAGTAGGTACCACTAATTTCCCTGCAGGACCCCTAACACCATTGTAATACCTAATAATTCACAAAACTAATTAGTAATTCCTTGCCTATTTGTAGTAATATGTGATCATAATCTTTAATTACTTGATATCTGATATAGTTTTATTTATAAATGTTGAGAACTCATTCTCAAAGATACGTGGATATATTTTCATAATTTTAATAATATACTTTTTATCTGAAATAAGTAATCATTGAAAAATATAGGTATTTTGTAAAAGGCAACGTTTTGTGCTTTCTTTATTAAAAAATCCTTTTTTCGGCCCTTCATTTGTCATTATAAAACACTGCATAGTATTTTCCTAAATGTACCTCTATATCTATATCTCTTAGCTTTTCACTAGAATCTTCCCAATGCTTTTCCTGCCGTTCTTCTTCTGATACTGATGAACTAGAACTATTGGTAGTTCTTTTTCTTCTTAAGTAAAGGCCATATGTGTGTTTTATTTGGTGGTTTATTAGCAACTTTGCTAGATTTTTGGTTACCAATACATCTCCTCAATCTATGACTACTAACTCCTCCATTGTTTTCGTCCAGAATCCAACAGTAGGAGGATTTTTTTATTACTACAACTTTATTGTTTAGCTGAATTTTGAGGTAAGAATCGCATCGACCTCAGTTGTAATGACTTTGGATGTTTTAAGTTGTTAGCTCGATTGTCAGGTTCCTCTTCGAAGTTGTCAATATGTAAAGTTGGGCTTAAAACTAATCTTGAAGTTTCACATTTGCTATCTACGTGAATATTATCAATTTCAGGTTCAAAACTAAAACAAAGGCGATGTTTTTCCAAGCATTGTCGTCCAGGGTTTGTACCTAATTTTGTGCTATCCATTAATACGGTTTGTAAAGCATTTTCTACAACTCACTTTAAATCTATATGTTTAATCTCTGTGTCTGTCACACCGCATTTTACCTTTAGTAATCTAGCTTTTTCCCTAGGAAATACGAATATATCATTAGGGTTGTTGATGATACAATTTAGACAGTGTTAGGCCGAAGAAGACATTTTTTCTGCAGATGAGTAATTTATTTTGTCTTCTGATATTAGATCATTTAAAATCAATAAATGCTCATCTTTAGAAACATTCTTGTAATTGGAGTGTATAGCTTATTTCTGTATTTGCACGGCAACTAGTATTTTACAAATAATACCTGTAATATACAGTACCTACTAATACCACGATAAAATCCCCAATAATTCCTGTTAATAGCGTAAGCTTGTACACCAAAATTCTTCAGTGGTTTACCCCTCGTATCATATTAATAGTTGTATAAATAATTGTGCCATATTAAGAATTTTCTTTTTGGTAAAATATTTAACACTATACTATTAACATTTTTATCTAAAAATTTAACATTAGACAATGCAGAAGATATTCCAAAATTTATTAGTTTGGTTTGGTGTTTACATTGTAATCGAGATTGTAATATATATTATAATATTTAATTTTGTTAAATATTGTGGATTGCATGTGTTGAAATACCAATTTTGACTGATTTCATTGATAATATTTACGTGCCTTAGTATAGGATAGAGTATAAGTATTTTTGCACCTATTTTTATTACAAAAATAAACATTTTAAAAATTAAACAAAATCTTTATATTATTGGAGTAGGTATTTATGTTTTCCCCTTTTATTTAATTGTAATCGTTACATATTTCTTTTATTCTTCATTTACAGTTTGGTAGTAATTTAAAAATGTAACGTTTTTTAAGGCAATCGATGATTCAACTTAATTGTGTAGCCCTTACTTTATGGAAGTTGATCAAATCAAGAACACGTAACAAAGTTTACCTTTGATCTTTGAAGAAGATAACTTGGTTATCGAAACGTGCGTTAAAAAGTTAAAAGTTTGTGTTGGTGCAGTGGTAGTGTAAACAGTTTCTGTTTAATTTAAATTTTTTAGGTAAAGATAGCTGTTCTGAAATATCTTTGCACAGAATGTCAATCTGTCAATAATATGTACGAAAGTTGGTAATTTTTTTATTTTTTATATATTTCAATAATAGAATATCCATTTAATAGTAAATATGCAGAATATTTCCATAGTTAAAAACTAAAAAATTGCGCGTACGAGAATGTTAGAAGAAAATTTGTCAATTTTCAGTTTCATAATGATACTAATAGAGCATTCCATTATGAAAGTGATAAATTGACCAATAGGAATGTAAATTTATTAATAACTACAGTCAAAACTGGATAAATTTTGTACTGCAGCTGTTCGATGTGGAGGTGCATTCTCATGCATAAACACAAATACATCACCTACCGCCCCCGGAATAGACGCACAACAGGATTTAAAACTTCCTCGATGTACACAGCACCAGTGATTCTTCTCTCCAAAACCAGAAGAGGCGTCCGTGTACCCCTCTTAATACCCCCTCTTAATACTCCCACCTTCAAATGGAACACGTGGTTGGGCTGTTTCTAATCGGGTTTGTCGTCCTGGGGTCCTCCAAACTAGCGTTCTTCGCGAATCAGAAACCAAGCCAATTCTTGTTTCATCAAAGAACATCACGTAATTCCAGTTAGGACCATGATGTAACATTTCTTGAGCCCATTGTAACCTTACAATTTTTTGTTGATAGGTTAGTTTGGGAACACGTAGAGGTCTTCTGCGATACAAATTTACCGCATTTAATCGTCGTGTAATTGTTTGTCCTGAGATATTCAGTCCTTCAAGTCTAGCAATTTCTATGGATATGCCACTTGTAGATTCCTATCGATTTCTTCGAGCTATCAATGTTATCTGCCGGTCTTGTGCTGCTGTTGTACATCGACTTCTGCCACTTCTGGGACGATCCTTCACATCATTTGTGTCTTGGATTTTTTTTTAATTGTTGATACAGCACCCTGAGTAACACCAACAATATTCGCGATATCACTTTGACTAAAGCTCTGTTGTGTGTGCGTGTGTGTGTGTGACGTGTGGGATGGCTTGGTTACCCATTTGCCACAGACTGTTAAAAAAAAAACGTAATGAACGCATATAAAGTGAAATTTGGAATTCTTCAATTTATAGATCTATCCCTGCATCTCTAAGGAAATCTATCAACGCCGCATTGGTTATATCTAAGTTCAAACTTAATACATATGATAAATTTATAGGCAAATCCAATTTATTCAACATCAGCTTATACAATAGATTTTTTTGTTCTCTAATATATTTATTACAACTAAAAAATATATGATTCAAATCAGCAACTGACGTTCCATCACAGTCGCAAACCGGAGTCTCTATTAATCCTAATTTATAAAGGTGGGCTGGGAACCTACCGTGATTTAATCGTAGCCTGGTAAGAGTTGTGGAGTAAAATCGATTAACATACTGATTTTGTGTATAGTTAGGGAGAACGGGATTAATAAGAGCATACGGATTGTTGGATTTTTTAACAAACTTTTGCCATTCTTTTTCCCAACGATGTTTAGATACTCTTTTAGCTTCAGCAATAGTATCTTCAAGTGATTGTAACGCTGTAGTATTTCTCGAGGCAATAGATTCCTTTGCTAGTTTATCCGCCATCTCATTACCACGAATACCTGCATGTCCTTTTACCCAAATAAATGAAACTTTTGACTGCCTCGCAGCTATTTTATATATTAGCCTTCTCACTGAACATATTAAAGCTTGATTATACTTTTTTGTAATTGGATGTATGAGGCTTTGAAGACTTGATTTAGAGTCGGACAGTATAATCGACTGATCAACGTTGTTATCTATTATCCAAAGCAATGCGGTTTTTATCGCATATAACTCAGCCGTATAAATAGAATTAATATCTGCAAGTTTAAACTGTAGGGTAATTTTATCTTTGTTGATATATACTGCACAACCCGTGCCCTCAACGCCCTTAGAACCATCAGTATAAATAGTTGTGCTATTTGGATGAGTGTCTAATATTGATTGAACAATATTGCTATTAACTCGGGGATCGTCTGTGTAAGTGGGAAAAGTAATATTTGGTGTGAAAGTTATTTCATTCAAAGACATATGATACAGTGGGTAATTACCCCTTGACTTTATATTATATGAATTGGTTTCAATAAAAGAGTCAGCAAGAGGGGGAGACTTTTTTTTTCTCCAATATTTGTTCGTTAAGTTATTTATAGTGAGAATATGTATTTTTCCCAAGAGGTCATGTATATCAAATGTTCGAATCTTTAAAAGAAATTTATTTGAAATAAACTCCCTTCTGATATAAAGCTCTGTTGTAACAAAGCAATTACTCTAGACCTATTAAAATATGATATCATGTCTCGGGGTATTTTTAAAAAGCTCAAATGAAATTTAAACAAGTTACTAGAATAATGTGAAAGCACCCAAATCAATTAAATATGACCAAATTAATACAAAAACGAATCAAATTTAGAATTATTTTGATTTAAAAACGCTTTAAAATAAATATCAACAAGATTTTTTAAAAAACCATAGGCGTAGATATATTATTTTTAAATATTTCAAACTTTTGGACATAAATATGTGTATATTCCAGTCAAATTATGTTAAAAATAACATAATTTCATTGCAAAATATAATATAAAATTAGTACCAATAGTTAAATAAATATATGTAATAAATACATTGCCTACTACTTCTGATTAATAATTCTTAATATTTATAAATAATTTCTTGAGAAGTATAAATTATATTTAAATATTTATTTGCCGCCTTTATTAGAAATTATGTACGTTACAGTTTAGCAGGAACAATTTTAATTATGAATAAAGAGTATTGTCATAACACCGAACGGACTTGTATTAAATTAATTTTATAATCCTTGAATTTGTTCTTAAGGGTCAAATTACCTAAACCACGTTCCTGTTATGCTAATACTAAAGAGAAGATTATGTTATTAGACAATTTCTCAAAATCAGAATAATAAAGTACACTTTACCTGGAAGAATGTAATATATGCTATGACACAATAATTACAAACAAATAGCATACTATTTCTTTTTAAAGAATATCTAATTTAACTTTAAAAAATAATAAGGATCTCAGAAAAAATATAACGTACCTGTGGAATGTGATATTTGAACAACCGAAAACAAAGTACTTCTTTTTTATTAATTGTTTATGTCTACCACTAAAATACAAATACTAAAAGTACAATTGACAGAAATGACACTTTTGGCAAATAATTCGACATATCTAACGGCCAAACGGAAATGCGCGGGTACATCAATCTCTTAATTTAAAAAAATGGTTGCCTGTTTGGTGTGTATTTAAAGGATTTTGCACAACGAGCATTTCCTTATCTATAAATATCTGTTGTATCTGTGGTATTAATCAACAACAGGGGTGTTTACATAAAGTACAATAAATGTTGACATATTTTTTATTTTAGATTTTCATCTGTATTCCTGCAAACATTGTGGAAAACAATACAGGCACGATACATCACTTTATCGTCACGTTAAGTATGAGTGTCTGAGCCAAAGGAATTTTGTTTGCGGTGTATGTAATGCTACATTCAAGAGAAAGGACCATTTATTGAGACACAATAAATTTACTCATTATCTAAAGATGGCAGCTGCGAAAGACACCTTCTTAAAATATTGAATTCCAGTTTAAAGATCTCAAATTTACTTTATTGAGATTAGATGACTTGAAATAGTTTTATAAAATTAACTAAACTGGAATGAATTGTTTCATTTTAGTCCAATATTTTAAGACTAACTATTATTATTATTATTATTTATTTCAGTATTAATATAGTGTGTGAGATAATTTTTGAATTAAATAAATCAATAGAGAAAAAAGAAATACAGGCTCAACTAAACATTTAAAAAAAGTAAACCAATTAATTTGTCGATATGTGGTATAAGCAAAAGTAAAGAAGATTGTGGTCTACAATGGAGAATACAACCGTTGCTAACCTTTCTATCTATCTTCACAACCTGTGCATCTTTTTTGGCTCTGTTAATGGATCATAATATTTTTTTTTCTTTAGAAAGTCAAGAACTTTGTATTAGATATTTTTCAAAAGACCTTGAGCCATTGCTAACCTTTCTATCTATCTTCACAACCTGTGCATCTTTTTTGGCTCTGTTGATGGATCATAATAATTTTTTCTTTAGAAAGTCAAGAACTTTGTATTAGATATTTTTCAAAAGACCTTGAGCCATTGCTAACCTTTCTATCTATCTTCACAACCTGTGCATCTTTTTTGGCTCTGTTGATGGATCATAATAATTTTGTTCTTTAGAAAGTCAAGAACTTTGTATTAGATATTTTTCAAAAGACCTTGAGCCATTGCTAACCTTTCTATCTGTCTTCACAACCTGTGTATCTTTTTTGGCTCTGTTGATGGATCATAATAATTTTTTTCTTTAGCAAGTCAGGAACTTTGTATTAGATATTTTTCAAAAGACCTTGAGTATTATGTTTTTTTTTTCTTCTGTTCTTTTTGGAACAAATTAAATATTTAGTTAAATTTAAGATTAATATTTTTTTTAATTAACTATTGTTTTTAATAATGAAAACAAAAAAAGTGAATTATACAAAATACATTTCATTTAATTAAAAATTTAAATGTTTATCTGATTGTTTTTATTTTCCCATTTTTTATAACATAAACAGCAAAATTTACAGTGTGTACCAACTAGAAGGAATTATTTATTATTATTGTTTTAAATAAATAAATGCTAATTTTCTAATCTCCCTTGCTTGTTAGTAATAATGGAAATATATTTATTATTATTAATGTACATATTCTAAACCTGATTGGCTAAAGAGAAACATAGACCTTGGTAGAACATGCATTAGGGTTGAGCGAAATTGGTGGATTATTTTTTTATTTTTGGAAAGGGCTATTGGGTAGTATAATGTAGACAAAAAATTTCAACCCGCTTTTGTTGTGTTTTTACGTCAACTGATGAGGTCCCTTGGGTTTGGATTAAAACTCACTTGATAACTGTAACATTTTATACAAAACTATAAATAATCACTGCTACATCACTTAATTCACTAAAAATATATAATAATGAATATATATTAATATAATAGAATCATGAACTGACGTTGACTGACTGCAATTGACCACTGCTCCGGTAAAACTGATATATTTATGCAGGTTAGTTACTAAACACCTGATTTATGTTATTTTATTGAAATCATATTCGTTCATTGCTCGTGAAATTAGTTAAAGGTCGAGTCATCAACCATCCTTCGCTTTGTTTACATACTATTTAATTGTTAAACATAAAATAATATAAAATAATGAACGGGGTGTGTATTAATCATCACACGCTGTTTTATAATTTAGAAGTTCCCCCACGGAATCAAAATGTGCATATATATGTTTATGCAAAAAACAGCTATTCGCTTATATTTTACGATTTTAACCATAAAATACAACACAGAACTCACCACGAGGAGGTGGCTGCTAAGCGAGCTTCACTATTATCTCCCACTACCACCACGTCTACCTCCCTCCACCAACTCCTTGTTTTACCCCCTAGCTCGTTGTGCAAATACATGTATGGTATTATGTAGTGTATTGCTAAGTACCACGTTTTGTATTAAAATGCGGCATTTGTTGTGAGTCTAACCTTGATATATGATAAATCCATCTCTGTTGTCCTTCCCACCGACCACCATAGAAGCATCGGTAACAAGATTGACACATCCTTCAACTGCTTGAGTATTACATGGGTATCGGTAACTTCTATCATTGCTAAATTATCTTCGTTAGAAACATTAGCTAGTAATGGAGGTTCTGTCAGCTTGCAACACTACCATCAATCAGCTCCACAAAGTCTGTTGCATTAAAGTTAAGTTTTGGAATAGCAAAAATATTATATGCTTACTGTCCTGCATTTTCAGTAGGCGACGATAACCTAGCTCTCTTGTAAAATACTTTCTGGATGGGCATAGAAACCATACCTTTGCATGACTGGATCAATAATTTTCAATATGTTCTCTTCACAATGCCTGGACCATTTAATCATATTTAACAAATGACGAGGACCATCCTTAAATGAAGGCTTAAGCTTAATATGAAATCATACAGGTGTGTAAACCTTAACCACGTATTTGCTTAGTATTTGAAGGTTTCTTGAGACTTCATTTGAGCAAATATAAAGTCTTAGTATTCTATTTGCACGAGTTAGCCAACGGGAATGGGATCATTTTCCTGGGTTTCTATGGGCTAGGCTCTCAGTGCAGATGCCAGAAGTAACAGTATAGTATAGATCCCATAATTTTTTTTTAATCAGTATCTAGATCATCAGAAATAAGTCCTGTAAAGTTTTCACTTTGTATCGGATAAAACGATACAACACGCAAATTTTCACAGGATTGCAAAGCTTTCCCAATGATACCAGAATAGCCGCGAAGCCCAGTTAAAAGTCCGTCTAAATTTTGAAGTAAGTGCCGTAGAGGTAATTAGTTTACGTGAAAAAGGCATATGAACGGGATGCTTAAGATACAGTTCCAACATTCTTATATCTTTATCCTCTATAAACGTTACCATTCCTTGTTTAATAAATAAAGAAAGAGTTAGAGTTAGGTCACACGCTTTGGACAATTTTGGCAAGGATATTCCCATTTGTCCAATATTTTGACACGACTGAGAACTCGATGCAATCGGCTGGTTATCAGTTTCTGACGTTTCTGAGACTTAAAAGAATGCAAAGTAACATCTGGCACAACAGTTTTTATTTGTCATTATTTTCGAGTATCTTTTAATTTCCCTGTCATTATTTTTTGATTTTTTTTACATCCAATTATATATACGGAACAAATTGCCATTTTACGTTGACCTCGCTGATCTAGTAAGAAAGCTCTCTCTTTTAATGGAACCTTTATTTTAGACTTGAATAAACTAAAATCGGCACATTTACATGAAGTTATGTCAATAAGGGTACTATTAGCATGATCTTAAAAAGCCTTTACTTTTTTAGAAATCGAAATTGTTTTTCTATCATATTCTATTGATGTTGTAAACAATGACCTTGAATCACATAAGCATAATAAGCATCATAGACCTATTATCAGAGGAGAGTATGACAGGGAATACCAATCGATTCTCTTTGTTCCATCCTTGAGCTGGCAACGCTGTATCATTATTCAGGAGTTATGCTTACTCTTGTAATCAGTGGCGTGCTATTTTTTAAAAATGAGAATATCTCTATGGGGTAATATTATGGGATATATACGGGAATATATTTATGAATAGTTCATACTCAGTTTTTCACCTACATAATTATCGTTAATATTAATTGTACAAACAAAATGTAATTATATTAAAATTTCAATTTTCAAACTTATTATTAATAAGTATTATTAAATAACCAAAAGGAAAATATTAAAATATTATACTCAGAGTTTCGCCACTCCTTGATTTACCGATTTCCCGATTAAATTTGAAGGGATGTATAGAATAGTTGAGAGGTATACAGGGTGTTTCATGAAGGTGGAGTAGTTTTAAACATAAATTTATAATAATCTTGGTAAAAATTAGCAAATCCAATGGTATTATTTTAAATTTATTGTACTAGCCCTTACTTTGTGGAAGTCCATCTTACTACGAATAATAAGTAATTAAACGTTTGTACTAAACTCCAGTTTTAATTAACAAAAATAGCTTTTATAATAAAAGTACAGTTAATTTTGTAATTATACTAGGAACATGTAGTTCAAACGTTTAGTTTTTTATTATTCTTGTTATTATTTTATTTCAGTACCAAAGGACGAGCTAAATAATCGATGTATTTCGACTTCAAGTTTGTATAAACTTTGTTCTTATCACTTAGAAACAATTAAAAAAACTACAAGTATACAAGTTACATTCATGATAATAAAAATTTGTTTTTAGAAAACAAATATTACTACTGAACTAACAAATTTATTTAACACAGAAATTACAAACAAGTTTAAAATCAAAACTATAACTTCAGAAATAAACATCAGAACTAAAAGTTTTACGACTGAAAATCCCTAGGAAAAATCAGAAAATTTGAAAAAATTCGAGATTGCCAACTAATAGTATGATTACCATATCTACCTGTTTATTTTAATATTAAAATCGTCATCGCTACGCCACTGGATAAAATGGACGCCAATACGCAATACCATGTTAACCCACAAAAAATCGAAAACAGATATATGTACACAACTGGAATCTTCTCTTGATAAGGAACGTTTTTTAAAAGAGTGTTATGTTCCATACAATATTTATTTTAACAAAATATCAATTTAGTGTCATTCCGGATTTTGCAATAACAAAACAGTCAAATAATTGCAGTTTTATTATTTGATTATTGCGTAATTTAATTGTTTCAAATGAGAGCAATCAATATTAAAAAGCAGAGGGTTAACTATTATGACCTTATCACTAACCGTGTAAATTTTGGGGCAAATATGTTATCTGAAACTTTAATATCGTTTTTCTCAAAATGGCTGACTTGTGCGTTAATATGGTATTGCTTATTGGCGTCCAAATTATTGTACACAAACAAATACTTTAACTTGTTAGTGAAAATAAACATTAGGGCTTAAATAGTCCGGTTTTTTACACACTTGACAACGACGAACCATTGCTTTCACTAAATTTTACTTAATATTACCTATAACTTCGCCAAAAATATCAATATAACTCAAAATATCGTTGAATTTGCTGCAACAATACTTTAAATAATTCATGAAACTGTGTCAAATTTCATAGTATGGTATCATTCAGACAAGCCGTGCGGCGTTGTCGCTTATTGAGCAGCTCATTTCTGTGATTTAATCGACCAGATATACGTAATGTTTGAGCATTAATAATATTTCCGTGTCCTTTGATACAGGTCTATGATAAGCATAATAAATAACGTGTTTTAAATAACGACTATTATTAGCGTAGTCAGTTAGTAGGTATATTATGCTTATTATTGTGAAACTTCAAAGCCTTTGGGGAACCTCTAAAATATTTTTAATTTATTTGTGCTTTTAACATGTTATTTGGTGTGCCTATAGATAACTTTTGCACACCACCCCATTGCGAATTTCGAAAAATTTAATTTACGCTCCACCTTAATGTGCATGTCTATAAGTTATACTTGGAACTAATAGAAGAAGTTTTTGATAAGACAAATAAGATTTTTCCGTACAAATTATTGTAAAATTAGATATTCGTTGAATTTTATCATGTTTTATAGCGATATATTTGAAATCATCTAAAATTTAAGCTGCAGAGACTTGTTAATTAAATTATGAAAATCACTTTATATGAAACCCCTTGTATAAAAGTGTGTATTACCAAGATTAATCTGGGGTATCTTCTAGCGTTATTTTTTTATTTACTTATTATTCTAGCTGTTACACACTGTATAAAAAGGTTCAGCTGTACCGTAATCTGTATATTATTTGTACATTACATCCTGTATATATAAATGCTAAGAGTATAATTTCTAACAACAAGGGAACAGGTATTGATATATAAATAAATTTTATTTTAGGCAATTTCTAAAAAGTTTACTTAAAAATATCATTTTATTATGCAAGCAAAAATACTTCAGTTTTATAATATCTCTAATTATAACTCAGTGAATGTCAACATAAATTAATCAATGATATTTTTGGGTTTATTTATTTAGTTTAAACAATTTGATCGTTGTGGAAAACAATTGTTTACAGTTATTAAATAAAATACCAAAAAAAAACTTTAATTATAGCACTAAGATTGCTATAAAAATATGGAGTTAATAGAATGTTTGACGAAAACAAAACTCCTGTAAACAATAGCTTTCCTCGATCAGTATGTGATACGTTTACAATGACTTAAGCTTTGATATTTCAGATAGCCTAACGTTAGAGCAAATAACGGGTCAACAGTACTTGTTTGCTTGTAAGAAATGCGGTCGAGCATACAAAAGAAAGAGTTCTCTATACAACCACTGCAGATGGGAGTGCGGAAAGGAACCTCAGTTTAAGTGCGCTTACTGTCCCTATAAGGGACGACAGAAGATACATTTTATCATGCACGTCATGGCTAAACACAAAGAACATAAGCAAGAAGTGTTAAATAATGCGTATAATAGATGAGTTTTTAAATTTTTAAATATGTTTTGTTTGTAACCGTTATTTTATTATATTTATATTTATCTTAAGTAAACAATTAAAATAAAATACTACAGTAACACTTTTAAACGTTAGAATAACCAAGTTATTTTCTTCATAGACCGAAGATGGACTGAGGGTAGTCTCTGAACAAGATGACTTGGTTATCATTACCCGAATTAGATAGTGCCCAATATCAGTATCGTCAGATTCAGCACATTTTAAAATAAGAATGAAAATGATTCAAAAATTTGAAATAATAATTTTAACATCTGTGTCTCAAGAATATTAATTACAAAGGAAATTAAACTGATAGGGATAAATAGGTCAAATTAGAAATCTAAGTATTCATATGATGTTTTCATTTCTTCCTGACTGCAGAAGTCTTTGATCTGAACAAAAATTGTCATGTAACTAGTAATCTATCCTTTATTATAGTATTCTTTGAAAGATTTGTTGCAATGGAGTAATTATTTTATAATGGCATTGGGTGCCAATTTGGAGTAATATTGATTTATAATAAAGTGTGTGCGTTATTTTACAAAGATACCATTCAAAGAAATACCTGGGCTAGGGGCGTGACTCATAAGTTCATTCACTCTGACGAATTGTACAATGTTGTTTTCTTTAGAAAATTAGTGGTCGTCAAATCTGTGTAGTTGTAAATGGTCATTTTTCTACTCAATATCCTATTAATGCTGGTGTCCCTCAAGGTTCAGTTCTTGCCCCAACTCTCTTTCTTCTCTGGCACAAACCCATGACTTCAATTACTACTTCCGCTGACAAAAAACTCTGCTTTCTTTTTCGTGCTCTAAAATATTTCTCTCCCATGAATCTGTACACCCTTTACGTCTCTCAAGTCCGGCCAAACCACGAGTATTGTTCCCATATTTGGGAAGCTGTGTCTCCCACAACCATCAAAATCCTGGATTCTATCCAGAAGAAAGCCTGTCGCCTTATAAATGACCACCATATTACTTCTAGGTTCCTTCTACTATCCCACTGAAGTATCGTAGGTGACCTATGTCTTTTCCACCGCTATTTTCACGGCTTCTGCTCCCTGATCCCCCTTCTTAAAACTACTGAAAGGCCCACAAGGAGATCGTCTCATATGCATCCCTTTATCGAACTATAAATTTTGAAAGATCCTTCATCCCCAGAGGGTCAACAATGTGGAATTCTTTGCCCGCTTATGTTTATCCTTCACCTCCCAATCTCCAGTCCTTCAAATCCCGCATTAAACAACTCCCCAGTCCTTTTTCAAGGCGTCCACTTTGCCTTCGCCATTATTAAAAAAAAGTTGGACGCCACTAATATCTTTTTTTTTTTAAATTATAATTTTAATTGATTTTTTATTTGTAACTCAATGCCAGTCCAGAAAAACTGTTTGTAAAAGAGACAATAAAATACTCCACTCTCCAGTCTTCTCACCCTAAAATGTGCTGTTTCATGTTTATTAAACTCATTTTATATTTAAAAACTCTCTCGCCTTGACTACTTTTATTATTAAGCCAGAACTAATAATTTTCTATTATACTTCCAAAGGAATACAATTAGGTCCTAACCGATAATTTTATTTTCGATCTCTCTTCCCTTTCCTCCACAATCAAACATTCCAAACTTTTTATTTATATATTGATTATTAATGTTAAGGAATTATGTATTTATTTGTTTTATAATTTATTTGATTTTGATGATTTTTAATGTACAGAGTCGATAGGGTGGTGGTATAAAACCATAAAAAAATTAAGGTTAGGGTATTATTTTTATTTTCAATAATATATTATTCAATGAGCTTATAATGGCTATAACTGTTACTAGTGTCTTAAGTCAACTGTGTTAATAGTAGCCATTATAAGCGAATAGAACACTGCACTTTGTCCACGACTATAACGAGTTATTTTTTAAAATAATTGTGTTTGAGGTTTCAGTAAAAATAATTTATTTGACTTTTAGATGACAGCAATTGCTAAGTAATAGGTAAAAATTGCATCGTCGTCTCACAATGTTGCTGCGACAAGCAGTGTGTAATTATTATTCACCATTAATATTTTTAATTTTAATGAAAAATTGTTTATTTTAATACAGTCGTGGACAAAATATATTGTTATACTTTAGTTATTTGTTATTTATTTTATTATATATCTTTTATATATTATTAACATTTTATTACAGTTATTATTGGTCCATATAGGTGACACACCTTTTTTCTTTATTAAAGTGCAATATTATTTATTTTTCACGCACTACACAATTTTAGTACAAAATCTGTTTTATTTATTGTTACTATCACATTTACATACTGGAAATATGTTAATTTTTATTAGGAGTGCCAATTAAATCATTATTTTTCATATTGATAATTAACATATTTCTAAAATATAGATATATCATATTTACAAATTTACTATTTTTATATACATTTTAGCATGGTTAAAAATATTTCACAGTTTTATTTATATTTATATATTTTTTATTAATAAATAATTTAAATATATTGTTGCTTAGTTTTAATTTTTAATTAAGCATTTCGGGAATTCTTAATAATTAAAAACATCAATAAGTGCTTTACCTTAATACAGTAAGGAATTTCCAAAGCTGAAAGCTTTAAAAATTATTGGTACCTTTATGTTTCTTTATTTTTAGCTGAAGAAGGGCACAGTACAGTTACTGTAACTGTTCTTTGAACACATTTTTGTTAGAATTTCAAAATTTAACGCTCAAGTTTGTTAAATAAACTCTATAATAATAAGAAGACAATACAAGAAATAAATTTCTATAAGGTGCAGTCAATAAAAAACTGAAAAAGTGAAAAATTGTTTCCACCTGCACCCAGGGTAAGGAAACTTAACAGTTTCTATACCAAGCTTGACCGTTTTCTATCAAAAAAACAACTACTTCCTGGGCTATATGCCCCAACGGACATTGAATTACATTCTAATAGAAAACGTGATGGCGACCGACTTCGTCGATACTTACAACCATCTCTACCGATTTGCAAATTAACAGGAAGAACACTACTCGTAGACCGGTTTCCTTACCCTGGGTGCAGGTGGAAACAATTTCCCACTTTTTCTATAATAATGATATTAAAATGAATAAGTATATATAAACTGAAGCTTTGCAAAAATTACATCACTAATTTTTGAGGATCATTAAAGTTTGACTACTAAGGAAAATTTTAAATTAATAACTTTTTGGCTACATTTCATCCAAGGTTGGTAACATTACATTATAATAAAACATAAAATTCTTCATTTTTAATTTACTTTTTTACCTTTTGTGTTTGTTAGATTTTTTATTCTTCACTTCTTTTATTATTTTCCCCTTTTTCTTTCATCACTGTATGGACTGTTATTTTTAAATTTGGTTGCTGAATATTTCCATATCGCTGACTATATCTGAATTTGTGGTAAATTGGCCCACCTCTTTCTCAACGGTTCGCTAAGTAATCTACTTAATGATTCTACGAGGAATATTTTTAACTCCAAGCAAGGGAGAACATTTATCTTGGAGCCGATGCCCAGAAGTTTTAATACAGCATAATAATTTCCACATTTTGAGACTCACTTTCATATTCTGAAATAGGTTAATGGTGCTTACATCTGAGCCAGGCCTTTAGTTGTTTATCTTACCTACTGATTTAGAGTAGTTCACTCTGGCTTGCTTGGCCAAAACCTGGTGATTTGGTTCGTCATCTAAGTATCAAGGAAAAAATTCCACTAGCATCCTTAAAACAACCAATAGACACCATGCCAGTTAAGTTTGACTTTGAAGTAAAGAAGTCAAACCAGAGCTAAAAGAGGGCTGGTACACAGATGAGTCCAAGATAGATAATAGGGTTGGAATTGCAATAATTGGACCAAATTATTTGTTGTCCAAATCCGTTGGTAACGCCCCAACTATCTTTCAGGCGGAGATATATACCAAGGAGTGTCTCCGTAGAGGCATCCGAAGAGCAAACATCTATATTCTTATAGACAGTGAGACACCTTTAGAGGCTCTGAGTTCTTTTACTTACCAGTCAAAGCTAGTCTGGAAATGCAAACAATCCCTTAAGAAACTGCAAGAAACAAAAAGGTCACCTTGATGTGGATGCCAGGTCACAGAGGGATAGTAGGTAATGAGGAAGCTGATGGACTCGTAAAATAATGAACTAATACCCCTTTCATTGGTCCGGAGCCCTTCTGTGGTCTTACAAAAAGCAACATTAAAAATGTTCCTGGGAAGTGGAAAGACTACGATTTTAGTGGAGGAATATGCCAGGCAATCTAAAAGGCACTGCCTATACTTAAAAAAAAATAATAGCAGGAAAGGACCAGGTGGAAAATTGTGGTTTCAACTTTTAGGGAAAAAATATTTAAACACGAAAACATTCAAAATGGTGAAATGATAATGAAATTTGGGATTGAAAACGGTTTTCTGCGACCATTACCTCTTAGCAGAAATTGTTTTATACAAAAGTTGTAGATGATAAAAAAAATTTAAAACTTTTATACATAACATTTCGACATAACCTCAAATTAACCGTCAACATGTGCTAGTTTGCACACTTATTTGTACTTAAGAAAGTAGCTAATATCAATACACGTATTGAAAAGTAAAAAAAAATAGTTCTATGATATGTGACATTTACGTCAAATTTATCAATAGTAAAAACAAATGAATGTCAAAGCAAGGACCATTTATTTTTTTTAAATCTTCCTTGTGTCAAATATTGTATTGTAATTGCCAATACAAATTTTTCTGTATAAAGTAAGAATAAAGTTTCTTCTAGGTTTTTAAATTTTTAAAAAATAAACATTTTTATTCAGTATTATTTTTTTTATAAAAACACTTTTAGAAAGAAGAACAGTTTATTCTTCTTTTTTATATTGTGTTATGTTTCGTGCATGTGTCGAATGTGGATTTTTAAAGTTATGTTTGTGTTTCTGTTTACAATTATCTTTGTGTCAATTATTATTACATTACTTTGAAAATATTTGAACTTTGTTGTGATTTGTGTTCAAATACATACTACGTATATAAGAAAACTCAATTGACATTATAAAGTGTTAAAAAAATTACTGGGTTATGCATTTGAAAGAAAATTTGTTCTCCAGATAGTGAAGTTCCAAGGCTGATTGGATTTTACCACAGAATAAGGTGTATTCTGTGATTTTACTTTAAAAAATACTTTTGTTGAAGGATTTTTTACGTGGTCGTAGGAAAAATAGTGTACATAACTCGTTGGAAAGTGTATTTCTTGCACTCGTTTATGCTATTTCGCGTTTGCGTCCGGGATTGCCGCGCAGCTGATAAGTTTACTCTCATTTCCAGGACATAATTCTCCATCTAAACGAAATATCTCGAAAATACTTCATTTTTGGTATAGGACATTGTGCACAAATTAAATCTAAAATTTCATGTAGAATTCGAAAATAAAATAAAAAATCTTAGGTTCTATTTAAAATAACAAAGTTGACGTCTATTTCCGGTATAACCGAAAGTGCCACATTCAGAACAACATTATATTTGAACTCGGCGTCATCTAAAACCTACAGCTTCGTATTTTCAGATTTTTAACACCTGTATCCGCCATTACTTTTAATCAAAACTTATCGCGCCACACCCTGTATACAATAATATTTTTCTGATATTTTAAATCTATCATCCTACAAAATAATTGAGTGTAGATTTATTAATAATGATACTACCTACATAGCGATCAGTGTATCCTGCAGTATTAAGTATTCTATCAATTACTTCAAAAATAGTTATTTATTTAACAAGATATTTAAGTGGTTGTTTCTTTATTACATTTTTACATTATTAATAATACACCTGCATTTATTATACCGACTATTTCACTAGACTATTTTTAACTGACAAAACTGCATAGCAACGGCACGTTTCATATTGACAATACGTAATATCCCAGCGAAAAAATTATGACAGATCCGTTACTAAGTTATCTGATATCTCTATAGTTGTCAAATTCACAAACGTCATTGAAGCGTCTTTATAATTTTGAAAAGAAATAATGTTTCGTTGATATTGTCTTGTTTTTCCTCGTGAAATAGTCTTGTCGAATACCATTCGAGAGAATATATTTTCCCGGCCAAATTTTCTTCTGGTTTTATTCAAGTTTGTTGCTTTTTGGCAATTTTCGCGAATGAAATTTTGTCAAACTTTCATACCAGTCGAAAATTTTGCCGCCAAAATTTTCTCTCTTATGCTATTATATACGAAAATAATAAAATGGATTTTTAATAAACCTTCATATATACTCAATGTATATTTCGGACTCTTAACTAAAATATTCTATGGGAGAGCCCTCGTGCAAGTATTGCAAAATTAAGATAATCATCAAAAGATTATTCTCCAACAAGATGGTGCACCCTATCATTCCGGTCAACCTGTGCCTCAGTTCTTAAATAATAGAAACAGAAAACCGTACATGTATCGATTATTTTAATTGTTTAGTATTAGTAACGTAGCACAGCAGCTAGAATTAAACAACTGGTTGAATGGAAATAACCGATATATGTACCGTTTTCTCTTGTGTTGAAACAGACTTAAAAATGTTCCTCAAACCTGCATTGCAAGAAGGGGACATATTGAGTGGCTACCCCGATCACCAGATCTGGCAAACTGGACTATGGGGTTACCTAAAATCCAAGATTTCCGCAACCGACTGGTTGATTTATAAGTTCGGATCTTTAGGGTACACCAGAAATCTTAGGTAATGTACCGGGTGTCCGAATAAGAACGGCTCTCGGCCATATATCAGTAACCATTAATAGTACAGCTTCGGGAAAAAAAATTTATGATAAAAATGGCCTCGAGAAACACCAGGAAATTATTTACAGACTCGTAGGTCTACCGCTAGAGGGCGTAATTTAATACTAAGAATTAAGAAATCAAAATTTTACAAAAATTGCCTTATTAAAGGGCATTTTTAATGCGATAATCAAATTTTACGAACAATTCTGCGTATTTTTGGTTTCAAAAGTTTTAGTCTATCTTTTCAAATATAAGGTGGGGGAGAGTGGGAACATTATTTTAGAAAAAGGTCTGTAAGTCCGGTCCTGTTTAACCGATCTTTGCAAACTTGGTCTTGTTGATAACAGCTTTCTTCCACCAATTTTATAGTTATCATTTCCAAACAACCTAATAAGTGACGTGCCCGCTAGAGGGCGAAACTTTCTTTCTTTTTTTAATCTAGTTCTCTTTGATAAATATTAAATAGAAGCATGCAATTTTAACCATGAATTATAAAATTAGACCAAATTAGCAACAAAATGGTGAAAACCGCATGTCAATATCTTTTTCCTATCCCGAGATATCTCAAGAAACGTTTAAATTTTAAGTATTTTCCTTTGAATATTAGAATACTCTGGTTATACTGAACGGCATTTAATAATTTTGGACATCCTAAAATTGAATGTTCTTGTCCTCTTTATGATGTTTTTAAATATTTCAATATCACTGTTACTGTCACCGGTAAACGCCTGTTAGGTAGTTGAAATGGAAAAAATATAAAAATAGTAGTGGGCCATGGAAAACAAAGCACGCAGACATGTGTCAAATTATTAAACAAAGTAAAGTAAAATTATTAAATGCCGTTCAGTATAACCAGAGTATTCTAATATTCAAAGGAAAATACTTAAAATTTAAACGTTTCTTAAGATATCTCGGGATAGCAAAAAGATATTGACATGCGGTTTTCACCATTTTGTTGCTAATTTGGTCTAATTTTATAATTCATGGTTAAAATTGCATGCTTCTATTTAATATTTATCAAAGAGAACTAGATTAAAAAAAGAAAAAAAGTTTCGCCCTCTAGCGGGCACGTCACTTATTAGGTTGTTTGGAAATGATAACTATAATATTGGTGGAAGAAAGCTGTTATCAACAAGACCAAGTTTGCAAAGATCGGTTAAACAGGACCGGACTTACAGACCTTTTTCTAAAATAATGTTCCCACTCTCCCCCACCTTATATTTGAAAAGATAGACTAAAACTTTTGAAACCAAAAATACGCAGAATTGTTCGTAGAATTTGATTATCGCATTAAAAATGCCCTTTAATAAGGCAATTTTTGTAAAATTTTGATTTCTTAATTCTTAGTATTAAATTACGCCCTCTAGCGGTAGACCTACGAGTCTGTAAATAATTTCCAGGTGTTTCTCGAGGCCATTTTTATTATAAAATTTTTTTTCCCGAAGCTGTACTATCAATGGTTACTGATATATGGCCGAGAGCCGTTCTTATTCGGACACCCGGTACCTACGTCAAAGTTTCCAGCAAAACTTATATTGCTCCATGGAAGTGAATGGTAAATTAATAAAATTATCATAGAAGTAAGTACTCTTGCACAATTTTATCTTTAGTTTCAGTCATTGATGGACATTTTGAAGCTAAATTTAATGATCGTATAGTACGTAAGATTTTTAAAAAGAGGTATCGCATCACACCTCAATCCTAATCAAAATCAAGGGGTTGTGCTTACGCGGGTAGGTGGTTTAAGTTACGGGGATCAACATAGACGAAAAGTAGTTCCTCCTCGAATCGGAAATTGACGGGTTTGATCGATTTTTTTTTATTTTAAAGTCGGAAAATCGAGGTTTATGTTCTCGTTGGACCACTTTGTTATTATATATTTTCAGGGTATTGTAGATACATAAAAATACGTATTTTTTTATAATTTGGAGCTAATTGCTACGTAAGCCATCATAGAAAAGAAAAAGGGAACCGGAATAATTACATCTGAATTATTTAATCTTTTGATATTTAACCAAGTTTAATTAACTTAATTAATAGTTAAATTTATTGTACCAACCCTTACTTTTTTGAAGTCCATCTGACGATGCTAATCAGCGAAACGGCCGTCATTGTAATATAAAACATAATTTTTTAAATAAACTTGGAAGTTACGTTCAATTGAAGAGTTTTTTATTATTCTTAATTAATAGTTTGAATTGTTTTAGATATGCAAAAAGTACGTACAAAAGATATAAGATTGATACACAAGAAACTAGATTTAATCCTAGAGAGATTACAAACGAATGAGAGAAGCATTAATATACCACCAGAAATTAATCAAAAAGGAATTGATGAATTTTTTAGCAGGATTCCTGTAAACTCTTTAGAATCATTAAACTATTTGGAGGAATGGCTCTGTGCGAATAAAAATTACAAGATTGCTGTAAGTTTTCTAAATTATAGTAGACGTAAAACATATAGTGTAGCTATCTAATGATGTGTTCCTTTTAATTTACCGTGCAAAGCTAAACTCAACGTATTATTGTTATTTTTTATATTTTTAGCATTTCCATATTATATTTGTTGTTAAATAATTCGTGAAAGGGAGTTCAGTTTTTTAGATATTCCATGAGCTTAACGTCAATAACGTTACCAAAATTAAAGTAGGACACCAGCTGACTCAAAACATTCCAATTACAGGAAGAATCAGACAATACGATAGTCTAAGCCTCTTCCCATTTGTATAAAATAATTAACAAAGTAAAACTTCTCAACCTTGGGTACAGAATGAGGAATAAAAGAAATGGCATTGTGTTATCCTGAATCAGAAGACGACCTGCAAAGGCAGCTCTTCCATTTCTTCCAAACATGCCATCAGCTTAACATGAACATTTCCACCAGAAAATCTAAATGCATGACAATCACCAAAAATCCACTTAAATGCAAGCTATTAGTAAAGGGAGAATCTCAATTCAGATATTTGGACATCGCCATATTATGCAATCACTACCCAGTTAAAGACTTAATGAGTCAAATTAATTGGGCATTAACATTATGGTCGAATCCTTATATGCGTGCAGTAGGCAAAAAGAATCTACAAGACTTGCATTAGACCGATCACCACATACAGCATAGAAGTAAGCAAAGAAACCAACAAGACGAAACATATGTTAAGGGTCGCCGAAATGAAGACATGAACAATTTTATAAAAAACGAGTAGAGACAGAGTGAGACCAGTGCGATGTTCAGGATGTTGTAAGAAGGGGTAGGCAACGCAAGAGACACTAGTACAACCGTTTTAGACTTACGGACGAAAATCGTCCTAGAAAACAATCCATTTGGTATGAGACCTCTCGGAAAGCCGCCTAAAAGATGAAGGGATAGATGGCAATCTAACTCTCGGGAAAAAATGCTAAGGCACCTCCAAAAAGAAACAAATCGACAGATCTTAAATAAATAGAAGAAAGTGAGGTAGTTTAATCAGGATACCGTACATGAACTGAGCCATTTTTGTATTCCATTGGATTTTTTTATAGAAAATTTAATTTCAGGGCAACAATAAACAAAAATAACTTTTGTAACAGTCGTATAAGTTGAATTTTAATATATTTTTTTTCATACTGTACGGTAAAGTGCCATTTCCCGGACTCGTTTCTAAGCTTTTATTGTAGTTTTTGAAGATTGACGTTAATTATACAACTGCTGTTGCCAGCAATATGTATTAATGGAGTTTTTGATGGATTTACAGGGTTTTCTGTAATCGCGGATGACGTGTGGCACTTCAACAAAAGTTTCGCCCCCTTGGATCATTCTTGCAATCTTGTTTTGGCTTTTAATCTTCTATCTACTTTTCTGCAACTGAAGAACTTTTCCATCCACCGTGACTTTAAGGTCAACTCCAGCTTTGGCCAACAACGTTGAGGATGTCCTCCTGAAGCAATGACCTGTATACTTTTCTGGTTGGTCTAGTTTTAAGAACTCAGCTATTTTCTTAGGTGCTCCGCCAACAGTATGTATACCAGCTCTTTAAGACAGACATTTTCCTTGTCTATATCCCACCAAAAGAGCTTTCAGAGAGACGTGTTGCCGTCAATTCATGTATTTTCTAAATACATCCAAATAGTGAACCTCATCACTGTTAATCACAGTGAAAACTCGTCGAATATGCGTTTTTGTTTGGTTAATCTTAACTACTAGCTGAGTACCCGTATCATCCACATTACTAACTTCTAAATTATAAATATCTTCCCTTCGGCAACCTCCAGCAACTTCAAGTAATGCTATCACTTTGAGTAAGAGATATTCTTTATCTGGAGCGTCCCTCATGAAGCTTTCAATTTGTTCCTTTGTCAGCACCTTCAACTGGTTTGGCTGATGGTCTACATTTTGTTTTTTTAAAAGAGCTATCAACTTTGGGAAACTTGATATGTTGACATTCTCATTAACCATAATCATTGATTTTACCATCGAGTATTTGGACCATAATGAAGAAGGGTTGAATTTTTTTGACTAAAAATTTAAACTGTTGAAAAGAATATTCTTTAAAAAAACTGTTCTTACATCATCCAAAAAGTAAGCCAACATCACATTTTCATCAGCACTACTTTTCAAATTGTGTTATTCACGCCAGTTGCAAAACAGCACATATTCTTTTTCATATCTTTTCGCAGACTTAACTGGAATGACTTGCGCTATCGCTTCCGCAGTTTCCTCAGCAATTGCATCTAATTTCAGATCCATTTTCTCCGCAGATATTTCGTGTATGCAGAAAAATTCAATATGTCTGCCTTTATTTACATTGTTACTTGGTAACCGCTGTTGATTTTTTATTTATAAAGCAAATCAACCATGTTACGAATAAATCTAGTAACCATTTTTTCACAGCAGTCTACATGACTTCCTAATAAAATTATCAAATATGTCATTTCAGGTTTCACCAATCCCTTATCACAACACTTTTTGCATTCATAATGGCTATTCTTGGCTATTTTACGTATAGTTAACAGGGGAACCTCTCTTAAATCAGAAACTGACTGCATTAAATCTGTTTTTCTTCTTTCTCGTAGATTCGTATACACAGTGAAACCTATTTTATGTGATACCAAATTTAAACATCGTTGAATCCTGGTTTAATTACTTTATAGTAGTTAGACAGTTGATATATTTATTAAATAATTACAAATTATCTAATACCTACGTTTTAACGATTATTAGTTAAAAGTATAATATGAAATATAATGAAATGTATCGTCAACTTGCTCATTTTTTAAATTATAATGTTGACTGGACTATAACGGTATCTTTTATTTAGAGTCAAACTATACACTGACAACTGTAAGTTTGCACTATATGTTATACGTCTTTTATACCAATAAAAAATTTTTAAAATGTTTTTTTTAAACCATAACTATATGGCTATAGAATTCTAGATGCATTCTACGAGGATTGTCTGAAAAGTTTCCGACCTAACAAAGATACTAGACATTTTTTCTTCAAATTAATTTTTATTTTTCTATATAGTCTCCTTGTAAGTCTATACACTTCTCCCAGCGATGCTACCATGTCTTCAACCCGTCCAAATAGTACTCGGAGTAGTTGTTTACGAAGGTGATGGCCTCCTCATTAGACGAAAATCTCTGTCCTCCGAGCGCAACTTTAAGCTTAGGGAACAAAAAAAGTCGCTTGGAGCTAGATTTGGTGAGTAAGGAGGGTGGTCAAGCAGTTCAAACCGTAATTCGTGGATTTTCACTATGGCAACCGCCGAGGTGTGAGACGGCGCATTGTCTTTATGAAACAAAACTCTTTTTTTTCTGCAAATCTGGCCGTTTTCCGCATTTCTGCCTTCAGCTTGTCAAGTAATGATGCGTAGTATGCTCCTGTAATGGTTTTTCCTTTTTGAAGATAATCGATTGAGATAACTCCATGACTATCCCAGAAAACAGTTGCCATTATTTTCACAGCCGAAGAAACAACCTTTGCTTTTTTTTGGAGCCGATTCCCCCTTCGCAGTACATTGTTTTGACTGTGTTTTTGTTTCTGGAGTATAATGGTGTATCCAAGTTTCATCTACAATAATTAATCGGCGCCAAAACTCTGATTTGTTGCGCCTAAACTGCGCCAACAGAGAGTTGGAAATGTTCATTCGAACACTTTTAGTTCAAAGTGAGCAAACGCGGCACCCAACGCGCGGACATGCCTAAATCTTGATTCAATATGTGACAAACACGTTCTATGGACATGTTTATAGCCTCTGCTATCTCTCTAATTTTAATTCGACGTTTGTCTAGCACTATTTGGTGAACTTGAGCGATATTATCATCAGTGGCTGCAGTTTTTGGATGTCCCGAACGATCATCGTCGCCCAAGCTGGTACGGCCACGTTTAAATTCAGCAGCCCAAAATTTCACGGTGGTTAATGATGGTGGAGAGTCCCCGTCCACAGCGTCCAACTCGTCTTTGGTTTGCGTAGGCGTATTGCCTTTCAAAAACAAATATTTAATGACAGCTCCATACTCGTTTTTTTCCATTTACATAAAAACACTCAAATGATTGTCAAACAACAACTGCGCGTCCAAAATGGCTGAAATTTTAGTGGGTACCTTTCAAAGAATGCGCAAGCACATTCCCCAACTTTTGTTTACGAGTGCTTCATGTTGAGGTCGGAAACTTTTCAGACAACCATCGTAGATGTGCGATACAAATTTATAAGCATTTTAAAAACCAATCAACTGTTTAAAAAATATTTATTCAGGTTTTACAATTAAGCCGTATTGGAGGACTGACGATGCCACAGGCCACTAGGAAATCACTTTATAGAACATTTAGCAATGAAGTAGCAGAGTTATTTTCATGGGATGGTGCGAAGAAGAAAAGACCATTTAAAAACCTTTTCATGGCCAAAGTTTTATTAGGTAAATATTTCTATATTCTAAGATTTATATCTACAAATTTAGATACAGTTTAGATAAAGTTTCTCTAAATAAACCCAATGTTTCTGTGGTCATAATTAGAAGCAGTTTCAAATAATATATGGGAATGGATTTTCCCGAACTAGCTATTATTTTGAATTGTTTAATTTTTTACTTTCTATATATTTCAATTATTTAAGAGTAGGGTTCAAAATACATTGATTTCAACTTTGTATTGTGTATGTATGTATGTATCAGAGGTGGTAAGTACACTGCGACCTATGAGACTTATTGTGTCGCCCTTACTTGCCATTAGTTCTGATGTTTTCTCAGACTTAGAGCAGCTCCTCTAGTCCTACTTTCCTAAGAAAGTTTAGGACATCGTCGGGCTTCAAATTAGGTAGATCCTCCTCCTCTTAGGTATCTAACCCTAGAATTTTGCAAGGCAGGGCATTCCGAGAGTATGTGTATGGAGGTTCCGTCCTATTCCTCACAGAATCTGCACTTTGCTTCATCTTCTAACCCGAGTTTCTTTACCGGCAATGTCCGGTTAGTTTTCCCGTTAAAATCCAGAGACTTTTTTACTGAGGTTGATGGAGGCACGAGATCTCTTCTGGTTGTAGTTTCCCAGAAGTATCTTAGCCTGCCTCCAGCTGATTCCAGTATTTGGATTTTTATGTCTTCATTTCTTTTCTTAGTTTTCCTAGGATTGCGCTGCTACTGATTCCACAGGATGGTTCAGGTCCAAGATGTGGGGTTTCAGTTTCTTTTTTTGCAGTAGATACATTTTGTTTATGGATGAAGACAGCTACTTAATTCTGTGGACACCAAACTTACCTGGAACTCCCATTTGGAAAGAATAATTAACTGTGGTAAATCGTGGGGGATGAATCGCAAATAGATTAACTGGATTTATCTAACAGTGATAAAACCAATAGTCATATAATATGACTAGTGTGGTGCGGCATAGTTTTCTGACTTGCAGAAAACTGCGTACATGGTAATTACGTGCGCTACATAGAGCGGCTGTGGAGTCACCTCTAGGGCCAACTCCTCTCTAAGTTCTTTTGGAGAATGGTATCGTGAAACCCTCCTGTACCGGGTCTCACCCTCCCCGTCCCGGTGAAGGGACGGGAAAGAGCCCCACTCTTATTCATCCTAATCTATCCCAACCTACTGACCTTCATCAATTGTACTTGCATTTACTCTTAAAAATCTTTTCAAGTTTAACCGACAAGTTGAAACTTTTTTATTTCATTTTCTTTTACTATTCAAATACTTTTTTTAACTTTTTCCATTCAGTTTTTTTACTGTTAAAATTATATTTTTCTTTCAATTCTCATCTTTATTTTTTTAAGAATCTTTTTAACTCTTTTTGATCCTACAACCTCGATCTTGATCGTCACAACAATAACAGTCCGTGTTTATACTCGGAATTTTACAGTCGTGTAATGACGTCATTTTCGTGGGAAAAAACGTATGTCCTATTAAATTTATTTGTTGCTAAGTAACTGACTACTGGTGTCTAATTACCTGTATAACTTGTTCCTGTTCAATTTGAAAGAAAGCCAACACATTTAGAATTATTAACTGTGTTTGTTCGTTAAATCGATGAGGGTTTTTTGGCGGCATGTTTTGACGCTTTGGCGTTTTCAAAACTTCAAAACTGACAATCACTTGACAAGCATTTCAGGTAAAATTTAGCTACGACAACAACATTTCGACAAAATTTTTTGTCACTGTCATTTTACATTAGTTAAACAAGGAGAGACAAAAATGACGTCATTACAAGACTGTAAAATTCCGAGTATATATAGTGTACACCATAATTACTCTGTTACAAAATTCAACCACATAAATAAATTTTGACATGTTACTTCAAATTTTGTAAAAAACTAAAATATATAATATAAATTTTGACATGACCCTTCAGAATACTTTCTCAATATAATATATTGTAATTGTTTCAACATTTATTGCAGATTCCATCAAATTGACATTTGCTGATGTCACAGAAGACCAAATTATTGGAATTATAAAGATATGGCTAGTAAAAGCAAAAGAGAGGATGAAGAAAAGACCACTGGTAAAATTTTGTAATTTATGTGATTGCTTAAAAATAAAACAATATTTTATTTTCAGAATGAAGAACAAACAAATGACGAGCTGGACGACTGATTAAAAAATCTGCATTAACAAAACAATAAATATTGTTATGTTTACTGTTTGTTTAATTTTCCAATAATTAACCTAATCTGTTATTTCTCTTAAAATATCTTAAGTGTATTAAGGCTAGACCAAGTATGTAAGTAATAAGACATAACAATATTAAAGCCTAGATGTTAATAGCTCGAGGTGATTATCTTGTATGTAAAGCCGCGTCTAGATTAGAGCGCACGTGGCGAGAGGACGCACACATTCGTGTGAGCTCACGTCATGTGTACTCATATATGCTCACTTCGGTCCACTTTCATTCGTGAGTTTCTATACGTGGTGAAAATGTCCGAAGAAATGTTGATTGTTTCCGCTGCTGTTTTGTTAGTAATTAATTCGGCAATTAAGAAGAAAAACAAGCGCATACGTTGGTGGGTAACTCAACTATACAGATCTAGAAATCGAAATGGTACTGAGAATTTATTACGTGACATGCAGCTCGAAGTCAGAATGTCATCCCAAGATCTGGAATTCATAATGAATCAAATTGGACCTAAAATTGCGAAGCAAGCATCACAGTTAAATAAAGTCTAGTATTAACATTACGTTTTCTCGCCACTGGAGATGCCTATACGAGTCTGCAATACCTTTTCAAAATATCAACAGTCAATATCCACTATAATACCGGAAGTGTGTTCTGCAATCATCGACAGTTTGAAGGATTATGTTAAGGTAAGTAGCAAATGCACATATATTGGTTTTTTAAATGGAATGGTACGAGTGCGAAGCAACTGCCTGAGTAGAATTATGATGAATGTCATAGTTTCCCATATCTGCTCGAAACAAAATGTTGTTGACTTCATGTTCCACTATAGCCTGTACCCGAGGGTTGTAAGATCTTATTTTGCTGGCAACATACTGACCATAATTAAAGAAACGATCTTGTGTTTGCAATGTTGATGAAGAAACAATACGCGCATGACTATATTTCAATATTGTAAGTGCTTCTTGAGCCGGGTCTTTTGCTGGTCGTTTCTTGCTGCTTTTTGGTACGGTTTTAGGATGGCCTGCTGTTACTTCAGTGTGAGCACTTGGTTGATCCTCCGGAGTAGAAGACTTATCTGTTCGTTCAGTATTCTCTTCAGATGCCATGTTATCGGCAATCGGAAGTTCTTCGTTCACTTCGGTTTCCTAAAATGAATTATACTGTTAATATGGTTAATATGATAAGTATAGATACTGTATTATTTATCATTACAAAATTAACGACAAGAACCTTGATGTTGGACTGTCTAAGTCTGGGTAATTAGCAAATTACATCTCCATAATTTTTGTTTCAGTTGCCTAAAACCAGTGAGGAATGGCAGGCTGTTGCAGGAAAGTTTGAAGAACTGTGGAATTTTCCTAATTGTGTGGGAAGTATTGTCGGAAAGCACATCATACTACAATGTCCTATGAACAGCGGCAGTGATTACTATAATTACAAATCCTTCTTTAGTATTGTCTTATTCACCCTAGTAGATGCAGAGTATAACTTTTTGTTTGTCGATGTGGGTTCTCAGGGAAGAATATCAGATGGAGGAGTGTTCAAACATAGTAAGCTGCATACATTGATTGAAACAAGAAAGTTAAACCTACCAGACGATAAAAAACTGCCAGGGCGAAATAAAGTTATCCCTCATGTTATTGTAGGCGATGAAGCATTTGCACTGACAGATCATATTATGAAACCTTATTCAGGAACGCATGAGAAGGGATCGCCAGAAAGAATTTTTAATTATCGTCTTAGCCGCGCTCGTAGAGTCGTAGAAAACGTATTTGGTATAATGTCTTCAGTTTTTCGTGTTTTCAGAAAACCCATGTTATTGGAACCAGAAAAAGCACAATCAATTGTTCTAGCAACAGTTTACCTTCACAACTTTTTGAGGGCTGCCCAATGATCGAAAAATATATATACTCCACCTGGATCATTTGATAGTGAAGTAGAAGGAAGAATTTCTAATGGTCCTTGGAGGACATTAACAGACGAAAATGTAACATATTTACTGCCCCTCAGAAATATTTCTCGAAGATCGGCAGAAAACGCTACCGCCGCAATAAGGCATGAGTTTCGTGATTATTTCTGTAGTAATGGAAGTGTACCTTGGCAATATCAATATACTTAAACTATTTACTTACCCAATCATCTTCTGTATTCCAGGTTTGTTTAGGATCGTCTCTGTCTGATAAGACGTGCATTCTTTCAAACGCAAACCATTTGGATATGTAAATGTCCTTGCGACCTTGATAAATAAAAATAAACGTATTATTTAGCAAGATCTCAATCTAAATTTCATTTATTACCCACCTGTTCCTGTTCCAATAGTTTTTCTGCACTTGCTTTTTTGACTACGGAAAGAACCCATGAGACTGTTCATTTTGGCCTTGACTACTCGCGCTTCCAGATTCAATTCTTTTGTAATGTTAGCCCATGCGTCACTTTTTCTGTTTTTAGAATAGTAATAGTTATGTTTGGGATTCCACAAAGCAGGATATTTTTCGAAAATATCTATTAATTCCAATCATTTTTCGTTACTCCAGCGTTTGCAAACAGTACACAACACAAAAGATCCAACGAACTACCGCAGTGAACACAAGCGAGTACAGTGTTTACGTCCAGACTGAGAACACAGTATGTGCGCTCGGGGCAGCTCACGAGCTAAAACGCATACGCCGAGAAGAGGTACAGACCTGCATATTCGTGCGTCCTCTCACCATGTGCGCTCCAATCTGGACGCGGCTTAAGATCAGTATAACTGTGAAATGATATAGAAAAACTATATATCATGCTGATCTTTACTTTGACTGAGTCTTTATTTTATACATAGATAAGAGATAAATGTTACACAAATATATTAAGTTATTGTAAAGATCAGCATTATATAGTTTTTTTGCTGGTTTTTCTATATCATTGCACAGTTATACTGATCTTAGAGAGAAATACATTCAGGATAATCCCTTAGGGCTAATAACATCTAGGCTTTAATATTGTTATGTCTTATTACCTCCATACTTGGTCTAGCCTACTACCTAATCAACATCAGGTACCAAGCTACAAACAGACAAAATGTAGCTTCAATACCTATGTCAATCTGTCGATGCTAATTTTAGCGAAACAGCTGTATTTGCACATTAAAAACCTATTTTTTGAATAAAAAGTAGGTATTTATTTCATTGGTACTTATCGATCTAGAACTAATTGGTAGCGTTTGCCAAAAGTCTATAGCCAGTTTAATCAATGCAATTCCGAATAAGCTTTGATTATTATGCATCATTGTACATTCATCCCAAAATATAACATACTATTTTATAGCACTTAAGTTTTGTTTTGGCTTATTTCATCAATACCTGACGATGCTTTCTCTTAATGTTCGAATTGTATATAAAATCAATTAAATAAAAAATATATTAGCCGTATCGTCAGTTTTATAAGACAAAAATTCATTACTAATATTGTTTACTGCATAAATTATTGTACAATTATTTTTATTTGTTGTTGATTTAAAGGTGGAATCTTTTCCTGTATACTCTATCGTATTGCTGTTCTCGTTTAAATGGAGCAATTTATTAAGAAATAAGTTAATTAATAAACCAACTATAGTTCAATATTTTATAATATTTAATATTTAATAACGTTAAATAAATAAATTTTTATCAAAACTTGTGCTGTTTTATTGAAAAACTTGTTGATAAACTAAACCAATTACTTATTGAAGTATAATTAATTAATTAATGATATTGTTTATTTTAGAGTATTTTTCTTGTTTTCGATGCAATAAAACGTATAAAAACCAAAATACTTTAAGTGTCCATTTAGCTTTCGATTGTGGAAAAACGAAAAAGTTTGATTGTCCAATATGCAACTACAGTTGTAAAAGAAAATTCAATATGAAGCTACATGTTACCAACCGGCATTCTGGTATACCCGAAGAAGATGTTAAAAATCAACATTTGTATTAAATTATTTTTTTCACTTGTCAAAATGTTAGGTACAGTTTTGTGAATTCTGCCAATAAAAACGCTCAATTCTTAATGTTTTGTGCTAAATGCTAGAACTGTCAAAAATTCAATCACAATATTGAACAATTAATTTTCTTGTTTATAAGTAACTATTAATCTAAACTTATTTGTATTATCTAAATATTCCAAACTATATTATGTTAATATTATCACAACTAATCTGGTCCTCAGGTTCTGTATGCATTTAAAACCTTTTAATAGGTACGTACATACAAATGTGGTCTTGTAGGTAAACTTCAAATAGATATGCCTAAGAATTTTCATTTTGGCAACTTTTTCTTAATATAATTATGTAAAAATAAATATTTATTTAAATTATAACTGTGTTTTTACGGTGCACACAACTGACAACTGTCAATTCTATCTAGTGTACAGGATAAGTCAATAGGAGGGGCAACCGCATTGATTACGCCAATAAAGTAGCTTCTGTTATAAAAATAAAAAAGAAATATATTTAAAACATTTGCGAGATCTAATACCAGCTTCCTTTGACTTGTTCGTTTCCCTTACCTCAGTTGCTCTCTTCTCTATAAAACCATCAAATTTCCTTTGCCACCAGCAACCTGAAATCTTCAGAGAATTTGATTTATTTTAATGTCAGGGAATATTTAAAACTTCTTTATTGTAACCTAGACATTTCATGTACTGTTAATGGTTTTTATACTTTATTACTTCAATTTAAAAAGTTTTAATCATAATTTTTTAATTGTAATCATACAATATCTATTAATCATACTTCGTTGTAACTAATTTTGATTCTTCCCTGATACCATTGTTTTTACAGTTGTAAGCTTCTTTATTATTAAAATTGTGAATTGACTTTGAGTTTTATTGCTACTTTATATCTATCATCCACATTTGAGAGATGGATTACCTTTTCAATTTAAAAATTCCTGATAAAGTCAGGGAAATTATTAAAATTAAGTACCGAAAATTAAAAGGATTAAAAAATTAACAGAGAACAATTATTACTCAAAAATAATGTAATTAAATGTAAAGTGTTGGTGTAAAGCTGTGAGTGGTTGTTTTAATATTTATTTATTTTTCCTATTGTCGTTTTGTTCTTTTATGCACAATATTATATTTTATTTATTTTTTAATTTTATTATATTGTTATATTGTATGCATAAAGAGAAATTTTTAAATAAATAATAAATAGTATAAATAAATCTTACATATTTTATTTTACAGAATAGGTGTTATCTTTAAATTAAATTACAAGTCTAAATTGGTCTTGGAGTTTTATTAATTTGGTCAGGAAAAACCTGGAAAAGTCAATGAGTTTCATGATGCAAATTAGGTGGTAACCCTTTTAACCCTCCCATTGACTTTTTCTGTTAGTGTAGCCGTACCTTGAGAAGAATTGGTACTAATATTTAAATTTTAGCAGAAACTGCAATCTTCATAATTTTTTGTTAATGTTATCGAAAGATCAAAAGATTATGAGTATTTTCTCTTAAAAAATAATGTATTTATTAAATATTATTCTGTGTAAACCCACTTCCTTTCTGTTTCTTGATTATTAGTGTTTCAATAAATTAGATCATAGGTAGGCAACATAAAATGGAGTCTAACAGCAGCAGTCTAACATAGATTAACTCAAAAGATTATTAAATAAAATGATCTTTGTATAGAATTGTTCAAAAAATATTCTTCTTCGTCTTGTAACATTTTACTAATTAAATTTTAATTGGTATTATCTGGTGGTATTACCTTGGATAATATTTCTGAACAAAAAAACAATGTTTTAATTCATTAATCTCTTTGTTTAATTGATTTACCATCAGAATATTTAAGTTGTATAAAAATTTTAAAACTAGATATTTTAATATATTTTTAATATTTTGATTTAAATATATGATTAATTAATGTAATTGTTTATTTTAGAGAGTTTGTCTTGTTTTCGTTGCAATAAAACGTATAAAAACCAAAATACCTTAAGTGTACATTTATCTTTCGATTGTGGAAAAACTAAAATGTTTATTTGTCCAATATGCAACTTCAGCTGCAAGAGAAAATTTAATCTTAAAGTCCATCTCGCCAAACGACATTCTCTTCAAAACTGGTCCACATGAAGAACACCCTAAAATTTGGTTAGAAACAGTTATTAATAAATACTTGTAATGTAATCAAAAATTTGTTTAATTCCCATATTTTTATAAACTGTGATAAATTAAGATAAATTTGATGATGTGACAATTTTTTTCTTGCAGAAACTATATTTAACTTCTATTTCTGGTCTCCATAACCATCACTATTTTGAATTAAATTTTATTCTCGAGTTATGTGCTAAACTTTTTCTACAACGATACAATATATTTGGTTGGGGTTATGGCTTTAGATAATAACATTATTTCCTAGAAATTATTTTATTAGAGTTCATTTTTGTTAAAATGATTTACATTTATCTACCTGTTATCAAATATGTAAAAAGTCAATTGTTATCCACTATAGAAGTTAAAACATAGAATCATCTTAAATAAAAAAAAATAAACCTCATATTAACCCATTAGCGCCCAATTTATTTTTTTTGCGATTTCTTTTGTGAAAATCTCCAAAATGGCCTATAAATCATTCAACTTAATGAATATACATTGAAAAATTTTTTTTTTAGTTAGTTTTCGAATTATAGGCCGTCCTCACTTGAGGACGCTGGGCGATAATATATAGAAATATATTAAATAAAGATTTTAGTCGTTTTTTTATTAAAATTTATTTATTTACACTAAATTTAATTTTTTAACATTTTATTTTAAATATTTGTTGTGATATTTTGGAAAACACTTGATACATAGTGTAACATTACATTTTTTACAAAAAGTTCGGGGTTTTAGTTTTAGTATTTTCCCTTTTTTTCTTGACTCCATCGTGATACTGATGATACTGTTTCAATATAATCAAAGTTAGTTCCCATTGTCACTGCTCTATTATCATTCCACCTTACAATCAAAATCTCATCAGTATTTTCAAACTGATAGTCGTAAGTTCTTTTAGGACTTTTTTTAATTTCTTTAGATGGGTTTAAGGCACATTTCAGGGTTCTATTATCCCGTATGGTACCCGTTGCCCTATAACCTTGCTGTTTCAAAGATCTAAAAAGATTATAATTGGCAAAAAAAATTATTAAAATATATATGATAGCTGCTGGGGTCGTCAATAATATCAAGAATTTTATTTACAACTCTAGTTCCTAGAGGTTCTTTGACTTGTTCCCTTTCTTTTCCACAATATAGGGAATAGTGGAAACAATAACCGCTGCTGCCACACAAAGACCACAGCTTGTATCCAAATCTAATTGGTTTTCCGCGGATAAATTGTTTTAATCCATGATGGCCATAGTACTTTACCATCATTTCATCTATAGATAAGTTTTTTTCAAAAAAAATTTTGTTAACTAAATCGATAAATGGTCTAAGTTTAAAAGCTTTGTCATGCTTGTTTACATTTGCTTTGGAGTTATCTTGAAAGTGTATATGAGTTTTTAAATCAAGATACGCATTACGACTGAACGCATCTTTCACCAGCTGCACTCCAAGATCCTCACTCTCACTCCAATAGTCACGTTCGCTAGGTAAACTGTGATACCCAGAGAATATCATGAATCCCAAAAATATTTTGATGTCTTCCACAGAGACTACAAAATTCTGTTTATTTTTACAACAGACTGCATAGCGGACAGTTTCATTTACAATTAGCTCAAAAATTTCATTGGTAAACAGTTTTTCAAATGTTTCTAACATGGAACAGTTTTCCATTTCTTGACGGAGATTGTCAAATTTTTTGTCAGCATCGTTTCCTGTATTTCAACTTGTTGGTGAAGTTGGTGAAATCTTCTGCCACTTGGGTTTGTCCAGAATTCTGCTTTTTGAAGGGGGTTCGTCCCGTTTGGATGTTGATGGTAAAAGGGTAACGTCATCTTCATCAGATGATGGTAAGTCTACTTCAGCACTTCCAGCAATGTCCAAAATTGTAGGTTCGTTCAATTCATCATCATTAACAATTTCCTCATCTGTGAGTTCATCTACATCAGGGAGTATTGACAAAATATCTGCCTCTATTTCTTCAGAAAATAAATATTCGACGGCTCCTTCAAGAGTTAAAAAGGTTTTTTGACTCATTGTTTGTAAAACTGTAATCAAATACAAAATAACTGAATTATCACAAAAAAAGCTACTAATACCCAGCGTCCTCGATTGAGGACACACAAATATAACTTATTTTTTTTAGTAATATATGCAAAAGATATTTTTAAAACTTATTGAAAATCTGATATAACAAAGCAAGAAGCTGAAAATGTAAACAACTTTGATGGCGCACTACGTAAACACTACGCGGTAAATAAAAAAAACTAATACATCACAAGTAACAACAGCACTTCCATTCCATCTACTGTCTGAAGTTAAAACCACAGAAGGTTTCAACAAATTTCTAGAAAATTGTTTTCAATTTGTTCTCAAAAGAAGACACTGGTCGCTAATGGGTTAATATAGCAAGAAGAAATTTGGTCCAATATTATTTCAGTTATTAGTAAATTCCAAATAAAAAAATCAAGCAATATTTTTATATTAGTATTTTTAGGAAACGCGTGCAACCTCAATGTTTATATAAACATTCCGTCTGTATTATGTTTAAATTGTTGTATTAAATAACTATTTTATCAATACGTTTTTTAATTAGGTAATCCTACCTTCAATCTTAATTACATTTTTAATTTTGTACATTGTTGTCAATTATTTTTCTTCATACCTCTGTCGAAAGTTTAAATTTTACTTTCTGTGAGAATTACACATGCGCTCGGCCCAAAAAGTTGAAATCTTTACCCTTTCTGCTATCGAACCTAACAAACCTAACAAACAAACATCAGTAGACTTATTTTGCTATCTTACTATATCGTATCTCCATTTGCTGTGGTTAACCAAGATATCGCTAAAGTATCGCACAAAATACCATATATTACTGTTAAGACTGCAAGACAATCTAAAGTTATTGCAAGATAACCTAAAGGCACTCCAAGGCAACCTAAGACTCTACAGACCAATAAGGGGATTGCAAGGCAACCTGTAAGTCTAACCAAAGGCATTGCAAAGCACCAAAAAGTTTACCATATTGAACTAATAATTTTAGTACCTGTATCTGTCCTATTTTTACGTAGCAGAACATGTAACCCTTTTTAGTCCCAAAAAGGCAGGGAACCAATTTGTAACTAAAAAACTCTCCAAAAGAGATCCCGGCTAAGAGACCCTCTCCAGGGGGTGGTTCGACTCCAAGTTAATGCTCACTATAGGAAGGATTGGGATGTATAAGTAATAAGGGCGCCACTATCTTTTGAACGCTATCGATTAAGCAAACAAACTATACAAAAACTAAGGTAAGAAAGATAAAAACACCTTGTAATTACTTTAATTAAACAACAACTAATAAAGAAGCTACTTGAAATAAAGACCGACCACGCTACACCCTTAAGACTTATAGTCTAAGGTATACAAATGAAACTGTTTTTTAAAAATATAGATTATTTATTGAAAATGTAAGTACTTGCTGATAATGAACTGGAGTTGTAAAAAGAGGACTTAACTTTTGGTTTCTGTGCTGTCTAGGAGGGCAGCTTCATCTTCTTCGTGGAGAGATGAAAGTTTCTTTAATGGTTCTGGCTGCTTGGGATGTAATAGTATTCTTAACAGCTCAGAAGTGGTTTGAAGGACTGTCTTCACATAAGCGGTAACTGGGCTCTAAATTTAGCGGTATCTTGGCGGTAACTTGACTCCAACTTAGCGGTAACTTGACTCCAACTTAACGGGTTGTATCTTTGAACAACCAAAAAGGAAATTCACAAGATGAGATACTTGACTCTTCAAGTCGGCCTATTAGTCGATGAAACGGTATGGAATTGTCTTGCTGGCCTTTATATAGGCTAGCTCAATGCGTGTTCGTGTCATTTGTTATAAAAGATACGTTCGGCACATTCAATTGCAAGCGAAATGCGATTTCTTTGATTGGCCTCGTTCAGACAGATAAATAGTTAGTGTCTCGTGTACAGTAGCATTAGCAGTGAATCGGGGTCGGTTTTAACGGTAATAATAGCGGTATCGTTTACGGTCGGTAATAGTGCAAGGTGCAATAAATGCATCTTTATGTGCATGTATATACTTAGTAAAAGTAAGTCTTTATTGATTACTGGGAGACAAAGTAAATTATGGGCGGAGCCTTTGACGTCATAAAGTAAGGTTCATTTAAAATTTCTTAAATAATAATACCGATTTATTGATCAATATTTATACAAAATATTTAATTAATATTTGTCAATTATCCAAATTAAAAAAATATATATTAAACAACAGTTACGTTATTGTTATTGAAGATTATTTTCCAATACGCGAATACCAACTATTTTGACAACTGTCAAAAAAAAGTAAGATGGCGACAACTATTTCAGTGAGAACTAAAGTTTGTTGTTTAAGGTAGGTAAAATATATTTATTTAATTTTTATTTATTTTACACGCTTGAAGAATAAATAGTATATATTACACGGAGTAGAACGTTCTTTTTGTGTTTCGTCCTGATTGCAGCCTTAGCTTCGCTTCGGCTGCAAACTAAGGACTCAACACAAAAAGAGTCACTTCTACTCCTAGTGATATAATCTACTATTTATTTCAAACCCACTCGGCTATAAGAACTGTAACAAATCGTGTTCGGTTTAAAGTTTTTCACTTAGACAATTTACAATAATTTAAATTTTTCAAGGCGTTCCTACCTTTCTCACCTTGGTTTTATTTTTTATTTTTATATTCATTTCTGTTTTCTTGTCCACGTCTAAAAGGTAGGGGCGCCCTAAACCCTTATAGTTTGTCAACCCTAAGTTATAGAGTCTTGAACTTAAAGTAGAACTATTCATCGAGAAGAGTCTTCGACCAGAATCTGCTCAGAGTGAGTTATATCGTTTCAAAATTGGCGCCCAACCTTGTTTACATTTTGTTCAATTTGCCAATCTGCAAATGATAGTTTATCAGCTAATCACAATCACTTTTAGCACTAGTATAGTCTTTCCAATGTTAATAGCTAAAATCCATTTAAATGTGTCATACAGAGTGAGTTAGTTCACTTGGCTTCAAAGTAAAAAGAATAGCATGAAAACAACATTTTTCTCCCGTTAAACATCCACTCTGTATCGGCGGAACCCAGCTCTCTCTAGACTGGTAGTCTGTATGACACTCTTAAATGGATTTTAGCAATAAATATTGGAAAGACTATACTAAAAATGATTTACTTTTAACGTCAATGTCATAAAGTGGCATTTTAGACACTGACAGCATGTGTCAAAAATTATACGTTTACTGACGTTTGTAGAAAAAATAATTTAAAATGATCTAGTTACAAACAGAATTGTTTCAGAAACTTTTATTTTGCGATTTAATTGGCATTCTAACTTAGAATTACATTATTAATTCAAAGATAACTATATCAATGACATAATTTCATATAAATTAAAAGCTAGAGTGTATCTTTATTTTAGGACTAGGATAAGTATGAAATTAACATTTTAGAATTAATTTGCTATATTTTTAGATTGTGGGAAAATGACTGAATATATTGAAAAACTGGTTAAGAGTCTTGACTTTCTACAAAATGATATGTAGCTATTGAAAACAGATATAACTCAAATCAATGGCCAACTAACTGTGTTGGCTGACAAAGCTCCGATAGACTTGATAAAAGAACCTATTTGCCAACTTCCTATTCAAGACGAAGAAGGCCTAAAAAAATTTGAAAATAATTTAGACGATAATCAGTTTTATGTAAATTTGGTATGTTCTTAACAAAAACATAATTATTATTTATAATGTTTTATAAAAAATGTATATTTTTAAGGTTACTATTTTGAGTCTGGTATCCGGGAGTTCCGATTTAAAAAAACTGGTACATAGTATAATGAAAAAATTGTTTTCTAGAACTATCAGTTTACAATATTCTGCATTAGGCCGTAAAGGAAAACGAAACTTCTCCACTTTGAAAAGCTACAAACTAGTCCTCGGTGAGTACATAAAGTTAGTGCACATCTGTCTTTAAAAGGGACTTCATGTTTAAAAAAGCAGCTTGTTAAGAGTACTTTGAACACGATATTTTTCGAACAATTTCTGGTATTATATTTTCAAAAAAGTTTTATTATGAATAACAATAGAGATAAAATAAAATTCTGTTACAAATGTATTATAGATATCAATTATAAAACAAAAAACGGCGTTTGCCTACTCATCCCAGATTAAATGAAGTATTTTTCGTTAGAACAATTTATTTGTAAATGATGAAGGATGAGTTACAAATTTAGGGTGATATCCAGTAGTAATAGCTAGGACTTTCCTGTCTTTTCACATTGAAACGTAAACTTTATTGTTCCTTCTGTAGATATGCTTTCCTTTCCCAGATATGCTGCCCTTTCTTCAGTCTGGCCTGAGTTACTGTCTTGGTATTCTTTTTGCGATTACGTCCTAGAAATCCGGTGGTAGGCGTCTTTTTTCCTAGAAGTGTCTTTGACATAAACACATTGTGCCCATGATCAAGAAATGGTTCAATCAAAGAATTGAGACGTACTAATGTCTCAATTTTTGAGTCCTTTAGCCTCATTACTTTAAAGATTCCAAACATAGTCATCAGTAGTGCAAACCGAGAACATGATTGTAATTAAAGGTATACGAGGGTTGCAATCTGGCAAATGACAGCTCTATCGTAAAGTCAGACATTTTTGAGGATATGTATACGTACTCAGAACGTTTTGACATACGAGCGCTATTTGTGTTGTTTACAGTAACTTAAAAGATTCATCTCAGCCCCAAAATGGAATTAAATTGTGAACATTTTCGTACGATTATTCTTTACAACTTTCGACGTGGATTAACTCAGCAACAGTGAATGGATGAACTTAATTCAATTTTTGCCGATGAAGCTCCATCAAGGACCAGTGTTTATGGATGGTATGGTGAATTCAATCGTGGCCATAGTTCACTCCAAGACGAATTTCGTGCAGGTCGTCCTACATCAGTTGTTGTTCCGAAAACCATTGATGCTGTGCGCGAACTGATATTGCAAGACCGTCATGTGACTTATCGTGAGATTAAGACAACCTTAGGCATTAGTGGGACCAGCATAAATATTTTAAGGTCAAAAAGAGCTCGTGTCGATTGTTCGAAGGAAATGTTCAAAAACACAAAACACGTATATAACATGGTGACAGGTGATGAATCGTGGATTTACGCGTATGAGCCCTAAAGTAAACAGAAGTTGACTGTATGAGTTCAATTCATCAAAAGTTGTTCGCGCACGAATCACTTCCAAGCAGATGGTCGCCTGTTTTTTCGGAAAAACTGGACCTGTCGCAAGCGTACCACTAGAACAACGAAGAACAGTCAATTCTGAGTGGTACACAACCATTTATTTGCCAGTTGTCTTCCAAAAAATCAGGAAAACCAACCGCCGAAGACGGATCACTCTTCACCACGACAATGTGAGCTCCCACACATCGGCTCAAACAACTGCATTTTTGAGCACCCAAAACATTGATTTGATGAGTCATCTGCCACATAGTCCTGACTTGGTACCGAATGACTTCTTTTTATTCCCGTACGTAAAAAACAGACTAACAGGTCAACGTTTTTCGACACCTGAAGAAGCGGTTGCTGCATTCAGAATGCATGTTTTGGAGTTACCTTAATCAGAGTGGCAAAAGTGCTTCGACAATTGGTTCAAACGCATGCAAAAGTGTATAGATATTCATGGGGAATATTTTGAAAAACAATAAAGTGATTTTTGGTGATTAATATTTGTTTTTGTTCTCTAATCTCGAAATATAAAAGGCAACCTTGGTACAGAACATGATTGTAATTGAAGGTATATTTTATTTTACCATGTAGGACACATAAAGGAAGGAACTGTTTTACTTCTTGGGGAATAATAATTTTAATCTAAGAATATCTGCTACATTTTCTATGTGGGCGATTGGGCTTTCACAATAATTGTTCATTGAACTGGTTGTCATCTTCATCACTTTTGACTTTTGACATTTGGCTAAATTTGGTATCATATTTTCAAATACAAGTTGTAAACCAACGCATATTTAATCAAAAAAGAAGTTTGGAATGTCAGTTATGTTTTCCACCCATTCATCGTTACTATAATCTTCTAGGTCGACATTGTCATTGTCATTCAAGTCTTATATAGGAAAATCACACACATCATCAACCAACCGTTCGCTGGGCTCAGTTACGTCATTGTTCTTCACGTGCCATCTCTGCTGTAAAGTTTAGCTATCATTATGGCAATTTTGATCCTGCATGCCACCTCCCGAAACAGTTGAATGGATTTGCAAGATAACCAAGTGACGGCTACATAATAAATGCTTCATGTTGTTAAATGCAGGGTGAGCTTTCTCTATTCTGATTATAACTTCCCGCGCTACATATAGCTTTGGTTTTCTTTATATTTAGTATTAATCAATAGTCCTCTTCTGCTTCTACTACTTTACTTAGCAATCTCTGAAGATCAGAAGTACTGTATCCTCAGTATATCTGATGTTGCTTATGGGATGGCCTTTAATTTGTATCTCTGCTGTTTCTTTTTCAATGACGTCATTTCTTCTACTGGAGAAATCATCTATAATGTAATTTTGATCTGCAGAACTTCCTCCATCTATAAAACGTTGTAACTTATGTTCTACCTTAGGATCCATATTTCCTAAGCTTATGAATAAAATTAAATTATACATGCGATTTAAAAAAAAACATAATTTAGAATTTTGTAAAGCTTGGGTACCTTCACACTTTAAATTATAACAATTTGAATACTTTATTTGTAATTTTGATACAATATTTCTTTTATATCATGAAAAACTGTTGTTCAGCTTTATACTGGTTAAATTTTCTTGTACTATACTAAGTGACATAAAAATCCGGACACCCAGTTTAAATGATTTTATTTTTATAAAATTTGGTGAATCCAAATTTTGCGGATTTTGGTTCTTGACGTTTTTTACGATTGGTTACGATGCCTAGGGTATGGAGACCTGTACGATTTCGTCAACTTAGTGAGTTTGACAGTGGTCGTATAGTGGGACTTCGGGAAGCTGAATTTTCTTTTCGGAAAATTGCAGTTAGAGTGCAAAGAAGTGTAGACACCGTGGTTAGGTGTTGTCAGGCATGGCTTCGAGAAGGCCGTTCGCAAAGAGCAAGGGGCTCTGGGCGTCCCCGTAGAAAAACAGACAGTGAAGATCGCCGCCTAAGATTGGCCTTAGGGGACCGTTTATTCATTACCAGGTCCATTGCAAATGAATGGTTTGCAGAACACGGAAAACCTATTGGCATGCGAGTGGTGCAGAGAACAGCCACTCTGTGATCAGGAATGGAACAGTATCGTCTTTAGTGACGAGTCTCGATTTTGTTTAGGCTTGCACGATGGTCGAACGAGGGTTAGAAGACGATGTGGTGAAAGGAGAAATCCACGGTTTTTTGTTAAAAGACATATTCAGCAAACTGTTGGAGTTATGGTTTGGGGTGCTATAGCTTATGGTTCGAGATCACCTTTAATCTTCATCAGAGGTAACATGAATGCACAGCGTTATATCCAAGAAGTTTTAGAACCCCATCTTTTACCCTATCTTGAAACCCTGGCAAATCCAATTTTCCAAGAAGATAATATCCGACCACATATCGCAAGAGTCACAATAGACTTCTTTCAACATAATGATGTCAAATTGTTACCTTGGGCACCAAGATCTTCCGACTTATCCCCAATTGAGCACGTGTGGGATATTATGGGTAGGATATTGCTCAATTTGCAACGTCTTCCTCAGATTCTAGAAGAACTTCGAGAGGAGTTGGTGGTTGCCTGGAATGAGATACCACAGGAAGACATTGACCACCTGATCAGAAGCATGCCTGTGCATGTGCACATAATGTGCATTCACACATTATTAAAGATAAAAGGGCTTTAAAGCTTTGCAATCATTTATACCAAATATTATAAAAATAAAATCATTCAAACTGGGTGTTCGGATTTTTATGTCACTTAGTATACTTTATTTGTAATTTTGATACAATATTTCTTTTATTTTTTGAAAAACAAAGTTCAGATTTATACTGGTTAAATTTTCTTATACTATGTACTATTTTTAGATGCTACAAGAAAAAGTATACCACTGTGCACTGAAGATGAAATAAGATCTCACATAAGTTCAGCGCTTGCTCAAGCTGGGGATAGAGAAGGTGGACGTCCAAGAAGAAAAGAAAAATCAAACCAATAATTTAATTTTAATATATATTCATTACTACTTTCTTGTTGTTTATTACAAAGTTTTCCCCTTACTTTTTTATTTTGTGATTTTTATGTTTATGTTTAATGACCAATATTTATAAAACTAAATTGTTTGTGTAAGTGCAGGAATTCTAATAATAGTTGTAATAAAAGTTATTTTTTTTTTCAATTTATTATCTCTGTTTAATATTATTTAATATGGTCGCTTTTTTACTTTTCATTGTTATACATTAACTAATTGTTAATATTTTTTAGATTTCACCGTAATCCACCGATTGTTAAAAAACCGTTTAAGAAAACCATCTGACCGTAGAACTTGTAAAGGGTGCTACAAAAAATTGAGCAGGCAATACGGTACTAAATTCGCGCAAAATAGATCAAGGAAAGTCGATACTTTTTGCAGCTTGTGTCCAAACCAACCGCATATGTGTCTGTACTGTTTCAGGGATTCCCATGACGTTAAAGAATTTCCCAGAGTTGTTTTGATAAATTAAGGTTATGATCAAACGACACAAAAAAGATTTATTCTTTTGATTTATTTAATTTGTATAAGATGATAAGATGCAAAAACAATTTAATGGTACATACCATATGTTAACCAAACCAAAAAGGCTAAAAATAATTAAAAATTAAGGAAAATAAGCTTAAATAAAATCTGCAGGGGACAGTGGTAAAATTGGTTATTTCTAACGTTCACAAAAGAAAGGATCATTAGGAAATTGATTGCATTAACCTTTACTTTGTGGAAGTCCATCTTACTAAAAACATTTAAAATAAAACTTTTTAACAAAATGTTCACTTTTTATTAAAAAAAAATGGATTTTCTAACTCAATGAACACTGTCTTGAACATCTAGATACTACACATTAGTAATAAAAAACAAAATTTAGATTTCCTCGAAGAACTTGAAATAAAAAGACATCTAGCAGATCAACAATTAAAAGTTGTTAATGAACAAATAAATCTTGGAAGTTATCCACTATTAAACGGTATGCTTTGATTGAGTCTTCATTTTATACATAGACAAGACATAATTGTAACACAAATATATTCAGTTATTGTAAAGATTAGCATGATGTAGTTTTTTCCTGTATTTCCTATTCCATTACACAGTTATACTGAACTAAGAGGGAAAACATCCAGGATAATCCCTTAGGGCTAATAACATCTAGGCTTCATATTGTTATGTCTTGTTACTTCCTTACTTGGTCTAGTCTTAACACTACTTTATCAACAATACAAAATGTAACTTCAATATGTCAATCTGAGGATGCCAGTTTTAGCAAAACAGCTGTCAATAAGTTAAAAAAGCAATTTTTTGAATAAAAGGTGGAATTTTTGTTAAAAGGTTTCATTTTTATTGTTCTTAGGATCATAAGGAGTTTTCATTGCAATATAAACTTTGCTAATCAACTTTTGACAAAAAAATCAATAAAAATCGACATCTTAAAAACAATTAAACATGGGCCCTATTTACCCAATATTTTATGGGAAAATTTATGCTGACCCACGTATCTTAATCTTATTAATTAAACTAAAATTATTTCTTTATATCATACACGTAACTTTTAAGTAACGTTTTAGCAGGCATACCGTTTTCATACGATCAAAGTTAACAAAAGTCTCTTCTATCTGTGGAAAATGCATTTTATTCAGTACAGCTCTTCTTTTTTTTTGTCCTGTTAATTTATATTCAAATTTCTGAAAATTTTTCATATTTTCTTTTTAGCTTTTCTTTTGTTTAAGTTTTTATTCAGGTGCTGGATAAAATCTGATAATGTGTCTAATTCTCTCTCCTAAAAACGGTTCATCTTACAGAAATGGTGGGCATATTCCCAACTTCGGCATGAGGTAAAAACCTCCTAGATATTTATTCTACTAACCCTTACTTTTTGGAAGTCCATCTTATTAAGATTGACGATGCTAATGTTAGCGAAACGGCCGTCATTGTAATTTTAAACCTAATTTTTTCAAATAAACTTGGAAGTTACGTTCAAACGAAGAGTTTTTTATTATTCCTAGATATTTGATTCTGGCTAATTTGGTTACGGATCTTTTAAAACTCATCAGCGGTTTCAGAAATATCGCAATCTTTAACTCTTATATAGTAATTTCAAAGATATATCCTCAATCAATTTTTTTAATATTAATGGGATCACATTTTTTTATACATCTTACTAGATTAGGTTAAGTTAGTGAACGGTCATTCAACGTACCTTCCACTGCGACCTGGAAGATCTATTGTAGCTCGTCCCTAGGTCATAGTCGTTCTATCCGCCCTATGCCTCTGATGTAGCTCATCAGGGTCGTTGGCGATACTTCCATGAATTCCTTGGGATCTAGTTGATGTAGACCAAATCTATTGATCCTTGGTCTCTCGCGCTCATGGCAGTTACACAAGGTATGCTCTTCTGTTTCATCCTCAGCATGACAGATCTGCAGTCCGCAGATCATTAGCCCATTAAGGCGACTGTGTCCAGTTAGTAGTCCTATGATTATTCGTAGGTCTGTCTGCTCATATTTAACAGCTCTTCAGGCCTCTTTTTAGAGAGTTCTCTGTGTAAAACCCTCAAGATCGAAACAGTAAGTAGTGATGAGTAAATGCAAGACCAAGACCGGGTTAGTCTTGGTCTTGCATACAAGGTCTTGGTCTTGGTCTTGCAGTCAAATAAGCAATCTTGGTCTTGGTCTTGTTCTAGCAGGGTCCAGTCTTGGTCTTGGTCTTGCACTTTTTTTTAGATTTACTGGGGTCCATTTTTACAAAAAAAAGGAAGAATAGTTTTTAAAATCATTACAAGTAAAAAAAGATTAAATGAAAGGGATGGTATTTTTCATTATAATTGTTTTTTTTTATTTTACATTGTAGCGATAAATCAAGTATGAAATAGTTATCATCCTAACAAATACGGAAGAGTTAATTTCCGCAAGAGTTAGAATCAATATTTTTTTACAAGCAAAATCACCTCGAAAATTATTTAGATACTTGAAAAGATGCAATACTGTCAATATACGACTGTAGCTATAGTAACTAAGCACAGCCGATCAACTTCTGCTTGTTATGGTACCAGCAGTAGTTATAACCCTCATAACCAAGCTTCTTCTTCGTCTTCGTCAAGGACTCCTGTACCTGCGTTCTCACCGGAGTACAGTACGACAATGCCTCTTTCTCCAAATGATTCATAACATTGTCCAAGTTTTTTAATATGTAATCATTAATAAAGGTTATCCATGAATTTACCTTAGAAATAAACATAGCTTTTGTTCAGGAGTTATTGGATTTTTATTTCTATTGCATGGTTTTGAAACAATGTCATCTTTTATGTGATTTATAACATAATAACAATACTGGTGTTAAACGTAAATATTGTCTAAATTTTTCATCAACTGTTTGAAAGTGACGACATATTAAGATTTCATAGACGCCTTCAGTTTTCCGTTTCTTAAAAATCTTACTTTCTTCCAACCTTTTCGTTTCTTCTTCTGATATCTTCCTTGTCTTCCAAAAATATCATCATTGCCAAGTCCAAATCATAATTTTTTTGCTTTTAATACAGAAACACTTAATTATTTTCAAATAATGAAACTAAACACAAGATATAAAACAAACTATAAACACACAAAACGAAAGCAAATACAAAAATAGATTTAGGCGGCAATAACGTTAAACTCTTACTTTACATCTTTGCTCACCGATAGCGGCCGTCTTGAACGGTCTTCAAATTACGGCCGCTCTCCTAGGAAACTAAAGCTTTAGAGTTAAAAATAATCCATGGCTGCTTTATTTTTCGGTTTATATGTTTAAAAGACGCAACACCGCAAGACTCTTGCAGGCTTGGTCTTGGTCTTGCATAAGTCTTGCACTGCTCGGTCTTGGTATTGCATTTTCTGCACCAAGACCGCAAGACCAAGACCAGTCTTGCTCATCACTACCAGTAAGAACGTCTCCGATCTACCCAGTTTGTTATTGTTCCTCTGGTATTGCAGTAATTTAACAAGCATCTTCAATAACCCCAGAAAGGTTCAGTATAACATATTGCTTACTTTTTTTGAAGTTCCCTTAACTGAGATGTCTTGTAGTAACCCTTATTCTGTGAAATTCCATCTTACTAAGAACATTAATGTTTTTAATTCCTCTACATCCTTCTCATTATATAAATCATATTTTCTTTGGTAACTGAAACAATTAGTGTGCACATATTATTAGTCGCTGGTATTTAATAGATACTATGTTTAATTTTTTATGTATCTTAAAATTTTAAACCTACTATTGATACGAGAGTGCTATTCTAATTTTGATTTATGGTAGTGGTAAGCGAATTGCACAATTTTAACGACTTTGAATGAAAAAAACGAGAATATGTAGGTTGTTATTGCGCCTCTCGACCTCTTATTGTGTGTTTAGCTTGATTACAACCGATAAAAATAAAGATTTGAATGATCCAGATTAGATAAGCCCCACATACCACGCATTAGTGCTAGGGCTCTCTTGAAAATCTCGACTGATGGGTCTGTGCTAAATGCGACCATTTACATTTTCGTTATAATCAGTTGCAGTTGTTGTATGTATGTATGAATTAGTGGTAATAAGTACACTGCGACCTATAGGATCTATTGTGTCCCCCCTTACTTGCCAAGTTCTGATGTTTTTTTAGATTTATAGCAGCTCTTCGAGTCCTATTTTCCTGAGGAAGTTTAGGACATCGTCGGGCTCAAATCAGGTAGATCCCCCTCTTCTATTTCATTGCTCCTAGGTATCTGGCCCTAGAATTCTGCAAGGCAGGGCATTATGAGAGTATGTGTATTGAGGTTTCATCCTCTTCCTCACAGAAACTGCACTTTGCTTCATCTGATAACCCTAGTTTCTTCATGTGGCTTTCTAACCGGCAATGCCCGGTTAGTATTCCCGTTAAAATTCGGAGCCTTTTTTTACTGAGGTTGAGGCAGCTAAGAGATCTCTTCTGGTCATAGTTCCCCAGTAGTATCTGATTCCAGTACTTGGATTTTTTCTTCTCCATTTCTTCCCTTAGTTTTCCTAAGATTACTCTACTGCTGATCCCACAGGATGGTTCTGGTCCCAAGTGTGGGGTTTCAGCTCCTTTTTTGCCAGCCTGTCTGCTGTTTCGTTCCCTCTATTCCTATGTGTCCTGGGACCCATAGGAGGGTAACAGTGTTCTTCTGGCCTAGTTCATTTAGTTTGCATAGGCATTCCCAAACCATCTTCGAACTGATTATATTTGAGCTCAGCGTTTTGATGGCTGCTTGACTATCCAACATGGTCATAATCTCTTGTCTGCGGTAGTTTCTTCCAATATCGAATTCCACATATCTTGCGAAGGCGCGGACCTCTGCTTGAAAGATGCTCGGGTATGTGCCCAAGCTTTCTGAGTATTTGGCTCTCGGTCCAAAAACTCCTATCCCAGTTCCCTCGTCTAGCTTGGAACCGTCCGTATACCATTTTATGGTATTCTGGTTTAAATTCTGTATGGTGTCTTCATCCCATTCAGATTTATTACTCAACTTTGTGATGAATTTTCTTACAAAGTTGAATTTCTTTGGCATATCATCTTGGGACATTTCTCAAGTTTGAACAAAATGAAATGATCGAGGTTTTTCCCTGATAATTCCTTCTTTGATCATTCTATATGTTGTTTTCTTCCTTACACTTTCTAACAGAATGTGCAGTGGGGTCAAGTTTAAAATCACTTCCATTGCAGCAGTGGGGCAAGTTCCCATTGCTCCAGTGATACATGAACAGGCTAGTCTCTGAATCTTCGAGAGATTTTTCCTCGTCGTACTCAGATTAGCCCTTGCGCCCCAAGCCACTGCCCCATATGTGATTAACGGTCTCACTATTGCTGTGTACATCCCTTGCAGTTGTTAGCTACACAAACAAAACTTCGATAACCTTATCTAAGAACATTGTTTTATGTATTTGATAGGTTCAAATTACAATTTTTTTTCTTTAATCACCTTATTTAGGTATAGTTTTTAACTGATTTTAAAACTACAGTTCTTCAATAATAGGTTAAATTTATATAATTTATATAATGCATGTTAATAAAATACCATTAGCCAATACCACATTCACATTGAAACTTTATTTTAAATTTTATCTAGGTACTTAAAATTATAATTGTGAATTCTATTCTTTGGTTGTTTATGGTACCTATACTATTTTCCATTTTGGTTTGTAGTCTAAAATATCCACAATCTACCAAACAAAACAGCAACTTTTTGGCCTACTTGAGTTTAGATAAAAGCTATTTGCTAGTAGGAAGTTATAATATTATTAACAGCTGTCCGTTTTGGTATTAGTTGTCAGATTGTTCGATAAGAAAAAGTTAAAAAATATTTCATATTTTTATTGAATTTATAAACAAGATAGGCTTTGCAAATTATTGTGTTATTCATATATCCACCTAAAAGGAAAAAGGACTTGCTAGTTATTATGTTAATATAAAATACATTGCAATATTTTATGTAGTTATAGTAGTGGCACAGATTTTTGTTAAAAATGTATCAACATCGTGTATAAACTTTACAATTTAAAATTTTATTATAGTAACATATTTTTGTAATACTCTGTTGTTTAATAAAGGGTATCTTATACATTTTTTTATTATTTAAATTGGTTTTTGACATAAATATATGTCTAGGAGGACAGAAATTTGCGCTGTCGTTGACTTAGAGCAAGCTGCTGATAAAGCTTGGCATGGAAGACTAACAATTTTAGCAAAATTCTATAATACATTTCGTGTAGAGTTTGCAGAGTCTTAAGCCCTGCACTTATTATACAGGGTGTCCCGAAAAGAATGGTCATAAATTATACCACAGATTCTGAGGTCAAAAATATGTTGATTGAACCCCACTTACCTATTTATAAAAGTGCACACAAAAAAAGGGGTGCTAAAGTTAAAAATTTAAACAAATTTTTTAACATTACTCTAAAACGGTTTAACTTTAATGTATGAAAATTTATAGGAAATACTAGTAGAGAATACCCAATAAATTGGAAACAGTTGCATTCAATTATTTTGATTTATTATGGATTTTCAGAGGGGATCAACACCCCCCAACTTTTTTTAGGGCAATAATTTAACAAAATATGTACCGCCACTGGAATCAGACGTCTATTCTTAAACTCTTGTATCTCTCTGTATTTCTATGTAATTTATTATGGAAGATACTACAGCCACCCTTTAAAATGCCAAATTCAATATTGAATATTTAAACTACATTTTCACAAATATTAAAAGCATCTTTATTATTAAATTACAATTTATAAAATAATAAATAGGAGTAAAATAATAAAAATCTAATGTAATACATAAGTTTAATTGCTACGTATGTAGAATACACTACTTATTAATTATTACATGTAATAATTGAGTAGTCTCTGATTGATTACTGTCAGGGTATTTGTTGTTGCTTTTTTGACATAAGTAGAAAAGTTTTTCTAGTTAATAACTCAAAATGAATAATTACAGTTTCTCAGAAATGGCTGATATGCACTTAGTATTAGGTAAAGATTTCATTATGAAAATAGTGGTTGTATCTACTACTTTCATTTTCTAATTAGATGAATGTGAAGGAAATGGTGCGGCGGCTGCAAGGCGCTATGCTGATAAGTTCCCTAATAGAAATGTACACCCTGTATAATAGTAATATCCTGAATCATAAACTACTAACCTCTGTTAACCTTCGAATGACCAAGGAGGGTCAATTTTGACCCCAAGGTATGTTTTTGTTAATAAATTGAGAAATGTTTTTAATTTTAACCCATTATTTTTTTTGGAAAACATCCAATGAAACGCTAAGTCAAAACCACAGACTTTTATTTAGATAATATACAATTATTGCAACTAGTTTCGGTCTAAATTAGACCATCATCAGGCTATAAAGAATACAATAAATTGGCAAACAAGAAAATTGGTGGTTAAAAAAATGCAAAAACAGTTAACGGTGGTAAAAAAATATTAAACAGATTAAACAGCTATACCAGATATAATCATTTTAGTACAAGTGAGAATGTGTCAACTGAAAAAAAGTTTTTACAAATTATGAGGGTATCAAAATTTTTCTTATTTGAATGAATACCATGATAAGCAAATCTTATATTATATAATACTACTGTATAAGACACTAATACACTCTGAATATACTGAGCAATGAAAAAAATTGACAAACAAGTACTTACTAGAGTCACAAGAGTAGAAATTGAGGATATTACTCATCGTACACTGGGTGTAAGTTGTAATATTGAATTTTAATTAGTACTAAGTAAAAAAGCAATTGAAATGTAGGGAAAATTATAGGAAAATTCTACTAGACGGAGTAAAAAACCAAAAGGAGGGCAAGGGTTAAGGAATTGTAGGTCATTGTAATTTAAAACCTAATATTTTCAAATAAACTTGGAAGTTACGTTCAAACTAAGATATTTTAATTATTCTTAATTGATATTAACTAATTTTTATTCAGTTTTAATGTTTTCTTCCTTCTTATGTGTATTATATTATTGTTATGATCTGTCCACTGTACTTAATAACATTTTTTTTAACTGAATATTGTGATTTTTTAGTTGATGAATGTTACAACAAGGAAACCTTTATTTGTGACGTATGCAAAAGGAAATACTCTCAAAAAAGTACCTTGCGAAGACATAAGAAATATGAATGTAACAAGGAACCACAATTTCAATGTACACTTTGCAATAAAAAATTTGCCTTGAAACACAATATGACTACTCACATAGCATCTGTACACTCCATTTAAAAATATAAACGATGTCGTCGCAACAACTGGTTTTATTTGAACCAATTCCTAGGTTTTTAGGATTTTTTTGCATTTTCTCAAAAAAAATCCTAAAAATAGTTCAGTAAAACTGCAATTAAAAATGTAATGATTCAGAACAGTCATGCTACTGTAGTATATCGTTATTTATTTAAAAAAAATCACTTTTGCCAATTAAAATCGTAGGTACCTTCAACATTCGGTATATAATCGATTATAAGTTACATGAGAAAAGGTGTAATGCAATATAAAACATCTGGTTTAACAAACAATGTCTTAAGAAGGAGTTAATACCCAAATATGTAAATATAAAATGTAATACTCAATAAAAAAAAATGTGAATTATAGAGGAAAGTAGAAAGTGGTTTAAAATTAAAAATTCTCTAGATATTTACATCAAAACTGTTCGTTCAGAATTAACTTATTATATGCATTCTATAGAATTTGACTGCCTACATTACTTTTAACATTTTCAGATTACACAGTTTGAATTCATAACAGAATTACAGAATTTTCTTCGTTATTGCCATCATTTTTCATTAAAGATCTAATAATGTTGATAACCATTTGGTTAAACTGACATGATTTAATTTTAAGCTGTGAAATATTTTCAAGTTTACTATATTTATTTTCCAAAAATCTTATTTATTAATATATAAAGATAGCATTTAATTTTAATATCTAACATTTAAAATTCTGGTTCGATAGCATTTCAATATTAAAAACTCTAACATCAAAAATTAGCAAAATTTTAATTTTTAATAATAAATTAATTACTCCAATGATATTTACCAATGAAATAATCGCATTCTATTACAATAAAACATCTAATAATAGTATATTATTTAACAAGCGTATAACGACTGTTGTAACATCTGAGTATGTAATAGCCATTATGCGCGTGTTGAATACTATACTTTATCCACAACTATGTTTGTAAGTTTATAAAAAAATGCAAAAATATTTCAAATGAACAATATTTTTTATTAGCGGTAACGTTATTTTATTTATTTGCATAATAATTATTAATAGTTACATTATAATTTTTAAAATTCATGCCAGGGATAATATCGAACTCCCATTATTATTCAATTCTATGGCATTACTTGATAAAAATTAACAGATACATTAATTAATAGTTGTGGAAATTATTTACGTTGCCTTTACTTTGCCTACTACATTAAATTCAAATTTTATTTGTAGCGCCTATGGTCTAAACATGAAACCAGTATAAATTATCGACAAATCCAAAATAAACGGTAGTCATTTAAATTTTATTGAAAAGGTACTATGGAGATTAGTACTAATTTATAATTAGGTGCTGTGAATGTTTTCTTTTCATGTTTTTTATTTATGATAAAAATTATACTTTAAATATTATTTAATCAATTATATTAGTGGTAGTTTATCAATGAAAACTGGACAAATCAGGTAACAATTTTTAAATAAATAGGGAAGTTTGAAAATAAGTGATTACTTGAATATTTTGCCTTGGATAATTGTATATACCTAGTTATGTTTATAAATATTCTTTCTGAATGTACCTAAATTTCTTCTTTAATTTTATTCCTCATGAAACAAGCATGGATATGATATGATTAAAGCTTAGATATTACTAGACCTAAGAAATTATTTATATATATTTTCCTTTAAGATAAGTGTGCAGTTATACAGCGTGTCCACGGATGGGGTATCCTATAGGTGAAAAATGTTTAAATATTAGTTTTAGTGAAAAATGTCATTCTTGATAAAAAATTTTGCTTGTTCTGGAACCCCATAAAATATAATAAGATTCAAGTATTTCAAAATCCGTCTTATTTTATAGCCAGTTTATAGCATGAAAACCGTATGAATTTGTGCACTAAGTTCGAAAATAATGTAAAAACAATGTTAACTATTCAAATAATCACTATCAAAAATAACAATACAGATACAGAATAATAATGTAAGAAACACTAAGTAAACAAAAAATTCTAGTCAATATATCCTCCAGCTACAAAACATCTCTCAATTCTCTTTCTAAATTCTTTGTAAGTATTTCGCAGCATTTCTGGGGTAATTTCGTTAACGGCATCAGTGATAGCTCGTTTCAAGTCTTCAATATTATGGTTTAAATTATTTGCGTAAACTTTTTGTTTTAAGTAGCCCCATAAAAAAATCTAAAATATGTAAATTGGGGGATCAGGGCGGAAAAAAGATTGGTCCATAACGTCCCATCCATCGCCCAGGAAAATATTCATCCAGCCATCTTCTAATAATTAGCAAAGTCGAATGTGACGAACATCCATCATGTTGAAAGTACATCTTAGACCTTTGCTCCAAGGGAATCTTTTCTAATTCAGGTATTAGGAAGTTGTCAAGCAAGTACAAATATACCTCCTGATTTAATGTATCTTCCAGAAAATACGGTCCGATTATTCGATCCGGTAAAACCGCACACCAAACATTAACTTTTTTAGCAAATTACTATTACAGTTAATCCTGTAGCTCGGGTTTTCATTAGCCCAATATCGACAATTTTGGGAAGAAGCGACTGCGTTTGTTGTAAACGTTGCTTCATCAGAAAACAAAATATTATTATGAAAGAATCGGTCATGCATAAGTTTTTCACCAATCATCGCACAAAAGTCCAAACTTGTGTCATAATCATAATCTTGTAAGGTATGAATGAATTTCGGTTTGAATAGATAAATTTTGTTTTGCTTAAATATTTTCTGTAAGTGACTCTTGCAAAAACCAACCTCCACTGCTTTTTTTCGTAGACTCAACTTGGGGTTTTCCCTTAACGAATGCATAGCTAGTGCAGTAGCTGCATCATATTCTTCGACGAACGCCTTTTTCAATTTCTTTTTGTCTTGAACAGATCCTGTCTCATCAAACTTCTTTATTAATTTTTTTAATCCACACCGCGTAATGGATACTGGTACGAATCTTCCCCAATACTATAACACTTATTAAGATATACTCTTTGTTGAATAGTTAACATTGTTGTCAAATATTTATTAAAAAATGACAATTTGAAAATTGTTTATAAAAGTTGACAGTTACTTGGGACACGTAAACGTCACTCACTAGATTAATACATTATTTTCGAACTTAGTGCAAAAATTCATACGGTTTTTATAAATAAAACTGGCTATAAAATCAGACGGATTTTGATAAACTTGAATTTTGTTATATTTTATGGGGTTTCAGAACAAGCAAAAGTTTTTATCAAGAACCCCATCCGTGGACACGCTGTAGATAGAAAATTCATGGAAAATATATATTAGCTGATCTTTAAAATATCTTAATGTATTAAGTTTTTACATTTTGTGCAGCTTTTTATTTGACATTATATATTTCATTTGCAAATTTTTACTACTGTTTATTAAATGTTTATTTTTTATAGCACCATACATAAGACAATATTCACCAAACAATACATTGTATAGTTAGTGTGAATTTTTCAAAGGTATAATTTTTTCCTGGTTTTTATTCATTGCACATTGATAGTATAGTGAAGTATATTCAGGATAAACCCTAATAATAATATCTAGGTTTTATCAGTCTAATTTTTTCAATACACAGTTATTGACAAAAAAATAGTTATCTTATAACATAATACATGTTTACGAAAATGCAGTCAAAATTTTAAAATTCTCAATAATTTTCAGCAAAATTGACTACTTTTGAGTTTTTATGTACTACTTCATTCCTGATACTTTCCCAACCAGATCCAACAGTGTTCTACACATCCTATCGAACAACTGATGGCACCAGTCTATTTAGCGCCTTAAAAAAACCTATATTTTCCATATTTTTAAGCATTTTTAGGCAAAAATCTTCGAAATTTAGTCAAAAACTAAGTTGTGGTATAATAAAAATCGTGTAAAATCGCTAAATCGACCACGTAGAATACGAAAAAGCAGTCAAAATGTCAAAATTTCTAATAATTTCATACAAAATCGATTGATTTTGAGATTTTTTGTAATACTCCATTTAAAAAATGTAATTTATATTCAGATACTTCTATTAAAAACTTGCTGCATTGTTAGACAATTCCAAGTAATGAAAAAGTTTAGAAACGAAGGTCGGTGAACATTTTAAGAAATTATACAAAACTATTTCTGTGAAAATGACAGGGAGTTAGGGAAATTTTGAATCTAATACTTTTCACTCAGGCTGAAATAGATTAATAAATTTTTTATTTTTATATAAATATCACCAACTAACAACGATATTATAGTTTGGTGGTATGAAATCGATAAATATCTAAACACCACGGATTGAAGGCTCCGAAGATATTCTTAATTGGTGGGGATGTCATGACAATGTTTTTCCAAAATTTTTTAAAATGGTAAAAGGTGTTTTGTCCATCCCTGCAACCTCTACATCCATAGAAAAATATTTTCCCTTACTGTGACCAAATTACGAAATTTAGTAAAGAAAAGAAATCACTTAGATTAATTTTCAACTTTAAAGTTCATTCTACAAGTTAAAAGTTGTATTGTGCTGAAAAATCTTATTTTTATTTCCTTTGCTAAAATAAGGAAACATCTGCTTTTATTTTTTATTTACTAGAACATTATGAGAAAGCATACCATTTGAGATGGAGAAAAAAGTTAATATAAATAATTCATTGAAAAGCTTACTAACTTGAAAAAGCTTGAGAGCTTAAAATCAACAAAGCTTGACTTGGCTTTAAAAAATAGATAGGCCTGGCTTGGTATTTTTAAAAGCTTGGCTTGAGCTTTTGAAAAACAAGCCTAACCTGTGAATCTCTATTCGCAATGTTGGTTTATATTTCTGTCTTCTGCTTAATAGACTATTTCTGCTATTGCTCACCAAACAAATAAAAAATATGTTATTTTGTGTAGTTAAACAACCAATAAAGAAATCTTTTATTTGTCCAACATAAGGTCAGACAACTTCAATTTACAACTCGCATTTGCTCTATCTGCGACTTTGCTGGGAAATGCAGATACAAACTAGCAGTTTCATTACTTCCACTGTTAAGCTTGTTGTACTGGAAATTATCTACTCTACCTGTTTAAGATACTCAGTTGTAAAGATTTTTTTCTCTAAGATCATTCTTCATAGATCTTTAATAACAAATGCTTGAAACATTTCTATGATGTTGATCGATTCCAAATTTGGTTTCCCAGCGGTATTAACTTAGTACTCATAATGTAAACAAGTTAATGTTAAATTGTAATTTCCCACTGTAGACATTACTAAATTTTTATACTTCCTTCTACTATTTTTGCAACAAATATTAGCTTATAAATGTATCTATGTACTGCTTGGTTTTAGGTCAATGTTTTTACAAAAGTAAAGAGGACGGATATTACTACTGTAGAGTTTGTGGAAAGTCTTATAAACAGAAGGGCACTGCAAGAAGACACGCTAGATACGAATGTAATAAGGAACCTCAGTTTGCATGTAAAGTCTGCGGAAAGAAATTCTATCAGAAGCACAATATGAAGATACATTTAGGGTCAGTGCATTATGTGCTGGACGAGAAACAATCAACTTTTGGTTAAAATCGTTTATATTTTCAATAAAGTAAGATATTTAATAGTATATTAAACAACGCATTTCATATGGAATTCTGTTATGACACGAGTTCAAGTTTAAAAAACGAATCGCGAAGCGATGAGTTTTTTAAAGAACGTTTTAAAGAACCATATGAAATAAGTTGTTTATAATATTTTTTATATTTTGCAATTTTATCATTTTTTAAATTAATTTATTATTCTTATGTAATTACGAAAATTTTTATTTTAAAAAGTATGTCGGTAGCACTGTGTAATTTATAACATTTGACAGTTTTGACATTTAAATTATGAAATGTTAATGTTTTCAAATATTTTAAAATGGCTAATACACCAATAATAATATATTATATAAGTAAAAGATGATATTCATATTCACAAATACTTTTTTAAAGAACAATATAAAATTAATAAATTGCTATTAACCCACAAATGTCATTGTCAATAGTCTTGTCATTAGATACTTTAATCATGTCGCCAACCATTAAAAACAAAAATTTGCGTGCGTAAAAGTTACATTACGATACGCAAATGCGTTTTATAATGAAGATTTTTATAAGTGCAAAATATAAAAACTATATTTAGAATCTTTAAGGTACTAATATTTCCACCAATTTGAATTTAAAATTTCACTATAATGAAAACCATCAAAATATGGTGGTATATATTGACGTATTTAAGAACCGTTTGCTTTATGACGAACAGTGTCAAATTTTGAATATTTCTGGCATACAAAATAAATGAGTTTATTAAAGTTTCTTTGTACCTCTAGTGACCATTAATATCCCTCGTCAGTCTTGGAAGACCGCTACTAAAGCCCATTAGGTTACGAATCGGCCATACAAGACTTACGCATGTCTATTTGATGTCCTATGACGACAGTCCTCTGTCAAATTTTTGCAGTTGTGCTTTCCATATTATAGAACTATCCCGCGGAGTAACAACTTAAACCCCCATTAAAATTTCTTAGAAAACGTAACATTTAGTATAAACTTTAATGTGTAACTGATGCTATTAATTTGTAATATGCAAACCAATGGCCTCAGTTGTCGAGGCATCTAATAGGCATATTAGGTGCCAGTGCCATAATTTTAAAAATTGTTGATGTTGTTTTATGCACATTTTTTATTAGGACTGATTTTTGAAGAAAAAAAATTACATTTATAATTACATTATGCTTATAATTAAAATAATTGGTTATTATTTCACAGTTATAACTAGGTTCATTACCAACCCACAAACTATTGAACAATAAATTTACTGAAAATGAAGTTTTATTTCGATTTTAAAGAGAATTTGCTTTTTCAGGTAATATATCTACAAACCTTTTAGCTTCTCTATTGTATATTTTTTAACACATTAGCGGACAGTACCAATGTATGTCGTCAATAAATAATAATCACCACATTTTTTACTTAATTTAGTTCATTTTTGTGTGACTAGAAGATTTAATGTAATAAAAGTGATTTTTGTGTGTATTTTTGTCTAAAAATAGGAGACGGTTATGGCAGGTCTTCCCCATTAGACATATTTGTTGGTCTGATAGAACAAAAGAGAAAAAAAATATATTTGTCATTGGTGAATACAAATACGTTTATTTCCCGATCAAACATATCTAAATCAAAATGCAACACATTTTCATTTAACATTATCAAATTAACAAAAAAATTTTTATAACCCCTTTGAAAGTTGTGGAGGCATATATCAAGAAGTTTTTTAATTTGGAAAAATCTAGCCTGGTTTGGTTGGAAGAGAGTTTTTGTGGTGCGCTCATATAAATATTTGTGCATTGGGATATTTTATTTGGGCATGCAGAAAATTGCTTATTTCATCTTTCGTGATAGTCTTGAAAACCATACTCCGAGAGTGGCGGGTTTTAGGACGAGTGGAACTGTTTTATTTGGCAGATATAGCCCTAACTCATTAACCAATATTATTTTTCTATGTTTACAGGCACACAGTTAAAATACACGCATTTGAGTTTGGCTATCACTGTTTAAGCAGATTTAAACAAAACTAAAATTTTATCTTTCAGTTTATATGAAATCTAAGATGAGATATGCAGGTTTACAGTTTAAAAAATTAAATATGGGGTCTTACATATAGTATGGAAACACTATTATTTTCACAATTTTTTGTATTTACTATATCTTGAACAAAATTATAAATAATTTCAAAATTTCACCCTGTACAATTTACAATAGACCCTACATGGTATAGTTCATTGAGATCGTATTGTTAAGGAGTTTTTAAAATCATAAAAATATACAGGGTGTTTCATTAAAAATATTTATCATGGACGATGCCAGACTTGCGTGTATCACCCTGTACACTTAAATTTATGTTTAAAAAGCTCACATTTGACAAAAAATACAAGCAAATCTAGATTTCAAAGTTGACGGGTCCTAGCCAGGTCTAGACTGACCCCACAAATAATTTTAATCCTTAAGTGGTTTCCACGCTGTATAAGTTCTAGCAACTATGCAATATTTTATTTTTGAATAAACTAAAAATCCCATACACTGGTTTGGTTGAATCATTATTGCAATATGGCATCATTACTTAGGGAGAGTAAAAAAAACAATTTTGGATTCTGCAAGAAAAATACTAGAAACAACTATTAAAAATAAAATATAATAAACCACTGACATGTCCAACTATTTTCGAAAATTGTTTTGGTACATAAAAAATACATAAAAATTCAGTACATTAACTCCACCTATTTACGAAACAAGTATAAAACCATTTGAAAAATATCCTTTAAATACATTGCACCATGTATCTACAATAAACTACCCCACCACTTCAAAAAAATTTAAAAAAATGTTTTTCGGCAACCCACATCCCGGATGCTTTTTCTTTTAGAAAGTAGCATTTTTCCTGCCTAGTTTGGGAAGTACATACTTCCTGGCGAAAAAATATTGTACGTAACACGACCGAAAACAGTTCTTTTGGTCTTGCAGACTTCCAATTTTGTCTACTCGTTCAAAACAGTATTTTCCGGACTTGTTACGTGAATTACTACCTATTTAAAACAGTATCTAAGTCGTTCAATTTTCGCTAATATCCAGATCCATCTTAGTTCAGTCATTACGTCGGAAAAATCGGGTTAGAAATGCAAATGAACCGAGAAAGCCAATTTTTGGGATAATACGTGGGGAGGGTCTAGAAAAACTTAAGCTCAAATTGTCGACCAAAATAAATTTGTGGGTTTTCCGCCATCTTGAAAAAAGGATTAAAATCAGTTGATATACGAAAATCTTTATGCAATATTTTTTTGTTGCTCTTTGTATGATCTACAATTAATGCCCCATAAATTTTTCACGTATCGATCATCGTTATCGAGATATGCATATTAATTTAAAATTTCTTTTTTGAAATATTGGCATTTTGAACTTAGTTTTGATATATATAAAGGCTTTAAAATTCTTTACAAAAAAATATTTAAAAGTTTCTTGATAGCAAACAAAAAAGTTACTTTTTTTTAGTTACGTGCCATTTCAAGGGCGGGGTTTTGTCCCAATTTTTTCTTGACTTACTTTTTTGTTTGAATTGCTATCAAAAAACTTTTAAATGTTTTTTTATAAAGAATTTTGGAGACAGAATATTTCAAAACTGGTTTTGTGATATAAACTAAGGCCAAGATTAAGAACAATAAACAACTAAAAAGTTGTATTAACTTTCACTATTTATTCTATAAATTGCAATGACAGCCGTTTCGCTATCGAAATAGCATCGTCAGATTGACATATTGAAGTTACACTTTGTTTGTTTGTAACTAGGTACTTGATGTTGATAGGTAGTTAAGGCTAGACCAAGTAAAGAAGTAATAAGACATAACAATATTAAAGCCTAGATGTTATTGTTATGTCTTATTACTTCTTTACTTGGTCTAGCCTTAACTACCTATCAACATCAAGTACCTAGTTACAAACAAACAAAGTGTAACTTCAATATGTCAATCTGACGATGCTATTTCGATAGCGAAACGGCTGTCATTGCAATTTATAGAATAAATAGTGAAAGTTAATACAACTTTTTAGTTGTTTATTGTTCTTAATAAGATGAATTTTCACACAGTAAGGGTTAGTACCATAAATTTCATTAAGGCCAAGATGCTAAAATTTCGAAAAATTTTTTTTTTAAATGTATGTGGATATCTTGATAACGATGATCGATACGTAAAAAAAGTATAGTACCTTAATTTTAGACCATAAAAATAGCAACAAAAAAAAATTGCATAAAAATTTTCATATCTCAACGGGGAACCGGGTTATTATAAAAAAACTGAATTTAACCCTTTTTTCAAGATGGCGGAAAACCCACAAGGTTATTTTGGTCGACAATTTGAACTTAAACTTGTTTAGTCCTTCCACAGATAATATCCAAAATTTGGCTTTCTCGATTCATTTTCATTTCCAAATTTATATAATAACTGGACTATCTCCTTTATACAAAATACCTTCAATTTAAATAATCTAGGAAAAATAGAACAAACATTTTAACAAATATTGTCAACTTTATATTTACTAAGAAATTACTTAGGACCGGTTGCATAAACGCTTGTTAAACCTCTCTAGCTAACAAGTTATTAACCTTTGACAAGTGTATATAGTAATGGTGTATTTTAAGTCACCCTTCTAAAGCGCGTGCGCTGCCATTTCATTATTTTTTAGATTAAGTTGACGGTGTGTTATTGTCAGCTTAGATTTTAGTTTATCCAACTTAATTATGACTAAAACGGGAGTGTAACCTAAAATACACCTTTACCAATTTAACATAGAGTTAACACGTTGTTAAGTAACAGAGATTTTACAAGAGTTTAAGCAACCGGCCCTTAGTTTATGTTTTAATACTAACACAAAAATAAGAAAGCTCCTGGTTATGATAATTTAACTGCAGAAACATTGAAAATAATTATGCCGTATATAGTTAATCCCATTGTATATTTAATTAATAAATCATTTGAACAAGGCATTTTCCCTGACGCTCTTAACCTGTCCATAGTAACACCAATTTACAAAAGTAGTGATATAACAGAACCAGAAAATTATAGACCTATTTCGTTGATAAATTCGTTGGCTAAAATATTTGAAAAAGTAGTCAAAAAGAGATTAAGTCACTCTTTAGATAAGTTTTTGGGATGGGGAGGGATATCGACCACATATCGAAATATGCTGGAAATATGTCAAAAGAAATTCCTAAAGTTAATATTAAATACACATAATAGATATTCAAGTAGTTCATTATTTAAAGAAACAAAAATCTATGATACAAAACAATTATATTACAGACAACTAACTATTAGACAATATATCCATAAATTTGAATTAAAAACAGCTGCACACAAATACCAAACCAGGCAAAAAAGTCAATTTGTACTACCACTAAAAAGGAAAAAAGTTGGTCAGAGAAACTTTGAATATTTAGGACCAAAAATCTTTAACTCTTCTCCGGAAACTGTAAAAGAATTCCCTACACTGACTTCCTTTAAATGGGGATTAAAAGTTTTCATGGACACTACACCTAGGACAGAAATACATAAATACATAGATATATAAGCTTGAAAAGGAATAGAAAAGAATACTAAATAAAAAAAGTATAAAAAAAATAATTAAATGAAATAAAAAATAATTTTTTTTTAAATACTTACATGACCGAACGCCATTATTGGTATTTTACAAATAGTATGTAGTAGGATTTTATAATTGGGAAAGGTTGTTTTAATTTATCATTATAAATTTTAATATATTTTATAAATTTGTTTTTACCACACACGAATAACCACGAGTTATTTCAGTGGATTTCTTCATGTTTTTGTATTAATTTAATATTGTAAAAAACATGGTGTAACTTATTTATACATGAATAAAACACACATATTATTATTATATTTCAACTTTTTACTAATCTGGTAAAATAAAGCGATTATTATTATTTCCACATTTGATTATTGTGTGAAGTTTCAGCTACAATTAAATTTAATTTCATATTACATTTTGTATTCTGTTTTAGGCAAACAATACGTAAAATTGAACGGATATTTTTACTGCGGATTATGCGGTAAGGCATACAAACATCACAGCACATTAACGAGACATCAGAAATACGAATGCAACAAAGAACCACAGTTTAAATGTAATATTTGTAATAAAAAGTTTTCTCAGAAACATAGTTTGAAAATACACATGGCAGGAGTGCATTTTTTACTTGTTTAATATTTATTTAATATTCACATAAAAATTCTAGTGCCAAAAATTTCGTAACAAACGTTAATAGTTTTGCATTAATAGCAATAAGATGTTTGTTGTAATTGTACCCCTTTTAAGAATGCTTTATTTACTGATTTTTTCTGTTGCCATACTATTGTCTTTACTTTTTTGTTAATTATATTGTCAAACTAAGTTAATTGTGGAACCGATTGCGATATTTGATACAAAATACAAAACTATTCTGCCTCTACATCAACACATTTTGTAAATGTAGTCATAACAAAATATTTTTAATTTAAAACTCATTTATTTTGACGTGACAGTGTCTTATAAATCGATGAACATCTGCTGCACTCATGAAAAAGTGTCACGTTCCACCCGAGCCTGAGGGTTCAAGCGAGAGCGAGGACACAAGTGATTAGCGATAGAGGCACGATTGGCCCAAACGTCGGCGAGTACAAATTTTTCTCTCTTCTCGCGTAACGTCAAAGCTAGCAAGTCGAATAGTTCTGTAGTTTGAACGTTGATTTAAAAAATATATTGATATTCAATATTTAATTCTTATTCTTGTAGTTTATTCTTTCGCAGGTTGGTTACCATCATAGATCTGCTGAGGGGCAACTATACCACTCTCTTAAGTTTCTTATCGAGGAAATTCGTCCTCTACCTACTAATCTTTTGACGTTTATTTTGCCATGCAGTGTCGGAGTTAATATCTCATATTTCATACCTATGGCAATGTGCCCCCAATATTCCAGCTTTCTTATTTTGATGGTTTTTCTGACTTTGCAATCCTTTTGTAAGCATGTTAACACTTCTGCATTTGTGACTTATGTAATTATATATTACTTCCATGCTTGTTCTAGTCTTAACATCGGGTAGTTACCTTAAAAAAACAAAATGTAAATTAAATATGTCAATATAACAATGCTCGTTGTGGCGAAGCAGCTGTAATTATAATTTAAAAGCTAATTTTTTAATTAAATGTAGAAGTTGAGTTATATATTATTCGTAATAAGATGGACTTCCACAGAGTAAGGGTTAGTACAATAAATATAGATTGTAACTTATTACAATTAGAGGGATCTACATGCTTTATTGCTGCCTCTTGTTCTTCCTTTCCCGATGGAACCCACAATTAATCTTTTTTTCATACTGTACGGTAAAGTGCCATTTACCGGACTCGTTTGAGCCTGGGAAATAGCATTTTACGGTACACTTGTACTTTACAGTACTCTTCAATTCTCCCAATGTTGTTTGAAATAATAATTGAATCAACATAAACTAAGCTATTATTCTAGTTTTTGAAAATTGACATTAATTGTACATCTGCTGTTGCCAGCAATATGTATTTATGGAGTTGTTGATGGATTTACAGTGTTTTCTGTAATCGCGGAAGACGTAGAGCTGTGATGTAGCACTTCAACAAAAGTTTCGCCCCTTTGGATCATTCTTGCAATCATGTTTTTGCCTTTAATCGATTCTTCTATATACTTTTCTGGAACTGAAGAACTCTTCCATCCACCGTGCTGTTTTAGAACTTTAAGGTCAGCTCCATCATTGGCCAACAACGTTGAGGAGGTCCTCCTGAAGCAATGACCTGTATACTTTTCTGGTTGGTCTAGTTTTATGAACTCAGCTATTTTCTTAGGTGCTCCGCCAACAGTATGTATAACAGCTCTTTGAAACAGATGTTGTCCTTGTCTATAACCCACCAAAAGAGCTTTCAGGGAGACGTCTTGCCGTAAATTCATGTATTTTCTAAACACATCCAAATAGTGAAACTCATCAATGTTAGTCAAAGTGAAAGCTCGTCGAATATTAGTTTTTTTCTGGTTAATCTTAACTACTAGCTGAGTATCCGTATCCTCCGCATCACTAACTTCTAAATTATAGATATCTACCCTTCGGCAACCTCCAGCAACCCTAAGTAATGCTATCACTTTGAGTAATAGATATTCTTTATCTGGAGCGTCCCTCATGAAGCTTTCAATTTGTTCCTTTGCCAGCACCTTCGACTGGTTTGGCTGATGGTCTACATTTTGTTTTTTTCAAAAAAGCTATCATTTTTGGGAAACTTGATATGTTGACATTCTCATTAACCATAATCATTGATTTTACCATCGAGTATTTGGACCATATTGAAGAAGGGTTAAATGTTTTTGACTGAAAATTTAAACTGTTGAAAAGGATATTCTTTAAAAAAACTGTTCTTACCACATCCAAAAAGTAACCAACATCACATTTTCATCAGCACTACTTTTCAAATTGTGTTGTTCACGCCAGTTGTGAAACAGCGCATATTCTTTTTCATATCTTTTCGCAGACTTAACTGGAATGATTTGCCCTATCGCTTCCGCAGTTTTCTCTGCAATTTCATCTAATGTCAGATCCATTTTCTTTGCAGATATTTTGTGCGTGCAGAAAAATTTAATATGTCTGCCTTTATTTACATTGTTACTTGGTAACCGCTGTTCATTTTTTATTTATAAACCAAATCAACCATGTTAAGAATAAATCAAGTAACATAATTTTTTCACAGCAGTCTACATGACTTCCTAATAAAATGATCAAATATGTCATTTCAGTTTCATATTTTATTGCGTTTAAAACCAAAGGCAGTATGAAAGAAAAAATATAGTACGATTCACGTCCGTGAAGTGGTACGGTACTAGATTAGATATTCTTGAGTTGTCTCCTTCGTCGCTTCGTCCATAAACATATAGATGGTAATGAATCTGAGCTGGGTAGCTCTTTTGAAAATCTACGCTGTTTTTGTTGGACTTATACGGAGTTCAGAAACACCATGTCCCTAGCCTCTTTGGCAAGAAAGTCAGATATGTGTTTATCGTCCAAGTTAGGGTTCGTCTTTGTCCAGCTTACTGTGATTATGCCACAGATGCCTGTACCAGGGCACTCGGAAAGATTCTAAGCACTACTCCCGAAATTCTTCTTATGGTGCCAAATGTTTTAAAAATAAGACTGATGTGCTAATTCTGTAACATTTAGTGATATTAATAACGATAACCAATTACATTACCACTACACCATCACACATACTTTTAACTAACTTTAATTTATTTTCTTTAGAGATTCCAGGTGGAATAATTTGTGTTTACGTTCACTATATACATAGTAAAATAATTTATTTACTCATTTTGATATTTTACTCTAAAATGCTACTCCTGTCACTGTTATAGTTTTTTCAAGAAAAATGGTTGACTTTAGTTAAGCTACCTGAGGCAATCTAATTATGTATACCAAATTCGGCCATAAACTTCCCAGGTTGGCCGATATTGGTTTAGGGAATCGGATAATATGCTCTATCATTCCAATAAATACGAATATACAGGGTGTACCAACCTTACGACAAAGTTCGATATATGGGTTGTTTTAGAAGCTATCAAAAAATGTTATTAACAAAAATAGTAGATGTTTTTAGGGTCCATATTTTGAAATTACCTTTTTTAAATGGGAACCCCTGTATATTATACCGAATTCGAACTGCTAACATTTTTTTTTAAGCTTGTGATATAAAGTTTTGATACGTTATGGACACGTTTATGTGAAAATCGTAGGTAAATCAACGCTCTGTATCTTATTGTACTTTGAAGAAAATAGAAGTATTTTGCCTAACAGAGTTTCGTAATATGATACAATATCACCGTATTCTATTAAATAGTAATTATTTTCCCTTTTGTATACAGGGTGGACGATAACTCGTACCTTTCATTTTCTCTCTTCTTTCAAATGGACCACCCTGTATTTTATATCATAAATAGAATATACGATTATGTAACTTTAATTTTTGTTAAGCAGTCCCTATACCCAAAGTTTATGAAAATAGAGTTATTTTGTAATATTTATTGTAAACTATAATTATTAACCTATTATGTGATAGGATTAAACGTTGAATGTAACAAACAATCCTTAAAAATAATAAATTTTAATAAACAACTTTTGTCCAAAAGTGTCATTCTTAAAACTTTTCATGCTTATTGACAATCTGTTTTTTTCACAATGGGATTAAAGCGGGTAGCTTGAATGCATTCAACCATTTTTCTTAAAAAAAAATCTTTAACTGCAAATTACTAACAATTAATTTTACAAATTTCTTGATATTATTTTTAATTATTGAATGCTCCAAGTGCCTAATAATTTTTAAGAGAATTATATAGTGTTTATATAGTATTTATTTATTAATAATAAACTCAAATTGAATTTAATAAAAGTATATTTCTAAACATGTATTTGTTATTATTTACATTTTTTCTACCACTGCTTAGGTTGTTTGTAAGGAATACAAACATTGTATTTATGAAGATAAAGGCAACTGCTGCTGCTAACATCAATTGATCTGGATTATTGAAAAATTGATCCTTTTTTATATTTTTTAAACCATTTAATCAACTTGCTGATTTAAATAATTTTAACATGTGTTTTAGAATTATTCTCATGTCGACAATGTTCCCGTACGTATGCTTTAAAAAAGACTTTAAGAAGACATATACGAGTTGAATGCGGCAAAAAGGCACTTCTCAAATGTGATAAATGCAACGCCAGTTTCAAATACCTCTACTGTTTAAGGCGACATCTCTTCTGTCTTCATGGTATTACTAACTTTGGAAAATAGAATGTAAAAAAAGATAAATAAATTTATTTATGAAAATTGAATTGTTTTTTTATTTATTATTCTGTTTTGATTACAGTTATACTTTGCCTAAATAATACAATATAACTATTAATAAATATTAATTTACAAATACAAATTAATTAGTAGTTGTAGTTCTGTTTTTGTTTTAGTGCTTTTATCTGATTCTTTTACATTATGTATTCTTGATCCTGCTGGCAGCGGAAGTTTAAATGCGAGGCACCAGTCAAGTCCAAATAAAGGGATATCATCGCGATTTGTTACGTAAATTGGTAGTTTCTTTTGTTTCTTGAAAGCGGTTACTGTTATATAAAAATAACCAAGAGTTTTTATTTCAATATCCGTATAACCACAAAGATTCTCTGTAGGCAATAGTGTTGGCTTTCCAAAATTCTTCCACATTTGTCTTCCTATTATTGAGTGTACAGAACCAGGATCATATAGCATCTCAGTTTTGTCATTATTTAGGTAAACGTCAATAAAAACTTTAGTACCTTTGCTAATTTCTCGAATGTGATTGATATCTGATAAATCTGTTGAATAATTACTAGAGTCGCTACTATAGTTCAATTCGCACTCAGTATCTCTAACATAACGTGTTTTGCCTTGATTTGCTTCGAGTCGTTATACAAACTTTTGCAAAGTGGTTTGTAGATCTGCACAACGAACATTGTTTTCCTCTGGCTGGACATTGTTTGATGTTTTCATGTTTTATGTTACCACAACATAAACAGTGTGTTTTCGGATTAAGTATTACTTTTGTTGATTTATTGGTTTCTTTTGAACTCCTTTGTTACTTGAACGTCGTTTGTTTTTGTTCATTTTCACTCTGTAGGTGTGACTCTCATTATTGTTTGATAATGAAGCTAAGCGTTGTGTTTGTAAAAATAATTTTTCAAGTGCTGTTGCTGTTGCTTCCACTTGTTCTAGTGTTGCTGAATTATCAGGATGTTGCCTAATAATTTCCTGTTGCCATGATGAATTTTTGATTCCGATTACAAGTTGATCTCGTATACGTTCTTTCAAATTGTTTCCAAAATCACAATTTCCTGCTAATGTTCGAAGCGCTGCTACGAATTGTGTAACGTTTTCGTCCTCTCGTCTAAACCTTGATGCAAATGTCACTCGTTCTGACAGAGTATAAACTTTCTTCCCATAGAAATTATCTAATCCTTTTATAAGTTCTGCATACGTTTGATTCACTCCTTTTGCCGGTTTGAAATAATTATAAAGCATCTTAAAGGTGTCTGGTCCTACCTTGCTCAGCAAAATATTCTTTCTTTTTAGCGTCGATACTTCATCGGTTTTTGTTAGACCTACTTCATGGAAGTCTAATTCCATCTCAAAACGTTGTTTATAGTAATCCCACTCTTCCTTATCTGCATCAAATTTCTCTAGTTGGAAATTCCGCAAGTAATCTGTGGCCATGTTCAATGTTCAGTGTTCTTCTTTATCCTCGTCGCCAAATGTAGTATGGTAACTTTGTAAAGGTTGTTATTAAATAGATACGTTTATTAAATATTTTATATGAAATACCAATTGTAAAATGTAACTGTAATAACATTGACATTGATTGAACTAACTGTCATTTTTCTTTCTACTGTCATCTTTTTCTAAAGCCCTGTCCCATGCTACACTTATCGAGGAAATTCGTCCTCTACCTACTGATCTTTTGACCTTTATTTTGCCATGCAGCGTCAGTGCTAATATCTCATATTTCGTGGAAATGTCTCCCCAATATTCCAGCTTTCTAATTTTAATGGGTTTTCTGACTTTGCAATCCTTTTGTAACCATTTTAACACTTCTGCATTTGTGACTTATGTAATTATGTCTTATTACTTCCATACTTGGTCTACTCTTAACCCTACTTAATCGACATCAGGTAGTTACCTTGAAAAAACAAAATGTAAATTGAATATGTCAATCTAACGATGCTCGTTGTGGCGAAATAGCTGTAATTATAATTTAAAAGGTACTTTTTTAATTAAACGTGGAAATTAAATTGTTTATTATTCGTAGTAAGATGGACTTCCACAGAGTAAGGGTTAGTACAATAAATGTAGCTTGTAATTTATTACAATTAGAGGTATCTACATGCTTTATTGCTACCTCTTGTTCTTCCTTTCGCGATGGAACCCACAAATAATCTTGTTTTCATACTGTACGGTAAAATGCCATTTCCCGGACTCGTTTGAGTTGGGAAATGGCACTTTACAGTACTCATCGATTCTCCCAATGTTGTTTGAAATAATAAGTGAATCAACATAAAATAAGCTTTTATTCCAGTTTTTGAAAATTGACATTAATCGCTGTTGCCAGCAATATGTATTAATGGAGTTGTTGATGGATTTACAGTGTTTTCTGTAATCGCGCAAGACGTGTGGCTGTGATGTAGCACTTCAACAAAAGTTTGCCTCTTTGGATCATTCTTGCAATCTTGTGCCTTCTATCGATTCTTCTATATACTTTTCTGCAACTGAAGAACTCTTCTTCCATCCACCGTGCTGTTTTAGAACTTTAAAATCAGCTTCAGCATTAGCCAACAACGTTGAAGATGTCCTCCTGAAGCAATGACCTATATACCTTTCTGGTTGGTCTAGTTTTAAGAACTCAGCTATTTTCTTAGGTGCTCCGCCAACAGTATGTAGACCAGCTCTTTGAGACAGACATTTTCCTATATCTATAACCTACCAAAAGAGCTTTCAGGGAGACGTGTTGCTGTAAATTCATGTATTTTCTAAACACATCCAAATAGTGAAACTCATCAATGTTAGTCACAGTGAAAGCTCGTCGAATATTAGTTTTCAATTTGTTCCTTTGTCAGCACTTTCGACTGGTTTGGCTGATGGTCTACATTTTGTTTTTTCAAAAAAGCTATCAACTTTGGGAAACTTGATATGTTAGCATTCTCATTAACCATAATCATTGATTTTACCATCGAGTATTTGGACCATATTGAAGAAGGGTTAAATGTTTTTGACTGAAAATTTAAACTGTTGAAAAGGATATTCTTTAAAAAAACTGTTCTTACCACATCCAAAAAGTAACCAACATCACATTTTCATCAGCACTACTTTTCAAATTGTGTTGTTCACGCCAGTTGTGAAACAGCGCATATTCTTTTTCATATCTTTTCGCAGACTTAACTGGAATGATTTGCCCTATCGCTTCCGCAGTTTTCTCTGCAATTTCATCTAATGTCAGATCCATTTTCTTTGCAGATATTTTGTGCTTGCAGAAAAATTTAATATGTCTGCCTTTATTTACATTGTTACTTGGTAACCGCTGTTCATTTTTTATTTATAAACCAAATCAACCATGTTAAGAATAAACCAAGTAACATAATTTTTTCACAGCAGTCTACATGACTTGAAGTAGTACGGTACTAGATTAGATATTCTTGAGTCGGCTCCTTCGTCGCTTCGTCCATAAACATATAGATGGTAATGAATCTGAGCTGGGTAGCTCTTTTGAAAATCTACGCTGTTTTTGTTGGACTTATACGGAGTTCAGATTTAAACACCATGTCTCTATCCTCTTTGGCAAGAAAGTCAGATATGTGTTTATTGTTTATGTTAGGGTTTGTCTTTGTCCAGCTTACTGTGATTATGCTACAGATACCTGTACCAGGACACTCGATAAGATTCTAAGCACTACTCCCGAAATTCTTCTTATGGTGCCAAATGTTTAAAAAATAAGACTGATGTGCTAATTCTGTAACATTTAGTGATATTAATAACGAACACCAATTACATTACCACCTCACCATCACACATACTTTCAACTAACTTTAATTTATTTTCTTTAGAGATTCCAGGTTATATAATCTGTGTTTAGGTACAGTCTGCTTTAGAATAGCATACACATGTTAAATGTGAATTTCGTTTACCTACCGAAGTTATAAAAACGCCCTTTAAACGCCTACATTAAATGGTTTTTGGGGATTAAGTTTATTTACAAGGGACAGAGGACAGGCAATTTGTCAATAAAATACCTTATGCTGCAAACATTAAAGATGTGGGCGTTTAACTGCCTTCAAATTTATTATTATTTAAACCGTGATTGGTTATACACAATAAATAGGCCGTCCTTAAAATTAAGGCCGTCTTTAAAATTATTTCATTGTAAGCTATTTGAGTTTGAAAATATATATGCTATTCTGAAGCCGATTACACTACATAGTAAAATAATTTATTTACACATTTTGATATTTTAGCCAAAATGCTTCTCCTGTCACTGTATAGTGTTTTCAAGAAAAACGGTTGACTTTAGTTAAGCTACCTGAGGCAATCTAATTATGTATGCCAAATTCGGCCATGAACTTCCCAGGTTAGCCGATATTAGTTGAGGGAATCGGATTTAAAAAATTTTAAATAGATATAGTAAGTAAATTTTTTTGCTTTATTGTTCAAATTTGTTTTATTTCTCGCGAAGTCTTCAGTTGTGTTTAATACCTAATACGTTACTAATACGCTGTATTCCAATAAACCTTACGACAAAGTTCGGTATATGGGTTGTTATTTTAAAATTACCTTTTTTAAATGGGAACCCCTGTATATTATACCGAATTCGAACTGCTCACATTTTTTTGAAGCTTGTGATATAAAGTTTTGATACGTTATGGACACGTTTATGTGAAAATCGTAGGTAAATCAACGCTCTGTATCTTATTGTACTTTGAAGAAAAAAGAAGTATTTTGCCTAACAGAGTTTCGTAATATGATACAATATCACCGTATTCTATTAAATAGTAATTATTTTCCCTTTTGTATACAGGGTGGACGATAACTCGTACCTTTCATTTTCTCTCTTCTTTCAAATGGACCACCCTGTATTTTATATCATGAATAGAATATACGATTATGTAACTTTAATTTTTGTTAAGCATTCCCTATACCCAAAGTTTATGAAAACAGAGTTATTTTGTAATATTTATTGTAAACCATAATTATTAACCTATTATGTGAAAGGATTAAACGTTGAATGTAACAAACAATCCTTAAAAATAATAAATTTTAATAAACAATTTATTCTAAATAAAACAAGTGTCCAAAAGTATCATTCTTAAAATTTTTCATGCTTATTGACAAGCTGTTTTTTTCACAATGGGATTAAAGCGGGTAGCTTGAATGCATTCAACCATTTTTCTTAAAAAAAATCTTTAACTGCAAATTACTAACAATTAATTTTACAAATTTCTTGATATTATTTTAATTATTGAATGCTCCAAGTGCCTCATAATTTTTAAGAGAATAATATAGTGTTTATATAGTATTTATTTATTAATAATAAACTCAAATTGAATTTAATAAAAGTATATTTCTAAACATCTATTTGTTATTATGTACATTTTTTCTACCACTGCTTAGGTTGTTTGTAAGGAATACAAACATTGTATTTATGAAGATAAAGGCAACTGCTGCAGCTAACATCAATTGATCTGGATTATTTGTTAAAAAATTGATCCTTTTTCATAGTTTTGAACCATTTAATCAATTTGCTGATTTAAATAATTTTAACATGTGTTTTAGAGTTATTCTCATGTCGACAATGTTCCCGTACGTATACTTTAAAAAAGAATTTAAAAAGACATATACGAGTTGAATGCGGCAAAAAGGCCCTTCTCAAATGTGATAAATGCAACGCCAGTTTTAAGTACCTCTACTGTTTAAGGCGACATCTCTTCTGTCTTCATGGTATTACGAACTTTGGAAAATAGGATGTAAAAAAATATAAATAAATTTATTTATGAAAATTGAATTGTTGTTTTATTTATTATTCTGTTTTGATTACAATTATACTTTGTCTAAATAATACAATATAAGTATTAACAAATATTAATTTACAAATACAAATTAATTACATAACTAACATTTTTATTAAGATTAATGGAATTATTCTAATACTAATGGAAAAAAAATTAATGAAATGTATTGTACTAACCCATACTGTGTGAAAGTCCATCTTATTAAGAACGGTAAACAACTAACCGGTTGCAATGAAACTTCCACTATTTATTCGCAAAATACGTTTAAAATTCAATTACAGCCGTCTCACTAGAATTAGCATCGTCAGATTGACATATTGAAGCTACATTTTGTTTGTTTGTAGCTAGATATATGTTAGTAAAACTTATTTAAAAAAAACTGCATGCTGATCTATTAAATGGTATTGTAAAGTCGCCAATGGTATAGAAACTGACATCTTTTTAGTTTCTGTGATGTGTATTATTATTATTATTATTATTATTATTATTATTATTATTATTATTATTATTATTATTATTATTATTATTATTATTATTATTATTATCCTTTATTCTCCTCTGTAGGGTCTTGGTATAAACGGTCACTTGCGGACTATTGTCAAAACAAGTGATCGTGGTGATTCATTATGACAATGTTTTTCGGAAGAGACTGCATACCGACAGTATTACTGAATGCTGCATTGTCGAGATAATATGTTGTGGTAATCCCAGGTCTTTGACGTGTTTGGTAGTTGTCCTGGGCACGACTCCTGTAGTCGAAATGATTATTGGGTGGATCTTAACTTTTTCTACGTTCCATATCTGTTTGGTCTTTTGGGCTAGATTTTGGTATTTTTGGGTTTTCTCATTGTATGTTGTTTGGATGTTGTGACTGTTTACCACTGCGTAATCTATTAGGTGTACTGTTTTCTCTTTCTTCTTCCATAGTGTGGTGTCCGGTCTGTTGTTCGCTACTTTTCGGTCTGTATGGATGGATCGATTCCAATACAGGGTGTTATCTTCGTTTTCTTTGACGGGCGTAGCTGTGTATTTCCAGTATGGAATGTCCGTTGTTATTTTAAATGTTTCCTCTTCTACTGCTTGGTGTATGATTTTGCCCATGTTGTCATTTCTAATGGTATATTCGTTTTGGCTTAGTTTGGGACATCCTGCTAGTATATGTCGAGTTGTTTCTGAGTAAGTATTGCACCATCTGCATAGGTCATTTGGCATGTTGGGTTCTTTTGTTATATATTTGCGGTAGTTTTTGGTGGCTACAACCTGGTCTTGGATTGAGATGAAAAAGCCTTCAGTTTCTGGGAAGAGTCTGCCTTCGGTAAGCCACTTGAGCGATTCTTGAATGTCGGCATAGTCGTGACTTATTTCGCTGGGGTATCTTCCGTGAAGTTCCTTGCTTCTCCATCTTTCGAGTTTTGTGTCTATGATATTGATGTTTGCTAGTTCGGGGTTTGAGAGATTGAGTGGAGTGTAATTTGTATCGGCCTGTATTATTGTCTTTACCAGTTCTGAGTGTTCTTTCTGCCTGAAGTATTGTTTCATGTTGTTCACTTGTTTATTGTGTAGGTGTGTGATGTCTATTAGTCCTCGTCCTCCTTGTCTTCGTGGGATTGTCATTCTTTCGATTGCACTTTTTCGGTGGTGTTTATTGGTTTTGGTAAAATATGTTCTGATGGAAGTTTCGATTTCCTTTAGATCTGTTTGTGTCCATTTTATGATTCCGAAGGAGTACGTAAGGATTGGAACGGCATATGTGTTGATTGCTTTCGTAAGATTTTTTGAGTTCAGGTATGTTTTAAGCAGTGTTTTAAGGCGTGTGCGAAATACTTCTTTCAGTTTATTTTTTACCATGGTGTGGTCTATGGTTTTGCATTGTTCAAATCCTAGATATTTGTAGTATTCGTTGTGCTCCATTGACAATATTTTTTCTGTGTTAGTTGTTGTGTATTCCGGGTTGGTTATTTGTTTTCCCTTTTTAATTGCTTGGATCTTTTATTTCTTTGTTTCGAATTCCATCTTGATTTCTGAACTGAACTTCTCTGTTATTTTGATGGCACTTTGTAATTCGTTTTCTGAGTTCGTATAGATTTTAAGATCATCTACATAGAAGAGGTGTGTTAGCGCGTGTTCTGTATCTTTCGTTTTTATTTTGAACCCTTTAACGTTTTTTCTCAGTATTAAAGATAGTTGATTGAGGCAGAGGCAGAATAGTAATCCACTAAGGCTGTCCCCTTGGAATATTCCTCTATTTATGGGTATTTTTCTAGTTTTAAGATTTATGGCTATTCCTGATGGTGTCGGATTTGATCTGAGTTTAATAGTTGTTTTCCATTTTGCCATGACTATTTGTATGAATTTGGTGTATATTGGGTTTATTTTATATAGTTGTAATACTTTTACGATCCATGAGTGTGGGATTTTATCGTATGCCTTGGCATAGTCTATGAAACAAGTGTATAAATTTCGGTTTTTCTTGATAGCTTGGTTCATTACTATTGAGTCTATTGTTAATTGCTCCTTGCATCCTAGTGTTCCAGCTCGGCTGCCTTTTTGTTCTTCTGCTAAAATGTTGTGTACTGTACAATGGTTTGTGATGATTTGATTGATGCATCCTGTGATAACTTTATAAATTGTGTTGAGGCAAGTTATTGGTCTGAAGTTGGCTGGGTTTGATGTTCCGCTTGTTTTTGGTTTGATGTAAGTTATTCCTTCGCATATCTTCGCACTTATTTTGGATGGATCACTTAATACTTCATTTATAAGTTCGAGGATTTTTGGATGTAATTTTGTGAATTTCTTTATCCAGAAGTTGTGTATTTTATCTGGTCCGGGACATTTCCAGTTTTGTATCTTGTTTAGTTGGATTGCTAATATTTCCTCAGAGATACTGTTGTTTGCCATTTCTGGGATGTTGATGCATTCATTTTCTATTTCTTTGAGCATTTCAAATTGGTTGTTGTGTTGCTCTGGGTTGGACCATATGTTCTTCCAGTATGTTTCGACTGACTGTATGTTTGCTGTTTCTTGTATTTCTATGTTTTGTTGGCTTATCCTTTTGTAGAAATTTTTCTGGTTGTTTTGAAAGTACCTGTTGTCTGATTTCCTCGAATTGCTTTTCTTATATCGTTTCAGTCTGTGCGAGTGTACTTTTAACTTTTGTTTTATCGTGTCCATCACTTCGTTTATGTTTTCATTTGGAGGATCGTATCTGGTGTGTTTCCCGTATCTTTTCAGAATTCTGCTTATCTGGTTTTTTACTCTTCTGCTCTGGTTACCTCTTTTGTATTCTAGGAGTTGTGCTATGGACGCTCTTAGTTGTTTTATTTGATTCTGAATCCTTTCTTCCCATTTGGATGTTGTTTGTCTTCGATGGTTTTCTTGTTGTGAATCGTAAATTTTTCCACCGTTGCATTTGATTATTGCTGTTGCTAGGAGATAGATTGTGTTTTGGACCTCCTCTAGTGATTTGATATTTTCAATTTCTCCCTGAATCACTTCAGTATTGCATACATGTGTAATTAGTGCTAATTTTTTGGAATTGCTTTGTTTAGGAAGATTTGGTCTGTTTTCTAATGGTATCCGTTCCCACTTGGTTCTTGCTTCCTTTAATTCGTAGAGGATTTCTTGTTTTAGGTCGTCGTTATTTGATACTTCAATTTCTGTATCTGTATCATTGGTTATCTCGTTGTTTTGTGTTCAAGGATTGTCCTCTTCTTCTAGTGTGTTTCCTTGATTTCCTGTGTTGTTTGTTGTTAGATGTTATTATTATTATTATTATTATTATTATTATTATTATTATTATTATTATTATTATTATTATTATTATTATTATTATTATTATTATTATTATTATTATTATTATTATTATTATTATTATTATTATTATTATTTTTCTTGATCTCGCATACATGCGGCTTTTACTGATTCGGAACGGTATTCACATACAAGTCCCGAATCTTACTATTGTAAATTAAGGTGGCGTCTATTATTATTATTATTATTATTATTATTTTTAATAGATTTCACAGTGCTAAATTCACTGAATTAGTCATTACGCATCGGGTTCTTCCCAAGAACCTAGGATGTCGTAATGTATCGGCGTAGTATATTCGCTGATCCAAGCAGGGCAGCCTTTTGAATTTGACATATGGTGATTTTGTCTATCTTTAAATGTTTCATGTGCTTTCCAAGGTCTTATGGACTACTCAGCTTAAAGCTGGTATCATTTAGCCATCCCGGATACAAAGTATCAAAAGGATTAGGCTCCGTTTACATAATAAACTTGCGCACTATGTGGCAGGTATTCAGTATCACAGCCTTCTGGATGTCGGAGAAGGTGTTTTTAGGTAGTCCCAATTTGGCTATGTTGTCGTGTAGGCTCTTCGGCACAACGCCTGTTGATGATATAATAATTGGGACTATTTCCACATTGTTGCTGTGCCACATCTGTTTAATCTCAATCGCAAGATCCGCGTATTTGGCCAATTTTTCCTGGTGTTTGTTCAGAACATTGTGTGTGTTTGGCACGGCAACGTCAACAAGAAGAACTGAGTTGACTCTTTTATCTACCACCACGATGTCAGGTCTGTTATTCGTTACCTGTCTATCGGTAATAATGGACCTGTCGTAGTAGAGCCTAAAATTGTCATTATCGAGCACCTTCTGCGGTTGGTACTTGTAGTACGGTGTAAAGGTATTGAGAAGACCGAACTTGTTGGCAAGTTTCTGATGAATGATGTTGCATACTTGATTAAGTCGATGCATATAGTCAGTATTGGCCAACAAGCTACACGCAGCTGTTATATGTTGGATGGTCTCTGATGTTTGCTGACACTTCCTACATTTGTCGGATTGAGTGTTAGGATCCTTAATCACAAATTTCTTGTAATTGTTGGTGTTGATAACCTGATCTTGGATAGCCATCATGAAGCCCTCGGTTTCTGGGAAAAGGACTCCGCTAGTAAGCCATCGGTTTGAAGCTGCTTTGTCAATATGCGGCTGGTTAAGGTCGTGATGATGTCGACCGTGCAACGGTTTTTGTGACCATTGTTCCAGCTTCTCGGTATCTGACACTGTTTTGAAGTCTAATTCGGGCGTGGCGAGGTTCAGAGGTGAGTAATTTTTATCCGCCTTTGTTATGATTCGATGTAGCGCTGAGGTTTCGGCCTTTCTGTAGAAGAATTCGCATAATTTCATTACCTGTCGAGAATGCAGGTTGACAAGGTCGATTAAACCTCTTCCTCCTTCAACCTTCAACAATTTAAAGTAGTAAATGAGCAAATAAATCTTGGAAGTTCTCCAGTATTAAACTGTTTATTTTGATTGAATCTTCATTTTATACATAGATAAGACGTAATTGTAAAAGAAATATATTAAGTTATTGCAAAGATCAGCATGATATAGTTTTTTCCTGGTTTTTCTATATCATTGCGCAGTTATACTGATCTTAGAGGGAAATACATCCAGGATAATCCCTTGGGGCTAATAACATCTAGGCTTTAATATTGTTATGTCTTATTACTTCCATACTTGGTCTAGCCTTAACTACTTAATCAACATCAGGTACCTAACTACAAACAAACAAAATGTAACTTCAATATATCAATCTGACGATGCTAGTTTTTTAGCGAAACAGCTGTAATTGAAATTAGAACGTATTTTACCAATAAATAGTGTAAGTTTCATTCAACCGTTTAGTTGTTTACTGTTTTTAAAAAAATTAATGTTTGATTTTTTTTGTTCTACCATGTTAAAAACATACAGGGCTAGTTAAAAATAATTATAACATGTGCACGCAATAACTAACAAATCTATGAACCAGTTTCAGTTTCCTGCATATCCCTACCTATCCTGTTAGTATGTATACTTTCTAACTTCTATACATCATTTTAGGTTTTTTGAAATGGAACGTTTTAAAATCAACTCTTACTCAGCAAAATTATTCAGCACATCAAGTTGGTAGTGGATTCGTCTGCGGCGATTGTGGAAGAACCTATAAAGTGAGTTCAATGAGTTACTTTAATGTAATAAACATATTTCAGTTGAAATGCCCACAATTTTTTTATGAAAACCGTCTGTCAATAACTTTCCATCATATGACTGCCAAAAAGCATATTGTACTTCTTCTGGTATTTATAGATATTTCTTTTACAAATGTGACACCCTGTACTTACTTGTACACGTACCATATATGCCTATAGACTACCATCACAGTCTCCAAAAATTATTTTTTGTAAATATATTAGAAAAGTGCCAAACCACCCTAAGATCTGTTGGATGTCTTCTGTTTATACCAATTTGATGCTGATCTTAACTTGCAAAATCTCGCCCAATTCCATGACCTTCATGAAGAGTAGTATCTGTAACAGTACCAAAGACAGTAAAGCACCTTTTTGTGCAACTCCGTAGTGGCCAAGATGTTCAGCCTCTCTTCTGGACCCCTATTCTTGACTTCGATAGAATAAAACAACTAATAGAAAGTGGACATTGGTTCCATTGAAAATACCAAAACCGTATTCTTGAAATTTGTTGTCTTACTGTACCGATAGAAGAGGTGCTCCCCTAGAGAACAATTACTTACTACGACCTGAAAGATCTATTGTGGCTCACCCCTAGGTTATAGTCGTTTTATTAGCCCTATGCCTCTAATGAAGCTCATCAGGGTCGTTGGCGACACTTCCATGAAGTCATTGGGTTGATGCAGACCAAATTTATTGATCCTTATTCTCTCGAGCTCTCGGCAGTTACACAAGATATGCTCCATCGTTTTATCCTCAGTCTGACAAAATCTGCAGTCCGCACTCTCTGCCAGTCCAATTGTTTTCATATGCCTATTGAGGCGACTGTGTCCAGTCAGTAGTCCTATTATTATTCGTAGGTCCTGTCTGCTCATATTCAGCAGCTCTTGAGACCTCTTTGTAGAGAGATCTCCTACAAATGCCTTTGAGTGCCTTAAACCCTCTAGCCCAATTACTTCTATTGTTTATTTTTGAAAGCTCCAAGAGAAGGCATTAGGGATTTTTATTTTGGAACCATAAATGTCCTTTTGAAGTATAATAGAAAGTAGAACCTTAATCTTGGTTTTCTTTTCTGCTTAGTAAATTTTTAAGTTTGTAAACAAGGACAGTGGTGTAAGTGACAAAAAATAAAAAAATAAAAACAAAATATTGCTCCTAGGAACAGTTAACAAAGACAGACTTACTGATTTTATTTTTGCAAGAAAAAAATGTAAATCTATTCTGATAATTCATCAAACGGGTTTACCAACGATAAAACTTCTCTTTTGTTATTGATATCTGCTTCTCGTTGGTCATTTTGTATGGCGTCACAAAGACACACAATATTAATACTAAACTATGAAACTAAATAAATACAAATATTAAAAACAATACTAATAGTAAATTAAAAACAAGAACTAAATACAAAGAAGACACTAACTACAAAGGACACTGAAATCAGGAAGCCTGTGAAGAGAAACTTAGAATTCTCATTATTTGATATGTTGTTATTTAATTTTTCAGTTTTAATAAAGGTTTAGTTTTTTAGTGTCTTTTGTATTGGCACATACTGTATTATGCTTATGAAATAGAATGAAATGGAGTAATGAAATAGAATAGCAACTCCGAAAACAAGATCTCAAAAAATACACAATTGATATTCACATTATCTTCCATTGTCAAACATTCTTTATTCTGATTGGTTTAACCATTTGGCAACCTTGTTTAGACTTTCTTTTTTATTTACTTCTTTCTACAGTGACTGCACTTCTTTCTATCGATCTCAAAAATACAGTTTCATGTTACCAATAGAAAGGTGATAGAATTAAAGTAGGGAAAACTCCCTGGGGAGAGTTCCATTCTATCACCATCAGGAATAGGGGTCCTTTTCGCTTACAGTCAATATAGTAAAGCCTTAGACCTTTTGAAGGTGTTAGTTTTCTCTCATGTCATTAGCTCAGATATCCAGATATTGTTATCTGTACCACAGAAATGTTCTGCTGGTCCTATATAACGACTAGTGCCTCAAAGTCCAACTAAGTTTGACCTTTTTTGCTTAAAAATTGTGTCATTTTAGCTGTATGTATTGGACTTAAGGTTCATCAATCAGCTGGACTATCTGCAAATATGTTAATTTATTTTCTCTGCTGCATTCCTTTTATCTGAAATGACTAGCTATTTTCTCTTAATAAAAACACTCACATGTTCGTCTTCATAAACGTGGTCTATCCTTGTATAATTTGGTTTAAGTGCTCATTCCTTTCTCTAATTGTCCACTTAGATTCTCTGCACTTCGACCTACTAAGATCATTTGTGTCTTCAACTACTAAACTCTAGAATGTCAATATTTTTAGCGAAGCTAAGCAGCTTTCTATGCACTCTATGTCTATGTCTAATTTGATGGTTAGTCAGAACAGATCCTTATGGGATCTTATAAACCATTTGTAGAATAATGCTGCACATACGTATGGTATTTGATCTGTAGTTTCTTTAGCGTTTTCGCAGAAACGGCAATTGAATTGATACCTCTAAAGGCAGTAATATCGTAGTTGATTCTGTTCCCAAGAATCAAGTTCCTTTCTAGTGAGCTATCAAGAGATATTAAAACCATATTCAACATAAACAACAAATGTGTTGACAAATTATTAAATAATATCCAACATTTTGGTTCCTTCATAAATTTGAAAAGATTTTATAATTAAAAATAAAAAAAATCTTTCGCTGAATTGAGTTTACGATATGAAAGTATGTCCTGGTCATCACTTCTATCACTATTTCTAAGGCTTTTGGCTAAACAATACCATAAAACTTTCTTTTAAAGATACATTTTCAAAGTAAGCATATCTATTCTATTCTATTCTATTCTTCTGGGGTGCGTTTCATGCATGTACTGGAGCTCTAGGCTCATTGTACCCCCCTGAAGTAATCATACCAGGTTCGTTTCCTTCATGTATTCTAGAATGTCCCTGATATTCGCTTTCACGATTTCCTCTGGCTCAGGAAACTGAATGCCAAAGTGTCTCTGTCTAAGCCACTTAAAGCTCGGATAGTGACATATTACGTAAAGAGGAGTTTCGTCTTCCTCACCACATTTTCTGCATAATGGGTCCTCAGCGAGTCCTATTATGTTCATGTGTTTTCGGAGATGGCAGTGTCCTGTAAGCAGTCCCACTGCCTTTCTCAATTGGGTTCTACTTAGGCTGAGTAGTTCTGTAGTTTTCTCCCTGGATGGACCTGTTATGAATAATCTGGATTGCCTGAGTCCAGGCAGTTCCATCCAGAGTTTCTTATGTTGTTCCCTTAGTCGTTCCTCTATTGTTTCCCTTACATGTTGGTATGAGGTCCGATCTGAAGCTTCCCTGGCTAGGAGGTCAGCTTTTTCATTTCCAAGAATCCCTGTGTGTCCTGTTACCCATTCAAGGATAACCTTGTGGCGTTGTGCCAGTTCAGCTACAGTTCCTTGGCAGTGCTTCACTGTTCGTGACGCAGTGTGTACGCTCTCTATTGCTTTGAGAGCTGCTTGGCTATCACTTCTGATCCTGACAGTCCTGTTAGGGACTGTCTCGTTCAGGATGATTTCCGAGCATGTGTTGATGGCAACCACTTCAGCTTGCAGGATAGTCTCTACTGAACCCAGGTTGAGACTATACGTCTTCCCTGTATTTTCATTGTAGATTCCAATCCCAGTGCTGGTGCTTGTTTTGGATCCGTCTGTGTACCAAACGGATTCATGTTGTTTCCTAGTCTTGGTACGAGCTTCGTCCCTATCCGGAATATGAACCGTATATGGTTTGGAAAGGTCGTAGCAGATAGGTATTCTATCTGAGGGCATGCTCAGTAATTGATTATGTTCAATCTCTTTCGAGATTGTGGAATGGTACCTAGGGATCGCCCTGCCCCATTCGTTGTTTATTTTCAGCCTGTAAGCAGCTGCCAGTGCTTCCCTTTTCACAATAAGATGTAGTGGAGGTAGTCCCTGCATAGCTTCCAGGGCCGCCGTGGGCGTTGTTCTCATCGCCCCGGTTATGGCTAGACAGGCTACTCTCTGTACCCTGCCTAGCTGTCTAGATGCTACTGAGCATCTCGCTTTATGCCACCACACAACAGAACAATAGGTTATGATGGGTGCCACCACCCTCGTATAAAGCCAGTGCATCATACTGGGTTTAAGCCCCCACGTATTGCCCACAGCTCTTCTGCATGCCCAGAGAGCTCTTAGGCCTTTATCTGTTGTGTTTCTAATGTGGTTGGAGAGGGTTAGTTTGCTATCTAGGGTTACCCCTAGGTATTTGACTTCCCCTTTAAACTTTAGCGTTTGGCCCCACATTCGAAGTTCCCTCAAGTCAAGGTTCCTTCTGAGGGTGAACGCTATCACGGAGGTTTTTGCCGGATTAGTTGACAATCCCTCTTGTCTGCACCATATCTACTATTTATGGTTTTTCATTTGTCATTCAAAGACCTGAAACGGATTTTGATGTGATCCTTACCAGAGTTATACTAACTGCTCTTAACCAATTTAACTTATCCAATTACTTTGTTTTTAAAATATCATTTTACTTGTTTAATTACTATAATTATTTAATAATTTTTATATGTTTTAGCTGAAGAGTTCCCTTAGGAATCATAAAAAATGGGAATGTGGCAAAGATCCTCAATTTTCATGTCCTTTTTGCAAATATAAAGCCAAGCAGAAGATGCACATTATACGTCATATTGATAGGATGCACAAAATTGAACTGTCGCATATGTCTGAGGATATAGAAAATAAAAGGAAGTTGGATGTGAAATACTGGAACAAAATTAATAATAGTCCCATTATCGCTAATTACTAATCAAGCTAGAAATGATTTATTGAATTGATTAGAATCCACTAGGTGTAGATAGACCCAGTGATTTTTACTGGAGAAATCCGAGACTTTTTTCTCATTAATGTTTTTTATTTAAAATTGTTTTTGTCTCTTAGTTTGTAACTATTATTAGTTATATTCGTGACGGCGTAAATTGTCTAATATAATAGACAATAAACAAAGTGATGTCAAATATAGTTATTGTCAAAAAATGAATCCAAACAATTTTTATATCAGATTATTAATAAGTAGATAAGATCAGTCAAATAAAACATTATATAAAACAAGTTCCTTTTTTGTGATATTCGTGCTATATTTTAAAATAATTCATTTCCTATGTAATTATAAATATTGTTTGGGATCATATTTGATAAGAATTGTACTTCTTTTTTATTTTTTACTTTATATTCTTTTTAGTTTTTAAATGTTGTAGTGTTTATGTAAACGTGTACTTATTATTTTTTTTATATTTGAGAAAAGTGGTATATGATACTTTATTGATATATTTGATCATTTGAGAGAATTCCATATTATTTTTTTATTCATACATAAAGAATTTACTTAGAATTTTGATCTTATTTTAGAATGGAAGTTTACTTTTCGTTTTTAACATTATAATATATCTTTTAACTGTAACAATGTTGCTATTGTAATAATTGTCAGAGATTTTGCTAAATTGGAGTAAGAAATGTGTTTATAGTTTTTTTTTTTTTTAATTTCAATTGACATTGAAGCAAATAAAGCTTCTTAAAAGTACATTTAGTTTGGAAGCAAACAAAAACATAGTACATTAATCTCTTGTAATTAATTTATTTAAAGAATTTTTACAGAAATTAAAACCATATTCAACATAAACAACAAATGTGTTGACAAATTATCAAAAACAATCCAATATTTTGGTTCCTTCATAAATTTGAAAAGATTTTATAATTAAAAATAAAAGAAAATCTTTTAATTAAGGAACCATGGAGCAAGATTGTTTTTTGGTATTTTTTGAAAGATTTTTTTATTTTATATATATTTTAAGTGGGTGTTATTTCTTTAAAATGATTTTTTTTAAATATTAGTTATTGTTTCTTTTTTAAAGATATAGTTAAAAGGGATAAATAACTCCATTTATTTTATTTTATCTGTTTATTTAAATATTTTAATATTTTATATTTTGGACTCAATATTTTATAAAACATTTGCCAATAGTAATATGCTTCTCTCAAAACAAAAACTATTTTTTCCTTTAATTAGTTTTTAGTTCACAATAATACTTATAGTGATATAAACCAGCTAGTGATATAAGTGCCTTATTAAATTGCCTATTTAAATCGTGAAACGCTTTTATAATATTAAGCCTTGTTGACATTTCGTCTGCAATATTACCTATAATAAGACTTTTATACTTTTATATTTTTGTAATCATTTTTCTAATGCAATAAAATATTCATTTAGTTGACCCATTTGATTTTTTTTTATTACGCACAACAAGAAGCTCCAATATTTTTATTCCTAAACTATTAAGAATGTACGAAAAAGCTACCCTCCAATCTGTAGTGAATTACTTTAAGTATAGTGTCACTTTTAATAAAAAATTCAACAATGGATGTTAGTACAATAAATTACACACAACAAACATCCTAGTGTTATAATAAACTTTTTGACTACTTTGATGTATTTTTACATCTTTAATTAAACCATTGTACTAATTTTGTTTGTTTTTAGGTCTTGGTTATTGTGTGTACAAAAACTATACTGAATGCTTAAAATGCCACAAGAAATATAAATACAAGAAAAACTGCGTACAGCACATTCGTCTACAGTGCTACAAGGATCCGCAGTTTGTTTGTAGCATTTGCAACAAGAGTTACAAATTTAAAAAGGATCTGATTCGCCATGTTGCTGAAGTTCATTTACCAAAACTTTAAATTTATAAACTTTAATCTTCAAAAATAGACTATAATCTAGTGGACAGCCACTTTACATTTTATTGAATTTGTAAACTCATGTATGTTGTCAGTAATGTCTTTTTATTGTTTTAATTATCACTGTGTCTTGTTTTAATTGTTGCAGTTTTTTAGTTATAAGTTAAATATATTCTTTTAATATATTGAAAGTGAAATAAGTAAATTATATTCAACTTTTTACACAAATATATTTTTTAATTTTTATTTAAAATAAGTATGTTTATTGATTGGGTAACCATTTACTATATCTACTTATATTTTGTTAAACAGTGGCTCTAATATATCCCATGCTTTGTTCACTGCAAAATATTCTGTACTAAAGTAGGTTTTATTACTTTTATATTAAATTTTATTTAATTAGGTTAGTTAGGTAGTCTTTAAGTTATTGTATTGCTTTGAATAATTAATTTTAGTCTGTAGGTAAGCCTCTTACCTATATTTGTTTATTTTAACCAATTTTCTTAAACTATCCACATATGTAATTTGTAGAAGAATATTGTTAACAAAAAAAAAATATTTAAAATGTTTCTGCTTCTATGTTTATCACCAATTTTTAAACCATATTATTTTAAGGACGATTATCTTATTAGACTATGATATAATTTGTTTGCTCATACATTTTTAAAATAAATATATACTCACAAACTTTGCAGTACCAATTTATTTCACATTATTTGTCAAAGCATTTAGGAAAGTCGTTCTTTTTAAGAAGTACTTGGCATTTTAAAATTTTATCCATTTTGAAACTTTTTAAGAGCTTTTCTACACTAAGCACTTATAGTTTTTCTTGAGATTACAAATATTTTAAAGCAATCACAAGAATTTGACAATCAGTTTAAAAAAAAATATTATAAAACTTCAAAATATAATAGTGACTTCTGAGATTCAACTTGAAGTCATTTGGGCGATAATCAATTACTGATTTAAGGAAGAATTCCAAAATTGTTTTAGTCTTTTTTACAGTTTGTTTTAGATGCATATTCGAAGCAATTTTGACTTCTATCTTGTTGAACTTGTTACTTTTATTTGATTTGCTTCAGAAAATAAACACCAGTACAATAACTAGCTATGTGCTTTGTAGAATGTTTAATGTCAATTGAATTGTTGTAGTATTGAAAATTCTGGTTTTTTTTAGAGTCCATTACATGCGAAAAATGTAACAAACCTTACTCTAAGAAGACCTCTCTTTACTATCATCAACTTAGATACTGCGGAAAGGATCCAAGCAACATTTGTCCGTTTGAATTTTGTAATTACAAAACTCACATATCTAGTAATTTAAAAAGGCATTGTCGCTCGCGTCACAATACTATTATTTAAATAAAAAAAATTATTAGAATTATTAAATTATAATTTGTATGTAAATAACGAAAATTTTGATTTTAAAAATTATGTTGGTAGCACTGTGTCTAATTTATAACATTTGACAGTTTTGAAATTTAAATTATCAAATGTTAATGTTTTTAAATACAAATACTTTCTTAAAGAACATTATATAATTAATAAAGTGCTATTAGCCACAACTGTCATTGTCGTCTTGTCATTAAAAACTTCACTTTTGTTGCCAACCATGTAAAACAAAAATTTGCGCGCCTACTTCATATTAGTTATTATAATTATTGCTTATAGTAGCAGTACAGCTATTAAATGTTAATGGTTCTTCGGTTATTTGGCTTGTTGAGGCATAAGAAACATTCATTTCAAAAATGTAATCGTTAACTGGATTGAATAACGTATGCGCATACTGTCAGACGCATGCTCTAATCTACAAAACATGTTTCAGATAATATGTCGGTTTAGAATGAACTCCAGAGTGTATTAAGACACATTTTTCGTTGTTTTTTAATAATTAATTTAGTGTTACTGATTGGTTTCTCGCGTAATATTAAAATATAGTGCATTCTAAATATTCAAAAGGGTTTTGTAAATTGTTTGAAGTGAAATTAAATTTACAGAACAAGTAAAAAGTACCTTCTGATACGGTACGATTGTATCTACAAGTTGAAACACCTTTGTAAGTATTTTTAAAAAGTATCTCGGTAATTAAAATATTAAATACCATCTTATATCTAATAAATGTTATTTGCCATTTATATATAGAATAAAATTCAACTTTAAATATATAAATAAGAGGTTTTGTATAAAATGCCAATGTCTATTGATAGTTACTAATTGGTTGCTAGGGAAGCCGTGCGATTTACTTCACAGCTGTGCGTTTTCTTTACCGTGGGTTATAAGACATTGGTTGAGGACTGTGGTAAGAGAAATTTTAAAATGTCATCACCAGGTATAATTATTCTAAGTTGTGTTGCAAACAATTGTAATTGTAATATTTTGGACACTTCGTAATTTTGAATTTAAGAACAAAAAGTTTTTAATATTTCCATCTTGTATTATTCAAAGGGAATACTGGTATAAGATTTTAGAACATCCAAAGATCAAAGGTTGTGTGAAGATAATTTTGATTATAATGCATTTACAAAAAAATTGTTTTGTCTTTGCAACCTTTGATAATAAAAATTTATGTGTGTTGTTTGCTTATTCATCCAAACGATGTGTCTTGAAATTGTTTAATTATAATTATTTCATTGAATAATTACATTTCAATTAAATAAAATATTATTTTTTGTAGTGAAATAATTATAATTTACCTACTACAGGGTCGACAACTCTCATTGTATTATGTTTTTCTGTGGTTCGGACCATAAAATCTACTTGTTGTTCTAGACATAAAACATTACTGTGGGCATTAGCAGCCGGATGCTGTATTTGCTGCCCGAATGAAACGAAGGCAGCTATAGCAATACCAGCTAAAAGGTGCTAATTGGTTTGTACATGTGTGACACACTAATGTTTTCCTCCTACTTTTATGACTATTAATTTTTTTTAAATGTTATGAGTCAGAATCGAACTGGATCCCTCTGCGTGAGAGGTAAGCACGTATACCACTGCGCCACGATCAGGCGCTGTAGTAAACGCTTATGTTGTAGAATTTATACTATTATGTATTTGCTCGCCTTCATCGTGAGGTATTCAGAATCGAACGATTCAGTTTAAAATCGAATGCTCTCTTTTTGTGTTTTAGACTTTTTTTCTTTATTATTTAAAGAATTTTGTTTGAAAACGCGCTCACTTTGTAGAATTGGTATAGTCGTTCCAATATTAATTGCTTAAATCCATTTAAAAGGGTCATACAGAGTGAGGCTTCAAAGTAGAAAGAATGGTAAAAAAACGACATATTTCTCCCGTTAAAAATCCACTCTGTATCATCGGAACCAAGCTCTCTCTAGACTGTTAGGCTGTATGATACTTTTAAATGGATTTTAGCAATTAATATTGGAAAGACTATAATAATTTATATTATTTCTGATTTAAAAATGTCAAATCCACACTTTTTGAAAGCTATGGTAAAAAAAATCGTGGCGTTATGAGTTTTTCGCTCATGGGTTGATAAATAATACTTTTTGTACTATTTTTGGTGTTCATGTGATTGGTTTTCCGGTAAGGTAGGTAAGGTAGTATATTGTGCAACAAGGTGGAAAAGTGTCTTTTCCACCGTGTTGCACACCATACTTTTTCTACGGCTGCATATTAATAATAAAAATAAAGAAGTGAATTCATAACATTTTATTATTATTATTATTATTGGTTATTAAATAAACGGCACATACTTAATACAAAAAAAAACTAATTTAATTAATATTGTAATTAATTGTTACAATACTGGTGTTTTATTTTTTTCTAACAGCAGCTATCAACTGTAGGAAAAAATCTACCTCACGGCTGAATTCCCATTTAAATGTACGTGGTGTTAGTCCGGTCAATTTAGACATTCGAAGTTACATAAAGTCCCAACAAGCTGAATTTCTCTGATATTGTTCAAAATATAATTATAAACAATGCCTGGAAGTTCCCCATCATTCCCGTTTAAGGAAAAAATTTTATTCAAGGTCAAAGGTAAAAAAAATGAGTTTTTCGCGATTTTCATCAATACGGTAAGTTTTATCATAAAAGTACCTTAGACCAAAATTGTAGATCATAAAATTATCCATAAAAAATGTATCAATTCTTTTTTCCCAACGTGCCACTGTTTCTGAGATATAACGATTCAAAAAGTTATAAAGGCTGTTATCGGTTATAATTGCACAAGTGCATAAAAATTACCGATAATTTTGCAAGAAAGCGTGTTATCTAAAAATTGCACGAGATTTTTTTCATATTTTGGCGAAAGAGCCCGACTCCGAAGGAGGAGGGCTCTTTTACAAAATGTGAAAAAAACGGAGTGCAATTTTTATAGATAACACGCTTGAATGTAAAATTATCTGGTCATTTTTATGCACGAGTGTAATTCAATGGAATATTTCACGAATAAACATTTTTTCACTTTTTGAAGTATATCTGACATTTATCAGTATTGTCAGTCAGTGTTGTTGTCATGACGACGGGATGTTTTCGCTTGGTGTCATGACGACGGGATGTTTTCGCAAGGGTGTCATGACGACGGGATGTTTTCGGTTATAATTGCACAAGTGCATAAAAATTACCGATAATTTTGCAAGAAAGCGTGTTATCTAAAAATTGCACGAGATTTTTTTCATATTTTGGCGAAAGAGCCCGACTCCGAAGGAGGAGGGCTCTTTACAAAATGTGAAAAAAACGGAGTGCAATTTTTATAGATAACACGCTTGAATGTAAAATTATCTGGTCATTTTTATGCACGAGTGTAATTCAATGGAATATTTCACGAATAAACATTTTTTCACTTTTTGAAGTATATCTGACATTTATCAGTATTGTCAGTCAGTGTTGTTGTTATTGGTGTCATGACGACGGGATGTTTTCGGAGTGCAATTACCGCTGTAATTTTTCGGTGTCATGACGACGGGATGTTTTCGCTTGGTGTCATGACGACGGGATGTTTTCGCAGTGCAATTACCGCTGTAATTTTTCGATAATTGCATTCCTCTTATGACATATATTATACATGAGGGAAATATTCGCTGTAATTTTTCGATAATTGCATTCCTCTTATGACAAATATTATACATGAGGGAAATATTCGTCATAATATGCACAAGTTTCCACGCCATCTATGAGGTAGTGTACTTAGCGCGTTTTTTTAACGTGGTTTCCCAATAGGCCTACTCCACGGGTCAGTTGTAATCCTGTTTAATAAAAAAACTATTACAAAATAACGGAAATTTTGAATGATTGGAAAAGATAAAAGCGATGTAAATTAAAAAAAAGTATTGAAGTTTCAAATTCTTGTTCTTCTTCTTGATCTTCTTCTTCATCTTCATTTTGATGTAAGTAAATTACGTCAATAGCGATGTATCTCATGAAACTTCGTCGGAGTAAAACGGAATCTTCCATTGTTTGTGATTTAGTATTAGAGCACGACCGGCCTTGACAATTTGTGCATGCCAAAGAACAAAACAGTCCGACCTTTTTGCAGCCACATTTAGCACTGCATCCCTTTTTGCAGTTGCAAAAAATAGTGTTCAGCAGTTTGTCCGGCGCAGGTGGAAGTCAAGTTTGAACTGGCTCTAATATATTGTTGACCAACTTCGAACCCCAGTCTATAGGGTCTAGCTGAAAACCAAAACAGACTTGGACTTGGTAATATACTCGAAAAAGATGTTGGTGATCAGCAACTGAGGTTGGAGGAAGACAAGCCAATTGAACTTGTTTTTTATTTTTAGTAGTTTTAACAAAACATGCATATCGATGCTTATCTAAACAGGTAGTTTTTTTAGGAGCTCCGTTCATAGAAAGTCTTTTTAAAAACTTCAGCACATTGAATTAAATCTTGTTTTTCAAACTCTAGATGTATACAGGGTGTTTCAAAAAAAAGGTAACACCGCCTCTAGGATAGGTAAAAAACAGAAAAATAATTGGGGTTTGCTTAGTAAAATTTTTTTCTAACGCCATCCGTTTTCAAGATAAAGGGCGTTGAAGAAAATAAAAAATTACACATTTCTTACGATTTTGCCGAAACTACTGGCACCATTGCAATGAAATTTTATACGAATATGTTTTGGAAGCATCAAAAACTTTTTCTATTGGAGCAAAACTCTATTTATTGTTGACTTATTGTCATAACAATCAATAAATGTGAATTTTACATGGCAAACTTAGAGAAAAGCGAACTTTATCATTAGTTTATACCAGGAGCGATTATTACTTCATAATTTTCAAATCAAAATATTCCGAGAATGGTACATAATATCGAGTTTTACCAAGAGTACCTTTTTGGTGTAGAATTAAACGATGTTTATGTTCACTTGGAGTTTTGACTAATAATTCTACCCTAAAAAAAGTTATGTTGAATAATACGTTGTATGATTCGTGTAACTAGCGCCCTCTATGAGAGTTAGTTATAAAAACAAATTCATGGGATATATCAGCTTCCAAAACATATTCGTATAAAATTTCATTGCAATGGTGCCAGTAGTTTCGGCAAAATCGTAAGAAATGTGTAATTTTTCATTTTCTTCAACGCCATTTATCTTGAAAACGGATGGCGTTAGAAAAAAATTTTACTAAGCAAACCCCAATTATTTTTCAGTTTTTTACCTATCCTAGAGACGGTGTTACCTTTTTTTGAAACACCCTGTATACGTGGCGTACTCATGCATATTATGACGATAACAACTTTTATAACTCTTTGAATAGTTATATCTCAGAAACGGTGGCTCGTAAGAAAAAAAGTATTGATACATTTTTTATAGATAATTTTATGATCTACAATTTTTGTCTGAGGTGCTTACCGTTCTGATGAAAATCGCAAAAAAATCATTTTTTTGACCTTTGACCTTGAATATAATTTTTTTCCTTAAACGGGAATGAAGGGGAACGTCTAGACATTGTTTATAATTGTGTTTTGAACAATTTCACAGAAATTCAGCTTGTTGGGACTTTAGATAACTTCACCCTCATTTTTTGGTGTAAATTGACCGGACTATGTGGGAAAAGACCCGTGAGGCAGATATTTTCCCACAGTTGATAGCAATACGTTACTTTGTAGTTCTGTCAAATGTATCAAAAGCACCACATTCCATAGCAGCCGTAGAAAAATTCATTATAGCACTACTTAATCAACATCAGGTCTGATAAAAAAAATATGATGATGAATTTCGAACCAGCTGTCATTGACTAAAAAGTTACGCCTTGGAATAAATTAGTGGATGTTATTTGTTCAATTTGATTGAAAGATGTTAAAGTGCTGATTTGTACCAGTTTTTCAATTAAATATTTTCAAAATATTGTATTTTTAATATTTCTGATTTTAGTTTCATATTTTACGTGTAGCGGATGTTTTAAAAAGTACAGACATAGCCAATCTCTCCACAAACATAAAAAATACGAATGCGGAAAAACGCCACAATTTAAATGTGCTTTTCCTGGATGTACCTACACTTGCAAAATCAAAGGAAATTTAACTACCCATCAAAAAAGACACACTAACAAGAATTTATTAGATTTAGCTATAAATCGTTACAGATTGTAAAAATAAATACCTATCTATCTCTTTTATTTTGTCGTTATTTCCATCCATATCTGCATTTTTTTATGTTTACATTGATTTAAGTAATAATTAGATTAAATAAAATGATTTTTTATCAAAAGAAAACTACACCTTGTATATTAGAATCTATTATTAGTAAAATAGTTTTTTTTTTAGTTCCTGAGGTAGTGGACGCTGCCACACAAACTGACTCCCGTTCAAATAAACGAAGATCATCTAGTTCTACGTCTAGGAGTGGTGATAAACGTGATCGGTCCAAATTAGTTTCTAAAACACCTAAAATTAAAAGACATACCAAACCTGATAGGGTTTCTTTAAGAAATAAACCTTCTAATGTATCGCAAGCACTTCCTCAAACAGTACCGAGAAGAACTTACAATTACGGTCCAAAATGTGAGCCATGCATTTTATTGAAAGAAATGAATCAACCGGCTTGCGAGGAATGTCGAAATGTGCAAACAATCAGAAATACCAAAAATCCTAACGTAAGAGATGAAAAGAAATCTAGAAAAAAAGAAAATGATAAATCGCCAGAATGTAAAACGCAAAATCAGGTGAACAGTCCAGTTAAGAAAGTCGGTAACAATATTGTAGCTGGAGATGATACTGACGAAATGGAAGAAGAAGAAGAGGATTGGAATAATGATGGTGATATGGAGTACGTTTCTTTAAACGATTTAATTGCAACACATTTGATGGATTAGATAAAAATCTTTTAAAAAAGTTGGATTTTATAATTTAGGAAAATTTATTTTTAACTTCTAGTAGTGAAATTTTTAATATTCTAAATGCTTCTTTGTTTTATTACTAAATAATCCAAATATCCAAAGGATTTTTTAGGTAGTTTGTGAAATATACTTACAGGGTGATCATTTAAGGGTAGCGAGCGGCCATATCTCATAACATATTGATAGTATATATTTGAGAAAAAAAAATCATGATAAAAGTCGCTGTCAAACGTCCGCTAGAGGGCGTAACAACCAACACCAAGTAGAAAAATGGGATTTGTGTAGAATTTTGCATAATAAAAGTATATCGATGATATCATTTTCATATTTACTGACCATTTCCTCATATTTTTGGTCTAAAACGTTTTGTTCCTTCTATCAAATTAAAGCGGTGGGGGAGGTTCAATTGATTTTTAAAACAAACCAAGATTTCTCACGTTTCGCTTGACCGATCTCAACAAATTTGGGCTCATATGAAAGAGCATAATTTACCCTACAAAACGCTTACATAATTTTGACTTTTTGATTTTCGTCTTCGCCGCTAGATGGCGTTAACTGAAATGATAGCCAATTTTTGAGTTTTTTTTAAATCAAATGTAATGGTATATTCATTTTTATATATTTTAAAAGAGGATGAATTTTTCTATTATTAAATGAAGAAAATTAATCATCTATTTTATTTTGATAAAAAACAGTGGCGTGCCATTTTTTAATGTAATAAAATTATATTTTGATCAATATTAACGGTTCAAAAAAAAGTAGATGATCAATTATGTTCATTATATTATAGACAAATTTATCCTCTTTTAAAATATATAAAAATTAATATACCATTACATTTGTTTTTTTTTGAAAAAACTCAAAAATTTGCTGTCAATTCAGTTAACGCCATCTAGCGGCGACAGCAAAAGTCAATAATTCAAAACCAAATAAGCGTTATATAGTGCAAATTATGCTCTTTCATATCAGCCTAAGTTTGCTAAAATCGGTCAAAAGAAACGGGAGAAATCTTAGTTTGTTTATGAAAAAAATTGAACTTCCACCACCGCTTTATTTTCATAGATAGAACAAAACGCTTAAGACAAAAAATATGGGGAAATGGTCAGTAAATATGAAAATGAAACCATCGATATACTTTTATTATGCAAAATTCTATACAAATCCTATTTTTCTACTTAGTGTTGGTTGTTACGCCCTCCAGCGGACGTTTGTCAAACTCGAAAATAATTTACAGCAATTTCTCTTGGCGACTTTTCTCAAATATATACGACCAATATCTTATGAGATATGGCCGCTCGCTACCCTTAACTGATTACCCTGTACAATAAGAAACAATTGATGTTTGTTATAATTGTTAACATTGTAACGTTTTACTAAAAATAATAGTTTTTTATAATTTTTGGAAAATTCATCGACTTTTCTAATTCATTTAAAATTTTTAATTTCTATTTTACCTCTTCTTCGAAAAAAATTTTCTCCAACTACTGTTGTGTTCATACTATTTTTATAGAAAAACGTACAAGGCTAAGGCTAATACCCCTTTCCAATGATAATAAATAGCCTGTACATTTTCTAGATGTATTGTGCTAGCTTCTAGCCGTAGGCTTTTCTTTCCCTTGAAATCTGCATTGACAGACCTTCACATTATCTTTATCTTCTTCCTGACAGAGTGCATAAGGGTCTTACATATCCTTGATCAGCTTTTGTGTCCTGTTAAAAGACCCAGGATTTTTGTTATGAATTCCTTCGCCTGTCTAAATACTGAGACTTCGTTGATTCCCAATTAATTCTGGTCCTTTAGGAAGTTTCGCTGCGTGGGTGGTACCCACTGTGTTTGGGTACCCAAGATTGTTTTGTTGCCCACTTCTACCAAGGCTTCTATGGAGTCCCAAACCAAACCTGTAGGAACCACATCGACTGATAATTGGTCAGGCGGATTATCAGTTTCTTTTGAAAACAGGTCTTAGCCAAAGTAGATTACCTTAATAAGTATTTAAGTTTTTTTGGAATTCTTTTAAAAAATTATTAGGTACTATTGTTTCTATAATTTTTACAATGGATTGAAAACGTCAGGTTGCCGTCCCATTGCTTGTATATACTGATTACTCATTAAACAAGTAATTATTTTGCAACAAAATATATTAATTTTAGTCTCACTTAGTCTCCCGTAAAAATGGATCAATTATAAGGTACCAAAAAAGCAGTTCCACAATATCTCGATGTCTACTTTACGCATACCAACCTTGCATTCTTAAATTTATTTAAAAACAAGGAAATTGGAGTATTGCTGGTTGACATATTGCTAATATTCGACACAAATAGGTACCTTAAATGTAAGAAGTTGCAGATTTAAGATTGTGTGAGGCGTATTTTAGGTGAATACTTGACTTAAGAAAATCACACGGTGCCCAGCGTTGGCCAAAGGAGATTTTACATAAAACTGTAGGAAGCACAATAATCCTAACAAGGTCTAAGTGTAGCTTTGTCCTTAATAGTATCCCGCAGTTTTTGAATCCTTGCAATTAAATTATTAGTTATTTGTAGGTTTATCTTAATATTTTTCATATTTATTTGGTGAACTTAATTTATTTGGATCGGCCTTTTTTTTTAAATTCTTAAATATTACTTTCAATTTTGTTCCCATTTTGATAAAATTTTAAAAGTATATTGACAGACCATACTAAACCATACTAACACTGTTAAAAATATATGATGAGAGATTAAGGGGCGGTTGCGTAAACGCTTATCAAACCTCTGTAATTTAACAACGTGTTAACTCTATGTTAAATTGGTAAAGGTTGCACCCCTTGAGGTGCATGCGGCTAATTGAATTTTTAAAAATAGTTTGATAAGTACACAAAAAATGTAAAAATTGATTCTTGGGCTACATTGTTACATTTTTTGAAGTGAATAAGTAGACGAGACAAAAATTTTATGTTTCGTAATTTATATAAACTTTGTTACTTATTTTTTGTTACTGAATTAACTAGATGCTTGATATAATTATATTTAAAGAGATATTTTAAATTATTTTAACGGTTTAATGGTTTTGAGTAAGTAAAGTAGTTCATCAAAATTACAGATTACTATTCAAACAAGAGATTTTAATATTTACTAAACATAAAATTTGAGTAGGGAAAACAAAGGTCTTTAATTTCTTTTTTTAATACTGTTAATTCCTCAAGTATTTATTCTAGTAGTTTATATGTTTAATTCATTTGAATCCATATAAAAAAATTAAAATGACAGATTACCATCAAAACAAGAGAATAATTTATTATTTATAGATTTTGTTGGTAAAAGTCCATAAATATATAAATCATAAGGTTCGTTTTTTTATACGAGAAATTAAATTAAATTAACCAAAATCTAACTATTGCACATACACTTTTCAAAAGTTAACAGAGTGTTAGCTAACACAGGTTTAATAAGCGTTTATGCAACCAGCCGCCCTAAGTCTGTAAAATTAACTATAAAACCTAGGTTAAGTGTTAAGTAGTTCCTCGGTCTAAGATCTAAATGTTGCCTTCAAAAAAAAATTCTTATGACAGATCAAAAGAAGACTTTTTTAGGAAAGCTGTCAAAATTTCATTATATTTGAACGATTACTTTGTGAGTTATTAAAGTTGGATTGAGGCTAATTTTGATATTTGAGAAAAATAAAGATCAAAAGTCCTTGTGTTACTACGACATTGCTTTTTGAATTTATGAGTACCGATTATGCTGATTGCTCTAAACGACACAGTCAATTCGTTAAACATTTGGAAAAGAAAGAAAAACGATGGCTTAAATACATGAATTAGGTTTTGTATTACTGCTCCATCTACCGTATTTTCCAGATCTGACACCAAGTGAATACAGACTGGAAAGATATTTCGATTGGATTTGCAGGTTATTACTAAAACTGAAGCATATTTTTACAACAGCAAGAAAAATAGTTCCTCAAAAATGGTACGGAAAACATAAGCTTAAAAGAAAACTATATTGATGAATCAAGTTGGATATTAATTGAAAAGTTGCATTATTATTGATCGATTTAACATGAGCTCAACCTCTCTGCGCTTCTTTAGTTTATCTGAATGGCTTAAATAGACCCAAAAGCGTGGGTTAAATAAAAAAATGTATATGCAGAATTTAGAATTTTTTTTTGTTTTGAATTTCAGTTGTTATTAATGATTTATCATTATTATTAAAAAACCAAATTAAACTATTTACAAATTTGACTGACTCTAAAATTGCTAGTATAGTATTTGCAAGTATAGGCTCAGTAAGGAAAAAAAATTAAAATGTTATCAAAATAGGATTTATATAAAATAGGAAGGATACTAACTAAGGAATTTAAGGTCGAAATAGTTTCCAAATAAATTTGGTTCACTGGAATTGTAAGTAATTTTAAGTAATTATTATATTATTTATTATATTATTATTATTTTTACTAATAGTGTTTAGTTCTCCATATCACCACAAAATCCAATTAGAAACAGTGTTTATAAATTAATTTTTTATAAAATTAATTAAATAAATGAAATATGAAAATTAATTAATTGTTTAAATAATTGTAATAATGTAATAAACAGTTGTGCAGATAAAACTTTGTTTTTTATGCAAGACATCTAGATTTACCATACCACAAATAGACATGGTCACAAATTTTAGAAAAAACAGTGGATGGACAATGTTCTTCTTTAGGTAACTTGTAAATACTTTTCATAAGATTTATACTATATTGTATCTTCCACAGGTATTAAGCGCGCCGGGTCGATCCGCATTTTTCTTGTATATTAACATAGTTCAATTTTATCATAACTGGTATGCGAGCCAAAATAATAAACTCTTAAGTATAAAGGGAGAATAGTATTATTTGTTAATATTGAAAAATTAATCTAGGTATAAAAATTTAAACTAAAATTACTGATAAAACAAAGCTTGTCTTACAGCAGTAAGTTTGTTATCTGTTTTATTTAATACACCAAAACTGAGATATTTATTATTTCAATTTTCATAATTATAAATGAAAATAATTTTATATATTTATGAAGATAATCTTTTACAATGCAAAATTAATGTAACTAAAAGAAAATGAACACCATTGACAACGGCGCTAAAACTATAAACAGATCAGAGAACTATAATAATTTATGGCCTTCTTTCCCTAGAGCATCTAGACAAAAACTTGTGGTATGTCTAGAGTATATTCTTTATTAATGATGTATTTGACATCATGATTACTGGGTTATAGTGTTATGGTAATTCACAAGCAGATTAAGTTGTAAACAAAAGGTCACACAGCAATTTCCCAAAAATAATCTGTTTTTAATTAAAAAATAGTTTTTTTTTTCTTGGAAATCGGACACAGTTTTAAAACATTTAAAAAGCCCAGTTTTTTTATAATATTTTATAAATATTGCATTATTTGTCAGTGAGCTACGAGTGTATACAATAGTGATAATGATAATAGTGATTTTAGTGTTGATAATTGGTTTCTTGAAATTGATTTTCAGATAAAAACCCGATAAAAATGGTGTTTTAAAAACTTGTAAATCGTTTATTACACTACTTCGTGATGCATGAATAAACAATTGGAAACATTAAACCATTAAACTTTGTCTTTTGTGTAATTTTTGTTTGTATTTGTTGTACGAGGGGCCAACTATACGAGACATCGAGATTAAATATTATCAATACGGTACTAGCATTGAATATTATCAAAATTTAACTTAATTATATGGCATAATAATACTAGTTATGGTCTTAATACCTTATAATTATTAATCTGATGGCATCAAAACAAGTATATTTGTAAATTTATATTTTTAATATTTAAAAATAAAATTAGAACCGTTAAATAATAATATTATTACATGATTGGAATTATTTATAAATGTCAATTAGAACAGAGCTCCTCAACATTTTTAGGAGTTGGGTGAAATTGTAATATTGCGATTAGTATAATTCGTTATCGATTCAGAATCAGCCCTGGTGGTTCTCCGATTTTGATAAGCACTGAAAGTTCTGTCCAGTTGCAAATTATCGATCTCAGCTGTTTTCTTATTTTAGTTACCTGTTCTTTCACTTGTTTATTGTTTGCTTTTTTGTAAATAGAACATCTAAAAATATTTGTTGTTAAAATAACAATATATTACACAGATATTTTATTATTTGCCTCTCTGCTTCGCACATTTTAAATAATTATTATTTTTTCAAAATCGAAACAATGAAAACCGGACGCAAAACTCAAGGAAATGGCAAAAAAATTTACAGTTAGTGTCAGAAGCTCAAAAAGTGTTTTATTTTCTTTCAAGGTCTGAATATAATAATAAAAATTATTTACTTGTTCGGCACTAAGCATGTGCTTTTAAGTTTTAGGCACTATCCAATTAGGGTTAAATTTGGATGTTTTGCAATTCCAACAATTTTTCAAAAAGAAACAGCTTTTTAAAAAAAATCAGGTAAGGTTGTATGTGAGTGGTTAATAATGTTGACCCTTCACCGCGACTCTGTATTCTATTGTAGTTCACACCATTTTAATTTAATCGACTTTCTAAGCGGAAAGTGTAATTTATTGGATACATATTCCTGCTAAGATACTGAAATCAGGTCCTCGCTAACGTTGGATATCTGCACGAGATATGGTTTCAAAGTCCTCCATCCACAAGCAGCACTCTGGGTTATCCCTTACTATTCCCGAACACTTCTCCTTAGCTGCTCTTTATGGATTTTGGTGCTGAGTATAAACTCAACTTCCTTCATTTTCCATTCACCATCTTTTGGATATTCTGCGACTAATATCGGTAGTTTTTTCATTTCCCCGTGGCGTGACTGCAGTTGGGTCGTCTTGTTGACTCTGATCTCTTGGCTAATTAGGTCCTTAGTGATTTCCTCTGTGCCCTCGTCTGTGGCTAGTCACTTGATCGCCGTTTTGGCCAGCTTCGTCTCCGGGCCCTGGACGGTGTACCAGTTTTCACCTTGTTCTTACAGCTCGTTGAGGTAGGATGTCATCCTGTAGTCGTCTGTGGTCTCTGCTTTAATATTTACCACTGTCCTCTTGTTAAACCTGTAAAGAATGTTAATTTGCCGCTACTTAGCTTACCTATGCCTAGTGAAGTTCTAAGTAGTCTTAAGGTAGATTGGGGGCGGTTTCTTTGTCTTATTCGTCTCAGTTATCTTCTTGGGGGCCTTGTACGTTCTTTTACATACATCCTTTGTTTTTTTTTCTTCTTCTTTTGCTGTGGGTGTTGGATTTGTCTAATCTCTAGCACTGGGGTCTCGTCGACGTTCATTGAGCGGGGTCAGATGGGACTTCTCGTTTTGTTTTGTCTTCGATTATTGTTAGGTGGTTGCTTTTGTCATTATATCATTGGTTCTGCTCCTTCAGTTTTCTTCGCTTACCTTCTGTTGTTCTTTACCCTGTTTTTGGAATAATTTTTCCAGTTGATAGATATTTTCTTTGACTTCCTTTGTTACTGTTACTAGTTCCTTTGTGGTTCTGATCTTATCCTCCAGCTAAAAATATGCTTTTTGTAGCTATGCACGTTCATTAGCCGATTTCAGTGCTTAATATGTGGATGACAAACATTTTTGAGAATGACTCAGATCAAACTTTACCCTATAGAAATAATTTAAATACCATGAGGACAAACAGTAAGCATATTGTTATTATTTTTGGATTAAAATTAAATTAAAATACAGTTATTTTCGATAATTTACTTCAATTTTAGCTGACTCTTATCTAAATAAATATTTTCAAAAAGATGCTACAATTTTGGACACAAAGTCTAAACGATTTAATACATTCTAGCAACCATCATTCCTCCACATTACATAATTGTTTCTTTGGTACTTACTAGTAGTAGCTACTGTCTCAAATTTATAATGTTATTAAAATATGAAACAATGAAGCCATCAGATAAATAACTAGAATAGTTCTAACCAATATCATACCTATATTTTACATATTTATGTGGGAAAAACTGGTGTAGTCCACGTCTTGGAAACAAACCTGTGTTTTTAAAAAGAAACTGTTGAAACGATAACAAGTTACTGTTTCAGTTTTAGATATTCTTTGTAGTAAATGTAATAAGACATACTTAACCGCTGCTTCTCTGCATACACATGTTAAACACGAATGTGTAGACGAAACGAAATTTTTCTGTTACTTATGTTCGTACTATTGTGACAATGGAATCGACTTATTCAATCATTTAAAACGAGTGCATCCGGTTAGACGAAAAGTACGAAAACAATAGGTGTACTATAAACTGATGACTGTCAGGGTAAGTGAGATGGTAAGTAGTAAAAAAATTACGTTTCAAACCTATCAAATTAACTCGAGATTTATTTTTGAGTGCTGTTTATTTAATTTACTTTTGAGTTTTTTTTTCAAGGTCCCGTTGGTCACGAAATGAAATAACAGTACAAATTTGAAACTTTTCTATTAGTAACACTTACTGATGCATTAGAGCTACTTTTCGACTAAAGGTTTGTTTTCACATCAAATCACAAACTTATTTCTTAGAAGTTTCAAATTATTGGTGCGCGCAAGTCACGTTTGAAATAATTCCCGAACTGATCTCTGATTAATGTGAAAACTGTAGACAAAATGTGTATGAGTAAATAATCCTTAAGATATTACTTAAAAAGAAGATTTAAAAGAAAGATTCATCAAAGTACATGTCTTAATTAAGTAGATTTATAAATAATATACTAAGTGACATAAAAATCCGAACACCCAGTTTAAATGATTTTATTTTTATAAAATTTTGTATTAGTACTTACTTAAGCGTAATAAGTAAATTATAAATATTTCAAAATGGTTGCATTGCTTTAATAATGCGTGGATGCACCCCGATGTGTTACGCATTCTCCAACGCGCCTAGGCATGCTTCTGATAAGGTAGTCAATGTCCACCTGTGATATCTCATTCCGGGTAACCATCAACTTCTCTCGAAGTTCTTCTAGAGTCTGAGGAGGACGTTGCAAATTGAGCAATCTCCTACCCATCATATCCCACACGTGCTCAATTGGGGATAAGTCGGGAGATCTTGGTGGCCAAGGTAATGATGTGACATCATTATGTTGAAAGAAGTCTATTGTGACTCTAGCGACATGTGGTCGGGCATTAGCTTGTTGGAAAGTTGGATTTTCCAGGGTGTTAAGATAGGGTAAAAGATGGGTTTTAAAACTTCTTGGATATAACGCTGCGCGTTCATGTTACCTCTGATGAAGATTAAAGGTGATCTCGAACCATAAGCTATAGCACCCCAAACCATAACTGCAACAGTTTGATGAACATGCCTTTCAACAAAAACCGTGGATTTCTCCTGTCATCACGTCGTCTTCTAACCCTCGCTCGACCATCGTGCATGCCTAAACAAAATCGAGACTCGTCACTAAAGACAATACTGTTCCATTCCTAATCCCAGAGTGACCGTTCTCTGCACCACTCAAGGCGATTACGTCAGTGTTCTAGAGTTAAAGGGAGGACCTAGTGTGGTCGATATGAAAACAGGCCAAAACGTTTTATTCGTCGGTAAACACTTCACATGCTAATAGGTCTTCCGTGTTCTGCAAACCGTTCATTTACAATGGACCTGGTAGTGGAGAAACGGTCCCCTAAGGCCAATAATCTTAGACGGCGATCTTCAAGGTATGTTGTTCTACGGGGGCGTCCAGAGCACCTTGCTCTTTGTGAGAGCACCTTGCTCTTTGCGTACGGCCTTCTCGAAGCCATGCCTAACAACACCTAACCACGGTGTCTACACTTCTTTGCACTCTAATCTAACTGGAATTTCACGAAAAGAAAATCCAACTTCCCGAAGTCCCGCTATACGACCCCTATCAAACTTACTAAGTTGACGAAATCGTACAGGTCTCCGTACCCTAGGCATCGTAACCAATCGTAAAGAATGTCAAGAATCAAAATCCGCAAAATTTGAATCTTTACTACGGCTCCAATATCCATTTTTGGATTGTTAGTGGATTTCAAAAAAAGCTGTATTAAAACCGGAATCTTCAACTGATAAGGCTGAAAATTTTATCAATTGTTTATTTCAGTAAAATAAATAAATTCATCAAATTTAATTAAAATAAAATCATTTAAACTGGGTGTTCGGATTTTTGTGTCACTTAGTATATTATAAAAAACAGGAGAGAAAAACCACAAAAAAATATAGAAACTATTTGACATTAGGTCTAATACGCGCATGTGCCATCAATCTGCTGGAAATTAATTCTCAAACTGCTTGGACTGTCACCAAACTGTCAGGAAACGATGTAAAAACATCCGACTAGTGAATGGAAGTCAATTTTAAACTAATGCGTGAACACCAAATATCGAATGTGCACACTCCAAACGTTAGAAACAAGTTTCAAACCAATGTGAAAAAAAACCTATAGTCGCCACGCCGATTGAGACACTTGTCTTAGCGTGGTACCAACAAGACAATGCCCTCTTGATAGAACGTCACCGCCTGCGCTTGTAACCATCTTTGTACGCTGGTCTGCAGCGCCTCGCCTGTGTCAAAACGCTGTCTTATCCAGCGTTTCATGTGAGCAAAAAGGTAAAAATCTGATAGGGGCCAAGTTCCGACTGTATGCTGGCTGATCCACACGCTGAAAAAGATCATCGGTTGACATACGCTGACCCCATGGACGTCTGTACGCCCTGCTGTAAAGTGCAACTTTTGTCGCACTTTGCTTTCGCTTATGCACGTTTCACCTTACACACGACTTATTCGGCGATGAATTTCGGCTCAGCCTGAAGAAATCGAATTACACCGCGTACTGCACACTTGGCGGGCGAACCGATCGTTGTAGCCATGTTTACGAGAGCGCTGCACGTTCATTACTGACGGGACTGAGGTGAAATGCATAATGTTCGTTTCAGAGACATTGCGCAATACATCTGCGAAGCGGTTCATTGTATATTCGCAGGTGTTTAACTGTCGCGACTGATTGGAGCTGGAAAAAAAATAACCCCCGTATTATTTGCCTGGATAATTTTCTATCAAATTAAGTTACTTAAATTCCCAACTCAATTCAGAAAGCAATCCAATAGCAATAACTTTTACTTAGGAAACAAGTACATCTATGGAACACTCTGTCAATCTAACCATTTATTAATTGGGAATATTAGTATCAGTTAAATTTTTGCCTTAGCGTTTATAGCTCACACTACAATTCTGAATTATAATGCTATTGAACACGTCAAGCCCATAATAGTTTTGCCACTGTTGCGTGTGGTCTCGCTAGCTGCCAAAAACTTTAGCTTCCAATAGCAGAGTCAAAGTGTCCAACACATGAAGAGAGCTCATGATCCATTTATATTATACGGGTTTTTAATAAAATTTTGATTTAGATATGAACTACCATTTATGAAAAAAAATGAACATTTTTATTATAGCATTTAAAAAATTTCCCGTATATATTGTCTTAAAAAAAGTTTTGGCAAGTATAAGTACCTAGCAGGAAAACCATATAATATTTTATTAAATATATAAACTTTATTTGTCATAAGGCTATTTTTCCTGACCAACGTATGGCAGCGATCTTTAAATAATATATATAAAGTAATGTAACTTGCATAAAACTTTATGTACACACTGTATACTCTCTTCTTTTATAAACGTTGATATATCGTTTGCATCTTGTATATCTTTAATTGTTTTTATTTTATTTTAGGTGCTATGTGTGTAACTAATTGTTAAAAAAAATAAGCTTTATCTCTCCGCAACCAAGTTAAATACGACTGCGGAAAAAACACCAATTATCAAATTCATCTTACAGTCCCATCTGAAACGTGTACATTACATATTTTAATGTACTAAGTAAAAATCTATCGATTGGAAAATAAAAACAACTGATTTATGTTGACACTAAACTCAGGTCAATCAGTTATTTGTTGTAGTTTGGTTACGTAAAAAATCGTTGACAAAATATTTTTATATATTTTTTTAAACAGTGACAAAACATAATTTTAAACAAATTATTTTAATAAATATATTATATTGAATGAATATCGAATTTTTTTAACCTTCTTCACTCTTTTAATCCGTTAGGGCTAATAACATCTAGGCCCTAGGCTTTAATATTGTTTTTACTTAGTCAAGTCTTAACACTACTTAATCAACGTAAGGTAGCTACATTGAAAAAACTAAATGTAACTTCAATATGTCAGCTAATTTAAAAACCAAGTGTAAGTTTTGTTAAAAAGTTTTTTTTTTTAATGTTCTAAGTAAGATGGACTTCCACGGAGTAAGGGTTAGTACATTTTTTAACACCTTCACCCCTGTGTTATAATTGTTTTTCTGTTCTATTGGAGACCTTTCCACATTTCTGATTAAATTTCAAGAAAAAATACAACAATCGAAAAACAATTTATGAATTTTGTAAAAGAAATGTAAAATTTTTTAAATGATCGAAATGACGAGCTCCATATTATTATTAAGTTTGTAACATGTCTATCGTCATGTCACCTTGCACTATTACCGACCGTAAACGATACCGCTATTATTACCGTTAAAACCGACCCCGATTCACAGTTAATGCTAATGTACACAAGACACCCCTTATAGACGCTAACTATTTATCTGTTTGAACGAGGCCAATCAAAGAACGCGTCCCTCGCTTGCAATTGAACAACGACCGCATTACTTCTGACAAATGACACAAAACACAATTTCCGTCTTGAGCTGGACTAATGAATCGCCAAGCAATTTTATATCATTTTCAACTGATACTCTCGTCTGAAGAGTTTGAACAAACCCTCAAGTACTCATCTTGTGAAATTTCCCCTTTTGGTTGTTGAAAGATACAACCCTCTAAGTTGGAGTCGAGTTACTGTCAAGTTATCTCTAAGTTGGAGCCAAGATACCGCTAAGTTTGAGCCAAGTTACCTCTAAGTTGGAGTCAAATTCTCTCTAAGTTGGAGCCAAGTTACTGTCAAGTTACCTCTAAGTTGGAGCCAAGTTATTGCCAAGTTATCGCTAAGTTGGAGTCTAGTTACCGCTAAGTTGGAGTCAAGTTATTGCCAAGTTACCGCCAAGATACCCCTAAATTTAAAGCCCAGTTACCGCTTATGTGAAGACAGTCCTTCAAACCACTTCTGAGCTGTTAAGAATACTATTACATCCCAAGCAGCCAGAACCATTAAAGAAACTTTCATCTCTCCACGAAGAAGCTGAAGCCGCCCTCCTAGACAGCACAGAAACCTAAAGTTAAGTCCACTTTTTACAACTCCAGTTCATTATCAGCAAGTACTTACAGTTTCAATAAATAAACAATAGTTTTAAAAACCGTTTCATTTATATACCTTAGACTATAAGTCTTAAGGGTGTAGCGTGGTCGGTCTTTATTTCAAGTAGCTTCTTAATTTGTTGTTTAATTAAAGTAATTACAAGGTGTTTCTATCTTTCTCACCTTAGTTTTGTGTAGTTTGTTTGCTTAATCGATAGCGTTCAAAAGATAGTGGCGCCCTCATTACTTATACATCCCAATCCTATAGTGAGCATTAACTTGGAGTCGAACCATCCCCTGGAGAGGGTCTCTTAGTCGGGATCTCTTTTGGAGAGTTTCTTGTTAGTTACAAATTGGCTCCCTGCCTTTTTGGGACTATTATTGTTACAAGTTGCTAACTTTTTCAGACATAGTAGGTCTGTTTTATCACAACATGAAACGTTTCACAAATCGGTCAATTCCATTTGTTAAGTTGTTTAATCTGTATTATAATATAAAACCTCTGGATTAAACAATTGGTCGAATAAAAATGACCCACTTTCTGTTTTGTTGGAACAGACCTATTATTTACTGGATGAACCATATTTGTGGTATGGATGACCTAATTATTAACCTTTTTAATCTATTTAGGTGATTTTTACATCAGTGCTGAAGGCATGTACGGTTGCACAAAATGCAAATCGTTATATATGCATAAAGCAAATTTATCTCGTCATATTAAATGGGAGTGTGGAGGCGAAAGGAAGTTTATGTGCACGAACTGTAATTGCAAGTTTAAGCAGAAATCCCATCTACAATATCACCAAAAATCAAGAAATTGCTACAAACGAGTACTTTCTCTCAACCAACCGAAATAACTTTTAAAAGTTTAATATTTATTCTTATTTATTTGTAATAAATAAATAATAACGTTTTAAATATTTTTTCTGAAAAGATCACTTACTCCTTACCTATCCAATTACCTAGAATTTATTAGTTTTGCAACAACAAAGAAAAATTATCAGACTAGCTTCAACAGCAAAATATAGGTATAGTCAGATAGAAAAAAATGAGTTTGTTTTAATATATTCGTTCAAGAATAACTAACGTCGACTTATAAAGTTTAATCTATATTTGTTTATATGAACATAAATATTATTTTAACTAATAATTTGTAAATACTGGCGACTTTGGTCTTTCGGTCTACTAATATTTTTAAGAGGTAGCATATTCAAAGAAAAGGTTTCATTCAAGACAACCTACTTACTTATACTTCAAAATGCAAACAACCAAAAAAGTATCGCGTAACTATCTATTATATTTTCCTGAGGATTTGGTTATGTTGTGTTTTTTTTTGTTCTTCATCAATATTAAGTGTTCTTGATTGAAATCAAGTACGTAGACGTACGTTTTAGAGTGCAGTATGAAATAAAAAAACATTTTACGCTACATACAAGCTTATAACATTGCTACTATATATACAGATTACAGATTGTGTATCTCAATAAGCATCTTGCTTTATTCGCGAATAAGATTCTTCTTCTGCTTTTTAGTTTACGGCCTAAGCTATCAGGGTTATCCGGCCAGGTTTCTTGACTCAGGAGGAAGCTTTCTGTGATACATCCATGCTTCTCCTGTGTGAATAAGAGAGAAGATTTATGCAAATAACTATAAACTTCCTCAATGTTTCAATACAGGCAATAGTACTAAGCTTATATTATAGTCTGATATTACAAGCATTGAGAAACTGGCAGATGACCTTGGCGTTGTCGAGTAGAGTTTTAGTGTTTATGATATTAATAGAAGACTCGGCTGCACTTTAGGATTTAAAGCAACGCCTACCCAGAGGGGGTGTATATGGGTGGATAGCTTATGAAGATATAAACATAGTGGTAGGTGTCCCACCGCGCGGAAACCCCTAGCGGAGATATGGGAGAAAATCAGATAAGACAGAGTCTATGCAGATGGCAGTGTCAGGCGCTAATCTGACTAAAACCCCTCCTATCGTCTCTCAGATACCAGTTGGGAAACGGCTAAACTTTGGCACCACTTTCATCTGGTACTGGTCTGTCTCTTGATGTTTCTTTCTGCTGTGTTTCCTAACCTAACCTAACCAAACTTAACCTAACCTAACCTAATCAGATTGTACTCCATCTGTAAGCAGAACACACTCATTAGTACTCATATGATCACTCATTCATTTATATTAATGGTCGCAAATGTGAGTCACAACCAGGACTGCGATCACAGGTACCATAAGCCAGAGCCCTAATCGCTGGGTCACTGTCCTGTGGAGATAGAAAACTCCTTATTTCCCATATATATTTTTTTCTTTTTTACGAGCAGTCCATCAAAATATCAGTTGAAGAGTTGAATTGAATCGATGAAAAATATTTCACATAAAAATTTTTTTGACCTCCCATTTCTTAAGGAAGCTTCCTGACCCCAACTAAAAACTTCCCCTATTTATTATCTTAGGTTAGGATAGGTTAGAATCAGATATCCTGTTTTATAATGTATTTTCAATGTGTAAATGTGTTATCTGATATTCCTTTATATCTCCGCTAGGGTCCGCTAAAGGTCAATATCCACAATTATGTATTACTCGGTTTAATTAATTGATATTTAACGTCCATATTCCATACTATATCTTCTATCTGTAAAAGTATATATTTTTCTAAAAGGCAAACAATATTTAAGTTATTCATAAGGGAGGTCCAGCTGGTTCTGTTACTACGGCAGTTTTTTCAATTTGGGACTGTGCCAGTTGTCGGTGATAATTGCCTTCAGCATCTGCAAGATCAGCTCTTGCTTCAAATAAAGGGAAGCTGGTTTTAAAGATCAGACTAACGATTGACAGTATGATAGGAACTATTCGTACACTTTTGAGGTTCCACACTGTTTTGATTCCTACTCTTAGTTTTGAATATTTGCCAATCTTTTGGGATTTTGTAGATTTTTCAGGAGTTTGGTGTTGTTTTAGGAGTTCTAGATGCACAAGTTTGGTAACGTTGTTGTTTCTTCTTAAATAGTCGGTGCATACGAGTATTCTGCTGTAGATCCGCATCTTCCACACATATTTAGATCTATTGTTAAGTAGTGCATGCCGTTTATTGGTCCTTTTTACTTTATCCTGTATTCCTATTAAAACTACCTCTGTTTCGGTATACAGTTCAGACTACCCATGCCATCTGTATGAAATTTCTTGGTTTGTATTATTATAATTGTTTTTGTTATCCAATCCTGCAATATTTTTCTTTGGTATTTTTGTGGTTTATGCCATTCCCTTGCATGATGTAATGTAATTTTTAAAAATAACGGGGAGAAAAGAAAACAATGTTTTCTCAACTTTTGATTCACCCTGTAGGTTAATTCTGCTAGTAGATGCATATTGAACTTTATCAAGATGTTTGATTTGTTTCCAACACTTAGTTTTTTTTTATTTACCCAGATATATTGATTTGTTTGCGAAATGTAACGGTTTAAAGAAAATGAAACATTTCAGATACTATCGTTATTTAAATGACTGCAAAATGCTAGTAGATTGTTGTGGCCAACTCACAATTTGACAACTGTCAATATTTATTACTTGTCAATTGCAGTTTAGTTGTCTACATAACAAATATTAATTTTTTGGCAATAATTGCTGTTTGAACTATCACCAGATCATGGTTTTAACGGCTACTGATGCAGCACGAGCAGTTGCTCTAGTACAAGATGGTAGTTCTCAATATTGTGCTGCTAGAATATTAGGGGTTACAAGGTGTAGCGTCCAGAGATCTGTAAAACGTTTTAATGAAACTGGTACACCCGCATGCATAGTCGATCTCTGGCGAAGCGTCGAAGATTCGCCGATCGCCAAACTAGAATTGCAATGCATAGTCAGCCGCTCTCTGTTTTGGTCATGCGCTGTTTTAACCAAATCTGGCGACTTGCCGGAGAATCGTTGGAGATGGTCATTATTATCTCCGTCAAGTCTCCGAGGGTAGTTCGGTATTTATTTAAAGTCAATTTTGTCCCAGAGTCGTTTTAACTGGACCATAGTTCTCTAAAAATTTCAGATAAGATTTATTCTGAGCATATGATTTACGCGAATATAGTAATCTACTCCAAATATGTAAAGCCATGTAATTTCAATATTATAAAGGAAAATATTCTTTTTCTGCAATGTTCAAGTTCAGCTGGTAATAAAGCCATTATCTATAATTCATTACTTTTCTGAACAAGTTTTCATTGTTTTGTTTCCATTTAAATTTTTTTTATTGATTTCTAAAACTATCCCTTTTAGGAAGCATACATTTCAAGAACCATTAAAGTACAGGTCTCTGTGGTACCTGAAGACAAAATATCCTTGTTTTTAACAAGTGTTATTACTTTGTTTTCATGTACTAGGTAATAATAATAATTACTAAAATTAAACCTTTTAGAAAGTATGGAAATTAATACACAATTAGATACCTGAATATTATCTTTGGGTACCTGCCTTAATTGAAGGCAAAATTTCGGTATTTTTATATGTATTTTGCACGAGGCAAAAGAGGTTTTATTGGTCTACATATTTCTGACACTGAATATAGTTTGATCCATTTTTTCTATTACTAAAAAAATATATTTTACTTATGGATATAATGGCAAATTGAAGTTGAACCATTGTTTATATCTAAGGTGTATACATCTAATTTAACGTTTAGGGCCTTTTCCAAATTCCAATTTAAAAGCTGTATAATATACAATGGTTTTAGAATTACGAAAGTTTATCTTACATATAAAATTAACTCTATTTTTTGAAAGCGTACGCATCTGTTCTTTTGTTTTCGATTATAGGATGTTTGCCGAGGATTTCCACAAAAATATCCTTCTCATGCCCTGAATATTTTGCAGCCATTTTCCCAAAACACAACACAAATTAACAAATCGTCATTAATAAAACAAAGCACAACAAAACACGACGAGTACCTAAAAGATAATAACCTTCAAACCTTTTAAATTTTAAAAATCATCACAAAACCAATAAAACTTCATAAAAAAGCCCTTCGCGCACACTCAATACCTAGGCTGTTCGACGGCGTACCGCTGGCGAAGAGACGCGAGGGAGATTGATTATGCATGGTAAAATTTGAAGTCGTCTCTCCGCCGGCGAATCTCCATGAAATCTCCTGACTCCACGCCGTAATTTTGCCGGCGATTCGCGAGAGATCGACTATGCATACGGGTGGTAGTTTTTGGAGACAAAGAGGATCTGGCAGACGACGAGCTACAAGTGCTCGAGATGATCGTTTTGTAACATTAAATGTTTTGCGAGAGAGAAATACTACTGCTGTCATTGCTCGAAATCGTTTAGAAGAAGTACGTCAAGTACTGTTAACGAAATAACTATCCCAAGGCCATTAAGAGAAAATGGATTACGCTCCAGAAGACCTGCAACTGTTCCGGAGTTACCTAGAAATCACAGAACAGCGCGTATTCGATTTGCCAGGGACCATCAAAGTTGGAATGTAGATGACTGGAGTAAGATTTTATTTTCTGACGAGTTAAGGTTTTGTTTACGTTCACCTGATGGCCGTGAAAGAATATACCGAAGAAGAGGCGAATGGTTCGATCAAAAAATTTTTCTAAAAGACTTAGTTATGGAGGAGGATCGGTAATGGTATGGGGCGGCATACGCATGGACGCTCGTACTGATTTAGTCATTGTTGGCGGCGGAGCAATGACATCTGACCGATATATTCGTGATGTCCTAGAACCACATGTCATTCCATTTGCACCATTTGTAGGAAATGAATTTATGTTTATGCATGACAATGCTCGTCCACATATTGCAAGAACTGTATCTCTTTATTTGAACGAAACAGAAATTAAAAGAATGAACTGGCCATCACGTGCCCAGACCTCAATCCAATTGAACACGTCTGGAATATGATGGGGAGACAAGTTTGTAACAGAGTTTCTACTCCAACTAATTTAACTCAATTGAAAGATATTTTGGTCCATAAATAGAATCAGATAGACCAGATAGAGATTCGACATTTTCTTAGAGGGTATGCCACGACGTATTGAGTCGGTTATTTGTACTCGTGGGGGAAATACCCGGTATTAATATTCGAATTTCTAGTTTTAATTAATGATTTGCTTATTATTGTTTATAAAATTATGTATTACTCTGTTTAAATTGAATAAAAAAATTAAAAATATTTCATTTTCTTTAAACCGTCACCTTCACAAATAAATCAAGATATCTGGGTAAATACAAAAACGAAGTGTTGGAAACAAATCAGACATCTTGATGAAGTTCAGCACATCTACTAGCAGAATCAACCTACAGGGTGAGTGAAAAGTAGAGGAAAACATTGATTTCTTTTCTTTCCTGTGTATGAGGGGAGTACGAAATTATTTTGGGACATCAGAATTATAAACTTAATAGTACAGTTTTTTATCTACAAGTTGCAAAAAAATTCAAAGAAATCAGCCTCTTTGTTCCGAAGTTAGAGCATTTTTAAATAAATCAATATTTTGAATGTATCGATTTTTAAGTCGGTGTGTGTATTAAATTCTAGCTTTCTATTTTGACTTTGGTAGTCTTCTATCCTCCTTGAGGGTAAATAAGTTTGTATTAAAACTATTTAATGACATTCATCTTAGTTTGCTGAAAAAATTGTAGTAAATGGCAGGTCACAACTTGTATGTACAAGAAGTATTACCAAAAGTCATGCGTTACTTTTTTGGCGTTGTAAAGTAATATAAAAAACACATTTTTTACCAGAATATGCTACCAAAAACAATTTTATTTCTTATTTCAGTTTTCCTTTAATACCTGTAAAAACAACACTTTCAACTGGTAAAGAATAGCTGTTGTAAAAATTTTTAAGCTAACTTAAAATTTGATTGTAGGAAGATCAAAACGATTGGGTTCAAAATGGCCTTCGCATCTGGTCCTTCCGATGATGATACTGAAAGAAAATCTCGCTTTGGGAGTAAAAGAACCGAGACTGGAACCACCGGAAAGCCATTACGCTGCACTAGTTGAAGAAAAATGTTACTCTTGCTCGGAATGTGGAAAAACTTACAAAGTCAAAAGCTCCTTAACGAACCATAAAAAATGGGAGTGTGGAAAAGAACCTAGATTCAAGTGTCCTTATTGTGATTACAAAGCAAAACAAAAAGTTCATCTTACTAGACATTTAAGAAAGTTACATAAAATATTTAACATCGATTCTGAATTGAATAGAAAAATTTTGAATGTATCAGTTAATAATGCAGATGCTGCTGAAGCGGATGCTGCAGTAAAAAGTGAGAACAGTAACCAATAATGCATTCCCTTAGTTTAATTTATAATTATTTCCATTTTGTAGTAGTCTTTAAAGATACTTTAATTCTCGTTATATTGGTTGTTTTTGGCTGATATTCCATGCATAATCTTACTGTTTATTATTTCTTTTTATTAATTACAAACTAATTTGAATAAACGTAAAGAAAATTGTTACTTCTAAAAGGCGAAGTTAAAGTGTGTAATTTTTTATAAAATTCGGTAACTAAGCTCTTTATTGGACTTGCAAGACCATCATCAGATAAATAGAACAAAGAATAATAAAAAACTCTTCGTTTGAACATAACTTCCAAGTTTATTTGAACAAATTATATTTTAAATTACAATGACGGCCGTGTTGCTGATTAGCATCGTCAGATTGACATTTAAGTTATATTTTGTTTGTTTGTAGCTAGGTACCTGATAATACTACCTTAGGTAGTATTATCTGTTTTTCATTTTTTTTGTTCTTATCCAGACAGTTTTTTCTGTCATATTTCTCTCTGGAATTGATTTATCTTAACATAGTGTTTACACCAAAAAAATATTTGAATCAACTTCTAAGTTGTATTAAATATAAAAATATTTCAGTAGCGCCCATTACTACATTCCTAAAGAGATTAATAGGGTACAATACGTCAGAACTAATAAACCTACACACCTCTAGCCGAGGTATTTGTCTAAAATTAGCGAAATTTAGTTAAATATACTCAATTTTATTAGTTGAATATCTTTTCTATCTACTAATTAACATCAACTTTACTTAAATTAAATATCTAATATTACATGAGCTAAATAGCTGTTTAAGTTATGTTTAAATTTGATATTATGATTGAATCACTGCGTGCCGAGCGAAGCGAGGTTCGCAGCACCAAACTAATTATAACTAAGAATTTTTAAATTAGTTTAGCCTTAATACTACCTAAACAACATCAGGTACCTAGCTACAAACAAACAAAATGTAACTTAAATTTCATTTTGACGATCAGCGAAACGGCCGTCATTGTAATTTAAAACACAATTTTTTCAAATAAACTTGGAAGTTACGTTCAAACGAAGAGTTTTTTATTATTCTTAATAAGATGGATTTCCAAAAAGTAAGGGTTAGTACAATAAATTTAAATAGAACCAAAATTATGGGAAAGTTGAAAATCCTGACTTTTTTGCTGGATTTAGATCTTCGTATGCTCTTGTTACTCCAAAAGTATTTTAACGAATTTTTATTGCCCATTTTTTGTTTGAAACAATTTTCACGATTAGGTGTAACTTTCTGATTTTTCATCCCTTAATGTATCTACCACTATTACATGGATTTACAAATGCAGCGTAACTCATAATTTTCCAATAATTTCATAAGGATTTGAGTCTACTGAACTGGACTGCAGATAGGTATATGTCGTATATTCCAACCATTCAAATACCTATTTCATATTTACAGTACTCTACTTCATTTCTAAATAAAAAAAATTACAAAGCCCAGTATAAGTTCATTTCCTTGAAAACGCATATTAAGTTCAAGTTAAACATACTATTTGTTTTCTAATGGCCAATTTAAAATAATTTGACCAGAAAAATGAGTAAAATTGAAAAAAATACTTATTCGAAGTAATAAATTTATTTGATACGAGGGTTGCCTTATTAATCATCAAAAATCACTTTATTGTTTTTCAAAATATTCCCCATGAAAATTTATACACTTTTGCATGCGTTTTAACCAATTTTCGAAGCACTTTTGCCACTCTGATTGAGGTATATTCAAAACATGCATTCTGAATGCAGCAACCGCTTCTTCAGGTGTCGAAAAACGTTTACTTTTTAGTTTGTTTTTTACGTACGGGAATAAAAAGAAGTTATTCGGTGTCAAGTCAGGACTATACGGCGGATGACTCATGAAATCGAAGTTTTGGGTGCTCAAAAATGCAGTTATCTGAGGCGATGTGCGGGAGCTCGCATTGTCGTCGTTAAGAGTGATCCATCTTCGGCGGTTGGTTTTCCTGATTTCTTGGAAGACAACTGTACCACTCAGAATTGACTGTTCTACGGTGTTCTAGTGGTACGGTTGCGACTTGTCCAGTTTTTCCGAAAAAACAGGCGACCATTTGCTTGGAAGTGCTTCGTGCGCGAACAACTTTTGTTGGATTGGGCTCTTAAAACACCCATAATGTATGCTGGTCCCACTAATGCCTAAGGTTGTCACAATCTCACGATAGGTCACGTGACGGTCTTGCAATATCAGTTCGCGCACAACATCAATGGTTTTCGGAACAACAACTGATGGACGACATGCAGCGCGCGTATGTCAAAACGTCCTGAGTACGTATAACCTCAAAAATGTCCAACTTTGCGATAGAGCTGTCAGTTTTTCATCGTCTTTGCCCCTTTCCTACAAAGCTTTGTTCAACAAAGTGCTTAATTCTTTTTCTCTTCCGCATTTAATTTACTAAAAACATTGCTTTTATTTCTCCAGCGATAATTAAAGCTATTTTAGTTTCAGTAGCTATCTTTGATACATACATATCTTCTTTATATAAAATCCCTATAGTTTTGTTATGAACTTCTACATTCATTTTATATAATTTATATATTTCGGTAGTGGTTTTTATATTATAATGTTTTATTTTATAAATAATCAAATAAGTTTAATTTCTTGCCTATAAGTGTACAATGGTATTTTAAATATTACCTTATATATTGTTAATAACTCCTGCGAAAAATTGTTATACAATTAGATCACATTTTTAAGTGGTCTAAACTTCGTAGTAAAACTATTATTATTATTATTAAGTTGTTAAAATTCTATTGTTAATTAAAATTATATACATATATACTAATACAAAACTTTATGTAATAACGGTGTAGGTTTTAGAAAAAAAATACCTCTGAAAAAATAAGTTACATATAGAAAGATATATTTTTAGGAATAATTACCTGTGTATCAAACAATTATGTAATAGATATTGAAATAAAATTAAAGTCTGATTAATAAATATTATAAGAGATTAAGAATAATAAAAAACTTTTCGTTTTAACAAAACTTCCACTATCTATTTAAAAAATTCCTTTTTTAACCTCAGTGACAGCCGTTTCGCTAGAATTAGCATCGTCAGATTAAATAAATAGTGGAAGTTTTGTTAAAACGAAGAGTTTTTTATTATTCTTAATAAGATGGACTTCCAAAAAGAAAGGGTTAGTACAATGAATTTAATTATAACAGATATTATATTTTGTGTACAATTTGTACAATTCGTCGTCTTGAAAGTAATATATTTAACTTATAAATTTGAAAAACTGAAAATAGCTTCTGTAATTTAATTATGTAATATCAACCCAGTTGTCATTAATTCTAAATTTATTTTATTTGTTAAAGTGGAGGTTTTAAATAAAATTGAGTTCCTTTTTACGAGTTTTTACGAATCTCACAAATGATTTCCTCAGAACAAACTGACGCTAGGCTTTCATACGGAACGTACTAAGGCGAGACTTAAAAATCTCTTCTGGATCTCGTTCTGAAAAAATTAAGAAAAATCTCATTATCGTATGAAGTCCTAATTCTCTGAAGGAAACTTTATTGTAAGTACCCTTCTTTACTATAACTTAAAACAATGTATGAAACCAGCCTTAACTTTGTTTATATTACAGAAGACATTTATGCATTTTGGTGAATATAATTCAAACCAAACTCTTTTTCCAATCCGTCACACATTATCGTATTCTCTCTAACGTATTTAGTTGGATGAGACAGAAAAAAGGTACGCTTCCGTTATAGAAATTGGAAAAGCTGCCAAGCTACGAAAACGTGGAGAAAGAAATCCAAATAGAAATGAACATGACAAACCGAGCATATACAATCTGAAGAAACAAGTACCTCACAATGGAAACGAAAATGATATAAATATAAATAAACAATCAAACAAACAAAGATCGATAATGACATACACAGCGCAATCAAGAGCAGATACTGCGAAAACACAAAGATTACTGAAAATAGCAGAAATTAAAGTCTTAAAAAAATTTATTAAAAGACTGTAGACTTTGTACACACTTTCTAAAAATGTAGGTGAATGGAAAAATGTATTTTGAATAAAAAACTTTAAAGTTTTTTAATAAGTGTGTATTAAGTAAACTGTAAATATTGAAACTAAGCGCTTTCGGCTTACAAAGCCGAAACAGCCAAACCAGGTATTATTTGTGCAATGTCCGTTCGGATTCGCTCCTTCAACTCTTCTACATTATTCGGTCGATTTTGATATACTCTGCTCTTTAAATATCCCCACAAAAAAAGTCTAACAGAGTCAAATCTGGAGACCTTGGTGGCAATTGATAGGCCCCCTTCTACCTATCCACCTTCCTGGGAAAACGTTATTAAGGTAATTTCGTACCTCAACGCCATAGTGTGGGGGAGCCCCATCCTGTTGGTACCATAAATCATTTCTATTTGGAAATATCTGATTCATCTGTGGCAAAAAATAATTTTAAAGAAATTCCAGATAACTAGCAGCAGTTAGGTTTTCCTCAAAAAAATATGGCCCTACAATTTGATTGTTTATAATGCCGGTCCAAACATTTACTTTCTCGGGATATTGTGTCCTATACTCTTCCATCCAATGTGGATTTTCACTTGCCCAATATCGACATGTCTTTACGTGACTTTACGTGACCGTTCAGCATAAAAGACGCTTCATCTGAAAAAAATACCTTTTGTATGAAACCCGGATCTCTGTTACATTGTTCTATAACGATTTCCCAGAATTCGATTCTTCTATCAAAGTCATCTTCTAATAGATCCTGGACCAGATGCACTTTGTATGGATGCCACTTCTCCTTTTTTAGCACTCTTACAACAGTTGATTGGTGGACATTATTATCTAGTGCGACCTGCCTAGAACTGGTATGAGGATTTCCTTGAAACGCCAGTACAACGTCAAGTTTTTTGGCTTCGAATATTGATGTTCCACCACTTCTGGGAAGATCTTTAACATGGCCCGTTTATCTATTTTTTTTTTCAATTTTACTTACTGTTGATTGAGTAATTGGATCGCGATTGGGGTATTTAGCATTAAATAAATTACGAACTTCTGCTTGAGTCCTCACTCTATCTCCATAACCAATCATGGTTAAAATGTCGATTCGTTCTGTTTCTGTTAGTTTTATTTTTGTAAATGCTGTTATTAATGTCGGCAAAAAACTCGAAGAGTAAAAATTTGACGTCTATTATTTGGCAGATTCACAGATAAAGACGAGTCAATGACAATATTGATTTAAATATTTTTGTAAAAATAATTCCCAGTACTTACTACAATAATTAATTTCAAATTTTGGTTAACCCTGTAGAAATAAATATTTAAATGAATGCATTGTTGCAAAGGCGATAAGGAGACCTTTCAAATGAGCTGTCACGTGACCTCGGTTTGTATTTAAGAAAATCGTCGATGGCGTCATTACGCCATCACTAATGACGTAATGTCCAACACATCTATAGCAGTTGATGGCCATTCAAAAATTAAAATTGGCGTGTTTTAAGATTTTTTCTGATTCTGAAATAATGAATTTATTCCATACATTTGCATCATACTGTATACACACTAAAGAGAAAAATGACGACATTCTATTTTTCCTCAACATTAATGACGCACTGAAAGAAGGATTTGGTTTGAACTAAATGAACATACTGGATATACTTTCAAGACGATTCATGAACAAAAATCCATATTTTTAGTCATAATTCATTATTATTAGAAAATTTTTATTAAATATCGTTATAATATTATGGCAAAGTATAAATGAGAAATTATTAAAAATATTTTTATATATACAAATGTTTAAAATAATTGTTTTTATATAAAATTTACTTTTACGTTATAAAAAAAATTCTACATTCTATTTTTATATACATAACATTTAGGTAAAATTATTTTATATTGCTTTTTAAATTCTAATAAAATGTTACGAATTTTTTGGTAGTTTTATTTATCCTGCAAAAAAATGTACAGGATAATTTATATAAAGTAAAATTAAAACAAAAAGTGCTACACGTCATTCGTATATTCATATAAAATTTTACAATCGACAGTTAACTTCAAGTTAAGATTTAACCCGAAAATCGATCAATAGAAATATTTGTTACATGTTTGACAAATTTTGCATTTGTTGGTTTTTTGGGTTAAATTTTAACCCGAAGTTAACTGTCCATTGTGAAACCGGGCGTTAGAGCGGTATAGTTTTACAAAAAAGCCAAAAATATCGAAATAAAATATCAGATATACTTTTCTCTTCGTTTTCTCCAAATATTATACGAAGAAATTGTCCTTATCAAGTTATAAACCACTATTTAAGGTTATTTCTTCCGATTTTCTGATATTATGATGTTAATAAAATTATCTCAGATAATCCAGAGTAATATCGAATTACTAAGCGTCAATGGGTAAAGCTAAATATTTTCTGTGCCATCAACCATGAAATTATATTTATTCAAGTTCACAGCTTATTAATAAAACATTTGTAGGGACAAAAAATGGTTTCTAGTGCCGTTAGCACACCGCATCTCCGGAGAAACAATGTCGTAAGTGCAATTTTTTTAAAAATGAAGGTTTAATTACCAATATTACTAAAAATGTATAAATTATCTGTGGCAACAAAGTCAGAATTGTATTTCAATAATTTACCGATATATCTCGCTTATGTCTTTGTGGAAATGAACGATCGATCGACGTGTGTGGAGTTATATTGTCACAAAGGTAAATATGACAAAACACATTAACTTATTTTGGGGAAATAACGACTGAAATGCATGTTTAAGTTTTGGTAGCTAGATTTTATTGTCATTACTGGGTCAACAAAGACATAAGTGTATTTTCTGACTTTGTTTCAGGAAGAAAGAAAGATGATCTGTTGAAGTTATTAAATATATTGTACCTAAATACCTATAGTCCAGGCGTGCTGTACCAAAAAATAAAAAGGAATAATAATTCCACCAGGGCCCTATGGCCCAATTTTCATCAAAATTTCAATTTTCTTTGACTTTTTGAAATAATTTGTTTATTTTTAATATATAATCGTTCGGTTTTAAGTAATTCGTAATTTTAATTAGAAAATATATTGAAAAAACAGTATTTTGTTTGTTACGAATGTTAGTATATTTTGTATACTGAAATGTTGCAGAATCAAAGAGAATCATTGACGCAGGTATAAAGGGGCCCCGGTATAAATGCCCGCTCTTTCCTTGATCCCCTCTCATAGCTGCGCAGCTGCCGTTACTCCGAAATTTTGGAGCAACATACAGATGCCCATAATGAGAGAAATATTTTAGGAAGGGTATTTGGGCCCTGTAATATTAACAAATCGAGTTATCGCATGAAAAACCTTATAATATAAACAAATCAGCATACAACAATGGTAAAAACCATGAATTTCCCGCTCGGATTATTAACTTCATTAATAGACTTAAGTGTTTATAATAATATTGCAATTGAACTAAAAATCCGACTAAATAATGAAATACTTTTTCTTTTGTAATTTTTCCTGTAGAATGTAATGCAAAAGTCGGCTTTTGCATTTTTTAATATTTTATAAAAAAAAAATTAACAATTATTGAAAATTTAGCTGTTGCAAAATTCATTTTTTGCTTTTTTTTCATTTCTGAGCACATTTTTAAATGAGAGGTGTATTTTTTTTCATGTGAAAGTAGACGTAAAAACGAAAAAAATGAGCTCCAGATAAATCTTTTTCAATAATATTTTCCGTGCAAACTTTACAGTTGAAAAATTCGAGGTTATTTTGGACATAAAAAGGTAAGTTTTCACCAAGTTTCATAAAGATTAACGAATCCGTTGAAAAATTAAAAATTAAAAACGAAAAATTGTTTTTTTTTTCATTTTCCTGGAAAAATTGAGGTTATGTGAGAAAATTATCAAGAGAAAAGTTTTAGATTTTTACATGATCTACAACTTTTCTGTTGAGCACTTTTCATTTTGACGTTAATTTTAGCTGCAAACAGCAATACTTCAGTTTTTTATCCCTTTTTCACACCTAAAAAGTTTATGATTATAATTGAAATATTTAACGTATTTTTTTCATGTGTTATAAGCCCCTTTACCACCTCCAACTGTTACATTCCAGGTCTCAGAATTTTCGTCTAAAAGTACAGCTCGCCTGGACTACTATTACGAAACTATTTATAGATCTTTGTTTTGGTATTTTATTAAATATTAATAATAAGAATTACAGCTATTTTATTTAAATTTTTCTTGCCATTAAACAATAATTATTTATTTGAAAGTACATTTTTTAGACAGTTCTAGAGCAACAAAGACACATTTGTGGTAATCTAGCCCCCTAAATGCCACTAGCAATCGCAAAACACAAAACGTTTTAAAATAACAACGCTAACATTATGAAGTAAGAGCTACAAAACCCCTTGAAGCATTCAAATCCCTTGCAAAGAGGTTGAAATTGTGTTTTATCATTTATTCAATATTTAAAAATCTTTAAAAGGCTCTCCCCAACATTTTATAGATTTGCACTTACGACATTGTTTCTCTGGATGTGCGACACAAACATCAAGCAAAAGAAACTACTGGACCTTTTTTGATGTTTGAACTTTTTCAGTTTGCACGTCTTTATTGTTTTTTACTGTTGCACGTCCTAGCACTAAATTTTGTTAAGTCTACAAGAAAACTTGGTAAATAATATAATTTGTTTTGTGTTTTTTTCGTTGATAACCTTTATAAATATTCTTTAATCTAACTTAGACTTTTTAGATCCCAACACACAGCATCAATGCCCTCAATGTTCTAAACTGTATAAAAACAAAAAATCTTTGACATCGCATCTTTCCAGAGATTGTGGAAGAGAGAAAGCGCATATATGTGATATATGTTTCGAGGCTTTTAGAAGAAGAGAGCATCTTAGAGGACACGTTATGAGAAGACATAGAATCCTGCTTTATTAGTAAATACATTGAAAATAGTTATTTGTTTAACTACTTTACAAATTGTTTGTTTTCGGAGTGAACTTGGAAGATGCAATCTTATAAAGCACAAAAAAGCATTTTTATTGCTAGATTGCATATTTTAAGATTTGATTAAGCAGACATATTAAATGACTGGATATAATAATTTTAATAGTAAATAAAAAAAATCATAAAAATTTAGAAAATTATGAACAAGGATTAAAAAAGCTTTCTACACCGTGGGGAGTAAAACTAATAATTTAGCCCCTCGTTTGCGGAACTAAACTGCCGCTTGTACCCCCTAGAGCAGTGGTTCCCAACATCCCGCGAACCAAAGTTCAAAATCGGTATAGGTGGAAAAAAATTCTAATCAATCAATCAATCAAACAACTATATAACAAATGTGATAGATTTCATTTTTTCAAATTTTAATAAGAAACCAATTAAAAAAGTAAAATTGACTATTTTATTTGCTGCAATAACCTCAAAGCCATGATGGGGTGAGTTTCTCTTATTCTACGTTGGTACCAAAACTCAATCAGAGTTTTTTCTCTGAACTCATCTTTGGCGAAAGAATCATTTTTCAAATCAACCTTTTTCTTTAAATCGACTATCTGTTCCAATTTTTGCACTTTTTTTCGACGTTGTTCGGAAACTTTGACGGAATTTCCCATATTTTTTAAGGTTTGCATTAGTTCTTCTTTCTTTTTCTTCAGCTGGTTAATCTTCGCTTCATTTTCAGTGTGATAATTTAGTTGTTTTTCTATATCCGTCAACTGCCCCTTAAGATTCAGTTGCCTGTTCGTGTGCCAATCCTGTTTTTCTTCGATATCTTTAATACTGTGCTTGTTGTGATCGTGAGTTGAAATTTCGTCTTCAGTTTTCTTTTGATAGTTGCTAATCTCCGTTTCTGTAGTTGTTTAACAGCTTGATTATTCATCTCCGACAATTTGCCGTTCAATAGCTCGTTGGAATTTTGGAGGATGATGATTTTTTCGTGCAAATTATTATCGAAAAGAGCTGCCGACAGTTGGATGCTCAAATCACGTTTCTTGGTTTTTAACTCGGCGTTTTCTCGTTTAAGAGATTCTATTTCGGCCGGGCACACGACAGGTCCACCTTGGCCAACAATTTGCAATCTTAGTTGCTGTTGTCTTTTTAAGTATATTAATTTCGGCAGCTTGTGGATCTTGGTTAACAATGGGTTTGTTTTTAATTTTCTTAGCTCTATCGGCGTACCTCAACGTCGATATGGTTTCCTCTAAATTGTAATCGGCAGGACTTACACATGCGATAATTAGTGTGATACTATTACCTCCTAAGGAATCTTTAAGAAGTCGCGTTAAATTAATATCCCTATACTGAATGAAACCATGTTGTGCTTTTCCATCTCCCAAAGCGCTTATCACATTTCCCAACACGAAAAGTCCTTCATTTATAGTGACACCTTCTTTAAAAGCATTTCCTACAGTTCCGGTTTTTTTGGTTCGTTCACTCCCTGCTAAGTCTACTAAATGTAGCTTGGCATGTTTACTTTCATTGCCATTTTCTTTGTTAATCATTGCAATATTTACTGTGAATATGGCATGACTTCGCGAACTGTGTGCATTTATTGCTGTTGAGCTGGTTGCTCTCCTAGTGGTGCCTTTTTGTAAAATCTCAAAAATTTCTTTGATGGAAGTTACCTTTACTTCTGTCAAATTAGGAATATGGATACCTTTTGATATGTCTTCCCTAATATCTACAATACATTGATCTCTAGTTTTCTCACTTAGTAAGTCATAAGAAATTTCTTGATACAGCTCCATAAAAGAGACTGTAACAGTAAAATCAATTGAAAAATTATCTTTAATAAAATCAAATATTTCAGTTATTGCTCTGGGTATTACACCCATATCACCTTCTCCCATATAAGCTGTGCCCATGGTGTGTGTTTTCCCTGAACCAGTTTGCCCATAGACCAAAATTGTTACATTTTACCCCTTAAATAAATTTTCTAAAAGTGGTTGAACACATCTACTATATAACTCTTGCTGTGTTGATCTAGTCGACAGAACATAATTAAATGTATGAGCTTTATCCTTATCTAAATTTTTAATGACAATGTGCTCATTACTATCTATCACATCTTTGTAACCTCTAGATTTTTCAGTTTCTACCAAAGGTCTTACTCTAACAACAACTCTTACAGATGTGTTGTCAGCCATTGTCTTTTATAAGCTAAAATCTATAAAATAATTCTCTAATTTAATCACTGGACTAAACACGTAAGAGCCAATACGCCTAAAAGTGGCGTGAACTGATGACAGAGAAACTAAAGTTCTGAGAGAGAGAGTCCGATACCCCACTACCGTTTAAAATTAGTCCGAGGCTGGACTAAGTACAATCGGAGACCCGAATCGAAATTTATTATATTTGCAATACGTGTATTTTTAAATTACTTTCTTAGGAAAATAGAAAAATCATTGTGCATACATTACAGTTCAAAATAATATTTCATACCTATTGTATAGAGAAATAAAATAAGTAAAAAATCAAAAAGAAAGTTTTCAATTTTAATTACCTTTAAATGTTATCGATAAAATAGTGAATTACTTATACAAAATTAAAAACTACGTATTTCACAATTTATACAGAAGAAAATTAATATTATGGTTATGATCTCGTATTGTAACACATTATCAATGTATTATTTGATTTTTTGATTTTTAAAACTTTATTTCAAAATATACCTCCTCGACCCACTTTTGGGAACCACTGCTCTAGAGAATAACATTTTTTAATACCAAAGGATTAATCGATTTTCTAAAAAGGTATCGGATGGCCAACTAAGAACTGCCGTAAATTATTGAAAAAATATTGCTAAGGTAACATACAATCGGCTTTTACCTACATACATTAAATTTTACACTTACCTACCTAATAATACGAAAACTAATCAAATTCTAAAATAATAATTACTGAGAAAAAACCAAGACTACTGGCGCCCAAGGTGTCCAAAGTTTTGTCCATCATTCTCAATACAAGCCTCAATTTCTGCTACTGGGATGCTTTGAATTGCATGTATTCTTTGAATCATATCATTCCTTATCGTAGGTCTATTGGCAAATTCTACATCTTTTATTCTTTCTTCCCCACCAATAAAATTCTAAACACGTTAGCTCAGGGGACCTTGCTGGCCAACTAAATAAACTTCCACGTCCTATCCACCTATCAGGATAGGTTCGATCTAAGAACCTACGAACATCTCTATAATAATGTGCCAGGCACCCATCATGCTGTAAAATCATGTCACGACGAATTGCTAATGGTACGTCTTCTAATTCGTTCATTAGAAAATCTAAATATGGATTAATTTGTTTTTAAGATATCTCTGGATTGTATTTGAGCAAATTTTTATTAATAATTTATGAATAACAATGTACACTCGTCACAAAAATATCGCAAAAGTGATTTATGAATAGTTTTTATTATTGTCTTTAAATTTTTTTGGAAAATTATAAGGAATTAATTTGGAATTATGTTTCAAAGTAGTTTATTTAATTAAAATTAAAAATTAAAAAATAATGGGCATATATTGTGGGTTCAATGCAATAACTGGGTAACTAAAAAAATGTACTATTGAGATAATTGGAGTTTACTAATTTTTATGCATAATTTATTATTCTTGTGCTGAAACAGTTTACTTAATAGAATATTTTTTCCATGTAAGTTATAGAAGAGAGTATAATGGAACTCAAGGGGGTAATTTTTATGATAATTTTAGGTGCTAATTAATTAAAATTAATTTTAATTGTGAGATGTCTAGTTTTAGCACTCTTTTGAACTTCAGTTTCCTAGTTATCCACCAATAAAACTACAGAATATTCATTCTGTAGTTTTGTGTGTAGCTTTGTCTAATATTCTTGTAGCAATCGACATTTCTGAATTCGTCGTCTTCAAAATTTTCCTTAAATTGAAAAGATTTGGGAAGGCTCGCCCCAAATTTTATCCACGACATTTTCTGCCAATGGACAAGCTCCCCACTTGTATCTTTTTTCTGATGTTAAAATGAGTTTGGACGAAATTTTTCCAGTCAAAGAACTCAATAGTGTCGATTACTTTATAGGGTTTGTCACCTTTTTTTCGAGCACTTCTGGCTATTGTTTTCCAGTCTCCCGGCCAGTGAGCTTTTTCAACTCGTTTAAACTCGGATCCAATGGATGAGTGCATAAAGTCGCACTCCATTTCACTGTGGCCAGATGATAGGAATTTTAGATGAATGCTCTTGAGGTTTTTGCAAGCGGTTACTGCATACATGCACATTCCTGCAACAAACTGGTTTAAATTTTGGCGTCCGCACCGATCGCTGAAGCAACGAATTTCTTCTACGTCATCTGGGAGAGATTTAAAATATTTGAGAAGACACGAAGCAATGTCGCAGCTCCCTCTTCTTCCCTGTCACTCATGCCACATGAAGCATACCCCTTCCTTCGTCACCACATTATAAATTGTGAAGTTATAGGTTGCCAGTCTTCTTTTGTAGAACAAATCATTGTTTGTTGGGTCGGAAGGCACCATCAAAACCATTTTTCATTTCAGCTGGCAGTATCATCTTTTTATGGTTTTCTCTTCTATCCTCACCACTAGAGGTATTCATTTGGGTTCGTTTTTTAAGGGCTATGTCCACCACACCCTTTTTTATTCCTAAGGTATTGACAAACATTTCCCTGCATACCTTTACATTTTTCACATCAACAGGTAAGTAAAAGAAGGAGGTGAAATTCCTTTTTGAAACCCTGTTACCCGTTGTCTTTGTTTTAATTTCCGACTTCTCTATATTGCTGTTTGGTGTAACTTCCCAGATTGTAGTAAGCATTGAAGATTATCAATCTCTGCTCTTCCGATACTGTACATTTACGTGAACAGTTGTTTCCACAAGGAGGACCCATGTTTGCTTTTGGTTTAATGACTCCCATTGATGTGACGTATTCTTGTCCATTCATTCTTCGAAATTTTGATATATTTCGTCTCCATGTTTCTGGTTTTCTCTTCTTCGTTCTAGACTTTTCCGTAACTTCTGGGTGTTCCTCCATGCCTTCCAAAGGAGGTTCCAATTCTGATTCCACCTCAGGAGGTTCCACCTCAGGTTCCCCTGATGAAGAATTGCCCGAATCACTTGCCACAGGTACATAGTCGGAATCATCATCCAAAATATCTATAAGAAAACAAAGACAAAACTTATAGAATTTTGGTTAGGTTAGGTTAGGTTAGGTTAGTTTTGGTTATACACGTCAGATACTTTGCTTAAGAAATCAAGCAACCTAGTCTCTTTACATCTAGAATTTTGCGTTAAACCGTACATACCTGTTTCAGCACTGCCTTCTGCCTGAATATCGTCTAGGTTTTCCAATATAAGTGGGTCACTGGGATTCTTCTCTGTTGTCTGTGATCCAAAGGCATCTAAAGGTAACAGAACTAGACCTAAAACAACCAAAATCGAAATTAATAGATTAACCAATAATTAACCAATACTCATATTAAAATATTCAATAAAAATTTCAATTTTTAAAATTATGCCATACTTTTTGTGACGAGTACATTATAGTAAATTAATGTAATATATAATAACTGTCATTAACATTATTATTTAAGTAATAATTACATTTTTTAAATTATCTCTAGATTGGAGAAAGATATCGACATGCGGTTTTGGTTATTTTATTCTTTTATAATCCGTTAATAAGACTGTATGCTTTCATTTAATGTTTTTCAAAGAAAACTAGATTTAAAAAAATAAACGGCGCCCTCTAGCATACACGGTACTTATTAGGTTGCTTCGAAATTATAACTCCTACATTGTTAGTAAGGAGCTGTTTATAACAAGACCAAATTCGTATAGATCAGTTAAGCAGAACCCTCCTCTTATATTAAAAGATTGACTAAAACTTGTGTTACAAAATATATGTATGTATGATGGTATTTTGCTTGTTAATTGGTTAAATTTCCCAATTAAATTGCGTCATCTAGCGGTAGACCTACAATTCTAAAAATAGTTTCCAGGCTTTTCTCGAGGTCACTTTTGTTATAAAAATTTTTATCCCGAACCTCAAACATTATCCGTTTCTTATATATGGCCGACGGCCGTTCTTAGTTGACCACCCGGTACATACACAAATAGCATACTTTGATATGGAGCCGAAAGCTGAAAGCAAATAAGGTTCAAATCTGCACGGTGATGGTTGTTGTTTTTACAGATTTTTATTATTATTTGCACATTAATTTATTTATTACATTTTTATGGTAAACAATTATTGACAGTGTAAAGGGTTTATCTTTTAAAAATAACGTATATGCCAAAGAACTAAAATGTCTTTTGATTTCTCAGGTTATTGTTATCCTCGCACCGCTTAAAAGATTCTGTTGGTTATATAATATACAGTATCCGCAAAAATAAACAATTAATTTTTATAATTAATGCCTTAAATTCAATATTGTGGTCCAAAAATATTAGTAAAGGGAAGAAACATCTGCATAGTCAAAAGTATCTTACCATACTAATTCACTAAAATATTCAATATACAGAAAACCAACACAAACAGATGTTATAGTTCTATGATAGCTACATTACATTTGATAAATAAATCAATAAGAATGAACATCCAAACACATACATTAGTGATAAAAAACAAAATTTAGATTTTCTTGAAGAACTTGAAATAAAAAGATATCTAGCAGATCAAATCAGATTGTAAAAATCGGTATGGTATAGCTTTTTCCTGGTTTTTCTAACGGGGTTGGTATAAAGTATGGAACCAAGTAAATATCTTTTAAACGAAAAGAACGATATTTATGAAAATTTGCAGGTAAGTGCAATGGAACAAAACTCATCTGATGTACATTTTTTTGATAATAATATACTTCCGGTTTAACCGGAAATGCCATCAACTTCTTTAATTTAAATGGGACACCCTATATATTTTTACAGATTTTGAAAGAGCTTGTTAATTTGAATTCATACATACTGAGTTTAATGTAAACAAATTTGTAAAAACGAGGAATAACTCACTGTTAGTAGTACAATAGATGTACATTTCACATTCATCAATAATTCTTTGTGTCAATTCCTGTAAGTTTGTTGGTCGTCTAACGTAAACACGTGATATTAGATAACCCCAAAGAAAAAAATCTAACGGGCTAAGATCCGGAGAACGAGCAGGCCACTCTATGAATCCTCTACGTCCAATCCATCGATTTGGAAAATTCGCATCCAGAAAATCCCTAACCCGTCCATCATAGTGGGGAGGTGCTCCATCTTGTTGAAACCAAATATTTTGTGGTAATTGCCCATTCTGTTGAAGTGCAGAAATAATTTCGTTTTTTAGTAGATCCAAATACTTGTCACCATTCAAGTTTCCGTCGATAAAAAATGGGCCTATAAGCTTATTTCCGACAATTCCCATCCAAACATTTAACTTCTGTGGATGTTGGGTATGTGCTTCATGAATCCAATGAGGATTTTCATTTGACCAATACCTTGAGTTATGGCGATTAATTGTTCCATTTAAACAAAAAGTTGCCTCATCGGAAAAAACTATGCTAGAAGCAAAAATTTTCGTCGATATTACAGATGTCCATTAGCCGTTCGCAAAATTCCAGCCGTCGCGGTCGGACAAAATCATCGTATGACAATTCTTGAGCCAACTGTACCTTATACGGATGATACTTTTCACTTTTTAATATCTTTCCTACAGAACGTCGACTGATACCATGGTTTAGTGCCAAATTTGTGGTGGAAGTTTGAGGTGATTCTTCTAAATCGATTGCAATATTTTGTTTAACAGTTTAGTTCGTTGCAGTCCGCGGTCTTCCAGGTTTTAGCAATTTTTTTTACCATTCCAGTAGTATTAATACGTTGTAATGTTTTAGTTACTGTTGAGCGTGATATAGGATTTCTCTCCGGATGCAAATTATTAAAGATATGACACACTTCTTCATGAGTTCTAACACGATCACCATAACCGATCATCGTTAAAATTTCAATACGCTCTTTTTCACTTAATTGCACCATTCTAAATTGTGCAATTTTTTTCCGTCAATTAGAATTTGACACTTGAAGCACAAAAGACGTACTAAACAGTACTTGTTTATTTATTACTATGCATACAAACAACATCAATTAGTTTATCTAAATAGTTTTTTGCTCTAATGCAAAAAACTCAAAGGATGTTGGTTAAAGTGCTATGTTCATGGTTTTTACAAATTTTTTTACACTAAACTCAGTATGTATGATTTCAAAATAACAAGCTCTTTCAAAATCTGTAAAAATATATAGGGTGTCCAATTTAAATTAAAGATGTTGATGGCATTTCCGGTTAAACCCGAAAGTATATTATTATCAAAAAAATGTACATCAGATGCGTTTTGTTCCATTGCACTTACCTGCAAATTTTCATAAATATCGTTGTTTTCGTTTAAAAGAAATTTACTTGGTTCCATACTTTATCCCAACCCTGTATATCATTGCACAGTTATACTGATCTTAGAGGGAAATACATCCAGTATTAAATTCTTCTTGAGACATTCTTGATTAAACCATATGTTTTGGGATGCCTTAAAACTTTTCTCATGTAACTTCTTATGCAATCGGGTTAATTCTTCTCTCGAAGGTTGAATTAAACTTTCACTATTTATTCGTAAAAAACATTTTAAATGCAATGACCGCCGTTTCGCTATAGAATTAGCATCTTCAGATTGTAACAATATGCCAATCTGACGATGTTAATTCTAGCGAAACGGCCGTCATTGCATTTAAAAACGTAGGTATTTTGCTAATAAATAGTGAAAGTTTAATTCAACCTTTTAGTTGTTTACTGTTAATAAGATGGACTTCCACGTTTTCACGATTGTATAAGAAGTTACATGAGAAAAAGTGTATAACAACTACGACTTAATATTGTTGTCTTATTACTTCCATACTTGGTCTAGACTTAACATTACTTAATCAACATCAGGTAGCTTAAAAAAACAAAATGTAACTTCAATATGCCAATCTGACGATGCTAGTTTTTAGCGAAAGAGTTTGATAAGAAAGAGAAAGAGTTTTAGCGAAAGAGAATTTGAGATAAACATAACATTCTAATAATGTTTATTAATTCAATTTTCATGTTTACAAATGCAAATAATTTCATATATTCATATAGATCTTTTACAATGCAAAATTAATATAACTAAAAGAAAAAGAAAATAAACAACATTGACAACTCCGCTTAAACTATAAACAGATCAGAGAACTATAATTATTTATAACCTCTAATTATTGTCAAATGAAAATAATTATGCTTAAGAATATTTCTAAAAAACTGCAAAATTTAATTAATTTTTTTTCGATTTTTTGAGTGAAAAAGACTTGTATTTAGTTTAAGATAAGAACCTTTTCAGATTATACTGAAAATCGTGAAATAAAATTAAAAATATTGAAAAAGCGCTATTTCTTAAACTAAATTCATTATTTTTAAAGTAACTAGTAAATGATCCAGCGAAATTTTTGTTTCAATCTACTTTATTTAATATAAGTACAAAGTACAACAGAACCAAAAAACCTTTTCTTTGCTAGAAAAAACCGAAAAAAGCATAATGATACAGATTTGAACCGTTATGCAATGTCAAGTTTACAACTAACGACAAGTCTGCCAAGTATTACAAGGAATGCTTGCACTATTTTACAGCCCTTTTAATTTCGGCAATGTTTATTTTGGCGGAAACCGTATTATTAGTTCTTTAAAGCGGTTAGAGGAAAGTTACATGTCAATGTCTTTATATTTTGATCATAATGAATTAACTTTTTTTTCTTTCATTTTTTTAACAAAATAAAAAAAATATTCATTAGATTTAACGAAAACAAAAAACAGTGACAAATGCTTGTATTATTTTTTAAAGATTCTTTAATAAATTAAAAGCAACACAGTACCAATGTCACGAAATAATTTACCTCTTAAATATATGCACCTGGTTTTACCAAAAATTTGTTTTGAAATTATACACGTTAATATAAATTAATGTATTAAATTATAAATATACTTAAAATACAGTACCATCGTTCTTTATTTCCAACCTATAAATATTCTAGTATTGACACTTTGATCTAACTAGTTTTAATACTATACTATATTTTTTTGGAGTTGGTGGCACAGTGAATTCATTATAAATGCAAATCCTTCAAAGCCCAAGCAAGGGTGGTTCATGAAAAATAACTAAAAGTAGTATACATTTCTATTGAAACATAGTCATAGTTGTTATTTTTTAAAGAGTCCACCCTGTAATTAGTGATTAACTAAATTGTTTGTACTAACCCTTACTTTTTGGAAGTCCATCTTATTAGGAACAATAAAAAACTCTTCGTTTTAACAAAACTTCCAATATTTATTTAAAAAATTGCTTTTTTAACCTTAATGACAGCCGTTTCGCTAGACTTAGCATCGTCAAATCGTAAATAGTAGGCCATCAAAGAAACCTACCGCTTGCTCAACTTGGCAACATGAAAATTAAGAAATGAATCCAGTGGACCAGTATACAGTATAGTCGACCAGCTCTAAGTTTCAGTGGCTACAAATTTAAATGTAAATAAACGGGTCTCTCTGATATATAGTCTAAGGTAGAAACTTACCCAATAATAGTATCACAATTAGAAGAATCCTAAAACCACTCTAGGGGAGGCTGAAGATCAAATCTTCACAATAAACCAAAAAGAAAAATGTTGAGTTGAAAACTTAAATTTCTTTTGAAGAAAATCATCCATAACACAAATAATATGACTCAACAATGAATAAAGGAAAATACCAAAATCGATGTCACAGATTTTTATCAACACAACTAAAGAACAGCGACTAATTTCGGCCTATAAGCAGGCCATCATCAGGCTAGAAAAAATATTTGGATGAGGTAAACAATGCAGATTACATTAAATTATCAATAAACCCCACTAATTTCAAGGTAGGTTTATTGATAATTTAATGTAATCTGCATTTACCTCATCCAAATATTTTTTCTAGCCTGATGATGGCCTGCTTATAGGCCGAAACTAGTCGCTGTTCTTTAGTTGTGTTAATAAAATGGTATTATTATCTACGTACTTTATTTTAGTATTAGATTACATGACACAATTTCTGTTAATAGTGAAAGTGGTGAAATTATGAGCTGGGTTTCTTACAACTCTTGTTTCGTAATATACTATAATGAAAGTGTATAGATCCTTACATGTGTAAAATTTTTAGGATATATTTATCATTGTCCAAAGTGTTTAAAAATGTACAGAAACGCAAATAGCTTGAAAGCACACATCTATCTAGACTGTGGCAAAGATTATTCTTTCGAATGTGTCATTTGTCACTCGAAATTTAAAAGAAGACAGCACTTAAAAGGCCACATGGCTAGAAAACATAACCTTTAAAATACAATATGTTTAAATAGTTTGTAATAAAATATTGTTAATATTTTATTTGTTGCATTATTATGTTTGTTTATGTATTGTTTTATTTATGTTATTGTCCAATATCGAAAACAAAAAGTATTTGTAAATTTGTTTTTAATAAATTTATTAAATAAATAATAAGTACCTAATTTAAGTGATCAGCCTTTTTCCCTATTTGTTAAAACGTTTCTAACCTTAAAAAAAATTTTAGATGAACATCAGGCAGCGCACAACGCTATAATACGCGTTCTTCTCAAAGGAAAAGGAGATCAAGGGAACAAAAATAAAAAATATCAATGTCCGAAGTGTCATAAAGTTTATAAACATGCTCACGTGTTACGGCGCCATATTTCCTACGAATGCGGCAAGAAACCTCAATTTATGTGCTCAATATGTGGACAGAAGATGAAAAGAAAGGATGAAATTATAAGGCATATTAAGAAGCTGCATTTGTCTGACTAATATTCAACAAAAAATTGTTCTTATATATTTTATTACTTAAGAAATAGCATAACATTAGTGAAACATTGTTATGAAAGTTTAGTTGATATAGGGTTTATTTTATAAGTACTTTTCTTCTTGAGCGTTATACCTAATAATAACGTATTTATTTGGTACTTATCAGACTGGGAGAATTGCTTTTTATGCTGTTTTTTTAATGGCTTTCCCTGTCTCAGATAATGTATTTTTTCCGCAAACTTCAAAAAAAGTAGACATTATTAACGTCAATTCATAAAGTTGAGAGGACAAAAAAGTACTTTTTTGTACGCTGACGGCCGTACAAAAAAGTAGAATTTTTAACAGGGAAAATAATTATTAGTTGATCTTTTAAACTTTATTATCGATAATAATTATTAATTAAGAATAATGAAAAACTGTTCGTTTTACCAAAACTTCCAATATTTATTTAAAAAATTGCTTTATTAACTTTAATGACAGCCGTTTCGCTAGACTTAGCATCGTCAGATTGACATATTGAAGTTACATGTTTGTTTGTAGCTAGGTACCTGATGTCAATCTGACGATGTTAAGTCTAGCGAAAGGGCTGTCATTAAAGTTAACAAAGCAATTTTTTAAATAAATATTGGAAGTTTTGGTAAAACGAAGAGTTTTTCATTATTCTTAATAAGATGGACTTCCAAAAAGTAAGGGTTAGTACAATCAATTTAATAATTATTAATAGTAAAATTACAGCTATTTAAGGTTGCACCGCACATATTTAATGCACTACCTGATTTATTCACTTCCAATTCAAGCTAATTTTGTACAGGGTTGAAAGAGTTCATCGAAAAAATTTCCTGTGACTCCTTACTTGTTGTTGCTTCTGTTACATCAACGTCGACATAATTTCGCTCATGAGAAGCTGCATTCAGGTACAGTGAAGAAGAATTCGACATCAAGATTTTTTCTGCAGTTTATTTATTAGACAAAGAGTCTTTAATGTATCCTTCAGCTACAGTGCTCGACCTCCAACCTCCATGCCGTTTCAAACAAGTAATATCAGCTCCTCCATCCACAAGCAAAGTAGCTGAAGTTCTTCTTAACGCATGGCCGGTGTAATCTTTTGAATTCGGTAGTTTTAAATAAGTTGCTACTGTTTTGGGTACATTACTAATTGTATGAATTCCCATGACCATGCGATAACATTTTCCCTTTTGAAATTTCAAAAAAAATCGTCGGCTTTCCATAGCTTGTGGACGTAAAGAAGTATATTTTTTGTAAAGATTCATATATTTTTCTCCAATAATTGTGAACGATCGTGGCTTTTTTAGATTTACTACTTTAGATTACCATTTCATCGCATCTACATGCTCCAGATACGCCCATTATTAGAACAACCTAAAAATAGTATGTGTTTAAAAACTTGATTGTATTTATGCAGGTTAGAATATTATAACTAACCTTAATTCCTAGATATTGCTCATCAGGTGCATTATTTAAAAAATCTTCAAACTGGTCTTTTGTGAATACCTTTGACTTTTTGGGAGTATACCCTTCATTCTGCTTCTTCAGATAAGCACGTAGTTTCATATAAATGCTAATATCTAATCTATGTTTAATATTCAGTAATTATTTTATCCTGGAATACTGAGACCACATTGTTGAACTTTTCATTTTTAATTTAGTTATCATTTCAAAAAAATAAGCTAGTAGCACATTTGCCGAATAGTTTGAAATGTTTTTATCATTGCACCATGTGAGAAATCTTTCGTAAGCATGATTATAAACTTTACTTGACTTAGTTGGAATTAAATCATTCGTAGCTGCCTTAGCAATGTCAACAACGTCGGGCGGTATACAGTTGGGTTCTGAATCCGACATAATATAATCTAAAAGAAAATTTCAGTACACCTTACTACAACAAACGAAATTTTGATGCTCAAGTACTTACCAAAAATGCACAGTCCAATTGTTGCTTTAAATCACTTACAATATTTCTGACATTGTAAAATATTATTGAACTGTCAAATTTGTTTTTGACTTGGCAATCACAAAACCAGTAACCACGGAAATGTAGTGCGCAGTTTTATAATTATTATTCTCTGAATTTATCAACTTCGTTGCGATCGTTTTGAATTTTTATTTAAATATTAATTAGTTCTATAGTCTGGATACCGTTTGCGGAAAAATAGCATGTTTCATTCGGAGCAAAAGCACTTTTTGTGGTCTCGTCTGAAATTGTCATCAAACATTCAGACTCGCCACAAAAAGTTATACTTTTACTCCTAATAAAACAATTTACTATTTTTGTACCAGAATTTTACGTTTTACACAGTCCTACGTCATTTTGACACTTTACCATCGAATATTTCACTTGTTCTTGCTTTATTAGACTCCGAATGAATTCTAATCAAGTCTGGAGCCTTAAAAAACTGGTCTATATTGCTATAAAATTGATTTTGAAGCATTAAAACGTGTCTATCATTCTAAAAAACGTTAAAATAACTTGCAACGCAATCTTACATAACCAAAACAGATTTTACAGTTTCCCAATGACTTTAAACCTTTAAAAATTCAGTCAAACACAAGTCATAATGGCGTTTTATATAGTTCTATATCATTCTAACAGTTTTTTATCGAATATTTCCTTGTCGTTGATTAATTGTACTCCAAATATATCACACACACATTCATAACCAATGTAAACCTTTTTTTTAATTCCAATATTTTGCTTTTTTAATAATTTTCCCTTATAATGTATACGAAAAAAAAATTTCTAGAAATAAAAAATTGAAATTATTTGGGGAGATAGAATAAACAGTATCAAAGTCCATCAACTTACAATATTCATCAATTTTAAATTTTTAAAGTCCTTGAGGGATATAATATTAATTTAAAGATTGTAATTTATACCTTTCTTGATTAGGAAGTATTATTTGCCGACTCAAGTCCACCGGATCAATAATAGAAATGTTATCCTTTAGTGCTCATTAATTTTTAATTTTGTATATTTTTAACAATCAACTTGTTTTCATAAAAATCAGGTAACCTTGCACAGTTTTGTATAATTTATTTAGAATCCTTATTTGTTATCTTGTACATTGCTCGAGTTGCAGCTAAAATTTTTACTAAACTGTTTTTCATGCATCGGCTTATGGGCTGTAAAAAAGTTACATGATTTGGATTTTACACAATTATTATTATTTGTAACAAAAACTGCTACAATCATTCATATTTCGTAAAAATTATTTGCTCCTGCAATCGTGGTTGGAGATTGATAAAGGCATGTTTTGACTAAATTTATCAATTCTTCGTAAGTTTAGTTTTAGGTTCTTTTGGACTGGTCAAAGAAAAGTAATCAAAACAATTTTTTTCCCTCTGAGTAATCCAACCATTTTTTATGCTATCAATTGCTATCGGTATTCTTGAAACTTGTTTCGTATAAAATATAATTAATAAGAATGGTTATATATAAAAATCCTCTGGAACGGGTAACTACTTATTATGTATTTTTGAATTGATGCCTTTATTGTCATGATTTATTGATTTTTCATAACTTAATATTTATATAAATTGTCCTTTAAATTAATCAAAACCAAAAAGCTTTAATAAATACCGAACAGCGTTTACACTACCACTTCACCAACACCACTTTTAAATGACTAACTGACCTTTTGATAACCAAGTTATCATCTTCAGAGACTGAAGGTGCACAGTTTGGTGTCACAAGAAGTTAACTTGGTAGTCAAAACGCGCTTTGGGCAGTTACAAAAATTTAACAAAACTCCACTTCAGGAAGAAGACATTATTGTAGTTTTTGTAATTATTGTCAATACCTAGGTAATATGTAATAATTAATTGTATATTACATGGAGAAGCATTTTAAGTTTATCTTAGTTCACTGTTCACTTATTTTTGTATGAATTAGTCTATCATCCACGAATTTAGATTTAGCAATTATTTGGCTACTTATAAATTATAGATTTATATGTATAACAGTAATTTAGTTTTAGTAAAATGACAATAACTACATTTCAATTAATCTGTACTCTTTGTTTTTATTAGAAAATAAATAAATATGTTTTAAAATTAAATTTATATTTTATCATGTCCTTTTTTATCCACTTTTAAACATTTATTTGTAAATGAAAGCTCAGTATTATAGTCAAACTCTAGAGCATGGATTGGCAACTTTTGAAACTTGAACCACGCGATGGTATATATCCAAAAACCATTTTAAAAGTTAACTTCTAGATTTTATAAATATGAATAACCAGCATATAGTTTTTGATTTATTGTTATTTAAAAATGAAAAATAATAGAAGACATTGAACAATCGGACGAAATTCAATTTTTTTGTTCGAATCCAACAAAGATAAAATATATCAATAAAACACAAGTCAAACCACAACAAATTTAATGGTGAAAATTATCAAATTTGCAACTAGTTTCGGTCTTAGACCATCATCAGGCTACAAATAAAAGATACAATAAGGTAAGGACAAGAACTATAACAATAATAAATAAATATTAAATATAAAGTTGGACAACATATACTAAGTAAAATGAGTAAGGCATAAAAGTAGTAAACAAAAGAAAAAGAAAAGCTTACCTATCATGCAAAAGTAAATACACTCGTACAAAATATCAAAAATATAAAAATTTGCGGGGTAAAATAATACAAACAAATTTATAGTTAAAAAAGACATATAGGGGAAAATAGAGGGACAAGACAGGATTTTATTTTTTAAAAACAACTAAAAGGTCAAAGGAAGGACGTGAAAAAACGAAGGGATTATAACATTGTCATCGAAAGAAGAAAAGGAAACAAACAAGAAATAGAGGAAATAAACCGTGAAGAATAAAGTTAAAAATCATCTTTAAAATAACAGACTAATTCTATGAACACTACAACATGAAGTACCTAGTCGAAGTATACAACCAAACTAATTAGCGAGTAAAGAGCTGAGTAACAAGCTAACAAGTTACCTTTATCAAAGGCCTTCTGGAAATCTGTATATATAACATCCGTTTGCGATCTACTTTCGAATACGCCATTAACTGATTCTATAAATATCATTAGATTAGTATTTATTGATCTTCCAGTTATAAAGGCATGCTGCTGTTCCACAATACTATTTTTTATATGGTTGTAAATATGCATATACAAAATTTGCTCAAAGATTTTTGCAGGCGCACACATAATTGAAATCCCCCTGTAATTTTCTGTTTCATGCCTAGACCCTGATTTATATATATCCAAGAAGTTTGAGAACCCCATCTTTTACCCTATCTTGACACCCTGGTAAATCCAACTTTCCAACAAGATAATGCTCGACCACATGTCCCAAGAGTCACAATAGACTTCTTTTAACATAATGATGTCACATTGTTACCTTAGCCACCGAGATCTCCCGACTTATCCCCAATTGAGCACGTGTAGGATATGATGGGTAGGAGATTGCTCAATTTGCAACGTGTTCCTCAGACTCTAGAAGAGGAGTTAGTGGTTATCTGGATTGAGATACTACAGAAGGACATTGACCACCTGATCAGAAGTATGCCTAGGCGCGTTGGAGAATGCGTAATACTCGGGGTGCATCCACACATTATTAAAGGTAAAAGGGCTTTAAAGCAATGCAATCATTTTAAAATTTTTATCATTTACTTATTATGTTTCAGTCGGTACTTATACAAAATTTTATAAAAATAAAATCATTTAAACTGGGTGTTCGGATTTTGATGTCACTTAATATATTTTACTTCTGAAAAGCCAACGAACATCGCCGAAACAAGCTACATCTTTATATTCAGAATTAAATTCTACTAATATTTGATATTGTAAATTTATTTTATTTACTAAAAATCTTATGTCTGTATAAAAACAAAATTTTCAATTTTATATTAAATGCCACCAGATCGCAAAAAACTAGTCGGCGGGTTTCACGTTGCCAATCCCCGCTCTAGAATATTCTTGAATGTTTAATAAAGCACAACAGAAAACGTATTTTTTTCTTTAGATTTTTACTTAGATGAAAATGGTGCATTTTGCTGTCCCACTTGTCACAAAAAATATAAGAGGAAAAATGGATTGCGACAACATAGAAAATATGAATGTAATCAACCGCCACAGTTCAAATGCAACGTATGCACAAAGAAATTTAAGCAGAAAAATAATCTCACCGTCCATATGTTTACAGTTCATCAAAAGATCACTTTACAGAAAAATGCAGATTTAACTCGTACGCAAAACACAATATTCCAATGAATTTACTACTACAGAAAAATCTTTCAATTTAAACTTTATTTATTGTGGAACGATAAAAAATTGTGAACAATTCAGAATTGTTAATTATACCTACTGCAAAAGGAGTTAAACCTTAATAGTTGACTTTTTAAAACATTAGGGTTATAGACATTATTTCATTTAAAATATTGGTAATCTTGTATTCACTATCATAAAAATGTAGCAAAAATTAACTTTTCCAAAAAAAAACATTTAATCTTCACCAAATTTCATACTTTATTTTTTCGTCACAAAAAAATATATTTTTAATATTTAATTCTTTAGTTTGTTAAATTGACTTATTATACTGCCGTCCTAAGCCCAAAGGGCGTTGTTAAATCTTCGCGTTTAACTCTTCTATATTAGTAATATTAGAAAATTACATTTTAATTTTAATGATTATAAATGTTTTAATTTGAGATTTTGGCCAAAAATAATGTTTTATTTTTATTTTTATTTTACTTAAAAATTCTCTTACTAACTGGTTTAACTATAATTCGCCAAGCTTTGGTAAAAAACTTAAGAAAAACCGAGAAGACACCGGTCAGAGAGTTATAACAGTATTCGAACCAAGTAGCTCGCTCGTTACCTCTCGCTTTAAACATTTTTAATATACCTACGCTCCTTTTGAAGTTTTATAAAAAAACGTGTGTGAAAAATAAAAGTGCACCTTTTTTTCACAAGAATACAGTCCACTGCGTTATAGAAGGGAGGAAGAATATTTTCATAGACAGAATTTGATACAAGCAAACAGGAAACCAGGTTAGAGTTTTTTTTACCTATATTTGTTTGGCGAATTCTGCAATTTTTGTTCATAAAATATTCATATCTATCCCGAAAGCATAACAGGCGTATCTCAATTTTCGCCATATTTTGGATTTTACTCTTACTGTCTCCCCAATGACCTAGTCGTTCACTTTAATAACAAATTTGGCCAGATCTCATCGTTTTAGGCCTTCTAAAACACTAGTAAAAAAAAACGTTTGTATATCCAAAATATAGCGAAATCATAAGCAATATAACGCTTAATTCCCACAACTAGCCATTTTTGAGTTACGCCCTTTGGGCTTAGGAGGGCAGTATACTGCTATGATTTGCAGGTGTTCTCCATATACTAAGATTTTCCACATGTTTTTTGGGTTTTAGTTCTGTTTTCCCTATGCGTATAACTAAATTTTCTTTTTTCTGGGTCCTTTTAAAACTATCAACTCTGTCTTATGGGGTATTAAGGGTGGTTTTTAGTCTTCCATCCAGGCTTCTACCAGTTAAATTGCTGCCTACTTTCTCTACAAGGTGGTATTTTGTGTTTTCATACACATGATAGAAAGGTCGTTAGAGAATGCCAAAGCTTCTTCTGGAAATCAACATTTCAGTACATTATCTCCCCTGCGGTGGTGACTATCACGTCTTAGTCGTTGATGGTCAGTCTTCTCTCGTTTAAACAAAGAGGATTTAATGGGACCGTTCATTTCAGTTTAAAAAGGAAATAAACCAAAAACTTCTTGATATCAAATGTTTTAGTTGAATATTACCAATATTCTTTTGGCAGTAGTTTATTTAAGTTCATGTTCGATGGTTATCCAGAACCCAACATTGTTGCACTCATCCCCGAGAGGATGCCTACCAACCAAACCCAAGGAAACTTCAAGACGGGTGGCCATCCCTCTCACACCCTTTCATAACATTCCACTCACGTCATCAAGAATGTTCCTTTCCCCAAATCATATTCTCCACTGCTTCCCCTCTCAACATTATTTCTAACATGCTCCCCCAATACACTGCCTCTCCAAGTTTCCTTTCCAACTGGAGACGAGGAAGTGTTAAACTTCCTCGTTCTTCCAACATCTATACACCTCTCGCACGTTTCAGTCTCTTATGTAGATACCCAACCCTTGACCCATGTCCAGTTAGCACCTGGGTCAAAAAGTAGTTCACCTCGCCCCATCTCCTCCCACTCTTAATTGCCATGTTTAACCTTTATACCCCTCTGACCTCTTACCATTTCTTCCTCCATCCAATCCTGGACTTCCTCTCTTGTCACACCCTTCCACCGTCGCGCGTCGTCTCTATGCCTAGTTATCCAGTCCAAAAGAATATGACTTCGATAGCACAAATGCTGCTATTGCACGCTCTGTCCTGTACCCATGTACCACCCTCAACAAAACCCTTCTCTGCACGTGCAGTAGTAGCATGGATCCCTGCTCTTTCACCCCACAATTTTGATCCGTATAGCATACTCTGCTCAATCGTCCTACCAATAACTCTCCCTTTTCATTCTCCCGGCCCTTTCACATTAGGTACAAATCAGTCTTCCCAGCCATTCTATCCGTACTTTTGCCTTCTGTTCTGCCTTCACCATTTGGTGCTTGAAGGATAATTTGCTATCCAACCACAGACCTTACTTAAAAGCTATTGCTAGTCTTAGCTCTAAACCCTTAGAAAATAAACCTTATTGATATAGTCGGAAACAAATTAGTCTTAAAATATAAGTAGACATTTAAGTTGTATGTGTACAAAAAGTCCCATTTTAAAGATGTCTTAAGCTGTCTACAAATTTGTTTGATGATTTCAACCGGTGTTATAATTTTCGTTTAGTGTAATTTTTATTAGAATGATTAGAATACATGTGTTTTAATATATTTGTAGTTTAATTCGTAATATCCTGTAATGTATTCAATCTTTTGAAAATAATCTTCGTTCAAACTTAACCAGAATTTTACAAAAATATGCATAATTTACTGATTCATCACAATCTTATAGTGTGTTACCACAAAACAAGTATTTTAACACTAGTTCATAGTAATTTATTTAACTATTATGAGTAGGTATCTAAATATGATAACAATAAGAATTTACGTTCTTCATCATCAAGCCTTCTCCTACCGAAGGTTGGCAAATAGCTTAGGAAACTTCAGCACGAAAGATTTCTGCAGACGAGCCGCTGAACCATCTCTTCAAATCCTTCAGCCATGAGTTCCGGAGTCTTCCTACTGATCTTTTTCGCTATAGGTACTTTGCAGGCGTAGTATTTCATATTTATTACATCTCATCACATGACCTTGGTATTAAATTTACGTTAACATTCATAATTTTTTTCTAGTTAAAATGAATTGTGAGCTATGCGGAAAACCTTATAGAAAAACGAATTCGTTATATTTTCATAAAAAGTACGAATGTGGCAAGGAAAAAATGTACAAATGCGAGTACTGCACCTACTCTAGTTATCGAGCTGCTGATCTGCGAAGACATTCCCTAGGAAAACATAAAGTGGATACCTATGTCGAATAAGTTAAAGGATACCAATGAAATCTGTTAATTTGACGTTTTCAGGTTGTCAGTTATACTTAAATTATTTGGTAATTATTTACTTAAGCTAGTTCACAAGAATTTTTCAACCTATAGAAAAACGTATTCAAACTGATCATAACTAAAATATAATACATTCAGGTATGGTTGCATAAACGCTTGTCAAAGCTCTGTTACCTAACAAAGTGTTAAGTCTATGTTAAATTGGTAATGGTTACACATCCCTGAAGCGTATGTGCCTATTTAAATGATTGAAAATAATTTGATGGAATTGTTGCATATACATTTGTCAAAAGTTAACAACTTGTTAGCTAACAGAGCTTTGACAAGCATTTATGCAACTGGCCCTAAATTTTACTTTAAGGCATACATAAATCGAAACAGTTCCCTTATATTACAAACAGTCCCTGTAGAACTGAAGTAAAATTGTATTGGTTGTGCATTGCACAGTATTTTACTACATATTCCTTTCTTTTCTTTGGTATTCTTTGTATTGTATTGGTTGTGCATTGCACAGTATTTTACTAGACATTCCTTTCTTTTCTTTGGTATTCTTTTGTTTTTGTTTGTGTTTACTTTCGGGCTCATACGCGTAAATCCACGATTCATCACCTATCACGATGTCATAGACGTGTTTCGAAGCACCACGGTCGTATTTTTTGAGCATTTCCTTCGACCAATCGACACGAGCCTTTTTTTGAGCGATTGACAAATTGTGTGGGATCCAACGCGAACAAATTTTTTTGACGGTCGAATATTCATGCAATATTGAATGCATGCTGGTCCCACTGATGCCTAAGGTTGTCTTATTCTCATAACCTTGCAATATCAGTTCGAACACAGCATCAATGGTTTTCGGAACAAGAACTGATGTTGGACGACCTACACGAAATTCGTCTTGGAGTATGTTCATTCACTGTAATCTTGTTAAATATTGATATTTGTAGTCCGCAAGTTATTAGATAAGATAAATCAATGCTTCAAGAAAGGTTTCGCAATTAATTGGACTAATAATATATAAACTTCAAACGAACATAACTCATGCTAAAATTTTTAATATGCTGGCAAAATTTGCTATTTGTTGCCGTGGTCAAATGTGGTGTAATTGTGTAGTCAAATAAAAAGAAGAATATTAGAGAAACTTCATTTGACATTTTCCACATTCTAATTGGCGAAAACGAGCAAAGGTAGAATGGGGAAAACAAACACATTCTCCATTTGTTTACGTGTTATTTTTGAGCAGTGTTTTAGAATAAATGAATCACCACACGTACCATCTTTCACTAACGATCTTTACCACACACATTTCAAAATAGAAATATTTGAATTAATATTGAATCAAATGGCTGATAGTATTGTTTTCCCCATTCCATTGACAGTTACTGCGGCGCCAACTATCGGAAAAATTTCCGCGAATACTATTTTAAATGCTTGGCAACATAGTCCCGTTTGACAGCTGTGACGTGCAACCAATCCTTTATACTGGATATCTCGTCCTGTATCCAGTTTAAAAAATGCTTAGGGTGTGTTCGGGGAGCACGCTTTCGAGCTATGTAGCGCCAAGAGCCATATAACGCAAACGAGGAATAGTACTAGATAGCGCCAAATGGCGCAAATAGCGTGCTTCCCGAACACACCCTTAGTGAATAAATAATTGTGCCCTTGAGGGCTCCATCTGTATGAGTATTGGGTAACTTAATTATAGTCCAAGAGCTAACAGGAATACCTGGTCATAACCGAACTCCTGGCTGGATTAGATATATTGTAGAAGTATTTTTCAGTCAATAAAAAATCTGCTCAACTTGCTGACCTAGCCTTGTGAGCAAAGCGATATTTGAGATCAGCATGGCTACGTATTTCTTCTAGCTCTCAGACTAATACATTTTATATTTAGCATTTAAAATTTATAATGGAACTTTTTGCAAAGGTTGATAGTTTGAAGAATAATAATAATTATAATTTGTAATTTAATCTAATTACTAAGAACAATAAATAACTGAACGGTTAAACTAAACCGTTAAACTAAACCGTTCAGTTATTTATTGTTCTTAGTAAGATGATATTCCACAAAGTAAAGGTTAACACAATCAATTTCATTAATCTAATTAATTAATTTACATGAATCAATAATATATTTTTTATATTTTTCACTTATAAAAATCTTCATTATAAAACGCATTTGCGTTTCGTAATGTAACTTTTACGCGCGCAAATTTTTGTTTTAAATGGTTGGCGACATGAGTGAAGTATCTAAAGGCAAGACTATTGACAATGACATTTGTGGCTAATAGCAATTTATTAATTTTATATTGTTCTTTAAGAAAGTATCTGTAAATATAAATATAATATTTTACTTATATAATATATTATTATTGGTATATTATTCATTTTAAAATATTTTAAAACATTAACATTTGATAATTTAAATGTCACAACTGTCAAATTTTATAAATTACACAGTGCTGCCGACATACTTTTTAAAATAAAAATTTTCGTAATTACATAAAAATAAAAAATTAATTTAAAAAATGGTAAAAAGGGCAAAATATAAAAAATATTATAAACAACTTATTTCATATGGCTGTTGTGACACTCGTTCTTTAAAAAACTCATCGCTTCGCGATTCGTTTTTTAAACTTGAACTCGTGTCATAACAGAATTCCATATGAAATGCGTTGTTTAATATAATATTATAATTGATACCTGTCCTTTCAATTCATTGGCTGAATTTTTTAAATATATTTTTTTAAACTTTTAAGTTATTTTGACAAAAATTTAATCTAACAAATTCGGAAAAAGTAGTTTGAATAAATAATTACCAAATTTTTAGTACAAGTCCAGAATTTGTGGACTCTAATCGATTTTACGTTATGTTTTAATACAAAAATTTTTATCCATCATTCCCGTGCATATGCATCCCTTGTAATTCATAATTCACAAATCCATAACAAGTTTACATTATGTACTTACTGTTTATTTAAACATTGTCCACTTCATGTGTACTTAAGTGACTGTAAACACGTAAATGTTAATAAAATGTTTTGTTTATAAAATCTCTTGTTTTTATTGCAAAAGACCTTTAATAATGATGAAACGGTAAAACATCTAGAACAAAATGGCACCCAATGTATCATAGAGTTAAGACATAAAGAGAGGAATTTAATAAATACGTTAAGTAATACTGTTCAATATTATTTAAGAGGGGCGTCAAAAATGTGACAGCTGAAAACGGGTGGCAAGCCTGAATTGTACCCAAAATTTCAATCATTTTGTAAACAACAAATCTAAAGAACGCCTTTAAATTACGTATTCAAAGTTTAACAGGATATGGCTTAGACCTTTCTCTAGGAGATAAGGTTTTTTAGTTGAGTTTTATGTTGTAATAAAAGAGATATTGGCATTTAAGTGAAAAAGTTTGACAATTTGTGATCACGAATTTTAACGCCAGAAGCTTAACTCCTGAAGAAAGCATAGAAAATGCGACTAGCAAAATATGAAGTTAAAAAAAGTTATATTTTTTGAGATTTGTTGCACGCAAAATTTGAACATTATGCCAACCTGTCAATTTAGTTCAACAGTTTTGGTGGCGCTTTTTTCCGAGACGTATTCTAATTCTCCAAATCCAAACTTCACTTAACATAACCAACCTAACCTTATTTCTTGTTTATAACGTCAAAATATATTAATTTTAGTGTTTTGCTTTTAAATATATAATTGCCATATGGCCCTTTTTTAGACAAATAAAGCATCCACCTTTTCTTTTGATTGCATCCTTCTTTTCATCTAATGTCATGTTGTAGATTGTAGACTGTAGATTGCAGAAGGGGTCGATTGGCCCAGTTGACCTTACTACACTGCGACCTATAAGATCTTTTGTGTATACCCTACATCTATATTTTAGTCCAAAAGGTCTAGGCTTCTAAGAAAGTCCATTATTCGTTTTGGAGCTAGGTTTGTAATCTGATCAGGATCAAGGAATACCTGTTCCAGATATTTATGGCGTTGCCGAACAATTACTCTGCAATTGCAGATAATATGTTCTGACGTCTCATCTGCCTCATCGCAGAATCTGCATGTCCCACTGTCCAATATGCCCATTTTGCAGAGATGGTATCTGAGTGAGCAGTGTCCAGTGAGAATTCCTGTGATTACTCTGAGATCCGATTTCTGAAGCTCTAAGAGTAATTTCGCGTAGCGGGCAGAGGGTCGTAATAACCTTTTTGCCTGTCTTTGGCCTGGAACATTTTTCCAGTAGGCTGCACTGAGTTCCTTTTCATATTTTCGAACTTCTTCCATTATGCGGCTTTTTGATATGCCACAAAATGGTTCAGGTCCGATAAAAGGAGCACAAGCTCCTTCCTTTGCGAGACTATCGGCAATCTCATTTCCGACAATTCCTTTATGCCCTGGCACCCATAGCAACGTTAATTTGTTGCGACTAGCCAGTTGTTTAAGGGATTGTTTACAATTCCAGGCTATTTTTGACTCATAGGTTGTGGACTTCAGATCCTTCAAAGCAGCCTCTGACTATCAGATGCAATAAATATTCTTGCTGTGTTGAGGCCTTTTCTTAGGCACTCTTGGGCACAGAATTCTATTGCTAATAGTTCTGCTTGAAATATTGTTGGAGCATTTCCAAGGGCTGCGGATATCCTAATATTAGGACCTGTGATCCCTATTCCTACTCCTTCGTTTGTTTTTGACCCATCAGTATAATAAGTGAGGGCATGTTTAAATAATAATAAATTTGAAATCAGTCAAACAGTTGTCCATGCCCACATCTTTAATGTTAAACAGGGAGGGTATTCTATTGACAAATTGCCTGTGTATTATACCTAATTGTAGGCGTTTTACAAATTGCCACTCCTAAGCAGGGTGTTGTTATAACTTCGGTAGGTAAAGGAAATTCACATTTAACATGTATATGCTATTCTAAAGCCGACTGTACGTCGTGGAAACATTTAAAGATTTACGAAGCAAAATTCATATTTTCATCTTTGTCTTAGATAAGGAAAGTCAACAAGCTCTAAAAATATTCAAATTTATAATAAAAATACCAATTTAAAATCACTATCGCCATTTACTCTACATTCTTGTAATTTAAAAATAACCAGATTTTTCACTAAATTCAGGCAGTCTTACCAAAGTAGAAACTCCCCTATTAAATAGACGTCACAAGTATAAACGTTTTGAAGCTTTTATGATAAATAACTTATTCGCCGAACAAATCCTACATTATACTTTTCGAGAATCATTATATTATTTTTGTGTGTGTAAACTTATTTAATGTTATATTTTGTATTGTAGGTATTATTCAATTCGAAATTATGGAAGTTGAACCTGTTGTTCATCAGAACGCCGAGATTGTCGATCAAAAACAATTTATCACAGAGGTAAAGAAGTATTACAGTGGACATAACAAAAAAAGTAAAAAACTAGAATGGACAAGTGAAAGAATCCAAAGTGTAATCAAATTGTTAGACGAATATAATTCAGCTAAATCTCAGGGAAGGCGACCAACAAATAAACAATATCATCACGCAAGTAAATATGACGTAATGAATGTTGGTAACGAAAAGGTTCTTATAGTAAAAGGAAAGGAAATTTCAGATCCTGTAGTGCAAGTTATTCCTACAGAAGAATATTACGACAGAATTCTTGACGCACATATTGCTACAGGTCACGGACGACGAGACAAAATTATTCACGCTTTGAAAGATAAATATGTGATACCAATATTTGCGATAACAATATTTCTTAATCTGTGTAAAACGTGTCTTTTAAAAAAAGGCTTTCCAAAAAAAGGGACTGTCGTAAAAACCGTTAATTCCTGATGATTTTAATAGAAGAGGGCAGATGGATCTCGTAGACATCTCCATCTTTGCCCAAATAACATAGTTTATCTCATTATTTACTTTTTTTTATTTTGTTCTAATTAAAATTCTGATATGATTTATTGTTAATATTTCTTGTTTCACTTCCTTTACCGAGTATAGCATCAATGACAGACAAGAAATGAAACAATGCAATTGCAAAGAAATAAAAACTAGACAATAGGTTTGTTCTTTATAGCTACACTAATTTTATACTGCACTGCACTGAATGGAACTAGTGCAGGAGTAGTTATTTTTGAGCAAATATAAATAACGCGTCAGTGCATGACATAAACATTCTTTTATATTCTATATAATGTAAATAATTTACAATGTTTTGATTATAAATACAATTTTATGTAATACATAGTTTAAAATTAGAAATTAAATATCCAAGTTAATGTCACACAGTTTTATTATGTAAATGAAATGTATAAAGTTGTTAAAAGCGACTAGTTTCGGCTTTTTAAGAAGCCATCATCAGACTAAAATACAAACAAGTTTTACAACATTAGAAAAGAAATTATAATAATAAAGTTCATACCTGAAATGTGTATATCATACAACTTGTATATATAAGCAGGTTATAATAGTAGGTAAGAGAAATGTTATAAAGGTTTGACAATGATAAGAAAGAAAAAATTTTAATTCATTCAGATAATGTGTGATAAGGTCTACCGTAAGTAAATGAATTAAAAAACTAAAAAAAGTAATAGAGATTGATGATTAAATTGTAATAAGCTAGGAGTTAAAAAAGTTATAAGTCAGAGAAACGTTGTGGTAGAAGGAGCTATGAGCAAAAATACTAGTAAACTCATGGAACTAAAGAATTGAGCCTAGAGAGTTCGTGAAAGAAAGAAAACGAGGCTGAAAACCCTCCAGCGAAGTGACATCAATTGATGAGAAATCACCATAATGATGATGCTTCATTGTGAACAATATCAAAGAAAAATTTAAGCAAAGCAAATTAAAAGGTTATAAGAAATATGAAAAAGTATAAATAAAAGCAAACTGGATAAAACAATAATAGTAAAGTTACATTAATGGATATTTAATTTTTATTTCTTAGTCACATTTGAGTTATGGATGATTTTCTCCATTAGTTTAATATTTATGAGATTACTTTATATCTACAAACAAAATACCTAACTATCTAACTCTACTTAAATAGATTATTCTCTGCCTGACACTGACTCAGACGTAGGACAGCGAGTACAGTTAACTATTGGACTGAACTTGGTTACACTGCAATAAAGAATGCTTCGGTGTCACTAGTGTACACTTGTGCAGAAAGTTCAGCAATAAGGAACAAACCTTACGTGTTTCCAAGAGGTGCAATTGTAAAAAAGCTAATGGTTCATGTTACTCCAGATGTCACAGCTCTTTAAAATGTACAATAAGTATACTTTGTATTGTTTTTTATTCAATTTTTCTAATACACATTTTATTTTTGTTTTTAATTTCTTCATTGCGATGATTTTTTTTTCATTTACTTTTTAATGAGTTATGTTTTTATTTATTTATTATTTCCTAACTCTATGCTTCAGCACGAACTATTGGTAAACCGACCGACCAATCAGGGGCGGTTCTCAATTTTACGGGTAATCAAAATGTTCTCTGTGATCATTGATAATTTTGATTGCGTGAGATCAAAAAAAACTTTTACCCTTTTTTTGAAATTGTGCTATACAGCTGAATTTTGGTGAGTTTTGAATTTTGATGTGGAAGAAGGATCTCACTATACTACAGGTGGGTTCCGGAGAACCAATTTGAGTATCTTAGCCCTCGGATGCTCGTCCTGGTCGTAGTTTAGTGTCCTCCTCAAGAGTGGGTTTGTGTGGTTAGTGAATTCAGTAATCTATTCTTGGTTTCTTAGTCGGATTTGGTAGCTTATTAAGTCCACCATGAGGTGGCGTCGGATGTTTGTTTTACGTAGAAACCAAGGACTGCAGTGATCAGTCTTAATATCTTGTTTTGTATTATCTCTAAGCTGTGAAAGTGAATGTTGGAGGTGTGTCCCCAAATTGTCGGTGCGTACCTAATTTTTAGTAGTATACATGTTTTGTACAGTGTCAGTTTGTGTCGTATATTCAGTCTTGGGAGATGAAGAGCTAAAGAGCACGTTTTGAAGTATTCGTTTCTCTGACTATATGTTCAATATGTGAGTGCCATGTTAACTTTCTGTCAAACATAACACCCAAATATTTAACTTCCTTTTTCCATTCTACAATCAAATCTTTCAACATAAAGTCGACATTTGGTCGATCGCGTTTTTTACTAAAAAATTGATTAATTGCGATTTTTCTGCAATAATTTTAATGTCCCACTTTTCTGTCCATTCTATATAGGTATCGGTCGTTTTTTCGAGAAATTCGGAGAGGTCTGCCGTATACAAATTGTATAAAATTGGAAAGAGAACCGAACCTTGAGGAACTCTAGTTTAGATTCTCCTTATCGGTGAAAATTTAACTTTTACTTCAAGGTTCGTGAATTAAGAAAAGATTTAATTAGTTGTAGCAATCCCGAGTGAAAATTAACTAAATTTGATGTAGAAAAAATTAATGAAATATAGGGGAATTTTAGGGGAAAATTCTACTAGATGAAGTAAGAAACCAAAAGTAGAGAGGCATTTGGGATTTCCCTACTTGATGGAGTAAAAAACCATAAGAAGGAAAGGAGTTAAGGAGTCGAAGGGAAGGAGGGAATATGCCCCACTAGATGGAATAAAAAACCAACAGTAGGACGAAGGAGAGGGTGGGGAATTCCCACTAAATGGAATAAAAAACCAATTTTTTGATAATTTTATAAAAATGTTTTAAAACCACACACAATATTCAAATCCCTTTCTCTTAGCATCAATTAAATGTAATATTACAATCTACACCTAACTACGTTGTTTCAATATCCTCAATTTCTACTCTTGTGACTCTGCCTGATGGTGATCTGATCTAGACCGAAACTAGTTGCAATAATTGTACATTACTCGAATAAAAGTCTGTGGTTTTGACTTTGCATTTTATTGGATATTTTTTATTGGTTTCAACCACATTTCAGATGGATGACCTATCTAATTTAAATTTAAAGTGTAAATTAGCCCTACATTCCAAAATTTGTCAAAGGCTTTTTCTATATCTTGAAAAGGAACGTCAGATGTTCGTTTTGTTGTCTAATAGTCAAAGACGTTTTCTGTCAATTATGGTTAACTAATATACCATGTAAAATAAAGTTATTCCAGAAACATACCGGCTGAATAAAAGGACATAAAACTAAAGATCTTAAGCTGCAAAAGAAGTTGAACAGATGACCTTATATTCGTAATGCCATCGAATCAAATGGTGTCGAAATATGGTTTTAAAAGAACTTTTAAAGCAATAATCTTGGACAAGGAATTTGGACAGCCAATCCAAGCTGAATTTGTCTACTACACAGAAAGCTCAAAAACCGAAAAAGAGATGAGGGTCAGTCCATTAATGGTGTTATATTCTTAAAATCGGACAATATGCCACTGTGTTGCAGGCAAATATAGCTGCATTTACTGCAGATCCCTTAAAATTACCAGGCAAAAGATGCAAGGAACGACCAGTGCTTTGCAAAGCAGTTTCTCAACTGACCAGCTGAAAGATCATCAGGATTGAAACAGGCGAAGAAATTTATAACAGGACAGTCTATAATAAAAAGAAAACCTTTAAATAGACTTAAGAATAATAAAAAACTCTTCGGTTCGCGAATGTGAAGGTCTTTAAGACATTAATGAAATTTATGGTACTAACCCTTACTATGTGAAAGTTCATCTTATTCAGAACAATAAACAACTAAAAGGTTAAATTAACTTTCACTATTTATTCTTTAAATACTTTAAATGTAATGACAGCCGTTTCGCTATCGAAATAGCATCGTTAGATTGACATATTGAAGTTACATTTTGTTTGTTTGTAAATGAAGACTCAATCAAAGTAAACAGTTTAATAGTGGTGAACTTCCAAGATTTATTTGTTCATTAACTACTTTATATTGTTGATGTGCTAGATGTCTTTTGATTTCAAGTTCTTCGAGGAAATCTAAATTTTGTTTTTTATCACAGGTGTGTAATATTTGAATGTCATTGGTGTGTATGAGTGAACATCCACACTCACTCATACACACCAATGACATTCAAATATTACACACCTGTGATAAAAAACAAAATTTAGATTTCTTCTTCGGTTGGAAGGGTATATTAGGAAAGTCCAAACTACATAAGTTCCTATAGGGCTACCACAATAGATCTGGAGAAGGAAGAGTTGAAAAAATACACCGCCCTTTTATAATCTTTTCTAAGTTATGAGAAATGTTAGCCAGTTAGTTTTATATTAACATATATGTATTTTTCTTACACATTTTTCAAATAGGTTGTAACAATATTAGTCCCAAAAAGGCAGGGAGCCCCCTCTCCAGGGGGTGGTTCGACTCCAAGTTAATGCTCACTGTAGGAAGGATTGGTATGTATAAGTAATAAGGGCGCCACTATATTTTGGTACGCTTTCGATTAAGCAAACAAACTACACAAAAACTAAGGTGAGAAAGATAGAAACACCTTGTAATTAGTTTAATTAAAAAACAAATAAAGAAGCGACTTAAAACAAAAGACCGACCACGCTACACCCTTAAGACTTATAGTCTTAGGTATATAAATGAAACGGTTTTTAAAAATATTGATTATTTATTGAAACTGTACTTGCCGATAATGAACAGAAAGGAGTTGTAAAAAGTGGACTTAACTTTAGGTTTCTGTACTGTCTAGAAGGGCGGCTTCAACTTCTTCGTAGATAATTAGGGATGAAAGTTTCTGGATGTTTATTTAATGGTTCTGGCAGCTTGAGATGTAGTGGTTTTGTTAACGACCCAGAAGTGGTTTCGATTTAGGCTTCTGTGGCCTCAACATCAGCTTAAAATGGTTTGAAGGACTATCTCCACATAGGGACCTTCCAAAGGATGCTTTCAACTTTGGCGGCAACTTAATGATAACTTGGCGGTAACTTAGCGGTGACTTGGCTCTAATTTAGCGGTAACTTAGCTGTACTTGGCTCTAACTTAGCGGTGACTTAGCGGTAGCTTAGTGGGTTGTGCCCAAAACGGAAAGTTCACAAGACGAAATACTAGAACGCTTTTCCGACTCTTCAAATCGGCCTATTAGTCGAAAAGGATATAAAATTGAGACTATGTACTCGTCTATATATAGTCTCGCTCAAGACATGTTTGTGTCATTTGTCAGAAGGGATACGTTCGTAATTCAATTGCAAGTGAGATGCGCGTTTTTTGTTTGGCCTCGTTCAAACAGCTAAATAGTTACGCGTCTATAAGGGGTGTCTCGTGTACAGTAGCATTAACAGTGAATCGGGGTCGGTTTTAACGTTAATAATAGCGGTATCGTTTACGGTCGGATAATAGTGCAAGGTGACATGACGATAGACATGTTACAAGGTATACAGTGCCAAATCTCTACAGGATCTTACAGTTTTATTTTAAATGAAAAATAATATGAATTCATCAAAAATATACCAAATAATTATTGTTTTATTACCTGACACTAAAATTATTTAATTATTTTTATTTTCAGTTCACATATTTTACCATTTTTTGTAGATTACCCATATTGGACATCCTACCCAGTTTTATTAGTAATGTATAAACAAACTTTGATATTTTATTAATGTCACACGTTTTGCAATAAAAATAGGATCGATAAGTCTGCTTCATATTATTTTCAGTAACTAGAACACTTTTTTTTAGGAAGAATACGATACTATTGCATGACATGTGGAAAGTCTTACAGCATGAAGAAGAATCTTCGAAGACATCAAACTGTCGAATGTGGGAAAGAAAAATCTTTTTATTGCCAATACTGTGACAAAAGATACTACTATAAGCAAGAACTAATGATTCATTTGAAGTTAAAGCACGATAATAGCGTCTTAAAACAACAAAGAGAATTTTATTGGAGACGTTAATTTTTATAAAACTATCTACTAGTCTTTAGTAATAACCAATTTTTTAAGCTATTTATTGAAATTACGAATTAAAAAGACATTAACTTACACTGGCCATAAAATATCAGTTAATACCAATTATATGTATTTATTTCTTTTTACATTTATACTGTTATTGTAGTTACCTTATAATCAGGTAAAATTTATTTTTAAGGGGGAAATTTGGCACATAACCCAAGAAATTTGCGCAGAAATTTGGATTGAGATTTGCATTCGCTTCTTTAGCTCATTAGAAATTCTTTCAAGTGCTGACTAGACTACCTGGCTGGTCAGCAAAACATGACTAGACTACCTGGCTGGTCAGCAAAACAGTAAGTTATGGCATCAAAACTTCAGGGAATTACGTTGTCAGCCAGGTCGTACGGGGTATCAGGTTCCCCTGGGTGGATTGATGATATCAAATTCGTAACAAAAGAGCCCAAAATCCCAACAGGGAACAAGTTTCACCTGGGGAGTCCAGACGATGATGTTCCTGGTACTGTTATGACCTCCAAGTGTACTGGGGACCAACATAACTATGATATTCATATGCCGAGACTTGAAAAATCTCCTGGTGCAACATTTCGTACACTTTGGGTGTTTTTAAAGCAGATATGAATTGAATCGCTTGAAAAAATGCATTTGGAGGAATGTACTTTTTGATGCACAAAAACAGTTTCGAGAGAAATTGCAGGAAACCATATATTTCTTGAGTTTTTAAGATTTTAGTGCCAAATTTCTTCGCTTATTTAGTTTAATTATTTGTAAGATACTCTTTGTTAAATATCTGTGCTCTAAATCATAAATAATTAAAAAAAGTATTCCGAATTCTTATTTAATGCAATTATTTTTTTGGTCCCAAAGGAGGAAAAAGGGTATGACTTAAAAAAATTACAACAATTAACTTTTGCAATAAATCGTCCTGTTTAGTATTTTTAATATAATGGAATTTCACAAGTAAGGGTTAATACAATAAATGAAGAGATTATTTATGTAATAAAACATCCAAAATATAAAAATCTTAGTATTGGTGTTATTTTGAGTAGAGCTGTTGATTTTGTTATAAAAAAAATTGCTTGTTTATTCCCCTTTTTTATATATATTGCTGTTTAAAACAGAAATAATTATATTAATTGAGGTTTTTCACTGTTCTTACTTATGTTGCCACAGGAGTTACAGTTTTACTCGCTTTGTTTGTTTGAATAGTTGGTTTTATTTTGTTTTGCTAAAAGACTTTACTTGTTTGTAAACATGATAAGTTGCATGGTAGGGCCGCGAAGTACTGCATGGCACAGTCTTCATGACACACCCCGATTCCCATCTCCGATAAGTGGTACCATCTTTGCAGATATTCGTCCTCCCCTTACACCTCCGAGTGCTCCACCACATCCTGCTAGATTCTCTCTCCCTCGTTCTTCTGTTTGAGTATCTCCCTAATCATTGTCCTTATATACTCCTACTTTTCTTTCCCCCAAGAATAATAAACAACTATGTATAGTTGTTTTATTCTTAGTAAGATGAACTTCCACAGCGTAAAGGTTGGTACAATAAATTTAACATACTTTCTCATTAATTACCTCTCTCACTTTATCTTCCATCTCCCTCCTTTCCTTCACCCACCTGAGGCATCTAAAGACTGTTAGTCCTGCTTCGTCCCTCTCCCCACGCACTGGTCTTACCTATCCCATAAGTGTAATCTCTAAAGCACCCATGACCAGTTAATATATGTGTTATATAATAGTCAACCCTTCTATATTTGCATCCCACCCACCTTGCTAAATCCCCTATCAGAACACTCGTCCATCTTCCTTATCTCCATTTTCCCATTCATTTCTCCAGCCATTAATTGTTTCCGGCTCTATTTCTTCCCCGAACTCCACCCCTCTCTCATTGATTCAGTCCTTACCCTTACCAACCTCTTAACCGGAGGGTCTCACGCCACGACTTGAACTGCGGCACCTGATACGGTCCGATAACTCGACACCAACTTTATCAAATCCTTCTCTGTATCCTCCTGATCATATCCCTATACCTTAGACCTCCCAAGACACCCTCCACGTCGGAGTACACAATAAGATTGATTTTGCCACCCCCCAGTATAGAACCCTCTTTACTCTACCAGGTCCATCTACGTAGGGCATCAACCCCCCAATGACCGGACTTCTTCCTCCGCCTTTCTGACTGTCTCTACCCCAATCCTCCTAAAGTTAACCCCTTCCTCTAACCAGACTCCCAGATACCTAGCTTCTTTAACCTTTTTAATAACCACCTCCTCCAACTCCAATTCTAAATTAGCTCCCCTTGGGCTATTTAACAGTACCAACTGCTTCTTCTCTGGTGCTAATGCCATTTCCCTGTCCTTAAGCCATCGATTTTCCTTCCATAATGCCAGTTTATGTCGTCAGCGTACCCAATTAATTTGTTGCCATACGGCATCTCTATCCCCAGTAGCGGATCATAAAATACATTTCAGAGGAACGGTCCTACGACCAACCCCTGTGGTATCCCCGTCGTCCCCTGATATTTCTCCTTTTCAATTAAAATCCTTCTTCCCCTAAAGAAATCCCGAACAATATTTTAAGGTTGTAGTCACCTTCTGATGGTCTGCGTTTGGTTGGTATCTCTGTTTGCGATTTTAGCTAGCCAATTGTCTGGCATTCTGTCGACATGGTCTCTCCATGCTCTTCTTCTTGTTCTGGACCATCTTACCACATCTTGAATGTCACATTGGGATCAAATTTCACTGCTTTTCACTCTGTCCCTAAGAGTTTTTCCTACAATTGATCTTAGAGTCTTCATTTCAGTTATTCTGAGCAGCTGCTTAGTAGCGACTATTTCTGCTAGTATTTCTGTCACAATAGGTCGTGCATATGTCTTGTAAATTCGTGTCTTGCTTTCAATAGTCATAAAGTTATTCCTCTAAATTATATCTTGAAGGTATCCTGATACCCTAGCTGCCGCCATTGTTTGTGTCCAAACTTTTTCTCTCGTTGATATACTGTGCAGTTGGATCCTACACTGACTTGTGCTGCGTCGTCTGTGTATCAATTTGCGCCCTGCCTTATGTTGACTAAGAATATAGTAATGTCCCTTTTCTATATCTTTTTTCTGTTCATTTTAATAGTTGCGCTGTGAATAGCAGCTATATCTGTCTTGAACACCATTGCATATTGCCCTGTAATACCTCTGCGACTTATGATATCTACTTGCTTAGATATTCCTCTTCTGTTTGATATACTTCAAAAAATGATTCATGGTTATATTAGTGACATATTCTCTGTTCTCCTAGCTAGCTTATCTGCTTTTTCATTTGCTTTTATTCCCTAGTATCCAGGAATCAAATGTTAATGTTATGAATAAATTGGTTAACTAATTAAATTGTTCCTATCGATGTCCAAAACATTTATGAACAAAGAGGAATAATCGGCTCCGCTACCCGTGCGAAACCTTGACGGAGCGCTAGTTTAAGACATTATTGTAGGCATTTTCAAATGATTATAAAATGTGTGTTTTAGGTCCTCATTATCCTTGTACAAGATGCAGTAATACCTACAAACACAAAAGCTCTCTCTACAAACATTTAAAATGGGAATGTGGTATAGACAGTCAATTCCAGTGTGCGATTTGTTCATACAAAGGAAAACAAAAAATTAGTTATATAAAACATATGAAAGGAAAACACGACCTTAATGTATAATTCCTTAATTTATTTAAATTAGTAGAAAGATTAGTCACCATCGACTTATTCGATGGCCCTCACTTTTTTTGTTGGACTGTGATTTAATGTTCGAAGCGGCAAATAGCAAGTAGTTGTGTTCCTTTTAAAAAACTTTTGGAAATCGGATTTCCATTTTGTGAAAATAATGCAGTATTTGAACTTTTCTCATTATGTGTAATTAGACATAATTTAACGTAGTTGTTGTGTCAAAATAAACAATTAAAATAATTTAATTTAGTTTATCATTCTTAATGACTATTTAGAGGTGTAGCATTAAAAAGGGTATCTTGGGATTCAATATAGAATTCCAAGATTAATTTAATTTTAATTTTAAGATTAATATTAAGTCTAATGAATACCGTATAGACATTATTTATAACAATATTGTGAATATTGATTTCAATGTGTTCTTTATGGGCTACTTTATCATCATTTTTAACGAAACATTGTTTTTTGTTGTATTAACTGACTGTTTTAAACGTTGCTTTTCAAGCATTATTTTGGTACTTCATAAAAAGATTCTTGCTAAATCTTCCTCTATAATATTGTTCAATAAATAATGCATTGTGCCTTTAATCTAGATGACAACTGTCGGAAGAGTGTTGGCAAAGTAACGTGGCCCAGTTATATTTTACCATTTTTTAAATATTTTCAGATATTTTATTAGCTTGTCCAAAATTATTTCCACGTTTTTCAGTTGAAAGTTCTTCAGATGGGTATTTATCAATAAATTTTTGCCATAATTTAAGAATAATGTATATATTTAATGAATTATATCAAAAACAACATTGATAGAATTTTCTTCACTGCCAAAATAAAAAAAAAAACTAACCTTGCTGATTAAATTGCAAAAGCATGTTCAAACAGTTATCCGAAAAACTTGTGTGACACACAACTGTTTTCCGTCTACCTTTATCTCTATTAAAAAAAATTACAAAAAATGTAGTAATCGAGAATGTAACCCAAGCCGCCTGCGTGAGAGGCAAGCATTTATACCACTGCTCCAGCAGGCTTTTAAAAAATAATTTCGTTTTGTAGAATTTATACTATTATGTATTTGCTCACCTTCATCATGAGGTATTCAGTATCGGATCTTTCCTTAACAAATCGAATGCACTCTTCTTGAAACCATTTTTCGAATATCCTCATGATAGTCGGCTGAACATTGCTCAATATTTTTCGCAGGCAGTAGTAACGCATTTGGTGCAAAACCGTTTTCACTTCTGGCGTGAAGAATTATTATACGCTTTCCTCTCGAACATGGCTCATTTAAAATACACTTTTGAAACTGATCTACCCAGCCATACTGAACAGTATCATGTATATCAAAGCAAGTCTCATCTAGGTATACCATATGCCTTTTTAATTCACGAGTTTCTAAGCTTTTATAATTATAATCAGGATAATATCGTAATTTCTTTTCAACGATTTCTATAGTCGGTACAATAAAATCTGATATAAATTATAACCCGTTCGCTTTATAACATCGTTTGCAGCACCATCAACATTTACAAATTTTGTTTTTTTGTTTTTCCGGACCTGTGAACGTAACCGCGCTTAATAACCCGAGAAATAGTGTAAATAGAAATTTTAGTTAACGTATTAATTCGCTTTATTATAACCACATCTGTTTTTTTTATTATCTTCATTTTTCAAACACTGATACATATTTAAAATAACCCTCTGACACTGAATGTGTAAATCTTTATTGCAAAGTTCTCTATTAACCTCACCTGTTGGCGATATCGTATCTGATGAATTTAAATTTTGATCTGGATTTCCATTTTCTGATTCAAAAGCTCTACAAAACCTGCCATAATATATGCAACTAATTTAAGGTTATCAATTAATATGGGCAAAAATTACAATACGTATACCAATTATTAAAAATGAATTACCGAAACAAAGATATATCTAAAGTTAATACTTAACTGCCCCAAATAAAAATCTGGACTCTCCGCCTCCGCACTAGACATCGACTTTATGAGCTACATAAAAACTGCCGCAAAAAATCACACAACAGAATACAGCGGATCATTAAAAGCCGTCAACAAGTCGCGTGCGTACCCCACTTGTTTTGGCGCTGTACAACTACCAGTCTAGAGAGAGCTAGGTTCCGACGATACAGAGTGGATGTTAACGGGACAAATATGTTGTTTTCATGCTATTCTTTCTACTTTGAAGCCTAGTAAACTAACTCACTCTGTATGATACTTTTAAAAACCAATATATTTCATAAAATATTAATAAGACATACAAATAATATAGATGATTCAATAACAATCACAAATTACAGTCGGTCATATCAAGACGACACAGCCTACCAGAAAAAGGTAATAGAGCAAGGAAAAAAAATCTCCTCTGATATTAGGTCTATGTTTATTTCACAATAAATTTTATATGATGATTCTGAAACGGCGATTTCCGGAAAAATAACAACCTAACGAGTCATGTTATTTTGTTTTTTCACCGAATGCCACAATTGAATCAAAGTATTTTGACTTTATATTTATACTGTATTAAATGCATTCATTGTAATAGGAATAATTGTAGGATCAAGGTCTAAATGTGAAAAGTGTCTCAAAACTTTTAAAAATATAAGTACTGTGAGAAGCCATCAAAGTTTAGATTGTGGACGTTCTAAAACTTACCGGTGTGAATTTTGTGATTATTCTTCTACCAGAAAATTCGACACGCAGAAACATGTTCGTAAAACTCACGGAACCTTTGAAAAATATTAAATAATGACCCACTGTGAAGATATCTGATTAACTAAATTCTCATACCTACACGAAGTACAAAAATTCTCCAAATTATAGATTACACTTTTTTAAAGAATTTTTAAATCCTCAATAAAATTACAAATCTTATTTGTATGTTATTTGACAATAAAAACATAAAAAGTTGAAATTTTAAACAACTCATTAGATTATCTATTATTTTGAAAAATTAAAAGGGAGTGGGTAATCATACTGTGTTGTATATATTTTTATATACTTTTTTTGTTAGTTCAAATTATTTCTACGAATTATTAACGTTTTTCGGTTTTCAGGTGTTCATACTTTTGATTGTCTTCAATGTGGAAGGACTTACAAACAAAGAAGAAATTTAAAACGACATCAAAAAGTGGAATGCGGCAAAGAAAAGAGCCTCGTGTGCACAATTTGTTACCACAGATTTTACTATAAACAGGAATTGCAATTGCATTTCTATAACAGGCATTATTCTAAGAAAACATAAAAATGTTAGCTTTACGTATTATTATTTTTCATTTGGTGAATAAAGTAAAATTAGTGAAATAATTCATTGTTTGTTTATTGTATATTCTAATAATAGTGTAGTAGAAGATATTCAGACGGCAAAGGATGTATATAGTGACCGAGTATCTAAGGACTAAGACATAACAATATAAAAACCTATATATTGTAATGATTAAAAAATATGATCAAAATAATCTTACCTTATTTGCCAGAACAGTCCATATTTTATTAAGAAAAAGGATATATAATAATAATAAATTCTTCAAATATAGGAATTTCAAAACTTCCTTTATTTGAAATTATACACATTTAACTAGGAACACTGAATAAATATGAGTCCAATAATAATTTGAGTAAAAACACTATATCTCAGTAGTATGGTTGGATTATCTTCCTATTAGATGTCGAATCCTGCATCAAGTTCAAATTACCTAAAAAACCATTAAAAAAATAAAACATATTAGTTGAGATAAGTAATGTTTATATATCATTCTAGGAATATGAAATATGAATATGAAATGAAAATAGTAAATTAAGTTTTAATATCAACAAAACATGAAGTATCATTGTTATAAAGTAGTGTAGGTTATAAACTATAATTTAAAACTTAATATTTTGAATAAACAATTTATACCAAAAAGAAAATTATTAGTAGTATTAGTATTTTTATGTAAAAATTAATTAGATGTAAAGTGTATTTGCTCACAATTTTTTTCAAATATCATTGTAAGTTTACAGCCATAACATCGCCGCTCCGTTTAAAGTTAAAATTTAACATGGAAAAAGTAAAATTTAATTAATGGAAGGTAATTTATTATCAATTATAATTGTTAATGTTTATTTATCACCCAATTAAAGAATCAATTAAGTAGAATTAATTAAATATATTTATCAGAAAATTTCGAAAAATTGCCTATATAAACAATTTAATTTAAATAATTTATGTCATTTCGGGAGAAAGAGTATAAATACCGCGGAATTATATTTTTTTTTTGTCAGTTTCATTTGATTCGAGGCGAATCTATGCCGGAAAACAAAAGAATTTAGTCAAAATTTAATGGCGGCCTAGTATAAATTTATAAACCGATAACCCCCATCAAAATAACTGTCAATTTGGAAATCTTGGAATATTTCGATTATTAAATTTAATCACGTTTTAATATTTTTTTTTGTAAAATAAATTGTTTTTTAATATTATATTTAAAATACTATTAGAAAAAAATCGAATTATCAGAGAACAGATGTACAAATCGATTAATAATTTCATTTAAAGTATCGATATAATAAATCTGTATGAAATATGAAGTGTAGTGAGTTTTAAAATAGACAGGGTTGTATTAAGGAAAATTTTAGGTATCAAAACATTTACAAAGGTGATTTAAAATTAATTATAACCTAAGAACCGACTGCTGAAAATATAGAGTTCTCATGTGATTATAAATTTATACCGAGTTTGTCACAAAGTAAATAATAATCAAGTAAGGTAAAATTAAATTGAAAAGATATAACTAAATAATCATAGCCCCACAAATATAAAATTTAATAATAAATATCATAAAAAAAATAAATTTTATAAAATAAAAACTTATAAGAACTATCAAATAAAAAATTATATCATAAAATTAATAAATTTAATTAACCAAACACATACTACACATACTATTATACATTTTAAAATTTGTATACATTACAATATGTATATTATTCGCCCTAAGAGATTTTCCTGGACTATTTATCTGTTATTCAACATAGTATATTATTCAATGAGCGTATAATAATGGTATTATTATAAATGAATAACTGTATGCCGAGCGAAGCGAGGTTCGCAGCACCAAATGAACTGACAGTATGTTAAAGTTTGTTGCCTGGTCACTTAAAAAGATCTGAATTTTTATCAGGCGCGCCCAGTCCGATCCTGACTTTTTGCAACATTAGTATACTTACTGGTATCTACAAAAAAAATGAATTGATGTACTCGTACTTGACAATCTAACCAATTTTCATCAAGTTTGAAATTATAGTTTTGGAGTTAAAAATGTATTTTTAATTTCTAACTTTAAGACCTATAACTCAACACAGGAGGTTCGTAGAAAAAATGTTATATGAATTACTGCCAAATTACTGCCCAAATTTCGACCTCGCATTCTTGGGACACTGTATAACTAAACGAAAATATGTTTTTTTTTACGAAAACTTTTTATAACAGAAACTTCGATCATATCAAGCACATTTTGCACAGAATTTCATTTTTGCATCGGCTGCTAGGCAACAAATGCGAAATGGAATACAAATTGATGAAACGTCAGCAAATCGTTTCTGTCAAAATTTTTGCAATGTATGCATGTATTAAACGTGAAAAATATGTTATCAATGAAAAAATATAGTATGCAGCTCGCAACAAAAAGTTAGTTCAGCTCGTGCTGCATCATTTTATGTCCATTGCATAGTTATTTTTACATTAAGAAAAAAAGAAATACTGCAAATCAATACTTTATATTGTGATTGGTTGGAATAGAGAAAATCAAATTCTTGTTTGTATAAGTTTTTAAAATTATTCAATTAACTTTGGTTTATTCTAAATCTTCTTAATAAATTATCATTTTTTTACTAAAAAACACGTTTTAAAAATTATACAAAATAAAAATTTTATTCCGAGACCGAGACTTAGTTAGCTCTTGATAGGATAGTCTCGAGAAATTTTTTAGTCTCGGTCTAGGTGGTCGAGACCCAGACTCAAGACTAATAATCAGCGAACCTCTAGTATAGCTTACTTCATATTTTCTATAACCAAAACACTCTTCAAATTGTTAACCACGTTACAACCATGTCTTTAAACTAAAACTGAGGTGTTTTTGTTTGTATTAATGTTTTTTTTCAACTTTTAGGCCCTAGACCTATACCCTTATTTATGCCGATGGTTACAGACCTCGCTGAATGGTACCATTGTAGAAAATGTCACAAACCTTATAAACGAAAGGAGAATTTATCAAGACATGAACGATTGGAATGTGGTTTACCAAAGAGATTTATTTGTAAATATTGTAGTTACGAATTCTTTAAAAGGGAGGATCTAAAATATCACCTCTTTATTGAACATTAACGACCAAATAACAAAATTTTAACACAATAAATTTGTTATTTACGGAATAAATCCTGCAGAATTAAAAAGTAGTTAATTTTTTATAATAATTTATTCCGTATTTGTTTTAGGTTTTCATCAGTTGTAATTATATTTGAAAATTTTAATGTGTTTTATTCTTTTTGCCTTTTAATACGCAGTGTTCAATTTTTTAATGGTAGTATAAAACTTTACCATACATTTCCTAATCTAAAAACAGACAAAAAATATTTAGACAGTGCTTACTAGCTTTAAAAAATAATGAAATTATTAATTTGGAAATAGTATCACAAACATTTTGAAAAATTTTATGTTCCATCTTTATCCAATAGACGGCTACATTCAAAGGCAGTCCCAACAATTTATTCACAACTAAGTTCACTTATGCAGCCAAAAGCAAATGGTTTATTGTCATATTGATAAAATCCGTTGTACGCTAATGGATTTTTTTGGGTGGGCTGATATGGGAAACTCACGCTCGATGGGTCCTTATCCAGAACCCAACAGTGGTGTACTCGAGTGCCATCCTACCGTTCATTTCCGAACCAACAGATTGACTGCACCTTATAGAAATTCTTTCTTGTATTGTTATCTTTCGATTACAGTTACCTTAGATCTGTTGGTTTGCAAATAAATGGTAGGATGGCGCTTTTGCGATTTTATCATTGAATCGTGGATTCATGGTTTATGTACTGAGGTAAAAGAATAATTCTACATCCTGTTCTGCGGGATGAGAAGAAGAACTACTTACCTCGTACTGATGAGACACAATAATGTCGAAACCGATCTACGAGTAGTGTTCTTCTCGTTGAGAGATGGTTTTAAGTATCGACTAATTCGGTCGCCATCACGTTTTCTATTGGAATGTAATTTAATGTCCGTTGGGGCATACAGCCCAGGAAGTAGTTGTTTTTTCATAGAAAACGATCTAGGTTGGTATAGAAACTGTTAAGTTTCTTTACCCTGGGTGCAGGTGGAAACAATTTTCTACTTTTTCAGTTTATTTTTATTGACTGTACCTTATAGAAATTATTTCTTGTATTGTTATATTTAAATTGTTAACCCTACACATGAAAATAAATAAATCGTTTATTAATCTATTACAACCAGGTCTTGGCACTAAGTCAATTGTGTTTTTTTCTTATTAATGTTTTTTCAATTTTCAGGCCGTAGACTGAGGCCTACAGAGCCCAATAATTTCTACCATTGTAAACAATGTCCCAAAACTTATAAACTAATAACTAGTTTAAGAAGACATGAACGAGTTGAATGTGGAAAACCAAAGAACATTGTCTGTCAGTATTGTAATCATAAATTCTACTACAAGCAAGAACTACAATATCACGTTTTTAATAAACATTCCGAACAATTAACAAAACATTAATCGAATCAATTAGATATATTCGAGGAATGATTAATCGTGCAAATTAGTTTTATGATGTATGTTATATCTGGTAGATCTTTAAAAGTATAAGAAATAATATAATATATGAAAAAAGTTTATGTTTTTATTTTCGTTCATTACATTCAAAATTTTGTTAAAGATGGCGAAAAAATAATTGTGTGAAAGGTTGCCTAAATTTTTATATTTTTCCGTTTCCCGACGCAACCATCAACTTTTTAAGAAAATTTTTGGTAGAGAACTTAATTTTCTCGTCGTACCTTTTCAAAAGTTTTGATATTTTTTGTTACAAAGTGGTCAACAGATGACTTGTTGGTCATAGCTACAGGTTTAATTTGAGACCTGGTGGATTAAAATTAATAAAATTGGAATAAATAATGTAGTTATTAATTAGCCAGCTGTAGGAAAATTGATTGTACTAACCATTACTATGTGGAAGACCATCTTATTAAGAACATTAAAACAAAACAAAAGTAATGTTCAGCTAGACCAAATATGGAAGTAACAAGACCTAACAATATGAAAGCCTAGATGTTATTAGTCCTAAGAGATTATCCGGGATGTATTGAATCTTATTTTAAATTTCTTTGTGTTTGACCTTTATATACAACATTACATTTTGGACTATTAATTTTCATTTAAAACACAAAATAATATTGGCACAAAATTGTTGAATGAAAAAACAACATTACTTAAATTAAAAAATTCTGGTGTTTACAAAATTAATTGTCCAAAATATAATGCTGTCAAACACTAAGAAATTTTGGGGCAAAATTCAAAGAACACTTAAGACTCACTCATACACACCAAAGGCATTCAAATACTACACATTTTTTTTAAATGATTTTATTGTCCAAAACATTAAATTAAATACATTATAAACTATACTATAAAGAGATATGCATTTAGCCAAATGGCAGAGTTCAAATTCCCAGTTAAAACTGGGTTTTGCTTTTCCACTCAACCAGTAAAGCCCCATTTATATAGAAAAGTACCTATATAAAATGGGCCTCCAAAATTCCACATTTACAATTATATTAACAGAACAGAAAAAAAGAACCTAATTACTAAAATTTACTAAAATCTAAGCACCTTGAGTAAAGCCTCGAGACGGAAAGCCTGCAGTTAAGCTGACAATGAACTTTTCTAGCGACCAATACAAATGATATTTAATTTTCCTTGAATTAGTCTTTTTTTAATTTTTTGTTTGAATCATTCGGTAACCAGTTGTAAACTTTGACGATATTATAAGTAAAACAGCTTTGAACAGATGAATATTATATTTAGGAATTGTTAAGCGACCTCTGTGCCTCAGGTTCAAGTTATGGATATCTGTTCTATAACGAATTTTGTTGCATAAATAAACCGGTTTTTCATTTTTAATAATTTTACACATTCACATGCATTTATGCAGCACACGCCTTTCAGCAATATTTAGCCAATTCAAATCTTTGATGTATTTAGAAATAGGAGTACCTTTTCTTAGCCCATATATAAATCTTATACAACAGTTCTGTACCCTTTGTAGCCTTAAAATATCCCTTTTTAATAACTCCGGACCAAACACAGCATCTCCATAGTTCACATAATATGACCTTAAGTTTCTTATTTAGTATGGCTCGATTTGTGATCAAAACCAAATTTAGATATCCTTGAAGCACTCGAAGTGAAAAGATATCAACCAGGTCAACAATATAAAGTTGTTAATGAACAAATAAATCTTGGAAGTTATTCACTATTAAACTTTGATTGAGGCTTCAATTATTATACATAGATAAAACAAAAATGTTACATATATATTAAGTTATTGTAAAGATCAGTATGATATAGTTTTTTCCTAGTTTTTCTATATCATTGCACAGTTATACTGATCTTAGAGAGAAATACATCCTGGATAATCCTTAGGGCTAATAACATCTAGGTTTCAATATTGTTGTCTTATTACTGCCATACTTGGTCTAGCCTTAATACTACTTAGTTAACATTAGGTACCTAGCTACAAACAAACAAAATATACCTTCAATATGTCAATCTGACAATTTTAGAGTTTTTAAAGAAACAGCTGTCATTGAGTTAAAAGAGCAATTTTTTAAATATATGGTGGATATTTTGTTTTAATGTTTTATTTTTCATGTTCTTAATTAGCTGTAAATAAATTTGAAAATGGTCTTTATTTATAAAAATACAATAAACAATTAGAATTTTACAAAAACCACACGACCCATCAAGTCTATCTTTTACAAACGGTCTTTTTCTAATAATGTTTTCCAGAATGAAATAGTTATTAACCAGTCAACTGCACTTGCTAGGTATTTTTCTAAACAAGTCCACAATCTTAAACAAACATAAATATTTTATCGTTACCTATTGCTCACTACTAAGACTCTTTTTTAAGATACCATATTTGACTCTATATATTTATAAAGTTTTTCTCATCTCTAGAATATTCCAGCCGATTTCTGTAGTTTCTATCGTTCTAACCTTCTTTCGATTTCTGATAGTTTCTTGATGCTCGTTAGACAGTCCATGAAAAAGACTAACAATACTAGCATTATGCGATAAGTAAAACTGACTATAGAATTTAAATTCATTTTAAAAACATATAAATAATTCGTACAGAATGATTGTTGTGTCATATTAAAATTTTTATCCATTTACTTGTTTGGCAATATCTACTACACATTCCAAATTTTAAAACAATAACCATCTATTTTTATTTTATCTATTCTATTTTGATAGTCTTAGTTATGCCGTGCTTAAATAATTTTATTTACCTACCTAATTAGTTTCGTCAAAATCTTCACGTTGGGCGCCATTTTAGTATTGGAGTGTACAAATAGTAGGTTTAGTTCCCTGCTTGTATTGGAAATAGCTAACTAGATACTTGTCACGGCAAAGAACTATTGCTAACCTAGTACTAGCACGTAACATACACATGGGGCTATGGGCTATGACATTATTTTCTATGTTGAGATATAACTGCTTTTATGATGTGAGTATGTAAGTTTAAAATAATAATTGAAAATAACGTAATTATTGTTTATTTATAAATAAATATTTACGAGAAAATGACTGTGGTGGTTTCAAATAGGAATGATTTTTAACAAGTTAATATTCTTGGTCTATGATTCAGTAATTTATAAATGTATAGTCCTGTAAAAAATTCTTATTTATCCTCTGTAAGATACATAAAAATAAAATCACATAAAAAATGTTTGTCGTTTTTATTTTGTATCCAGAATATTATTAAAGATGTAGGCTTCGTATCTACAGGTTTATAATAAATAAAAGATATAATTTGAAGCATTTCATTGCTTACTGAATGAAATTTATGGTACTAACCCTTACTATATGAAGATGTATTTTTGAATAAGTAGTGGAAGTTTCGCTCAACTGTTTAGTTGTTTATTGTTCTTACTAATTTAATGTTATTTTCAGCACTTGATTATTGGAGAAGTGATTATGAGTTGGAAAAACTGATTAAGAGGGAAAAGGATTTCTAATATTAGTTACCGTTATTGATATAATCAAAGAAAGCAGTAGTATTTTTGGAAAAATAAAACTTTGTTTAAATTTCTCTATTTTTCATACTAAATATTTAGTCGTATCTTTTTTATTTTGTAATTATTCAAATTAGACATTAAAAAATTGGAATTAGCGAAATACTTTCATTCTAACAGTAGTTTTACTTCAACTAGAATTGCGGTGGATCGATTATGGTACCATCTAGCGGAACATGTTAAAAGTTGGTACGAGGTAGAAAACTAGTAAGTCGGAAACTGCAATTTTAACGACAATGTTACCATAGATATTTCATTGTTCGTGACACAACTTTTCCACTCACAAGAACGTCACGAGCATAGATTAGAAAGAAATTCATAGATAGCCGACTCTAAGGGTTTTTTAAAAACGTGTTTACAGCTCCGCTCGTGACCTGAGTACTAACTATATAATTGTATTTTAACATTAAACAAACATACTACAATGAACTAAAAGCAAAATTTGAAACTATTACTAATCCCAATTAGTTTTGGAAACATATTATTAAACTAGGTAAAAACAATAATAAAAGATGCACTATTAACCAAAATGTTATGACTAATTATTATAAAGATTTTTATACATACGGTCCTTGCAAAAATATCTATTTTTTTGATGTATTGCACCCCACTTAGACACACCCTTTTCAACAACAGAAATAATTCAAACGCTTCGTTATGCCAAAAATGGGAAAGCTTCTGGTGAAGATGATATTGTAAATGAATTCTATAAAAACCTGCCTAGCGATGGTATTACTAAATTAAAAACGATGTTTAATTTAATACTCAATGAAGAAAAAATCCCAAATTGTTGGTCAAATATAAAAATGATACACTTTCATAAAAAAGAGCCAACAGAAGACCCAAATAATTACCGTGGCATAGCTCTAATTAACCATATTACAAAACTTTTCACACAAACTCTAAATAATAGGTTAACAAATTATACAGAAAGTCATAAATTACTGCCAGAATGCCAAGCTGGTTTCCGCAAAACTCGTAGTTGCGAAGATAACATTTTAGTACTGTATACCATAATAAATAATTATCTAAGACTTTCTTCTAGGAAACTTTTTACCTTGTTTGTAGACTTTAAAAAGGCTTTTGACAGTCTTGACCATAATTGGCTGTGGGAAAAATTATTTACATGTGGAATAAGTGGGAAAATTGTGAGAATAGTCAAAACCTTATATAGCAGATCAACAATCTTTATGGAACAAAATGGACAAAAATCTGAAAAAATAAAAATTACAAAGGGTGTATTACAAGGGGACTCTCTAAGTCCGTTAATATTTTCCTTATTTATCTCTGATATAGACTCATTCTTTAAAAAACACGGTGCTAAAGGGGTTACGCTTGTCGAAAGAGACAACATAAATATGTTACTTTATGCCGATGACCTAATTTTGTTTGCAGAATCTCAAATTGATCTAATAATAAATCTCAAGATTTTAGAATCCTATTGTGACAAATTTAAGTTAGAAGTTAATACCTACATCCAAACCAAAAATAGTTATATTTCGTAGAAGTTCTAATATTGGTAAACAACCACAGTTCAACTATAAAAACAATATAATTGATATATTTAACACCAATCAATACCTAGGTGTCACATTTACCTTTAATGGCTCATTTATGAACAATCTAAAACAAGGTTATCACAGGGAGCAGTGTTTAAAACTGTTTATAACTCAAAAATAAATTCGATTGATGCTATAAGATTCTGTATAATAACGTAATAATTCCCACATTTACTTATGAAAGTGGCATATGGAGTCTTCGATACTTGGAAGAGGTAGAAAGAATCCAAAATAATTTTTGGAAAAACTGCTTCTTCAAAAATCGACAGCTGGTTATTTGATAAGGACAGAAATTAATCTTGTTAAAATGGGCTACTTTATTTTAAAACAGAGTATAGAATTGTTACTTAGATTAAAAAATACAAATCCAGATAGATATGTTTACAGAGCACTCATGCGTCTGAATGTTCTGCAAAAGTCTAGTGTAGGCTCCTTAAAATATAACTGGCTGTATCTGTTAAAAAACTGTATAATGCAATACTGTGAAATAGATCTAAATATTAATACCGTCAATGATACAATTAAGAAAACAATACTCACAAACTTCAAAAATAAAACTGTCCAGGAAGACTTGTATAGAATTCTTAATAGCACATACCATCCCATATATAAATTACTCCTACAACGTGAGCTTGACAGTGAAAAAAATTATATGACCAATACAATACCATTTTATTTAAAAAGACTATTAGCGCAACTTAGAACAACAAATACAGATACAATCTCGTTATATATAAATAATTGCTCTTATAAAATCAAACAGAGATCAACTTGCACAATCTGTAACCTTTTAAAACATGAAACTTTAGAACACGTTCTTCTGGTCTGCCCTTTATACAATAACCTAAGAAAAGAACTTATCCCCATCAGTCACCACTCAGATGACCTAGAAGCCTTACTATGTACCTATGAAAAGTCGGAAGTACTCAAACTACATCGCTACTTCAGCGGAGTAATGAAACTTCGAGCTTTTATTAATAATGAATAAAAAAAGGCAATCCAGTTTGATCCTCCAAACTTCACTCTTATTATACTTATACTTTTAGGGTTCTCCACAGAATACATACATATATATATTTTTTATTTTTTGTTAAATTTATTTAGGTAATGTTATGTTATGTATTATTGTGAAATTAGTTTTTATTTTATATTTTATTTTTATTTTTGTAATATAGTATATGTAGGTACTTATATATAAAATGTTATGCAATGACCAAACTCCTTGTTCATGTTTATGAAATATAGAACAATAAACTTCATTTATTTATTTATTTATAATTGTATTTTAATTTTATTGGTCAATTTAAAATATTTATATAAAAATACTTTAAAAATATTCTGATAAAAAACCCTTAGAGTCGGCTATCTATAAACTTTTTTCCAATCTATGGCCCAGGGCATGGTCACGAGCAATAAAATATCCATGGCAATATTGACATTAAAATAACAATTTTTGATTTCCTAGTTGTCCACCTCGTACGTACTTTTAACAAGTTCCGCTAGATCGCACCATAATCGATCCACCGCAATATGGAGTCGTCTGAAACCACCAATTGAAAAGAAATTTTCTGGTGTAAATTTGATATTGACCAAGCATGGAGTGAATTGAAAATATCATTTTACGAAACAATAATTTCTTGTTTGTTAAATTTTAGGGTTCAAATGTAAGATGTGCCTAGTAAGGTTTAATAATGAAACTGAGTTAATGACACACATTAACGAAGGTTGTCCAGGTTGTTACTGTCCGAGTTGTTATAAGCATTACAAAAGATTCAGTTCACTTAGAAATCATCTAAAGTTCGAATGCGGCCTAGATCCTCAACTTAATTGCGGTAAATGCGCATATAAAACAAAATTAAAAGGAAATCTGAGAAGACATATTCTATCAGTTCATTTTAATTTAAATGAAAACGGATCAGAAGATAAAAATATGCGATTTCTTGGTGCTTATCGTACTATTTGAAAAAATTATGATTTTTAATTTTTTTTGTTATAGCGTTCGACTAACTAATTTGTTTAGCTTAATCTACCTACACTAGAGCACCAACTAAATGTAAATTTAAATTCTTAAAAATAATATATGAAAAATGGATTTCAACTGCTGAGCAAAAAATTTAGGTAACTTTAAATAATTTAAGAACTGGCAAATAATCTTAAAAATAAAACTAATCAGGGAGTCATGGGCATAGTAGGCGATTGTTGTATATGGATGCTATTTGTCATAGTTGGCTTCTATCACATTCTGACACCTTATTTGCAACCCTTGTTAACAACAAAATTTAGCACTAATTACAAACTCATATTGCATTGATTATTTTTCAATTTTATTGTTTATTTACTGGTCCAAAATGCCTCTAGGTCCTATTATTGTGGCACGAATTATAGCGTTCATACAAGATGGTAGAGGACAAAGTGAAACCGCCAGAATTGTTGGTAAGAGCCTCTGTGCTTTACAAATTGTGTACCAACGTTACCAGAAAAATGGTCTTATAACCAGACGACCCAGATCTGGCCGAAAAAGAACCACTAGTCAAAGAGATGATACATTTTTGTTAAGTCAAGTTTGCGGAATAGAACAGCTTCTGCAATTTCGCTACGTAATCAGCTTCAAGAGGTTAGAAACGTTAATGTTAGCGAATGAACAGTTAGAAGAAGGCTTCGTGCTAGTGGATTGTCTTGCAGAAGGTTGGCTAGAGGACCAACATTGAATCACCAGCATCGAATTGCAAGATTGAATTTTCCTCGAAATCACTTGTTTTGGAACGATGACGACTGGAGCAAGGTACTCTTTACAGACGAGTCTCGTTTTTGCCTCAATGGATCAGACGGACGTCGAAGAGTATGGAGAAGACCTGGAGAAAGATACGCTTCCACTTGTATTGACCATAGACGTAAATTTGGTGGTCGGTCTATTATGGTTTGGGGAGGTATTAGTTCAGAAGCACGTACAGAGTTGGTTTTAATAGAGAATGGCTCTCTAGCTGATATGGGCCGTCGAAGATGCGCACTCGTCGACCCCACTATCAAACTAAATACAATCTCAGGGTGGACTCAGTTGAAGGTTACCTAAAACAAATTTAATATATAAAATTCACTATTATTTATCTTCTTCTTGACTTTGATATTGGAATGCTTTCTGTAGTAGCGGTCGATTCCTTCTATCTTCACTTTATTTCCCTCCCTTGGGAATTCTTTTGTACTCGGCTTGGACTACTGTCTCCTCTCTGGTATTTAATTTAATTTAATAATGGTTTTTCTAATTTGTGTCGCCAAACGGAATTTTAATTTCGGAATTGCCCTATGGAATATTTTCCTATATTTACTTTTAAAACTTCTTGAATTATTTATATTCTTCTCTTGTTATGAACAATTACTGTTCTTTCTTTGAGAAATAATGCTCCTTACTCCATCATAAATATTTAATTAATGAGTTAAACTTTTTAATAACAATATGACAATTCTCTCAAAAAATATTATCATTCTGACATCTCTTATCATATATTGACAATCAACCTTTTTCTTTAAAAAAAATCCTGGCCACCTGGATTAGTTGATCTTAGGGCCGACAATTGCGATCTATCTCATAACAGTTCACAGATATGTAACAGAGGTCCTGGAAGATCTTGTTGTACTTTTTATGGTCACTAGGGACGAGCAAGGCATTTTTGTGCACGATAATGCAAGGCCACACGAGGATATCTAGATGAGATAGGAATTAAGCGGTTTGATTGGCCAGTAAGTAGTCCAGATATGAACTCCAACGAACATGTCTGGAATGACTTAGGGAAGAGTATTCGAGGGCATACACCAGGCCCAAGATCTACTCAGGAGTTAAGAGAGTTCCTATTGCAGGAGTGGAATAATATGGATTAGAATGTAATCCTTAATTTAGTTCAGAGTATGCCTCGTCGAATACAAGCAGTTATTAATGCAAGAGAGGGTAATACACGTTAATAGTTATATTGTTATCATTTATTATTATCAATTTTTTAATAATGTTAAGTTTTATTCCTTTATTTCGTTCCCAATATTAATATTTGAACTTCGTTTAAAATGTAAAGTGACGGTTTTTCAAGAATAAGTCATAAAAAAAATGAATTATGTTGTCTGATTCCATTTTTAAAAGCTACAAAAATGCAGTAAATAAATTTAAAATTTGCAAATATAAATTGATCCATTAAATTTTTTAAATTGTTTGCAATTTTTTAAATAATTTAAAGTGACCTAAATTATTTGCACGGCAATGTATTTAAAAATCATAAATAAATATTAGGGGATTAAAGACATAAGTGGAAACTTTTTTAAATACAAAATTATATGACTGGTTTTTTGTAGAAAACTGGATTAAAAACTATTACAAATTTTTTGGCTCATCAAATAGTAAATAGTAGAGTAAATTAGCTAAACGGGTGATTGAAGGCTGTTTTTTCATTGTTTTGAGAAAATTTTAATTTATTTTTATGTAATAATGTGATTACTTTTGTGTTCTTATGTACCTACACATGTACCTTTAACAAAATAGAAATACATTATGATAAGAATCTTATTCGGCTGTGTTACTTCTTTAAATTCCTAAAACTTTCAACTTTTAGGCAACTGTGAATTGGATGACAAAATAAATGGTTTTTGATCCTTTAAGGCCGGCCATATATAGGGCTCATATATAGAAATTAACCGGGTACAAGGTATCCCCCTGTATATTAATCTGCCGCGCTTCAGTAACTGTATAAATCCCCGCTTGGGCTCCCCTACTATAAAAGGCGATTTAGAATAAACAAACAGACTTTTCATGAATTATCAGAGTTTTTTTTTTTTTTTTTTTTTTTTTGGCATTAGGAGGGTTCCATGCAGCCAGAAACTTTGTGTTATTTTTGCATATTCTCATTTTGCCTATCAGCATCTTTCGTAATTGCGTAATATCAGAACAAAAGGATTTTTACAGGGTCACAATTCTTCTCGCCCAGGGGTCGTTCAGGGCATTGTTAAAACACACAAACAGGTAGACCACGGATAGAAGGATATGATTACAGTTGGGTAAAGATAACAAAGGTCATGTTAAAATCTAGTTATTTCCTTTAAACGAATACATTTGTCATTCTAATAAAATTTACTATGCATTCTGTTATTTCTAAATTATTTAACGCAAGAAGATGTAGTAAGTTGACAGGAAGAGCTAGCTTTGCCTTCACAAGATTTTTTAGCATTAAATCCGTTGCATTTTTGTGTTTTCTGCATTCAAAAAATATATGGTCCAAGTCCTCTACGACATTACACACTGTGCATAAATTTGAATCTATTACTCCTATCTTGTATAAATGAGCTGCATATGAAGCATGTCCAAATTTCATACGTATTATACTGCTGATTTCCCTACGTGAGTAATTTGTATTTTTATGCCAAAGCTGTGATGGTATTGCTTTATGTAGGAGTGAATATCTAGTTGGTTTATTTTGAATGTAGAGGCTCCATTCTTGTTTCCATGTTTCTTGACACTTTTTTTTATATATAGATATGCAGTCAGTTACGGCTAGGTCAGTAGATAGAACATCAGCGTTTTGTTCAGTGCTTTTTTTTGCTAATTGATCAGCTTTCTCATTTCCGGGAATACCAAAGTGCGCTTTTACCCATATTATTTGTACTTCGCAATCAGATCTGAGTTGATATAGTAATGATTGAATTCTTTTTATATGCGGATTTTTGTTGTCTTCTCCTATATTGTTTTTCAAACATTGAATAACGGATAGTGAATCTGATAGTATAAACGCTTTATTTTTTTTGTTTTCAATTACATATTCCAATGCCTTTGTAATGCCTGTTGCTTCAGCTGAAAAAATCGTGCAGTTTTTTGGCAGAGTGAAGATTCTCTCTTCCTTCGTTTCTTCTACGTAAAATGCTGTACCAGTGCCTTTGAATGATTTTGATGCATCTGTGTAAATTGTTGCAGTGTTGCTGTGTGTTTTTTTCATAATATTGTTGATTTTTATTTTATTGATTTCTGGTAATTCTGTATATTCTGGGATTATTATTTGCGCAGAATGTTCTATGTTTTCAAAGTAGTTGTTAGTTTCGTGTGTAAGGATTTTTTCTTTGTGTGTGTTTCGAAATGCTATGCATAATAATGGTGATTTCTTTTTTTCCCAAAATTTGTTTGTTAAGTCGTGTCTGTTTAGTTGTGATATTGTTGTAATCAGTGGTGATTTCTTTTCCTTACATTTCAGAATCATTTTTTCGGCTAAAAATGTTCTTCTTAGTTCTAGAGGAGGTTCTAATGCTTCCACTCTTAAGGCTTCTACCGGTGTTGTTGACATTGCTCCTAGACATATTCTCAATATTTTGTTTTGTACTATATCTAACTGTTTTATTACTTTTGCAGATGCTGACCCATACAATATTGAACCGTAATCCAGGATAGATCTTGCATAAGCTTTATAGAACAATAAACATGTTTCTGTATTTGCCCCCCACCACGTTTTGCTGATCATTTTGATGAAGTTGATGACTTTATTACATTTGATTTTTATTTCTTCTATATACGTCTTCCAGTTTAGTTTATTGTCCAGTATTACTCCCAAGTATTTAATTTCTTTTTATAAGGAAATAAAAATTTCCCTATTTGTAAATTTATTATTTCTGGAATGCGGTGTCTCGAAAAAATGGTTACATTTGTTTTTTGTATCGACAGATCGAAACCTAGATTATCCATACCTTTAATAACATTTAATGTTGCCGCATTTAGTTTATTTAGACAGTTTTGGTATTTCCTGTTTTTGACGTATATTACAAAGTCATCAGCATATTGTACTAGTGTATAATTATCAGTACTTTGGTGCAAATTTATAGTGTAGATATTAAACAACAGTGGCGATAAAACTGAACCTTGTGGTAGCCCTCTGGATGTATGCCTTGGTCCTATGTACGTGTCCGATTGTCTGATAAATATTTTCCTGTCTGTCATCATATCACATAATATATTAGTAATTTTCTTTGGCATCCCAATTCGTTTTAAAGTTTCCTTCAATATGGGTATTTCTACAGCATCGTATGCTCCTTTAACATCCAGAAATGCTGCCGCTGTGTATTCATCGTTTCCTAGGTTAATTTGTATGTCTGTGACCACTTGTGAGATTGCATCCATAGTGCCGTACCCCTTCTTGAATCCATATTGGTGAATAGGTAATAAACTATTTTGATTCAGCCACCATTCTATCCTGTTTTTTAATATTCTTTCAAAGGTTTTTTGAATGCATGATATAAGAGATATACTTCTGTAAGATTCGTGATTGTTTGGGTCTTTTTGGGGTTTTAATATTGGTACTGTAATTACGTTTTTCCAATCTTCTATTTGACATTTTCCAATCTGTAATATCTCATTATATATTTTTAACAAAAACTTTTTAGCGTTATTCGGTAAATTACCTATCATTGGGTATTTTATACTGTCCATACCTGGTGCTGTGTTTTTTGTATGCTTGATTGCCATCTCTAGTTCCTGTAAAGTTATGTTGTTATCCAAGATCGTCGTTGTTTCTTCCTCCTGATTACCTTCTTCATCCTCATCTCGATAAACTGTTGTTGGTGGTGTTATTTTGTCCAATAATTCTTCTTTCCATGTGTCGTTATTTGCATATATTTTTTCTGTCGTTTGTAAAGTTCGTTTCATTTTTTTTGCTTGTTTCCATATATCTGATAACGGTGTGTTTTTGTTTAACTTCGAACAGTACATTCTCCATGATAATCTTGCTTTTTCTTTTAAAAATTTTTTTGTACTCGCTATTATCTTTTGTGTTGTGATAAAGTTTTCTAGAGTGCTATTTTTTTTGTAATCTTCTATTGCATTTTTTCTTGCTTGTATCAATGAGTTGCATTCACTATCCCACCAGGGTGGTATTGTTCTTGTATTTATTTGGAATGGTTTGTTTAACGGAATGGTTACTTGTGCTGTCGTGTTTATTCCTTGTAATAAGTATTCGTACTTTTCATTTATGTTATTAAATGTAGGTGTTGGTTTGAGGAAAAATGTGTCAGCTTCATTTTTAAACACTGGCCAATCGGCTTTGTTGACATTCCATTTATTTGTTGGTTGAATTATTCTATTTGAATTGTGATCTTTATTTTGATTCGCCATAATTGTGATCAGTATTGGAAAGTGATCTGAACCTAGTGTGTCATCTATTGTATTCCATTCCATGTTGTTTATCAGGCAGGGTGTGCTGAGTGTTAAATCTACTGTCGAGTTTTCTCCATTGCGATTTAATCTAGTTGATGATCCGTCATTTGCCAATATAAGGTCGTAATCATTTAAGATATTCATTAGTTGTATTCCCCGTTGGTCATTTTTGTATGACCCCCATACTTTGCTATGGGCATTGAAATCTCCGCAAATTATTCCTTTTGATTTGTCCATCAGCTGTAATAGGTTTTCCCAGTCGCTGTTCTTGGTATTAATATTTGGTGGACAATAAAGTGAAATTATTTTGAATTGTAGTGATTTATTGTAATTAATTTCTGCGGCACATATATCCATTTTATTATTTTTTTTTAAAGCAACGTCCAATTTTTTGAAGTTAATTTTTATCTTAATGAGTATTGCCGAGCCTCCATATCCATCTTCTCTATCTGTTCTAATTAAATTATATCCTGGAAAATTTATTATTTGATTTTTTTTGAACCACGTTTCTGATATTACACAAATATCTATTTCTTCCTCTGACAAATATTTCATTAAACTGTATTTATTGGCACTCGCCGATCGCGCGTTCCATTGTAGTATTTTAATTTTATTGAATGTTATTGTGATAAAGTTTTAATTTCGTCAACCCGTCTTTTACATAATCAATATCAATTTTTTTTAGCTCTTCAAAGGAATTTGTTTCTTCTATTATAATTTTAAAAATGTGGAAGAAAGTTTGAATAAACGTGTTTGCTTCTTCTTCTTCTATTTGTAGAGATCCCATTTCCATATTTTCATTTTTGTTATTATTTTTGGATTGGAATACCGGTTTATTAGGCCCAAAAGTTCTAGGGAACATGGGGGGTTGTGTAACTTCCTTGTTAGGAGAATGTATTCTGCGTTTTTTTATTTGTTTGTGTTGGCTATGTGATGTTGTTGGTTGTGTCTGATAGTTGTATGTAGTGACTGTTTTGGTATGATTTATGTTATTATTTGAATTAGTGTTTGATTGATTGTTAGTATGACTTGGGAAAGTTGGGAAGTTTTTAGAGAAATCATTTAGTACTGTGAATTTATTATTACTTATTCTATTGCTGTATGAGTTGTTTTCCCAATTTTTTGCTTCTGTGTACGTTAAATTATTGTCTGACATAATTTGTTTTATTCGTTTTTGTTTTTCGAACTCTGGGCACTTTTTATATATAGTTTTGTGATCTTTCGTTTTACAATAAAAGCATAAGGTATCTTCAGGGTCCCTACAGACGTGATTTTCTTCCTTCTTCTGGCTACAATTTATGCAAAAAGTACTACTACTTCTGCATTGTTTGGCAACATGCCCATACCTCAAACAATTGTAGCATTGTACTACTTTTTGAATGTATTTTTCTACTGGACAAATAACTTTATTGATTATAACAAAAGGTGGTAGTATATTTCCCTCAAATGACACTAAAATTGTTTGTCTCGGTACCAATACTGTTTCCCCATCAATTTCTATTTTACGTTTGAATCTGCGGATTCCGGTGATTGTATTAGGAGATTCAATGTTTTCCAATAAATATTCATCGTTAAATATGGTATCCACTTCTTTTATAACTCCTTTTCTTTCTATCAAGTTGTTGGGGATGTAAGCTTTTAAATTTTCTTCTTTTAATTTTTCATTTTCTACTATCTGATTAGCGTCTTTAATTGTTTTCACCTCTACTCTTATCCTATTTCTACCTACCTTTTGTATATTAATGATATTTTCTATCTTTAGTTTTTTGTGTAGTATGTGTCCTACTGACATAGGGTGCAACCTACCTATATTTTCCTCATTGCTTTTTTCAATAAATACATAGATTTTATCCATTGAATATAAATTTGGTTTATTTAATTTAAACTTTTTATTAAATTGACTAGAAATACCTGACGTTGTCTGACCAGACAAACGTATTTCTTTTCCATTGTGTCTTATCTCCATATTCATATTTTGGTTCTCCATTGTACTCGTTGTCCCGATTGAATATCCATTATTTTCTGTATTCCCTGTATACCCGCTCTTATTTACGCTTCCCCCTTTGTCAGGGGGATCCGAACTGGACATTTTTTTTAAATTTTCACTACTGTTTTAATTTTATATATAGTTTTTATTGTCTTTTCTATTTGTTTATATTTATTTATAAGCCTCGTAAAGTGATCAGAACCGGTCACGTTTGAAACTCGTTACACGTCTTTCACCTTCGACACTCGATATCGCACTGAATTATCAGAGTTGCTTAATAGAATTATTGAACCAGTCAATGATAGAAATAAACTAATATCATACCCGTTCTTAAACAAGTGGTGTTTGATTGATGTTGTACTCCCATGCCAACATTCTCCCAACATTGTGTTTTTTGTTTATTATAAACGGCATTGGTTTTTTTTTATTTTCTATTATAGAAATGTATTTCTGCACCAACGACATTATTAATTCCTTTTCACGCAGAGTATAATTTGACGCCCTCTTCTTTTCTTTTCCCATGATTATTTAAAACATTATTTTCGTTATAAACAAAATAAAAAATAAACAAATAAGGTTAAATCCTCAATCAAATGTAATTTTCATTTCCTACCAACATATATTTCTAGTAACTTTCCTTTAACAGTCTATTTGTTAACCGAACGTCAGTTTAGTTTTGTGAATACAATATTTCGTTGACAGTCTGGTTAACGGTATCCTCCTGTTACTTATCTGGCTGTTAAGACCGACAATGGTGAACCCTGCCGTACGATGGATAAAACTTTGCTAATTTCGACCTAACATGGAAATAACAACAGGCTCTAAAAAACAGTATTGTATAAGCTTAAACGTTATAAAAAGAAAGAATATACCTTACAGAACATTAAAAATAGCCCAATACGGCCCAAAAATATAGCCTGATGATGGTCCTTTATCCGAAACATGTCGCTTTGCTGTTAAACTTTCAACATTAAATAATTGTGGATTGACTTTAAGTTTTATTTTTACTATTAAACAAAAGTTGTTAATAATCCACGTTTGGTTTGTTGTTGTTGGTGTTCATTTTAAAACCAACTATTATATTGTTTTAAAATGTTCTTTATTTTGATCTTAAACCATAAAAGAGATTGTAAAAAGGTAGTTTATTAACGTAGATTTAAAATTATGTAGTGATCCACATGTACTAAACTTCTAGTGTTTTAGAATTTCGACATCCTTGTCCAAGATGTTACAGGACGTACAAAAATAAAGAATCACTTTCTTCCCACCTGCTGCAACAATGTATAGAAGCACGATTTGTTTGTGAATTTTGTTACAAGAAATTCAAAAGAAGAGACAGAATGAATCAACACATGATCAAAGTACATTCCGAACATTTTTAATGCATTTAAAAGGCAGGTTTAAATAGAACATTTTAAACGATTAGTTTTTTTATTTTGAAATGTTTGCTGTAAATTTACTGTATGTACTGTATGTACCTGTAAATTTTGAAACTCAGATAAAAAATAATTTTGGAAATATATGAAATGTTTTATGAAAATAGTAGTAGCAGTCGTAGTATCATTGAAATATGTGGATTTAAAAAGTTCAGGAAATATTAAAAGGTTTCCAGTGTTGTTATGCCAATATAATCCTTTATATTTATGTATTTATGAAGTTTGGGATGATAAGCACACTGCTACCTGTAAGATCTAGTTTGTATCTCCTTACTTGCCTTGGGTCTGATGTTTTTTAGACTTATCGCAGATCTTCTAGTCCTGTTTAGGAAGGACATCGTCGTGCTTCACAGCAGGTGGATATTTCTCTTCTATTTCATGTGTTCCTTGGTATCTGGCCCTAGAATTTTGCAAGGCATTGTTTGAGAGTATGTGTATTAAGGTTTCGTCCTCTTCCTCATAGAATCTGCACTTTGCTTCATCTTCCAACCCTAGTTTCTTCATGTGTCTTCTTGGCGATGCCCAGTTAAGATCCGGAGCCCTTTTTTTTACTTAGGTTGAGGCAGAAGTATCGTAGCTTGTCTCAGTCCTTCCAGCTGATTCCAGTACTTGGAGATTTTTCCCTCTCCAACATTAGCCATAGTAAGGAAATAGTAGAATGAATCAGATATTAGAGCTGCCGGACATGAGTCAAAAAGAGCGAAAATCAGATGGCGAATCTACCAAGAGCAACTGTGTCTTCGAGGACTGAATTTTTCAGAGGTTGAGGCTAAGAAAATTGGTGGTAAAGAACAATAAAGAATTAAACTGTGCCTAACCACAGTTTTCGCAGAAGGTCGTTCGAAATATACACTAAGTGACAAAAAAACCCGAACACCCAGTTTAAATGATTTTATTTTGATAAAATTTGTTGAATTTGTTTATTTTACTGAAATAAACAATTAATACAATTTTTAGCCTTATCAGTTGAAGATTGCAGTTTTTATACTGCTTTTTTTGAAATCCACTAACAATCCAAAAATGAATATTGTAGCCGTAGTAAAGATCCAAAATTTGCGGATTTTGGTTCTTGACATTCTTTGCGATTGCTTACGATGCCTAGGGTACGGAGACTTGTACGATTTCTTCAACTTAGTGAGTTTGATAGGGGTCGTATAGTGGGACTTCGGGCAGCTGGATTTTCTTTTCGGGAAATTGCAGTTAGAGTGCAAAGAAGTGTAGACACCGTGGTTAGGTGTTGTCAGGCATGGCTTCGAGAAGGCCGTACGCAAAGAGGAAGGGGCTCTGGACGCCCCGTAGAACAACAGACCGTGAAGATCGCCGCCTAAGATTATTGGCCTTAGGGGACCGTTTCTCCACTACCAGGTCCATTGCAAATGAATGGTTTGCAGAACACGGAAGACCTATTGGCATGCGAAGTGTACCGACGAATAAGACGTTTTGGCCTGTTTTCATACCGACCACACTGGGTCCTCTCTTTAACTCCAGAACACCGACGTTGGTGGTTGCCTGAAATGAGATACCACAGGAGGACATTGACCACCTGATCAGAAGCATGCCTAGGCGCGTTGGAGAATGCGTAACACATCGGGGTGCATCCATACATTATTAAAGGTAAAAGGGCTTTAAAACAATGCAATCATTTTGAAATTTTTATGATTTACTTATTATGCTTCAGTAAGTACTTATACAAAATTTTATAAAAATAAAATCATTTAAACTGGGTGTTTGGATTTTTATGTCACTTAGTATATCTGCAATATAAAAATACAGAATCATACAGATATATTAATTTTCTTCCACTATTAATATTATATTCCCCAGGAGTTTCATGTATTAAAAATATGTAAAACAGGATTACAGTTGTTACACAAAAAACGTACATTTACGTATGTTTCCAAAATTATATATTTATTAATTGTTTAAAATTAAATGTTTATTTACAAAAGTCTTGCCTTATTTAGTCATTATATACGGGTATATATGTTACCATATTTATTTAAAATAAACATTGAAAAAAGATCATTTTAAATAACAATTATATAGATAATTTACTGTGTGGTTAGTATAAAAAATGAATTCTGCTAATTATAATTAGCTGTTATAATTAGTACATCTCAAATCTAGTGAAAGATTTTACTGGTAATACAAAGAATTTTAGCGGTCTACAAATGACAATAATTTTAGCTATATACCGGAAAGAATTATTAAAATTTCATTGGTCTACTATTGGTCTTTAAAAAAGTCTACAATTTCAACATAACTTATGTTATTTAAAAATGCTTTTTAATCCAAAAGAACCAACTTAGTCTAAATAGTTTATTATTTGGAGGATATATCAGAAATTAAAACAAATCTTATTTTTAATTATTTTTCTATTAAAACTATTTTGTTAATAAATCTAATGAGATTTACTTTAAGAAAGATTTGTATGTAAGTATTGTGCCCCTTATTTGCTGGTGTTTTCTCAGGCTAATAGCAACCCTTCTAGTCCTATTTTTCTAAGAAAGTTTCGGGGTTCAAATCAGGTAGAATCTCCTTTTCAATTTCATGTGTTCCTAGATATCTGGCCTTAGAATTCTCTAATTCTAAGAGTGTGTGCATCGAAGGTTGAGCCAGTAGTTTCCCAGAAGTATTTTAGCGGCTCTTAGTTCTTTCAGCTAATTCCAGGTCTTGAATTTTTCCCTCCCTATTTCTTCACACACTATGGTTCTGGTCCCAGATGTTTTTTTGCAGCTTATTTGCTGTTTCATTCCCTTCTATTTCTATGTGTCCTGGGACCCATAGGAGGGCCTAGTTCGTTTGGCTTGCCTAGGCATTCCCAAACCACCTTCGAACTGATTTATGTGAGCTCAGCGCTTTTATGGCTGCTGGACTATCCGACACGATCACAATCTTTGTTTGCAGTAGTTTTTTTCAATAATGAATTCCGCACATTTTTCGATGACCCGGAATTGTGCTTGAAAGATTCTTGGGTATGTACCCAAGCTTTCTGAGTATTTCTCTCCAAAAACTCCTATCCTAGTTTCCTTTTCTAGCTTGGAACCGTTCGTATACCATCTTCATTTAAATTCTTTGTGGTATCTTCATCCCATTCAGATTGATTACTCAACTTTGTGAGTTGAATTTCTTTGGCACATATCATCTTGGAACATTTCCCAAGTTTGATTATATTGAAGTGATGGAGATTTTTTTCTGATAATTCCTTCTTTGATCATTCTGTATATTGTTTTTTTTTCTTTACATTTTCTAGCTGAAATTGCAATAGGGTAAAATTTAGAATTACTTCCATTGCAGCAGTGGGAAAGTTCCCATTGCTCCAGTGATACATGTACAGGCTAGTCTCTGAATTTCCTCGTGATAATCAGATTCGCTCCTGTGCCCCAAGCAACTGCCCCATCTGTGATTAATGGTTTAAACTTTTATTAATTATTCAACCTAAATGAAAAGTTGATTTTGACTATAAAGTATCTTTTTTCTTTGTTTATATTTTATTGTAGTTAAATAATAATGATATTTATTTATTTTTAAACTGTTGTATTTACTCATTCCAAAATCAATTAATGCAAAATGTAATTGGCATACAGTATAACAAATTCTCTTGACGCAATCAAACTTTATGTTAACTAAATTACGTCCATCTCTTTAATATTTTAGTAACACTTTTATTATTAATACTTTAATAATGACACTCATTTAATTAATAAACATAATTATTTATTTTACATTTAGATATACTTTATTTAAAACTAAAATTATTACAATTATTATAAAATTGTTTATTATTTTTTAATATTATCATACTATTTAATAATATTTTATCAAATATTTAAGTATTTATTGTCATTTTATTAGTATGTCTGTATCTATTAATTGAGGAGGGTGAAAACAAAAACCTTCCTTACCGGAAAACCAATTATATTATCACCAAAAAAAGGAAAATATTGTTTATCAACCCAAGGGCGGAAAATTCATACCGCCAGGATTTTTTAGTCTGGCAATAAAACAGTGTGATTGGATTTGACATTTTTAAAGTAGAAATTATATAAATTTGGACTAATTCTACAAAGTGAAAGCTTTTCTAAATTATACAGTAAAAAAATATTAAACACTGTCACAATAAGAGTCCATTCGATTTTTAAAAGAAACATCCGATTCTGAATACCTCATGATGAAGGCGAGCAAATACATAAAAGTATAAATTTGTGCTCGCCTCTCACGCAGGAGGCTCGGAATCGATTGTCAACCATAACAATTTTTTTAACTTTTTTAAATAGTCTAAAGGTAGGTGGAAAACAGTTGTGTGTCACACGTGCATAAATGCATTGGCACCCCTTAGCTGGTATTTGCTGCCCTCGTTACACTCGGGCTCCTAATGCCCACTTTATTTATTTCTTCATGTGATACAAATATATTATACAAGTCCAATTTTTACAGTCTTCATTTTAATTATTATGGGACCTTGATTTAAATTATATTTCACCAGCAGCTGAGACTCATTAAAAATTTAAAGAAACGTTTCTTTAAAAATTTAATAGTATGTTAAGTTAATTTAACAAATAAACATTTTAATATTTTTAAAATTTGGGTATAAAAAAATTGCTTGGTTGAAAATATTTTTTTTTCACCGCTCAATTGTACTTGGTCAAATTTAGTCTTAATATACTCTTCTGTTGCTCAAAAAAGTTTGCATCTGACAAGAGAATTTGTTACCGTTCTATTTTTAATATTTTACAGTATTATATTTATACATTTTTGTAAATTATTTGAAAATAAACATGTAGTGTACAAAACAATTTCTTAATAATTTTTCACCCTAATTAAAAATCTGCCGCAAAACTTTTGAATATGTATTTTTTTCAAATATGTTAATGATTTTATTTAAATTAAATGGGTAATTAAGATTTATTCGTTCTCCTTCTATACTTTATTTCTCCAATTTTCACTGTACCCAGAATTGTTCACTTAACCTAAAATTATCTTCTTCTCTTTTTGTCATGGTAATCGCTTCTGCTGAATGCATTGTTAATGGTCTTATTAATGTTTTAAATATGTTGAGATGATTTACTCATACCAAATTTTATTTAAAAGTTTTTATTTGTAAATTTTCTTTATTGCTTAGGGTAGGGTTCAAACAAAATTTATTATAATTTTTATAGTGAAATTTTGAATAATACCAAACAAACTCTTATCTACCTAAACTGATACCTAATTATTTCCTATCTATTCTTAACTAATTCCTATCTATTCTTAACTACCTTAGCTAACCTTAATTACCGCAGGGTCCTTTTCTACTATCACTATTCTCCTCTTTCCTTTCCTCTTCTGACCCTTTCTTGTACTTCCTGGTTCTTTGATCTCCAACCTTCTATTCTTATAATACACCTTTTTTTATCTTCCTAGTCTTATATAAATTAGCTATTTAATTTTATTCTATTATTACTCTTTCCAAATCACCTTCTCCAAGGTTCTAATCCACCAAATATTTTTCTCTTCTCTTCACTTTTATTTTGTCTATATAATTTGTATTTATTTATTTTATTGAATACGTATATTTTTCAATTTATAATAATATTTAATCTCTTCCTAAATCTCAAACTTCTTCTATTTATTATTAATTACCACCTCTTCTATTCGACTTTTACTTCTTTATAAATTATAATTTTAAACCTGTTTAACTTTTTTTTAAAAATTCATTTTATTCTTCTCATGACTTTTTCAAAAACTCACTGTCAAACTTCCCTTATTCTGGCAACGAAACTTCTCACTTACTCTCACTTGCACTACTATCTATCCTTAACCTAATACAAGTGTTGTTTACATTACATGAATTTTTTTTACTCTAAACTAATAAACAATGACATTTACTTCAAATTTTGACATTTCTCTGAAAATAAACAATAAAATATTAAATTAAAATAAATTTTGAAATGACCCTTAAATATACCTTTTCAATATTTATCTTTTTGGTCAATATTATAATTTTTAAACAATTCTTATTTGCCTGGTATGATTTTTTCTTCGACCGCTGTTTTTCTCTCCGTTTATTGTTTATCATTACACCCAGGTATTTAAATATTTGTATTTCTTCCATGATTTGCTTGTTTTCGTCACTAGCACTATTTTATCTCTATATGCGATTAGTTGAGCTGCTGTTTTTAGAGTTTACTTTTGAATATTTCTCATCACAATATCCTTAGCCAGGTTGAAATATAATTGCTGATAGTGTCACCTCTTTTATTTTTTCTGCAGCTTCTTGTACGGCGTCTTTTATGCTGCTCCACTCTTGCTCTAACCTAACCTAACCTAACCTAATCTAACCTCAATCATCACATTCTCTGTAAGATATTTTTCTGATTCCTCTTCTTATTTACTTCTCATTTGCTTTCCTTTCATTTTTCAATGTCCAATTGTATTTCTTTGTTTTTTTTTTATTTTATTTATTTTTTGCTCTATTTTTGCTACTACTAGCTATGGAAATAAGGTGACTGTGTCCAGTTACTAATCCTATTACAATTCGCAGGTCCTGTCTACTTATATTCAGCAGTATGCTTTCAGTGTCTTAAACCTCCCAGCTCGAACCATCCAATCTACCCAGTTCGATATTGTTCCTCCGGCAACGCTATTGCCTTATAGTACTCTTCACTTTTTTTTTTGGTTCACTTAGTAATATCTAGTTCATAAGCTACGGAAACTGTGTGTCTACTATGATACTAAAACTTTTCTTCTGGATGTTGGCGAAAAGCCATGGTAATTTGACTTTATTATCTGCTGCTCTAAACAGTCCTAGTGTAGATAGAGAAAAGCAAACTCTAAAGTTTCTCTACTAGGAGATTCTACGCCTTTCAGGCCCACTTCTGCCAAAAACCTTGCCTTGGAGAATCAACTAAAGGAGGCCATATCTTTTTTGGTTTCTCATTATGAGTCCAAAATATTCCAATTTGCGTATTATAAGTATTTCAGTCTTGATACTTATAGTCTGGCAAAATGGGAGCAATGGTCTCGGTCTTTATATAACAGCGTATACAGATTGAGTTTTATGTATGAGGCGCTTCAATTATCTCGGAAACTGTCTGCTCGATTTTTATAAATTTTTATGTTTGACGATTTTGTAATACGGTCGAGCTTATGGGAGTATTTACATTGTTTTCGGACTCTCCGTTTTTCTGGAAATCTAATGAACTTTGTTATTTCAAACGGAACACTATATTTTTTGTTACTCAATATTATATATTCTCTATTCCTAAATGTCATAATTTCGGAGTTATAGCTAAATTTTCAATTACCCGCTCAAGTTAAAAAAAAAAACATTAATAACTTTGACGTTTCAATAAGCTGCTATTATTGGTGTTTATTGAATTTACTAAACTAATAAAATATTTAGGATTTTAAAGACAGAATTACCGTTGAGATAGGAAGAATTTAACAATCAGGTAAATTGCAAAATGTTTTGCAAAGTTTTAAAGAATGACTTGTTGCATTTAAGTAAACTGCTGTAACAGCATTTATTTTATATTTTTTATAGTTCCCTAGTTGTTTACCACTTAAACGTGGACCTTCTTTTAACATGATTCAAATATCTAAAGATTTGTTGCAATTTTTCTGCGCCATGTAACTGCTTTTACTGCACCAGTTTTGTACCAGTTTTGTTAAATTTTATTACTGTTTATTTTTATTAACGTACTGAAGGTAGATTCTGTTATGGGATTTTGATTAGGATATAAATTATTAAACATTATTAATATTAAACGAGTTTATTTAATCCTAGCCATCTTAATGTATTATTTTAATTTGAGCGGATTGTTGAAAAGTTAGCTATAACTCCGAAATTATGACATTTAGGTATAGAGAATATTACATGAAAAATATTCAGTATTTCTCAAGGATTTTAAAAAATAAATAAGTTAATAAATAAGTTAAATAAATAAATAAATAGTTAAATAAATATGTTTTTAAGTAATCAATTATAGTTATAATAAGGGACCATTATTTTTTGGGGACTTTTTTTTCACGTCTATTGTAAGACGGAAGGTAATTATTAAAAATCGAAATAGTGTGTCGAAATGCACGTTAAAAATGTATGTTTGTGTAGTGGTAGTAAAAACTGTGTTCGTTATTTAAAATAATGAGATATCCCAATAATTGTTTATCCAAAATGTGTATTAGATAAAATAGGTTTGTTCATTTTATTATAAAATACGCTTGTTCCTTGTTGTTTTGAAGAATTCTCATATATTTTTTTACTAAAATCTTACATAGTTTTTAGTTTACCTGCTTTTCCTGCATTGGAAGCCATTTTAAATTCTGCCGTATCTTCGAGCAATAAAAAAATGTTGAAATATCGGAAATCATCCAAATATCAAAATATAGACGGTTCGCACAGAAGCAGAACGTCCATAAATAAAGATCAAGCAAAAATTTTACAAGACGCTTTTGACAAAAACCAATTCGTGGATTTTTCAACACAAGCCCATCTTGAGAACATCACCGGATTACCGGGAAAGGTAATTAAGGTTTGGTTTCAAAATAGAAGAAGGGAAAAGAAGGTTGTGAAGAAGTTTATTGAATTGTAAACAAAAAATCTTTAGTTTTGTAGTTTTCTGTTGGAGCAGTTCAAGTGTTGATTTGGATGTTTTCTTCCTGTTCCAACAATATTAAAATTTGTCTGAAACTAGTATCTACTTAAAAACTAGAGAATATAATTGCAATAATTTTTACTGTCATGAAATAATTCAACCTAATATGTCAAATTTTGAATTTACTTTAACCTAGAAGCAATAAATTTATAAAAATAGTTATAATATGAAAAACTATTACTTGGGTTTACAATATATTAATTGTAACAACCCTTACTTTGAAGATGCTCAACCTATATTAGGAGCACTAAACAAATAAATTTATTGTCAGATGAAAGTTATTTGCTTGCTGTTCTTTACTTACAATACATAGGTAATAATAATAAACGTATTTAAAATGCAATTATTAAATAATATAGTGGAAACATAAATTATATTTTATTGTGATTTTTTTAGATACTAAGTATATTATAATTATTTTTAATTATAGTATATTATTGAAGACGTAAGTGGATAAAAAACGCGTTATAATAAAACTCATAATAACTTAAAAAATAGATAATTTAGACCATTTTATTTTATCTAATATAATATTAAAAAAAAACAATGTACTAACTTTAAAATACAACTGTGTTCGTTTTGTCGTTGATAAAGAAGTCATGTAGCTTTTAACAAAATTTTATTGTAATGCAAAAGGAACTGAAACTATGAATAAAATTTACTAATACGTTCTTTTATTTAATCTTAACCAAGCAGAAGTTTGCAAAAAAGCAATATATTAATGTGTTATTTTATTTCTGTTTTGGATTTTCAGCATCTCGTTATAAAACCATCTATAGTCTGGGTCAATCAATTTCAGCTGCTCTCTTAAATTCGACATTTTTTCAACTGTCAAACCACCACATTTGGGTAGCACACTTGGGGTAATTTCCTCAGTATGAACCTGTCTAGCATCTCTTTATTTTGTATGTATGTATGAATTAGGGGTGATAATTACACTGCGACCTATAGGATCTATTGTGCCCCCCCTTACTTGCCATGTTCTGATATTTTCTCAGACCTATAGCAGCTCTTCGAGTCCTATTTTCCTGAGGAAGTTTAGGACATCGTCGGGCTTCAAATCATCTATTTCATGTGCTCATAAGTATCTAGCCCTAGAATTTTGCAAGGCAGGGCATTCTGGGAGTATGTGTATTGAGGTTTCATCCTCTTCCTCACAGAATCTGCACTTTGCTTCATCTGCTAACCCTAGTTTCTTCATGTGGCTTCTTAACCGGCAATGCCCGGTTAATATTCCCGTTAGAATTCGGAGCCTTTTTTTACTGAGGTTGAGGCAGCTAAGAGATCTCTTCTGGTCATAGTTCCCCAGTAGTATCTTAGATTGCCTCAGTCCTTCCAGCTGATTCCAGTACTTGGATTTTTCCTTCTCCATTTCTTCCCTTAGTTTTCCTAAGATTACTCTACTGCTGATCCCACAAGATGGTTCTGGTCCCAAATGTGGGGTTTCAGCTCCTTTTTTTGCCAGCTTATCTGCTGTTTCGTTCCCCTCTATTCCTATGTGTCCCGGGACCCATAGAAGGGTCACAGTGTTCTTCTGGCCCAGTTCCTTTAGTTTGCCTAGGCATTCCCAAACCATCTTCGAGCTGATTATTTTTGAACTCAGCGCTTTGATGGCTGCTTGACTATCCGACATGATCACAACCTCTTGTCTGCGGTAGTTTCTTCCAATATTGAATTCCATATATCTTTCGATGGCGCGGACTTCTGCTTGAAAGATGCTCGGGTATGTGCCCAAGCTTTCTGAGTATTTGGCTCTCGGTCCAAAAACTCCTATCCCAGTTCCCTCGTCTAGCTTGGAACCGTCCGTATACCACTTTATGATATTCTGATTTAAATTCTGTATGGTGTCTTCATCCCATTCAGATTTATTACTCAACCTTGTGATCAATTTTCTCACAAAGTTGAATTTCTTCGGCATATCATCTTGGGGCATTTCCCAAGTTTGATCAAAATGAAGTGATCGAGGTTTTTCCCTGATAATTCCTTCTTTGATCATTCTATATATCATTTTCTTCCTTACACTTTCTAACAGAATGTGCAGTGGAGTTAAGTTTAAAATCACCTCCATTGCAGCAGTGGGGCAAGTTCCCATTGCTCCAGTTATAGATACATGAACAGGCTAGTCTCTGAATTTTCGAGAGATTTTTCCTCGTCGTACTCAGATTAGCCCTTGCTCCCCAAGCCACTGCCCCATATGTGATTATTGGTCTCACTATTGCTGTGTACATCCATTGCAGAATACGTGGGTTGCATCCCCAGTTCTTTCCTGCAATGTTCCTGCACACCATGAGGGCCTTGGTTGCTTTGTGTATTACTTCGTTTCTTTATTTTAAATCAACTTGTAAAAATGGGGAAAAAGATCTAGGTTAGTTTTGTAACAATAAAATTCAAATTGATCAACTCTAATCCATCGGACGTAATGTCGTGAATAAAGTTTTTCATTAAGAGTGTTAGACACCTTCTTGTATAATTGAAGTTTAGCTGGAAGCTCTTCAAATTTCTTCAATATTCCATATTTAAACATAAACTATCTTTAGTACTTGCATTTCTAATAATCTCTCTATATTGGTCTGGAATATAAATGTTTTGTTAAGTACTTTTTCAATTCGTCCGAAGTCTCGGGTCGAATCCAGAAAACTGTATTTAATCACAGGAAATGTATGCTCAACTATTTTGATATTATTGTTTATAATCCAGTATTGATAAAGGCAGAGCATATAAAGTTTTTTTTTGCCCTGCACATGAATCGGATGGTTAACTTCAGGATCCTTTTTTTTGAGTAACTTGCAAAATCGTATCGGACAGGTTGCTATTTCATTACTAACTATTGCCTATGTCACCTGTCCAGTTAAAAAAATAAGACTTGTGTCCTGAATGTTTGACATAGTGGATACCAACATTATAAAACTACATTTGCCTTAAATAAAAAGCCTTAGATGTGGACAACTTCGGTAATGGCAGGGTATTTGTTTATCTATTTGAGAATTAAAAACAAAGTTTCAGTTTTCGTTATGCTCTTCCGAATTATCTCCAGCACCGCAAACAATGCATGTATTAAGTTTCGGTTGTTCAAAAGAGAAATTGAACTTTGTTTCGAAAATATGCCGGTAGAAAGACACCTTAACAATGTATTTTGCAACCACTTTTTTTTCTTTACACTATAAAAAGGCCGTGAAGTATATTTATATTAAGTAAGGTAGACATGTATTTCTTGTTATGATTTTTATTCCTTGAATAATAAGACGTTTCTGTAGGAAAATGAATTATGTACAATTTGTAACTGCCTTGCTTTAGAATCCCTTCAACACTTATTTTTTGTTTGTCCAGTGTATGAAAGAATTAGACGTCCCTTTCTTGAAATCAATAATAATTAATGAAGCTGAATCACAAACTCTCTATCAAATATATGACATAATAAAGAAAATATTAAAAATCAGGTCCTTCATTATAAACGAATAAAATCACCTTATTCTTGTCAAAATATCTTATGCAAACTTAATCTGTTATAAAATTAATTATACTTTATTATTAAAATATACGTTTTATAAATGTTGTCACCCTTGTTCATGTATTTTTATACGAAATAACAATAAAGATCTATCTATCCATCTATCTATCAATTTATGGATGGGAGTTATCTCTCCGGATCAATACTCCGGAGAAATAACTCCGTAGTGTAAAGGGCAATATCCTTTACGGGATTAGGATAAATCGCACGAGATCAATTCTGTCGTGGACCAGGTATGCGGAGATCAATTCTCCCCGCGGGATGCGGATAAACCGGAGAGGAAATCCTTCCGATTTGGTAACAGTGAAGGTCAAAACCCGTCACCAGGTCGGGAGTGGTGTCTTCGACGATCAATACTCGTCTAAGACCCCGTCGAGGAAGCTAGACAGTCGGTACCTGTCTAAGATAGGTCGGGATTGGCGTTTCGCTCACAACGTGAATCGTAAACGTACAACACCAGTGAGAGTTCCTGTTTCCAAGCGCTAGTCGATACGACTTACTTGGATGTCGGAGTAGCTCTCATATGATTGCTTTGCCTGTGTTAACCTATGCATCGAATCATTCATACGGAGTCGGTAGTGTAGAAAACTGCCCTCTCTCTGCCGGTGTCCCAACTGTCCGTCATATCTTCTCATAATTTCTTTTCCAGTTGATAACTCGTTTGTACACATAACGACATTGTCGTTACAACTTCCATACTTGGTTTAGACTTAACTACTTAATCAACATTATCAGGTAGGTACCTAGCTACAAACAAACAAAATGTAACTTCAATATGTCAATCTGACGATACTAATTCTAGCGAAATAGCTGTCATTGTAGTTTAAAACCTATTTTTTTAATTAAATGTGGAAGTTGCGTTAAGTTTTTGATTATTCGTTGTAACATAACAACTTTATCCACTAAAAATATACACCTTGTGTGTGACATGACGCCTTTATCATCAAAAAAGTCTCTAAAATATTACAAACCTCAAATTTTCTATAGTTGGGTTTTTAAATCTAGCACAAAAATTGCAAAATGTTTTTAAAAAATGCAACATGTCACCTTTCTCTACTTACGTCTTTAATTGCAAAATTATAAAGTATGTGTCTAGTTATTATGTGAAAGATTTAAAAAAATAGCCAAAGAAAATGATTACAATAAAACAGCTTTTCTAAGTATTTAGGATAGTAATGTTAAAATGACAATTTTACAGGAATTTCTAGATTTTATATTACTACTTCCTTTGTTATATTACTATTACAAAATTTTGCATGTATAATTTATTTAATAATATACTCTATGCAAACTTAACTGTATACTACTGATCTAGAAACAGAACATTTTATTACTAACTGGAAATATTTTTAATATATAACAATCTTATTAAAATTTAACTCAAATTAACTTATTTTATTTAAAGATTTAAAAATCGTTCCCAGCACTAAAATGTTTAAATTAATTGTTTCGGGTATTGCAAATACCTATAATAATAATAATACAAAGACCGCCATGACGGTGTTGCAAAAATAATTGATCAGGAGCTAGCGAGAAAATTCGATCTGATTAGTGGTGAGTTTTTGCCGTATTACAAATATGTTCCAGAAGCTGTGCTAGAAAATGACAACTTCAAGCTTTATTGGGATCGCAGTGTTTTCACAGACCAATACGTCGCCCAAAATAGACCAGACATCATAATTATTGATAAAAAGTTGAAGAAAGCAACCCTTATAGATGTCGCAATACCAAATAACAACAATCTTATGGCCAAACATAATGAGAAGATCGCGAAGTATAGGGATCTTGAAGTTAGAATGATGTCACAATGGAAAATGCGAAGCACGGAAATCATCCCAATTGTTATATCAACTGCAGGAGTAGTACCAAAGGAGCTTCTGTGCAACATCAGGAAGTTAGGACTCAACAGCAATATATTCAAACCGATTCAAAAAGCAGTTCTGCTTTCAACAGCTCGATCGGTGAAGAAATTTCTGGGTAGCGTACCAAGAAAACTCAATCAACCCAACCCAGAATTAGTTAAGTGATACCTCAGAGCTCAATCCCTTTGATCTATTAAAAGATCTGGGATGAGTAAATGTTCCCCTTAGAGGGAGGACGAATACCATAATAATGTATACTTAAGGAAGTGCATGTCGGAGATGTGACTCGAAGAGGGCAAAATAGACTGTTTTGGAAGCTGGCAGGTGAAGCTCCCTAGATATTGTTCTCAGAGCGCAACACAAAGAAAATATGTTTTTTCACAAAGCGTCAATACGTAAATCCCATTTTAGGGAGTCCCAAAAATCTCACAGTCAACGACCTCTATAGTGGAATAATTTAACATAATTGATTGAATTGCAGATGTGTATGCTATCAATAAATTAAATCAGATTAAGTAAGAACCGTAGAGCTACATGCCTTTTTCCCTCACCTCCTTTTTCAGATCTATTGTGGTAGTTCGACTCTATAGCATCTGGTTCAATCTGGTCTTTTATAAGAAACTTATTTGGCAATTTCTTTAGATTTAGATAGCCACTTTTACACTCTTCGGTTTTGACTTTAATTTTTAAGAATTTCACGAGATTGTCTGATCTATTTTATAGTGATCTACAACTAGTATTAATTTTCCAGGAAGTTACTGTTATTATGTTTTTTAATTCTTGGAATATTTCCAGTGAGTAATAAGATACTCGATATATAAGACAGCTATATTTGTGATCTATTATATAATATTTTGAGCATGTGTAAAATGTCTTTGTAATCTTTTAAATAGTGGTAAATAAACGTTTAGATTAGTGTCATTTTTTATCAGGATTTTATGTTTTATTTCAATCTCACTTAGTAGTATTGTAACTGTATTATAATCTGAGATTCTAAGTCAAATAAAGTTCAAACAAAAATTCCAGCAGGACAGAAAATAATAAAAAAAATCCTTGCTGTTTTATGGAGTGTGCAATCATTTTAAATTGTTTTAAATTGTATAAAATATATAAACTGCTTACTGATAGTATAGACTTAAATTTGAACCATTCTGTACAAAAACCACTTTATTTAATAATTTATCGTTATCTTTTCACTAATTTTCACTATTTTACTTTTCACTATTTTCGCCGTTAAATTGTTCAATATTGCTATCGAAATTTTGACAGTTTTACATTTTAATCAATACTGGTAAAACCTTAGAACAAAAAGAAATAGGAAGGAGTATATGCAAAATGACCTTGAGTCCAGAAAGGAGCTTGAATATGGCGGCCAAATGTCAATTTTAATTTCCGTTTCCAATGCCGTACCGTAAAAAAATATTATTAGGGTCTTTATTTTAATTAAATTCCAACCAATCAAGTATGTGAATACACTTAGTGTTGTAAATCATTTTGTGTTTATAAAAACCGAATGATACGCCTATGCGCTAATTTTTGACATTTATATGCAAATATTGCTTTGACAGCATACTGTAAACATAAACAATGAGTCATATAAGGAGCTTCAAGATGGCCGACTTCCGTCGCAAATTTTTCTTAAAGTTAATATATGACAGACTCCTTCCTGTTTCTTTTTGTTCTAAGGGTAAAACGACTAGTAGTTTTATCAGTATAAAGCGGAATGATTGGCTAGCATTTAGCACAGAACATTAAGATTAAGCGTTTTCATTGAACGAAATCACAAAACTGTGATATTTTGACAGGTGAAAAAAATAACCAAGAATAATTAGTTAATTGGCACAAAGTTATTGGTTTGACAAAATTTGGGTATTAATTATGAGAAAATAATTCCAGTCACAATAATAATATATTATGCAACGATGGTTATTAATACACGAGCATTAACTGGAATACGAAACGAGCCGAAGGCGAGTTTCGTATGGTTAATGAGAATGTATTATTAACCATTACATGAGAGTTTCATACGCTATTTTTCTACGACCAATATAAATAATCAATAACTAAAAATAAATATTATATTTATATTTGTAATGAACACAATAAGAGTAATTACACGTATTTCTATAAAAAAATCTACAAAATTGTAATTAAAGGTTTTATCTGAGGTGTATTACCATAGATGTAGGAAAACTATAAACAATATTTATATTTATATTCAACATAATAATAATTGTAATTAATCTGATTTCTTAAAAATATTAAGATTATTTATTTGTTCAGGTGAAAATACTTTTGATTTTTTTTCAACATATCCTTCGGACTTTCGCTTTAATAAAGCTTGTAGTCTTTTATATTTAAAAATGTCTATATTATGGTTAATATTTACCAACTATTTTATTATTGAATAATGTGTCCATGTACTAGATGATTTAATAGTTTTCATCAATTCTTGAAAATAAACAATCAAAACATTTTCGGAGAATGTTGAAACATTATTTATACTTCTCCAGTCCATAAACCGTTGATATAATTTTTCGTACACTTTATTAGATTTTTGAGGCAAAATATTTTGTACTGCATTTTCTGCTTTCTCCAAAATATGTGGAGGAATCGATGGTAATTCTTCTATATCGCTATTATCAGACATTTTGATAATACATAATAATTGAGGGGTTTGGAAGGTTAAGGTGCTATGTTACAAATAACTAAATGCGAGATAATCTAGGTTTTGCTTCCAAAGATTCTGCATTTTAGTGTATCATAGCCCCTTCACCAGCTGACTAAATATTAAATTATGGCTAGAAATGAATGGGAGATGGTGCTTAAAGAAATAATAGCACATAACGCCTTCATCCACAAATATATCCAAATTTTCAAGCAAATGTAACATAACACCTACACCTTCCAAGCCCTTCAATAATTAATTTTTAAAATTTAGCTCAAGGAGACTAGAGCTCTTGGTTTAGCTGTTTAGGAAAATTTAATGAATTTTGAATATAGGTTAGAACTGTCAAACACTTTTTGAGATACGCCTACTTGATACCTACTTAAATGTAAAATATAGGTGGTATGAGGTCAATTGTTCAGTATCTTAATGAAAACCATTATAACACTAGTGTTATAATGAATATCATTATGAAACGTATTATGGGCTTATAAGTGTATTATTATATTACGGGCGTAGAAAAAAATAATTATTATAAAATAAATATTAGACTTCATTTTAATACATTATCACTTACTTTTGATTAACCACGTAGCTGAATAATGCTTATTTTTAATTTCAACTTAATCGTATTTAATAATACTCATACCTTTAAATATTACATTAAGGCGGGTTTATGGATTTTTAACTAATATTATGACTAAGAATATTTTTGTTTACACTTCCCAATGCTACCTGCACTTATTAATTTGATTGCTTTTATTTTTAGATTATAGTTCTTTATATTTTGTAAAGGTCGAAGATGGCGTACAAAAATTCTTTTGTAAGACTTGTCCCAAACAGTATAAACATATGGGGTCCATTTACAAACACGTTAAATTTGAGTGTAATAAATTGCCGCAATTTGCTTGTGACCTTTGTGGAAGAAAATTCAAACAAAAAGGAAATCTTAAAATGCACATGGCCAAAGTCCATAACGTTATTAACGTGTGTACACATTATAGTTAGTATTATTGTTAACGAATATAGATGTATATTATGTTAAAATTAAATGTATGGTATTTGATACAATAAAAAAATAACACATTAGTAAAAAATCTACATTTTGACACTATAATAAAACTAGTGTGGAAAAAATTTGTAAGTATACATATGTTTTTTATATAATATAATGTTTTAATATAAAATGTCAGCGTTCCGCAAGAGTGGATGATCATTATTAATAAAGTACACATATATCCAAAAGTTTGGAAGAATGGAATATTTCATCTTTTTATTAATTTTTATAAATAATTTTTTTTATATAAGTAAACATCATTTTGCTACAACTCCAACCAATACATAACCTAACCTAACCTAACCTAACCTAACCTAACCTAACCTAACCTAACCTAACCTAACCCATACTAAATAAATCTCGAAATCAGATAAACATACAAAAAAAAATGTACAAAGTATTACAAATTTTTTTAAATAAATTAATAAGAAAAAAAAGGTTTTTAAATAAAATTAATAATCAGTATTTCCTCCATGGGCCTGTATGCATGACTGTAGGCGATGTGGCATGCTATCGATTAAATGGTCGAGCTGGGCTTGCGGAATTCTCTCCCATTCTTCACGAGCAGCATCTTTCAGGTCTCGTAGAGTAATTGGGGAAGGGTTTCACTTCTTAATGCGTGTTTTAAGAATGTCCCAGGCATGTTCATTGACGTTCATGTCAGAGGAATTTGATGGCCATCTTAATATAGATATTCCTTCTTCTTCCAAAAAATTCTGTACTGCAGCTGTTCGATGTGGAGGTGCATTGTCATGCATAAACACAAATCCATCACCTACCGCCCCCCGGAATAGACGCACAAAAGGATTTAAAACTTCCTCGATGTACACAGCACCAGTGATTCTTCTCTCCAAATCCAGAAGAGGCGTCCGTGTACCCCTCATAATACCACTCCAAATAATAATACTCCTACCTTCAAACGGAACAAGTGGTCGGGCTCCAAACTAGCGTTCTTCATGAATCAGAAACCAAGCCAATTCTTGATTCATTAGAGAACATCACGTAATTCCAGTTGGACCATGGTGCCCATTGAGCCCATTGCAACCTTACAATTTTTTGTTGATAGGTTTGTGTAGGAACACGTAGAGGTCTTCTGCGATATAAATTTACCGCATTTAATCTTTGTGTAATTGTTTGCCTTGAGATATTCAGTCCTTCAAGTCTAGCGATTTCTCTGGATATGCCACTTAGATTCCTGTCGATTTCTTCGAGCTATCAATGTTATCTGCCGGTCTTGTGCTGCTGTTGTACATCGACTTCTGCCACTTCTGGGACGATCCTTCACATTATTTGTGTCTTGGAATTTTTTTTAATTTTTGATACAGCACCCTGAGTAACACCAACAATATTCGCGATATCACTTTGACTAAAGTCCTGTTGTAACAAAGCAATTACTCTAGACCTATCATGTCTCTGGGCATTTTTAAACAGCTCAAATGAAATTTAAACAAGAATTGGAATAATGTGATAGCACCTAAATCAATTAAATATGACCAAATTAATACAAAAACGAATCAAATTTAGTATTATTTTGATTTAAAAACGCTTTAAAATAAATATCAACAAGAGTTTTTAAAAAACCATAGGCGTAGATATATTATTTCTAAATATTCCAAACTTTTGGACATATGCGTAGTTATAATATGACAAGATCACTACATCAAGTATCTTACTATTAATTCGAACAGATTATATTTAATATTTTCTATTATTATACGACAAAATAATATTCACTATGAAACAATCCACCATTAAAGTAAAGTAAAACTATGTTTCTACGGTAGTAATATATTTACTGAAGCGGCTATTTTTTCTTACTAATGAAATTGTTTCTCGAACCAAAATCTTTTTTACAATATTTAGGAATGGATTCACTAAATCTCCTGAACCCAATTATTTAAATGGTTGATGTATTGAAACGTCATTCTCTTCTTAACAAAACCACCAAAACTGCCAATAAACAATAATATTTGTACTGCACGTGCACAATGCGAAAAAATATGGATGCGATGTGCCTCGTCTCAACTGAATCACACCACCAAAGACAGTAACTTTCTCCCGGTTGAATAGCTGATTAGCGTGTCGGGACTCATTTCGTAAAACATATTGCTGCCACAGTAAAAATTTAGACGGTAAAATATATCTTACAGTTCTAGTAGTACGGCTAACAGTTTTTATCTAATAATGACAGTAAAACGATTTTCAGCCATAGTAAGCCATTTAGTAGTAACACATTCTTATTGAATCATTTTCGTCGGTGTATTTTGCAAACCCTGTATAAAAATGAAGTTGTCAATGCATCTGTCAAAATAGTTGACGCTCTGCATCCTCGGTATGTATACGTTTTTTAAATTGTAGAATACATTATGCAGATTCTATTATTAACGTTTTCTGTAATTTTTTAGGGGTGTCTTACTGGTGTCACAAATGTGGAAAGGTGTACAAAACCAAAGGATCTCTACGAAGACATCAACGTTTTGAATGTGATAATAGAAGAGCCTTTTTGTGTCCTGTACCAGGATGTATGTTCGAAACAACGAGAAATTACTTATTATCAAACCACATGCTAATTAGGCACAATACTCGGGTACACTAGTCAGCTTTGTTACAGTTTAAGTATATTTTACTTAAAGTACCTTTCTTTGAAAATTTAATATTTTGGAAGTGTAAGGGGTCTATATTATGGAATAAATTTAATTTTTCAAGATAAGCAAATCGTTGGCTTTCAACGTAACGAAAAAGTTTATAATTATTATTAAAAGAAAATACATTTGGTTCTTACAATGTTTATTATTGTTTAGTTTCAAAATATTAAATTTTCAAATATTAGCTGGTGTGAAGGAAGCTCTCAGTTATTTCAGCTACCCAATTAATAAAACTTATTTATTTATTTAAAATGGAGAAGCTTTAAGTTTTTTTTTATAAATAACTTTGTGCAAATTATTAGCTCTCAACGAAACGAAAAAGTTTATAATTATTATTGAAAGTAAATACATTTGAAATTTGGTTTTTACAATGTTTATTATTGTTTAGTTTCAAAATATTAAATTTTCAAATATTAGCTGGTGTGAAGGAAGCACTCAGTTATCTCAGCTACCCAATTAATAAAACTTATTTATTTATTTAAAATGGAGAAGCTTTAAGTTTTTTTTTATAAATAACTTTGTGCAAATTATTAGCTCTCAACGTAACGAAAAAGTTTATAATTATTATTGAAAGTAAATACATTTGAAATTTGGTTCTTACAATGTTTATTATTGTTTAGTTTCAAAATATTAAATTTTCAAATATTAGCTGGTGTGAAGGAAGCTCTCAGTTATTTCAGCGACCCAATTAATAAAACTTATTTATTTATTTAAAATGGAGAAGCTTTAAGTTTTTTTTTATAAATAACTTTGTGCAAATTATTAGCTCTCAACGAAACGAAAAAGTTTATAATTATTATTGAAAGTAAATACATTTGAAATTTGGTTCTTACAATGTTTATTATTGTTTAGTTTCAAAATATTAAATTTTCAAATATTAGCTGGTGTGAAGGAAGCACTCAGTTATCTCAGCTACCCAATTAATAAAACTTATTTATTTATTTAAAATGGAGAAGCTTTAAGTTTTTTTTTGTAAATAACTTTGTGCAAATCATTAGCTCTCAACGTAACGAAAAAGTTTATAATTATTATTGAAAGTAAATACATTTGAAATTTGGTTCTTACAATGTTTATTATTGTTTAGTTTCAAAATATTAAATTTTCAAATATTAGCTGGTGTGAAGGAAGCACTCAGTTATCTCAGCTACCCAATTAATAAAACTTATTTATTTATTTAAAATGGAGAAGCTTTAAGTTTTTTTTTATAAATAACTTTGTGCAAATCATTAGCTCTCAACGTAACGAAAAAGTTTATAATTATTATTGAAAGTAAATACATTTGAAATTTGGTTCTTACAATGTTTATTATTGTTTAGTTTCAAAATATTAAATTTTCAAATATTAGCTGGTGTGAAGGAAGCACTCAGTTATCTCAGCTACCCAATTAATAAAACTTATTTATTTATTTAAAATGGAGAAGCTTTAAGTTTTTTTTATAAATAACTTTGTGCAAATCATTAGCTCTCAACGTAACGAAAAAGTTTATAATTATTATTGAAAGTAAATACATTTGAAATTTGGTTCTTACAATGTTTATTATTGTTTAGTTTCAAAATATTAAATTTTCAAATATTAGCTGATGTGAAGGAAGCACTCAGTTATCTCAGCTACCCAATTAATAAAACTTATTTATTTATTTATTTAAAATGGAGAAGCTTTAAGTTTTTTTTTATAAATAACTTTGTGCAAATCATTAGCTCTCAACGTAACGAAAAAGTTTATAATTATTATTGAAAGTAAATACATTTGAAATTTGGTTCTTACAATGTTTATTATTGTTTAGTTTCAAAATATTAAATTTTCAAATATTAGCTGATGTGAAGGAAGCACTCAGTTATCTCAGCTACCCAATTAATAAAACTTATTTATTTATTTAAAATGGAGAAGCTTTAAGTTTTTTTTTATAAATAACTTTGTGCAAATTATTAGCTCTTAACGTAACGAAAAAGTTTATAATTATTATTGAAAGTAAATACATTTGAAATTTGGTTTTTACAATGTTTATTATCGTTTAGTTTCAAAATATTAAATTTTCAAATATTAGCTGGTGTGAAGGAAGCACTCAGTTATCTCAGCTACCCAATTAATAAAACTTATTTATTTATTTAAAATGGAGAAGCTTTAAGTTTTTTTTATAAATAACTTTGTGCAAATTATTAGCTCTTAACGTAACGAAAAAGTTTATAATTATTATTGAAAGTAAATACATTTGAAATTTGGTTTTTACAATGTTTATTATTGTTTAGTTTCAAAATATTAAATTTTCAAATATTAGCTGGTGTGAAGGAAGCACTCAGTTATCTCAGCTACCCAATTAATAAAACTTATTTATTTATTTAAAATGGAGAAGCTTTAAGTTTTTTTATAAATAACTTTGTGCAAATTATTAGCTCTTAACGTAACGAAAAAGTTTATAATTATTATTGAAAGTAAATACATTTGAAATTTGGTTTTTACAATGTTTATTATTGTTTAGTTTCAAAATATTAAATTTTCAAATATTAGCTGGTGTGAAGGAAGCACTCAGTTACCTCAGCTACCCAATTAATAAAACTTATTTATTTATTTAAAATGGAGAAGCTTTAAGTTTTTTTATAAATAACTTTGTGCAAATTATTAGCTCTTAACGTAACGAAAAAGTTTATAATTATTATTGAAAGTAAATACATTTGAAATTTGGTTTTTACAATGTTTATTATTGTTTAGTTTCAAAATATTAAATTTTCAAATATTAGCTGGTGTGAAGGAAGCACTCAGTTATCTCAGCTACCCAATTAATAAAACTTATTTATTTATTTAAAATGGAGAAGCTTTAAGTTTTTTTTTTATAAATAACTTTGTGCAAATTATTAGCTCTTAACGTAACGAAAAAGTTTATAATTATTATTGAAAGTAAATACATTTGAAATTTGGTTTTTACAATGTTTATTATTGTTTAGTTTCAAAATATTAAATTTTCAAATATTAGCTGGTGTGAAGGAAGCACTCAGTTATCTCAGCTACCCAATTAATAAAACTTATTTATTTATTTAAAATGGAGAAGCTTTAAGTTTTTTATAAATAACTTTGTGCAAATTATTAGCTCTTAACGTAACGAAAAAGTTTATAATTATTATTGAAAGTAAATACATTTGAAATTTGGTTTTTACAATGTTTATTATTGTTTAGTTTCAAAATATTAAATTTTCAAATATTAGCTGGTGTGAAGGAAGCACTCAGTTATCTCAGCTACCCAATTAATAAAACTTATTTATTTATTTAAAATGGAGAAGCTTTATGTTTTTTTTTTTATAAATAACTTTGTGCAAATTATTAGCTCTTAACGTAACGAAAAAGTTTATAATTATTATTGAAAGTAAATACATTTGAAATTTGGTTTTTACAATGTTTATTATTGTTTAGTTTCAAAATATTAAATTTTCAAATATTAGCTGGTGTGAAGGAAGCACTCAGTTATCTCAGCTACCCAATTAATAAAACTTATTTATTTATTTAAAATGGAGAAGCTTTAAGTTTTTTTTATAAATAACTTTGTGCAAATTATTAGCTCTTAACGTAACGAAAAAGTTTATAATTATTATTGAAAGTAAATACATTTGAAATTTGGTTTTTACAATGTTTATTATTGTTTAGTTTCAAAATATTAAATTTTCAAATATTAGCTGGTGTGAAGGAAGCACTCAGTTATCTCAGCTACCCAATTAATAAAACTTATTTATTTATTTAAAATGGAGAAGCTTTAAGTTTTTTTATAAATAACTTTGTGCAAATTATTAGCTCTTAACGTAACGAAAAAGTTTATAATTATTATTGAAAGTAAATACATTTGAAATTTGGTTTTACAATGTTTATTATTGTTTAGTTTCAAAATATTAAATTTTCAAATATTAGCTGGTGTGAAGGAAGCACTCAGTTATCTCAGCTACCCAATTAATAAAACTTATTTATTTATTTAAAATGGAGAAGCTTTAAGTTTTTTTTTATAAATAACTTTGTGCAAATTATTAGCTCTTAACGTAACGAAAAAGTTTATAATTATTATTGAAAGTAAATACATTTGAAATTTGGTTTTTACAATGTTTATTATTGTTTAGTTTCAAAATATTAAATTTTCAAATATTAGCTGGTGTGAAGGAAGCACTCAGTTATCTCAGCTACCCAATTAATAAAACTTATTTATTTATTTAAAATGGAGAAGCTTTAAGTTTTTTTTTATAAATAACTTTGTGCAAATTATTAGCTCTTAACGTAACGAAAAAGTTTATAATTATTATTGAAAGTAAATACATTTGAAATTTGGTTTTTACAATGTTTATTATTGTTTAGTTTCAAAATATTAAATTTTCAAATATTAGCTGGTGTGAAGGAAGCACTCAGTTATCTCAGCTACCCAATTAATAAAACTTATTTATTTATTTAAAATGGAGAAGCTTTAAGTTTTTTTTTATAAATAACTTTGTGCAAATTATTAGCTCTTAACGTAACGAAAAAGTTTATAATTATTATTGAAAGTAAATACATTTGAAATTTGGTTTTTACAATGTTTATTATTGTTTAGTTTCAAAATATTAAATTTTCAAATATTAGCTGGTGTGAAGGAAGCACTCAGTTACCTCAGCTACCCAATTAATAAAACTTATTTATTTATTTAAAATGGAGAAGCTTTAAGTTTTTTTTTATAAATAACTTTGTGCAAATTATTAGCTCTTAACGTAACGAAAAAGTTTATAATTATTATTGAAAGTAAATACATTTGAAATTTGGTTTTTACAATGTTTATTATTGTTTAGTTTCAAAATATTAAATTTTCAAATATTAGCTGGTGTGAAGGAAGCACTCAGTTATCTCAGCTACCCAATTAATAAAACTTATTTATTTATTTAAAATGGAGAAGCTTTAAGTTTTTTTTATAAATAACTTTGTGCAAATTATTAGCTCTTAACGTAACGAAAAAGTTTATAATTATTATTGAAAGTAAATACATTTGAAATTTGGTTTTTACAATGTTTATTATTGTTTAGTTTCAAAATATTAAATTTTCAAATATTAGCTGGTGTGAAGGAAGCACTCAGTTATCTCAGCTACCCAATTAATAAAACTTATTTATTTATTTAAAATGGAGAAGCTTTAAGTTTTTTTTATAAATAACTTTGTGCAAATTATTAGCTCTTAACGTAACGAAAAAGTTTATAATTATTATTGAAAGTAAATACATTTGAAATTTGGTTTTTACAATGTTTATTATTGTTTAGTTTCAAAATATTAAATTTTCAAATATTAGCTGGTGTGAAGGAAGCACTCAGTTACCTCAGCTACCCAATTAATAAAACTTATTTATTTATTTAAAATGGAGAAGCTTTAAGTTTTTTTTTATAAATAACTTTGTGCAAATTATTAGCTCTTAACGTAACGAAAAAGTTTATAATTATTATTGAAAGTAAATACATTTGAAATTTGGTTTTACAATGTTTATTATCGTTTAGTTTCAAAATATTAAATTTTCAAATATTAGCTGGTGTGAAGGAAGCACTCAGTTATCTCAGCTACCCAATTAATAAAACTTATTTATTTATTTAAAATGGAGAAGCTTTAAGTTTTTTTTATAAATAACTTTGTGCAAATTATTAGCTCTTAACGTAACGAAAAAGTTTATAATTATTATTGAAAGTAAATACATTTGAAATTTGGTTCTTACAATGTTTATTATTGTTTAGTTTCAAAATATTAAATTTTCAAATATTAGCTGGTGTGAAGGAAGCACTCAGTTATCTCAGCTACCCAATTAATAAAACTTATTTATTTAATTAAAGTGGAGAAGCGTTGAGTTTTGTGTTATAAATAACTTTGTGCAAATTATTAGCTCTTAACGTAACGAAAAAGTTTATAATTATTATTGAAAGTAAATACATTTGAAATTTGGTTTTTACAATGTTTATTATCGTTTAGTTTCAAAATATTAAATTTTCAAATATTAGCTGGTGTGAAGGAAGCACTCAGTTATCTCAGCTACCCAATTAATAAAACTTATTTATTTATTTAAAATGGAGAAGCTTTAAGTTTTTTTTTATAAATAACTTTGTGCAAATTATTAGCTCTTAACGTAACGAAAAAGTTTATAATTATTATTGAAAGTAAATACATTTGAAATTTGGTTTTTACAATGTTTATTATTGTTTAGTTTCAAAATATTAAATTTTCAAATATTAGCTGGTGTGAAGGAAGCACTCAGTTACCTCAGCTACCCAATTAATAAAACTTATTTATTTATTTAAAATGGAGAAGCTTTAAGTTTTTTTTTATAAATAACTTTGTGCAAATTATTAGCTCTTAACGTAACGAAAAAGTTTATAATTATTATTGAAAGTAAATACATTTGAAATTTGGTTTTTACAATGTTTATTATTGTTTAGTTTCAAAATATTAATTTTCAAATATTAGCTGGTGTGAAGGAAGCACTCAGTTATCTCAGCTACCCAATTAATAAAACTTATTTATTTATTTAAAATGGAGAAGCTTTAAGTTTTTTTTTATAAATAACTTTGTGCAAATTATTAGCTCTTAACGTAACGAAAAAGTTTATAATTATTATTGAAAGTAAATACATTTGAAATTTGGTTTTTACAATGTTTATTATCGTTTAGTTTCAAAATATTAAATTTTCAAATATTAGCTGGTGTGAAGGAAGCACTCAGTTATCTCAGCTACCCAATTAATAAAACTTATTTATTTATTTAAAATGGAGAAGCTTTAAGTTTTTTTTATAAATAACTTTGTGCAAATCATTAGCTCTCAACGTAACGAAAAAGTTTATAATTATTATTGAAAGTAAATACATTTGAAATTTGGTTCTTACAATGTTTATTATTGTTTAGTTTCAAAATATTAAATTTTCAAATATTAGCTGGTGTGAAGGAAGCACTCAGTTATCTCAGCTACCCAATTAATAAAACTTATTTATTTATTTAAAATGGAGAAGCTTTAAGTTTTTTTTATAAATAACTTTGTGCAAATTATTAGCTCTCAACGTAACGAAAAAGTTTATAATTATTATTGAAAGTAAATACATTTAAAATTTGATTCCTGCAATGTTTATTATTGTTTAGTTTCAAAATATTAAATTTTCAAATATTAGCTGGTGTGAAGGGAGCTCTCAGTTATCTCAGCTATCTAATTAATAAAACTTATTTATTTATTTAAAATGGAGAAGCTTTAAGTTTTTTTTTATAAATAACTTTGTGCAAATTATTAGCTCTCAACGTAACGAAAAAGTTTATAATTATTATTGAAAGTAAATACATTTGAAATTTGGTTCTTGCAATGTTTATTATTGTTTAGTTTCAAAATATTAATTTTCAAATATTAGCTGGTGTGAAGGAAGCACTCAGTTATCTCAGCTACTCAATTAATAAAACTTATTTATTTATTTATTTATTTAAAATGGAGAAGCTTTAAGTTTTTTTTTGTAAATAACTTTGTGCCAAAGGTTATGTTCAGGTGTTTGATACATATTCAGATGTGTACCTTCTAATCTTAGAAACGGGAAATGTTTTATAATTCTACAAAATAGAAAATAAGTATCTGGTAGTTGAAAAAGCTAGTATAATATGGAGGCTTTTTTCACACCAATTAAACTTTTTCCGAAGATTTAAGAAAAAAACATTTATTAAAAAAATATTGTAATTTCTTTTATAATAGATGACTGAACAAATATTTGTATTATTATTAAAATTACTTTCCAATACCTAAGAACTAGAAAATAAATAAAAGAACCAACAATATTTTAATACTGCTGTTGAGAAAGATTCTTTTGCAAGAACAACAATTCTCAATTTTTGATCAGGGCCCTTTTTCTTGACTGAGGTAGTAGAGCTTCACGAGAGAACATATGTTTTATCATTATTTTGCTTGGTAATGCCTCTAAGGACAGTGTTCAGTGTTATGTCTTTTATGCTCATCCCTAAAAGAAAATTTTGTTTTTTCAACTAATAGAAATAGAAATCTTTTGCTTCCCTTTCTACCCATTCCCAGTTCTTTTTTAGTATTGCTTTTTGTGAGACCACAAAGAGTTCAGGACATAGGAAAAGTATACTAGCCCCTTCTTTTGCGAGTTGCCTATTTCTTGCCAGTTTCTTGCCTGACAAGCTTTGACTCATAAGTAAAATAATTGTAAAGCTGTCTCCACCTGGAAGATAGTTGGGGCGTTACCAAGGGATTTGGATAACCGAAAATTTGGTCTCATCACTCTCACTCTGGCCATTTTATATGTCTTGGACCCATCTGTTTACCATAAGAATCAGCCTTCTTACAGCTCTGATTCGACTTTTCCCATCACATAGCGGTCCTACAACCTCTTCAAATGGCTTTTCAAAGTCAAACCTGACTAGCATGATGTCTAAAGGTTGGTATTGGAATATTTCCAGGATCCTTTGGTAATAACCAAATCACCAGTTTTTAAATTTTTTGTCTATTGCAGTCCTAAGGCAGTCTCCCTCATTTTATAATATGGCAATGGAGCATTGCCTTTAGGGCTGCTGTAAGATAAGTTGCCATTGCCCCAGATAAGCTAGCAGCTGCATATGTTGTTGATTGTTGAATTTTTGACCATCATATAACTGAAGCATAAGTCGGCTTCATAATCGTTTGGGATGATCAAATTATTTTTTATTTCAAGTCCCATGTCTTTCTAAATATCTTGCGATCCAGGGTCAATTCTGTATAAGTTCTTCCTTCTGGCACCATTTCTCTGTTATGTTTAGAGCAATTTAGATTGAAATAACTCAATAACTCAGATGACAAGGTCATCTGCATAACCTACAAAGAGCATGTTGCCGCTTAACAACAGAAATACCTGATTTGGACTGATTAATTACTTTTTCCATGCTCGGGAGTAGAAATCATTTTCTCTGACATCAAAATTAAAACAGAACTAGTCGATTATTCCCAAGGGATTATAATGCTCCCAAGAAAATTTACATTATGAAGAACGTTTTTCATTAAAAAAAATTGAAATTATTTATTGACATAATTAAATGTTACATTTGTATACTTTTTAAAATTAATTTTAGAAGGAATATTACTATCGGTTACATTTACAGTTTTTTGTATTACTCTAGTAGTGGTACCCGCTAAACCCTGATTAGCTAAATATGGGTTTTTAAGTTATTGACCCAGTGAAAAAAATAGGATACACCATTTGAGAGAATTGCTATTTTGTCCTTGGTGCATTGTAGCTCCACCAAAATAACACATTTCTCTCCCTTATATATACTATTTTTTGACCCGATTAATTATAACTAATGTATGAACATGTTTTTAATTGAGTTATAAAAAATGATTTTTAAATTAGTTTATATTGATTTGGTGCTGCGAACCTCGCTTCGCTCGGCACGCAGTGATTCATTTTTATTTAGCCCTAAAATTTTATTCTTTGACTGTCTCTCGTTCAGATCAGATCGGCTCGCAATATTTCTTGAGTATTTTTGTATAGATTTATTTATTTAACTAAATATTATTGGTACACATTTTATATTATATTTTACAATAAAATTATGTTGATTGAATTATAAATATACTATGGTTCTGTCATAAAACCCAATCGATGTTTTTAGTTTTCATTTTATGAATTTAGTGCGTTGTTGCCTTGCATTGCCGCAAAGCTATTTTCCACCAAAGCTTTTTTGTTTTTATTATAATATTTTTATAATAGCAATATTAGGTAGATAACGACTAAATGTTGATTAACTTCCCCCGTTTTGAAATTAATAAACGGTCTTAACTATTAATATTAACTATTAAAATGCCAAACTATTTCATGAATCCTGGAAATCAATAAATTTTATTTACATTTGGAACTTTTTTTTAAACAAATTGATTTGGCTGGGTAATAATTCGTTGCTATTACCTTGGATCCAGATAGTTTGGGTTCCTGCGGGGTTTCAGATCTTGCAGGTTCCGGTGATATATCTTGCTTTTGTATTTTTGGGGGACTAACAGATGCCTTTACTACCGTCAAAGGTGACAATAACGCTTAAAAATATATATTTATACCTAATCAATTTTGGTCTATATATTTTTGAGAAAGTTTTTTAAAAACAACAAACTTGTTTATATGGTCGCCTAAAAAACGTTGTTAGCACCTCGATCAAGGTAAACTGGGCGTAGCGTAGAATATTTGTGGTTTACTTTTTATATTACACTCTTAAATAATATTTTCACACAAGTAATTAGTTATATCTTCCTCTTGAATATTTTTACTAACGGTATTCGTTTTTAGTTTTGCTCAGTATACGACCACAGCCTTGTCCGCAATGCAACAAAATTTTCAAAAACAAATGGTCTCTGAAATCGCACCTCAACGTACAATGTGGAGTAGAAGCAAAGTACGAATGTTACGTATGTTTAAAAAAATTCAAGCGGCTCGACAATTTAAAGAGACACTTGACACACGTTCATAAAGTTGATTTGAAGAGGGTGAAAATTGCGTCCAAAGAAAGAGAAAAGGAATATTATAACCAAGATGGAGATAATGAAATGATATAATTTTAATTTAGTTTGAATATAATGAATTTAATAAAATGTGTTCTATCACGTGCTATAATTTGTTTTTAAATAATAGTGTAAAGTGGTATTTTTGAGGCATGAGAAGAGCAGTTTGCTGCTTTGGTTCACACATTTTTTATCCTACACAATAATTGTTAATATTTTCTCTATAAAAAATGTATCTTATAATATAATAGTGTATTCTGTAACAAGGTATGAATGAAAATTCGATGCAAGCATAACGAATTTACATTCTCACCGAGTAGCGGACTATACTTTCTCCACGATCAAAGATTTTACATTCAATAATTCAAGAAACATTCTATTTTGTATTAATAGTTATATTTGTGCAGTTCTCAAAATGAAAAACTGTTGCATTATTGGAGGAATTTTCAACAATTGCGTGGTTTGTAGAAGATGAACTAACATTAACATAATTTAAAGTGGAAGGCATGATTAGTGGATTGTTAGATCCAGTAATTTTCTATGTATCCTTCTGCCACTTGAGGAGACTTCTACCACCCATCCCCATCTTTTCAGATCTGCTCCTACATCCACTAACACAGTGGCCGACGTTCTCCTGTATATGCTTGAAGCTTCTCGAGATTTAAAAGAGTGGCAATTTGTTTGGGCATATTACAAATTTTATTGATACCAATTACCTGTTTTGTGCACTTTCCTCTTTGGAAATTGACAAAAAATTATCAGAAAAGATATCTCGTGGTGTGTCGCAAAAAGAGTGGAAAATTTGGTAAATTATAAAATAATACAAATTATGTCGACGTTTCTCAAATGACAACTTTATTCTATATTTATTTTTTATGTCAACCTTTTTCGTTTCTACAACTACATAATATGTATACACATACAAGATGTAAAACGTAACATTCTCCCCCTTTTGCAAATAGGTATTTATATTCTGCAAAACAATTGAAATTAAAATAAAATTTAAATATTATGATATATAACTAAAATTGAAAACGTGTCGGAATTTTTATTTCTCGTCCGGCACGACTGATATAGGGTTTGTTAGTTTTTCTGTCATCATGTTTTTCTTGTTCTTTTTGTGTTTTTAACTTCTACAGGGTCCTGAATACCTATAACATCTAAATTCCAAAGATCTAAAATCGTTAAGTTAGTTAAATAAGATTGATGAAAGTTATTATTGAAAGTATTTTGTGGACCAATCAAGGTCCATCCAAGTTTAGTTTCAATAGCCAAAAGCTTTTCATCAATTTGTTCTATATTTCCTGTCAAAAGATTACCAATAATATCTGCTCCTAACAATACCGAAATTTCCATATCTTCATAAATATCTGTTAAGATTATATTTTTACAAGCTAATAAGGAAATAATTGCTTTATTAGTAATATGAGGAATATAATTACATATTAAATTTTGACCCATAACTGTTAGTTTGCACTCAAAATTTTTGTCAGTAGTTTCCAGAAATATGTCATATAATTTTAAATTTTGTGGTTGAGATTTTCGACCTCCAAAAACACATTGTACCACAAATTCTTCCCCGATTTGGGGTTCTCTGACACATTTATCCAAAATATTTTTGAGATTGATTTTTGAGAGCCTGAATCTATTAAAACTCTAATTTTCTTAGACTTGGACCCATTTTTTAAGTTAACCACAACTGTTTGCAATAATGTCTCAGTTTTAACTTGGTAACTACTCAGAACGGGACTAACTTCTTGGTTATTTTGAGAATTTAAAGAAATCTTTTGTTGCAAATCTGAGCACATTATGGCATAATGTTTCTTACCACATACTAGACATTTTACAAATGTCTTACAATTATTAATGCTGTGATTGGGTTTCAAACATCTAAAACAACTTTTCTTTTTCTTAATAAATTCTTTTCTCTGGTCAAGAGATAAATCATGAGCTTTAAAGCACTCTTGACTTGTATGTGAAACCTTTTCACAGAATATACAAGGAAATACTTTCTCACCTTTTGAGTATTTGTGTAGATGTGTAATAGATTTTACCTTCTGCTCTGTAGAGACAATGGTAGCTGCTCTTCCTTTGGTTGACGTTTTAAAGTTGAAATTGCTTTTGTACAAAAACCTGTCTTAGCTCGATTTATTCTCTCTTCACTTTGTACTTCATTCTTCAAAAATATTAATAATTGATTTAAACTTGAATCAGATTCAGAATTATCACTTGCTGCTGAAAATCTTTTATTATTTTTACACCTTTCCCAAGCTAGTAATAATGAGTCCGGTAGAGCGGACTCCACTAAAGAGTATAACATAGCGGCATACTTATCTGTCGTTACCCCTAACGACTCCAATGCTAAAAGTTGCGTTGTGAGCTTATCATACAGAGAAGAAAGAGACATACCTTTTTTGGTTTTCAGTGCTTGCTGTAAAACGATATTTAATAACTCTCTTACATACGTTTCAATCAAGAATTCATCCCTGGCAAACCTGGTTCGAAGTTGCTCAATCGCTTTTTTATAATTTTCAGAGGATGGAGGAAAACTATTTATTAATTCTGCTGCAGGTGAGCCTTCTTCCATTCCTTGAATCAGGTATTGAAATTTATCTTCATCGTCTATTTCTGAATCTTGGTGAATTTTCTTAAATTGACTCCAGAAACTTATCCAATTTCTAACATCCCCATTAAACTTATTTAACTCTAATTTAGGGAGCCGGATTCTTCTGCATTTCGTGGAACTTGACGCTACAGACTCATAATCACGAGAACTTTCTTTTAAGTAATTTTCGCAAATTACATGATATGCGGTCCATTCGTCTCTGTAACTTTCAATATCTGCGAGTTCTTGTTCGTAGGCTTGCTCTTCATCTCCATCTTCCGCTGTCAAATATTTTTCCCGGATCTTTTCATCTAATGCGAAAAACCTACCACTTTTGTCTTCTAACTGTTTATAGCAAGTTAGTAGTTTGGTTTTGTCCACAACTGAAGCTTTAACGAGTCTATCTATATCATAGCAAGTCTTTTTAAACGTCCGCCGCAGATGGGTTCTTTCTTTTTCCAAAATAGCCAAATTTTCCATAATTACGCTTCAAAATGTCCTGTCACGGTCGCCAAATGTCGCAAAAAGAGTGGAAAATTTGGTAAATTATAAAATAATACAAATTATGTCGACGTTTCTCAAATGACAACTTTATTCTATCACAGCACACCCTCTAGCAGGCTAACTCTTTTACTAATTATCCAGATCTAATATATTAGTACTGGGCCCACCCGCCTCATGTTGCGAGCGCTAGTGTACGTAGCCCAGAACACAGAACTATACATAACAATACAAATTTTATTAATATTTTTGGAAAGTTGGGTTTTAAAGAAAACTTGGACGTTGTTCATCAAGTTTATATTAAATAAATATATAAATAAATAAGAAATATAAAAAATGAAATTTACTTTTTTCTGTTGATTCTATTTATATAGGATTTGTGTGCCTATACTTTTATTGGGTCAATGTAGGAGACATTCTTGACCATATTTAAATATTTTTCATATTTGGAGTCTTTCCCTGCAGCTATTTTATTCACTTGTTTGCACCAAAAAAAGATACATCTAATGATCAACCTGCAGGCTTTTTCTCCACATGTAGATGGAGCTTCCAAAGACACCGTTGTGGATGATGGTAGAATAACTGAAGTATCAGAAATCAAATAATTTTATTCATTTACAATATAAGTTGAAGTTGTATCTACTTACCAGATAAAAGTAGAGTTAGGTATCAACTCTTTCTGAAATCCTGCGTTATGAAACTGCTGGTCAAAATGTTGATGGCACACTCTATAATTGTCATAAAGTTGTTTTGGAGTTTTCTCCATTAACACAGGATTGTTTATATTCTCCATACAAATATTAATTAAGTTGGGATCCTTGATGAAACGATGCCTCTTACTTGTTTGATTGGTACAACTAGGAACACAACACGTTCTTTTACGAGATGCCATGCTTATATTATACTAAAAAAAGTAAAAAATATTATAGTATGATATTGTATGCTACACTATATAATTATGAAATAATTGTTAACATTTAAATATTAACACACAATACACAATACTTACACTGCTCTAATTCACTTATAATACAGAAAACAATTAAAAAGTTCATAAACTAAAATATAAAATTCAATAAACTGGAAGAAACTTTCACAAATAATTACTAATTAATCAATTTAACGATAATCAACGGAAAAAGCACAGGCGAAACCTTAGATTAGGAACTAAGGGCGAAACACAATCCAAAATTCAAACGTTAACGGTTAACAATTAAAAATGAAATGACAAATCATGATTAGTTTATAAATATGTGCTGACAGTTCACGTTTCCTCCGATTGGGCGATACTGTAACGTCACGCTACAGATACGCCCTCAAGTGGGTGGGCGCAATAATATAACTTGGATACAAATTGTAGATAAGAGTTAAACTGCTAGGAGGGTGTGCTGTGTATTCTATATTTATTTTTTATGTCAACCTTTTTCGTTTCTATAACTACATAATATGTATACACATACAAGATGTAAAACGTAAAATTTATAACATGGTCTATGTTGTAGAATTCTCCTGTTACGGTAAATTCTCTAAGTGTTTTAGATTTCGTATTAGGAGTGGAAATTAAAAATATCGTTGCCAAGTCTTTTATATTGCAACAGTTTAAGCTATATTCAAAAATCAATTTAAAAAAATAGATACAAAAAAGTTACATAGAGCTCGCCAGCTTAACAGTACCTAAACGGATCGCTAATAAACAACCCACCTTTAATAAGAACAACACATAAACAACCAACCAAGCAAGCACGTGAAGTTGAAACTCATATAGGTATATGTGTTTTTTTTATTAGAGAAACCCGCATCAATCATGACAGGTTATTAGCGGTGGTACAATATTAAATACATATTCCAGATAAAAAGTTCAATAAAAAATAATTAAATACATTTGTACAAATCAGTTGCTTTTAAGTAGTTAATAAGTCTGACAACATTTTTTACATCCAACGCGCACTTTAAGTCACTTGGAACTTTATTTTCTGTTCGTTCAAGGTGAAACATTGGGAATTCGATAATAACATGTTCAATTGTCATTGGAGTATCATAGGCGTAGCAGTTCTTTGGTGGTTTCTTTTTCAGCAGGTATTCGTGCGTTAATTTGGTATGACCTATTCTCAGACGGTGGAAGATTACTTGGTTGCGTCGACCTGAAGGACTTAGTTTATTTGTAGATAGATCTGGATTAATTTGTTTTAACTTGTTATGACTTTGCTTTTGCCATCGTTCTAATGGTGTTTTATGTTTTATGAAAGGTAGGTGTAAGGTATTTCCAAAGTTGTTTCGGCTGCTTCATTTGTTGTGCTTGCTTCTTTGGCCATCCGATCAGCTTTCTCGTTTCCTACAATTCCTACATGGGATAGTATCCAAAGTAGTTCCACTTCTTTATTGCTATTGTATAAAATACCAAGATCGTTTTTTATTTTTGCTGAGACTGGATGAGTTGGGTATAATTTTTGAATTTCATGGACTGCACTTAATGAATCAGTGAAAATTACTGCTTTGGACTGTTTTTGGTTTTGAAAGTCTTGCAGGGCCTTGGAGATACCATAAAGCTCACCAGAAAATATTGAGTTATCTTGATGTAAGTGGTATTTCGAAGTTGATGTTTCGGTAACAACAGCTACCCCTACAGCTTCGCCTGCGGGAGACTTTGATGCATCTGTATAGGCAATGTAGTGATTTGGGAAACTTTTTGTGATGACTATATTGGTGGTGGATAAGGGATATATGTGTGTCCTCTTTTGGGTATTTCAGAAGCTCTAGGTTGCATTGTGGAATTTTTATGGTCCACGGGGGTGGGTAGCTGTAATCATTATGTGTAACACGTGTAAGACGTTTATTAAAATCGCTGATTCTTTTACTAAATGATGGCGGAAGATTTGGGTTTGCTACGAATAGATTGTGGAAGTGATTGGAAAAGGTATAGGTGAATGCTGGATTATTCGGGTTAGCCGTTACTCTGGCTGCATATCTTAAGGTTTGTTGGTGTGTCTTCTGATAGCGAGTGGTGGTTCGTTAGCTTCGGCATAAAGACTGTCAGCAGGGCTTGTTCTGTAGGCACCCAATGCAAGTCTCAATGCTGAGTTTTGTAAGGTGTCTAGTTGTTTTAAGAGGCTATTTTTTGCCGATGAATACACGATGGAGCTGTAGTTTAATATGGACCGGATCAATGATTTGTAGATATTGAGGAGCTGTTGGGTGTGGGCACCCCAGTTACAATTGGCTAGGACTCTGAGAATATTAATATTTTGGGTGCATCTCTTTTTAAGTTGTTGGATGTGACTGTTCCAAGTCAGTCTAGAGTCAAAAGTAATCCAAAGGAAACGAAATTCTTCAACATACTGTAGATTTTTACTGTACAATTTTATGAGTGGAAGATTTGCAAGATTTTGTTTTTTTTTGTGAAAAACACATTATTTTGATTTTGGTGGTAGAGAATTTTAGTCCCGTTGTCTCGGACCACTGTTCTAATGATTTGATTGATTGTTGTAGAAAGTTAGTTGCTGTGTGATCAATGAGAAAATAAAACAAGAAGCAGTACGTGCTAACAAGTCATTTTTATCTTACGTCTAATAATATTTATTTGTCAATTAGGGTACCAGCTAGCGTGGAAACTTAAAATTTATTTTCTCGGCTAGTCGTGGAAATATTACTTCCATAAATCTGGTCAAATTTAACTTAACATAGTGTAGGATAAAACGTATTTCAATTTTATATTTAATATATATTACAGCTACAGCCCTCTAACGGTCACTGGTGTAATGAATGGGATCCAAATTACAGAATTTTAAAGTGCAAACTGTAAACTTTTGATTTTAGTTCTCCGGTTCTCTACTAGGTGGTCAAATTAGTTTAATCATTATCGACTTACAAAAATTACGATGGTTATTGAGTCCTTAATAAAAGTATTGGCAGAAAGTGTCTAAGAAATGATTTATTTATTAGGATGTGCTAAATATAACTTAATTAAAAAAAAATAATGTAATAACTTACAATAAGGGAACCATAGATGAATAAATAGAAATAAAAACAAATAAAGTTGAAACTGTACAAGTTTAAAGTTCAGAACGACACAAAGGCTTACTACAAAAATTTAATATAAGTAAAAAATATAAATCTTAAACACTACAAAAATAAATTATTGTAGACATTAGAAAAGTGACCTGGGAAGGTTTAAAATATAAGGTTTTATTCACAACATCAGTTATTATTACCTAATATACCTTAATTTTTGGTAACCTTACCTAACATAACCTAACCTAACCTAACTTGGCTTCGATATACCGTTAGAGATTCGGTATAAGATCAGGTAAGGAACCATACCATATACCTTAATTTTTGGCAATCTAAACTTACCTAACCTAACCTAACCTAACCCAACCTGGCCTCGATATAGCGATATAGAGATTCGGTAAGAGATCAGGTAAGGAACCAATCAAAATATTAGGAAGTACCGGATTATCCCGGCCTCATTCTAGAAAAAGCGTAAAATGTAAACTAATCAAAATATTAGAATATTTAAAATGCTGATTAAAACTCATGGAAAAAACGCCCGAAATGAGAATTAACAGGTACCAATTTTAATCCGGCGCACGAAATGAGAAGGATTAAGGTAGGTTTTCATTACGCCCGAAATGACAACGCCCGGTTGAGAAAACACCAAATACCCAAGGATATAATACCTATATAAGTATTTAATAAGTTTTTATGGTCGAAGGTCTGTGGATATAAGTGAAGAATCTAGATACTCTAAATTGTTTAATGGTTGAAATAATGCTTGTCTCATATTCTCATATATCCAGTGTCCCTGGAAAATAATAATAGAAAAGATTAGGCTTCAGAATGTTGTCAGACTTTACCTTCCTGCGTTTTTCTGATTCCTCAAGGAGCAAACAAAAGGCGTCAAGATAGCAATGACAGAACGATAAAATAGAACATAGTTTATTCACTTTTAAGGATTTTTTTAGTTTTTTTTTACATTTGTATTAGATGCGGAAACTTATACTAACAAAAATAGACTGATGAAAAATCGTTTTGTCTAACACGTCACCTTTTATTTAGAGTGTTTCTCCAGAGGAAAACATCTTCAGGTTTGTTTTCGAAAATGTTTAGGACAACTGTTGTGATGAAATTAAAAATCACATCATTGGACCCAAAAATGAAGCTATATAGTTTAATAATTATATATACGCTCTCTTACTGCGTATCCGGATGAAAATAGATATAAGGATTTATTAGAACGCGTTCAAGTAAGTCTCTTTAAACAGCTGCTCAGCCTTTTTAGAAATAAACCTGATTATTCTGTTGCCCCCTCTGGATATCTTCATTAAAGGAGAGGCAACTATGGCCTCCTTAGGCTTAAATGGAATGGGTCCTGGCGGAAATCACCCCATCAAGGCCACACCAAGATAATGAACATGATGCACGAACCACTGCTTGAAATAGTGGCTGATTTTATGCCCAAAACTCCCTCTTACCCCCTAAGCTATACGACAAAGGGTTGCAGCTTACTGTTCCAACGACCATATTTGGTACACTGACGACTCCAAAATGAAAACTGAAACTGGTGCTGGTGTATATGAATAAAAACCCAGGTGGAAACATTATAATCTACTAGGGCAATACACCTTAGTATTCTAGGCAGAAATATTATCGGTTGACGCAAGTGCTTCGGAGAGCATGCAGAGGGGACTCAGAGGAGTGCACGTCCGCATCCTCTCTGACAGCCAAGCGTCAATCAAAGCACTCACTGCTCCTGCCATCTCATCAAGGGTGGCACAGAACTTTGAAAAAACTCTCTGTGAACTGGCAAAGCACAACAGGGTTACTCTTGAGTGGGTGCCAGGACATAAAGGCATCGAGGGGAATGAAAACGCTGACGCGCTCGCCAGGAAGGGTTCTCAAACACCCTTCGTGGGACTTGAGCCGGCAGTTGGCATTCCCAAGGCTACCTTCAGGAAAAACATCAATAAGTGAGTATGGAAACAAACTGCCAGAAGATGGGCTCGAATTGAAGTACACGCTAACAGTAAACGCATGGTGGCTAAACTCAACGCCAGGCTCACTCGTGAGTTACTTAGGCTAAACCGCAAGGAGCTCAGAAATATAGTGGACCTCATAAACGGCTTCACTCCTTGACGCTTTCACCTAAACCGCATAGGGGTATCTCAGTCATCAACCCTGTCTGCAGACTCAACCTCTCTGGGGCTCAAGTACTGATGGGGGCCTTTCCTTGTGAACGACTGGTCAAAGACCTAACGACCCTCATTAGGGGATTACGCTTGTTTAACTAAATGCTGGGCCCTCTGGGGAGCATAATAAGCGACATAGGCTTCCGTGCTTGGGGCTTACACATGTTTTAACATACCCTTCCCAGAGAGTCAGAGAGTCTATCTACAATCTGTGCAGCTGGAAGTATCTGCAATTAAAATTAGTAAAACTGTATTAAAAACTGCTTGAAAAGTAAAATTTATTTTTAACTATTTAAATCGCACTGATCTTTGGAGCTTGTTTATTAATTAGCGTGTGTTCGGAAAGAAATTTTAGAAACCTATAAAAATAGAAGACATGCCGATGATGAACATAGTTTAAGCTTATCCCAGTCACCTTGCATATATAAATATAATAATATAACTAATTAAAATTTCACAATTTTAGCCCATTTGTAATCTAGGAGAGTAATTAGGGCATATATTGTTTCAATGCTCCATTTATAAGCCATTAAATCAGCGTTTTTGAAAAGTAATCAAATAAATAACCTGTCTGATGTTCTTAATACTGGTACCTCAAAATTGCAAAGTCAGCATACGCTATAATTTTCTACAACATACATAAACTAGTTATACAGTATCTTCTAACTTCTTGTATTGAGAGATGTGTTTCTCATGAAGTTTACCAAAAGCTTTCATCCGCCTACCTTATCAGAAAACCAATCATATGATCACCAAAAATGTTGCTGAAAGTATTGTTTATCAATCCAAGAATGAAAATTCATAGTATTGAAAAAGTGTGCCTTGGATTTGTAAATATATACGTATTAATCTGTGTAACCTTTTATTTATAATTTTTTAGTTATTGGAATAGTACACTGCTCGCGTGTGACAAAACAAATATTGAATTTCACAGTACATAATAGTATAATACAATGTTTTCTAAAACGCCTGCTGATATACGTGCTTGTCTCGCACGCGGACGGCTTGAGTTCAATTCTCAACTACAACGATTTTTTTATTTTTTTTTAATAGCAAGACAGTTGTGTCACACTTGCATAAATGCAATACAATCCATATCGCCAAAACTCTGTCGTCAGACTTCCATCTATCCCTCGTTATTTATTATTACGTTTCTAAGCATGTTCATGTCTATTTTTAGTGTTGTAGCTCTCCAGAAAGCGTAATTAAAATAAGTTGCTTATTTTTTCGTTTGCAATTTAACATTCTAGAGATGAATTTTTAGTAATTTTAATTTTTAGGTGATTATCGCCGAAACAAATTTCTAGTACCACGTGACAATAACATTTTTTTATGCAGAAACAACAAATCAGTTTCAGAGGAAGAAAGTAATTCAAAATGTGTAGTTGAGGAAGACAACTTTAAAGAGACTAATATAGCTGACGAAGAAGACGATAAAGTTCGTTGTCCTAAATGCGCAAAAATTTATAAAAATATGAATACCTTTAGGAGACATTTTAGATATGAGTGTGATAAAGTGCCGCAATTCGTTTGTCGATATTGCCCCAAGGCATACACCCAAAAAAGCAATTTGAAAAATCACCATATCAGATGCCATCCCTCTCAAAATTTTACGTAGATTGGATTAGATTGTCTTTTTGATGTGGCTTTTTGTAAGACCACAGAAGGGCTCCGAACCAAGGAAAGGGGTATTAATCCCTACTTTTGCTAGTCTTCCTCATTACCTACTACTTAAGAGATTGTTTGCATTCTCAGACTAGCTTTGACTTATAAATAAAAGAACTCAGCTACCTGACTGTCTGGAAGAATATAGATGGTTGCTCTTCGTGTATCTCTACGAAGACACCTCTTGGCACTAACACCTATAGCATATTATATCTCCGCCTGAGGATTCGGACAACCAAACATTCGGTCCCATTACTCACATTCCAACCCTATTATCTATCTTGTACCCATCTGTATACCACATCAGTGAACCCTCTTCCAGCTCTGGTTCGATTTCTTCAAACGGAGTTTCAAAGTCAAACTTAATCGGCATGGTGTCTAATGGTTGGTTTAAGAAAACCAGTGGAATTTTTCCAAGATTCTTAGATGACTAACAAAATCACCAGGATAAAAAAAAATACTTAAAAAGTTATTAAGGATCCCAAAGAAACTGGTTTATGAAGAAATATAAATGCTCAATATTAGGTACTGTTGTAAATTTAATACATGAAAACCTCTGTAAACCATTTGTTACTTGCTTGTACATAGCCTAATTCTTAAAATAAATAATTCATGTTATGTATAACTTGGTGTTGATTTCTGAATAAAAATAAATAATAAGCACAACATTCCATTTATAAAACGGCATTTGTTTACAATTTTACAAACCTTACGCGGGCGTAAAGAGTGAAAAAAACATAGTTTGACGATGTTTTTGACAACGTTGTTACATCGATTCCTTAGATAAATTGACGCACTTATGGTAACTGTAACCATGGGTATCTAATATAATAATAATACTAAGAACAATAAATAACTGCACAGTTAAACTAAACTTCCACTATTTATTGGAAAAATTCGCTTTAAAATGCAATTTCAAAAATAATAACTTCGGCAACATCAGCATTAATATCATTTAAAACACAAAATAGTATTGGAACAAAATTGTTAAATGTGAAAACAAAATTACCAAAATTAAAAAAAATCTGGTGTTTACAAAATTAATTGTCCAAAATGTAATGCAGTATATATAGGTCAAACACAAAGAAATTTGGAAGTAAGATTTAATGAACACTTAAGAGCATATAGATTACAACAACCAGATAAGTCGAACTACTGGAACTACTGGAACATCCAAACTCACTTATACAAACCAATGACATTCATATACTACACATTTGTGATAAAAAACAAAATTTAGATTTTCTAGAAGAACTTGAAATTAAAAGACATCTAGCAGATCAACAGTTTAAAGTAGTTAATGAACAAATAAATCTTGGAAATTCTTCACTATTAAACTGTTTACTTTGATTGAGTCTTCATTTTATACATAGATAAGACATTATTGTAACATAAATATATTAAGTTATTGTAAAGATCAGCATGATATAGTTTTTTCCTGGTTTTTCTATATCATTGCACAGTTATACTGATTTTAGAGGGAAATACATCCAGGATAATCCCTTAGGGCTAATAACATCTAGGCTTTAATATTGTTATGTCTTATTACTTCCTTACTTGGTCTAGCCTTAACTCCTTATCAACATCAAGTACCTAGTTACAAACAAACAACATGTAATTTCAATATGTCAATCTGACGATGCTAGTTATAGCGAAACAGCTGTAATTGAATTTTAAAGCGAATTTTTCCAATAAATATTGGAAGTTTAGTTTAACTGTGCAGTTATTTATTGTTCTTAGTAAGATGAACTTCCAAAAAGTAGAGGTTAATACAATCAATTTCATTAATAATAATAATTTTTTAATATAATTAAAACAAAATACTGTAAAATAAAATAGTTCCATCAAGTTCAATTGTGGATTTAAAAACTAAAAGATGTTACTGTGAGCAAAGTTTGGAATATGGAGTGGATAATCAATTTTTTTTTAAAATGAGCCAAAAATAAAAAAAATTTCATATTCGGAAACTGAGAAACTGTTTCAACATCACTAAAATTTTCATTTACCTTCACCAATATAAACAAGTACTGTGACATAACTGCCTAGACATACCTACCTAGTAAGTCGAAATCATTCAAAATTCTTAAATAATAAAGGTTTTTAAGAAACTTAAATATTTTATGTATGTGTATTTTTGATTTTAGTACCTACTTTTGATTGGAAATGTTAGTAATTTTTATTAATAAATGTATGTTGCTTTTGCTTTTAAAAGTTCTCTCTTAATATACACCTTTTTATAATAATATCTAACAACAATAATTAACAACATTTTTCTAGATTAAAACATTTTGTTTTGATTTGAATATTTTTTAACAAGGTTTTTTCAAGGTTTTAATTTTCCGATAAAACTTTAAAAAATGTGAAAAATAAACCAAACATTTTTTTAGGAAGTATGAAGGTGACGAATCTACGTAGAAACCTTGGACAAATTCAACAAGCCGTAGAGGCGGTGAACAATGGGCTATCGTTAAGAAAATCATCCGCTCTGTATAATATCCCCTTAACTTCTTTATTCAGATACGTAAAAAATTACAACAATAAATTGCAACCTGATTGTATTTACAAATAAAGAGATTGGCGAACTGAAATATATTTAATTGTACATGTTTTATAAATAAAGAGGTAATTAAAATAAAACAAAGTTTTTTCGAGTTTTTCTGACTAAATATATTTTTACCCACTTAAAAATGTGTATAACAAGGAGTATTTCAAACTAAATAATGACTTATCGTTAAAAATTATTTATTTTTAAAACTAAAGTCTATTAAATACTGCTCTTGGATTTTCACCAATCAATTTTTTTAAAATATTACAGAAAATTTCATACCTCTACTTTTTAACCAATAAAATGTCTTAATTTTGACTCGTTACCATGGCAATTCCAAAAATTTTTTCGTGGAGCCACGATATTTAAATGGAAATTTTTTGACAGCTAAAACGACATAGAACGCTGAAACCTCAACGTACGGACCACAGACAAATAAATAGTATATTACATAACAAGTGTGGAAAGTGTAACATTTTGCACGAGTTAAACTAAAGAAGTAGAAACTAAACGAGTGCAAGAAATACACTTTCCAACGAGTTATGTACACTATTTTTCCTACGATCACGTAAAAAATCCTTCAACAAAAGTATTTTTTAAAGTATAAAGTCAATCAAACAATATCACACTACTTTCTTAAGTACAAATAAGTGTGCAAACTAGCACTTTCATATATGGTCTCAGAGTAATAAGTAAACATAGAGGTGCCACAACAACACAATAACATACAGTTTGTAGTCAATAGCAATGAACCTATAATTGAGAAAGATGGAAAATCTAGAGGTGTAGGTAAACACAGCCGTACAGTGGCGTGCAATTGGTTAGAGTATCACCGTAATACCTATATAAATGTTAGTTAAATAATTTAATACGCATATTTTGGTAAAGAATTTATATCTACACTTATGGCATGGCACCATACTTCTAACATATTTTTACCGGAAGGAAATCTAAAAGGATATATGTATTTCATTATTAATTTGATTTTCTTAATTGTAATAAATATTAATTGAAATTGCTAATTGTACGCCAGTGTAGTGAATAACTTACCGGTGATAGGTTAGATTATCATTTTGCGAAGTACCACAAATTATACACGCTTTTCGGGGTTTCACCATGTTCAATATTAAAAATAAATAAAAACACTTTATAAAGTTCACTTAAATACACAAAGATTCAGGAAAAATCGAACAAAGCGCTAATCACCTCTAGACAATTACAAACAAAGGCACTGATGCCAAATTTTCGGTGTGGGTATTTGATACAATTGGTCTAGAGTTTTTTATCAGTATTAAAGAAAGGTAAGAAAGTGAATATTAAAATGTATTAAAGAATATTTTCTCTGAATAAAAATCTTCTCTTAAAAGTAAAATAAAATTGTGGTAAATTATATTATTACGTTTTTGTTTCCTACTTTGTACTTACAAAATGTAACATGATATGATAACTAAAAACGTAGTATTTTTAAATTAATTATATGGCTAACACTAACACCATCTATTGTATAGAGTTCTTAACATGTTAATTATTATAAACGATTCCTGTCAGTAATTCCAACTTTATACACGATCTTTGATGTGGCTTAGTCCAATACCTTAAACCACGATTGATTCTCTTATTGGTGTTATACACAGCATTGGAATATACAATACCAAAAGACGTTACAAATTTCAAGTTAAAAGACGTTACAAATTTCAAGTTAAAAGACGTTACAAATTTCAATTTAAAAGACACTACAAATTTCAAGTTAAAAGACATTACAAATTTCAAGTTCAAAGACATTACTGGGTTACTACAGAATTACCGCTGATTGGTTCTATATTGGTAGACTGTTCATCAAGCCAACCCTTCACTGGACCAGCCCTCTCCTGGATCAACCAATGGATCAGATGTAAAAAAAGATAAGTCGACCAACGTAAATGCATTTATAATATTATACAGCTGTCTCGTTTTTCTTTATTTCTTAAACGTAATATCAAAATCATTTTCGTATCGTCAACTGTATTAGAATAAGTTTTTGTAAGGAACTGTTTGCGGATTATTTTTTTGTAACGTATTCTCAATTTCATTCATTTTAGCACCAAGGAAATCTATTTATCTTTTATCTGTTGGTACATTTTCATATCATTTTTTTTATCTTCATAGACAGTTTTTTCTGAAATCTTTCTGTCATCTGATGATACTTAGCTTAAAACAACTTTCTTCATTAGTATCATAAAAAATAAAAAGATTTCAGTGGCGCCCTTATAATTTCTTAAAGAAACAAATATTGTACTATGGTCAGAGCTAATGAACTTACTCACCCCTAGCCGAGGTATTTAACTATCATAATTTTTGCTTTGATAAACATTTATAAATTTTGTTAATTATTGAAGTATCTTTTACAACTAATTATAGACGAAATTAAGATTAATGGTTGTTTTATTGTAAATTACATTTTTTTCTTTTGGTATATTGTTATTTTTTCAAAAAAGATAACTAAATATTTTTATAAATTCACTATCAACAGGTAAATCATATTACAAATTGTCGCCCAACGACCAACTAATATTACAAAAACACAACATCTGGCAATGCTCTGCTGGTAAACAAATCTGTCTCGACGACAAGTAGCAGGGAATATGACTACTCTATGTTTACTTATTACTCTGAGTATGTAGGAAAAATATATTACATTTCTCTATGGTACAGACATTTTAACTAGTAATTATTAAGCTTTTTAACAGATGTCAAATTGGAATCTCAGAAAGTTTCAATCTCTGCAGACAAAAGCAAACAGCGGTCTACAGAGCCAAGAGAATTTTTCACTGGTTGAGGAAAATCCTAAGAAAGTTACTAATTTTCGAGAGAGCACCTAAATCACTATTCAATGACCGTTTCCCTGTTTTATTCTATCTGAAACAAGGAACTAAAAGGAAAAAAATAAGCATACTCTCACAAAATGACTGGCAGTGTGCTAAAGAAAATTATCAATCAGGACAGGTTCATTTTAGTAAAAACTGAAAAAATATTATGCCCCACATGGTAGAAAAAGTCAGAGCCTTTCTGGTTTTAGGATATATATCTTAAAAAAGGCGTGAAGTACAGGTGGCAATCATATTTAAACCATTTAAGATATTTAAATAGAAACAGGATCGACTACAATCTTACAAGTGACAAAAAAGAGTGTTTAGGTGTATTTCTAAATATCGAGGATGCATTCCATAAAACCACCTTCCCAAAATAATCAATGCCATTAGAGGGACGTCAAGGTTTAATAAATACAGTGGTGGAAGTAAGTGAAAGATATAGAATGCTGATGAATACGCAAAAAAACAAAATTCATGATCGTCTCTAATAATAGACGCATGGAAGGCCAGCTACTGATAAATAACAGACCGATCCAAAGAGTTAATAATTATGTCTATTTGGGGACAAATATTAATGAAGAATGGAACCACTTGGTTGAGATAAGATGTCGAATTGAAAAGACTGGAGATTGGGAAAATTATTCAAAATTAAGGACCTGTCTTTAAACACTAAAATGCGGATACTCAGCTGCCATGTGTTCTCAACTCTTGAGTCATGGACGTTGTCTGAATCATCTTGCAAGAAATTAGAAACCTTTGAACTCTGGCTCTTCTGTCGCGTTCTGGGAATTTCATGGGCAGACCATGTTACTAATCAACAAGTGCTACGTGTAGAATAAAGAAAGAAAAAGAAATCTTATACCAGGTTAAAAAATGTAAACTTGAATTCCTCGGCCACATCATGAAAAATCCTGAGAAATACCGGCTCTTAAAGCTTATACTTCAAGACCAAATACAAGGTAGAAGGTGTGTCGGAAGACGAAGAATCTCCGAGTGTGGTTTAATACTACAACTGTGGGTTTATTCTGTGCATTAGTGAATAAAGTTCCTATAGCCATCCATAACGGATAGGCACAACAGAAGAAGAAGATGACCTAGTGATTTTGCAAAACAGGAAGTTTTAAGCAAACACTCTAGAATGTAAGGGGGCCTCTATATCTTAAAACGCTGGTGCCAAGATTACCTACTCACTGTCAATAAGATCTAAAGATCGGTCCTTTTCACAAGAAATGGGAGGCTTGTCAACCATCAGGCTCCAAAATTCCTTAAAACTCATTTAAACTTCTTTGCAGAGGTGAAATATCACCTTTGGAAGTTCTTTTGACGCATTTTAGGGTAGATGGAAACAATAAAAGGATTGCAGGCTGTTCAAGGTACTTCTGAAGTATCCGGAGAGCAGAACAGCCAAGAAATACTGGCTATAAAGAGAAAGGACCTGCGTATAGCCACGCACAATAGGCTAGATGTGGCAGTTCAGCTACTCATCCTATAAGAATTGTAGATACAGATACCAGAAAGAGCAAAAAAGATTTAAAACTGACCGCAGGTCTTCTCACTCAATACTACCCTTTGAAGTAGGATCATCTAAAAATAATCCATTGAAAATCTACACCCCAACTCTAACAGTTACGTAGTTTAAGGTCCTTAGAGCCAGATATTATTTTAATATAATAACTCCCAATTTAAATCTTTTGGCAAACAAATCCAGGGTCATTTCACCACCTAAAATTTCTAACAGTTATTGCTAATATTTGGTCAGAACATAAAAGTGGTACATTAATTTAAAACAATGGTTTATTAAAAGTACAAGATGTACAACAAAATTGAAAAATTAACTTTTTCGGCCATGACAGCTGCTGAAAAATTATTTTCATTGTCAGTTTGACAGGTAATCAACTTTGTGGAGTTATGAATGCAATTTTTTTATAATTTTGTGAGATAAATTAATTTTATTAACAAAATACTAAATATTATTTTTGTTATAGATATTCAACGATATACTTGTGATCGATGTCACAAAACGTATCGATGGAAAAGGGGATTAAAACAACACCAGACATGTTTTTGTGGTATAGAACCTCAGTATGCTTGTAATTATGAAGGGTGCATGTATAAAGCACAAACGAAATCTAATTTAAAAAGACATTGCTTAAGTGTACATGAATCGTTTGTTTAATACCGAAGGTTTTAACAAAACATACTAATGTTCTACAAAGATTTTAGTTTTTATTAAAATTTTAATATAAAGCCATTTACTTACGAAATATACCTGATATTATACTTTTAAACTTACCCTTATAAACCGATCTCTTGGCTATATACCAGAAATTACTCATAATATAACTTTTGGGAGAGAAAATTCCTTAGTAAAAGTGGCTAAGATACACTAGATAACTTGTGAAAAAAAGTTCAAAAACCAGTTTTTTGTGGAGTATGCTCAATTATACCAACTGTTAAATAAGTAAACTAGAAAGGGGCCTAAATTCCGAACAAAGTTGTTCAACAATTTTTTTCATTTTTTTAAGTAAAGGGGGGGCAGAGTGGAAAAGTATGTGTGGATAAATATCTATAACTTTGGTTTGGATCTACCGATTTTATCATTAGAAAGAGTATGGATGAATTAATTACATCCTCTATAAAACAATTGCATTTAGTTTTGTAATAGGTAGAGGGTACTTTCGAGTAGAACAAATTAAAAGTTGTTTTTCTTTAAATTAATAAAATTTAAATAAAACGCAAAATTATAAGTAAGTATAATATGTACTCACCCTTTATTATAACTTAAAATTAAATATGTGAAAGAAAGATCATTCAAATATCTCGAAAATTAAAACTTAAGGTCGAATTAAATGTTCAACTTGTTGATGTAATCTTTCGCACTTAGACGTCATTGAAAACACCGAACTTGACAGACCATTCAAAATTGAAAGACGGCTGGAGTGTTCGTGATAACTCCAGCTGTCTCTGTCTTGTGATTGGTCAGATTATGAGTGATATGGAAAAGGATCCATTTAAGACTTGACAATTTAAAAAATATAAAACTTGACAGCATAAAACGTACATGTTACTTTACTAAAAGAATTGAATTTCCATTTAACGTTGATAAAACTATTACCAGACTAACTCGATTACAGAGAAATTGTTATGAATGAATATTGTATGTATCTTATTACCAGTGGCAAAGTAATAAATATCATTTGTATTAATTTGTTAGAACTGGAATACAAAAAACTATTTATGGCGAATCTTCTTTCTAGAGAACACAAAAAATGTTTTATGATTAGAAAATTGTTAGAAAATTATTATTACAATTATTTTTTTTTTTTAATTTTGACATATAAACTGACACTTTTTAAAATTGATTGACATTATGAAACGTCTTATTTTTTGTAACTAGTGGCATAAAGTAAAATTTTATGCAATTGGTGACAAAAAATGTATTTCAAAATTAGTGACAAAAAGAATTATTCTATTTATACTGTTATAATACAAGTTAAAAACATAAATTATAAATTAATTAATTATTATAAATATTGATAACACAATTATTGCAATTATTCAAATTAATTCCCGACGACATATTTTTTTTATTGCTCGAACTTGCTGTTATTCTGGATGGCAGAGCTTCTTCTGAAGCAGTGGCCAGTATATAGAACAGGATTTGAAAGACCAAGAGATTGTGCAATAACTTTTGGCATACTGCTAAATGTGTTAATTCCTACAGGATTTCTGGTACATTTTCCATTCGCATATTTTACAAAAAATCTGCTGTGTTTAAGAATCTGGTGACGCAACTTAATATATCTTCTTATTAAAAATAATAAAAAACTCTTCGTTTCAACGTAACTTCCAAGTTTATTTGAAAAAATATGTTTTAAATTACAATGACGGCCGTTTCGCTAAGAAGCATCGTCAGATTGACATTTAAGTTACATTTTGTTTGTTTGTAGCTAGGTACCTGATGTTTAGGTAGTATTAAGGTTAGACCAAGTATGGAAGTAATAAGACATAACAATATTAAAGCCTAGATGTTAATAGCCCTAAGGGATTATCCTGGATGTAATTCCCTCTAAGATCAGTATAACTGTGCAATGATATAGAAAAACCAGGAAAAAACTATATCATGCTGATCTTTACAATAACTTAATATATTTGTGTTTTACAATTATGTCGTATCTATGTATAAAATGTAAACTCAATCAAAGTAAACAGTTTAATAGTGGAGAACTTCCAAGATTTATTTGTTCATTAACAACTTTAAATTGTGGATCTGCTAGATGTCTTTTTATTTCAAGTTCTTCAAGGAAATCTAAATTTTGTTTTTTATCACAAGTGTGTAGTATTTGGATGTCATTGGTGTGTAATAGTGAGGTTGGATGTTCAAGTAGGTGTTTTGCAAAATTTGACTTCTCTGGTTATTTTAATCTATATGCTCTTAAGTGTTCATTAAATCTTACTTCAAAATTTCTTTGTGTTTGACCTATATATACAGCATTACATTCTGGACAATTAATTTTGTAAACACCAGATTTTTTTTAATTTGGGTAATTTTGTTTTTACATTTAACAATTTTGTACCAACATTATTTTGTATTTTAAATGATGTTAATGCTGATGTTGCCGTAGATATTATTTTTGAAATTATATTGGGAATATTTCCACAATATGTAAAATTTTTATAACTTTTAATTTCTTTAGTTTGTTTAGGAAATATTAGTTGTAGTGACACTTTCGAATTCTAGCGATTTTTTTATTAGTTTCTTCAAAATTAGAAAATAGTATATTAAACAACGCATTTCATATGGAATTCTGTTATGACACGAGTTCAAGTTTAAAAAACGAATCGCGAAGCGATGAGTTTTTTAAAGAACGAGTGTCACAACAGCCATATGAAATAAGTTGTTTATAATATTTTTTATATTTTGCTATTTTATCATTTTTTAAATTAATTTATTATTTTTACGTAATACCGAAAATTTTGATTTTAAAAAGTATGTCGGTAGCACTGTGTTATTTATAACATTTGACAGTTTTGACATTTAAATTATGAAATGTTAATGTTTTAAAATATTTTAAAATGACTAATACACCAATAATAATATATTATATAAGTAAAAAATCATATTTATATTTACAAATACTTTCTTAACGAACAAAATAAAATTAATAAATTGCTATTAGCCACAAATGTCATTGTCAATAGTCTTGTCATTTGATACTTCACTCATGTCGCCAACCATTTAAAACAAAAATTTGCGTGCGCAAAAGTTACATTACGATACGCAAATGCGTTTTATAATGAAGATTTTTATAAGTGCAAAATATAAAAAATCTTTTATGCAATACGTTACGAAATGAAATTTTGTGAGTTTTTGCGAAATTCATTTCGTTCGTTCCGCAAAAATCTCAGGCATTACACAAAAATAAGCATTTCGTAACTGATGGCATAAATAGCTAATATTTACCTTGTATACCTGCCTTTAAATAAAAATTTTATAAATATTTTTGTAAACCTATAATCAATTTTTATTGAATAGTAACAAAAAAAGTAACACCTAACTCGTCTTATTAACAATATTTCCGAAATAAGCATAAAAAAGCGCTATCCCAAAGAAAACCGTTCCTGGAGCATGGATCTCACTGGATCCCATCCGCTAGGGGACTATGACATAGTTAGAATCATACAATAAAATATTTTTTTTGCTAGTAGCCTAGATACCTAACTGTGTTGACTTTTGTTGAGGTAGTAAAGTTGTTCATTATTAACCAAGGTAGAAAAATATAGAGACTACTTGATTAGAAATAAATCATAATCCATATGAAATAATGTGAGGTTAATTGATGCAAAGACAAAATGAAAAAATATTCTTCATTACTCATTTAATAATCCATCTACTTAATCAAAAATAAAAATCAATTAATTTTGTATTGATTGTCTAGTTGTCAAATTTTTCCGAAGTGTCATCTAAAAATTAAAGTTCTTGATAACGGTAGCTGGAACATTATCAAAACGTCGAAATAAAAACGTATGAAAAGGATTGTGATTTAATTCCCCAAAAAAAATTAACAAAAAGAAATAAATATAATAAATCCTACTATAAATAGTACAAAAGTTTTTTATTTATTTATAGTGAATAGAAAATAGCAAGTATTCAATAATCCACGTTTTGATATAATGTATTTATTACTAACCGACAAAACCCTTTTCTGGTTAAATTAGCTAAAGAAAACATGAAAAGTAGAACGGTTAAAGTTGTCCCTTTAATATAATATATTACTTTTTTGTCCACCTATTCTAATACATTTTTTTTGTTTTAGCAAGATACAGGTGTTCGAAATGTTTCAAAACTTATCGATGGAGAAACGGATTAAATCAACATTCCAGATATTTTTGTGGTGTAGAACCTCAGTTTTCGTGTTCCGTTAAAGGTTGTGCTTATAAAGCTCAAGCGAAATTTAACTTAAAGAAACATAATCTTAGAGTACATGGAATAATAAATTGATATTCGTTTTGTGTTTGAAAAATACATATTTATATGAGAGTAGGAACCTCTAAAAAACTTTCTGAAAATTGTAATTAGTTAGACTGTATGTTGATATGAAAACATTATTGTTATTTATTATTTGCTGTTATCTACTAATTTTTTAATATAGGTCATAAATTATTTACCTAACAGCTTAGAATTGAACCTGTAATGCTAAAAGTAAAAATGGAATTCTAGTAACCGACCGAACCGTTAGATGTCGCTGTATCCGAGGAGGCCCGAATATTTGGGTATATAGTATTTTTCACAGTAAATGGTATTGGCTTATTAACTGCAATAAACTACCCGATTTAATCTCATTGTGTAGAAAATCATCAGGTAAAAGGTGCAAATGTGATACAGGGTCGAACTTAAGAAATTTGAATTTTGCATAATATAGGAGATATAAAAGTAATTTATTTAAATTTTACAATTCTATTTTATATTTAGTTCAGTGTCGCTATCGCTATCCTCATCTAAATTAATTATAATTGGCGCAATTGATTTTACAGAAAGGTACGAGTTTTCAACATTTATAACATGATTAAAAGAACTTTTTCAACTCTCGGTAGGAATGTCATTCATACAGTTCCTAATTAATTCTACCACACTACCACTTAAAGTCGGAGAAGTATTTTTTCCGCGCACACTCGATTTAAGTTGGTGCCACATAAGCTCTATGGGATTGAACACGCAGGTACTCGTAACACTGTATGTCCCAATTCTTATGCAATTGTAATCGCAGCACTTGTAAAAGTTCTTTTTCTGTATAATGTTCCTCAAAATATATGTCATTTGCAGCCATGGAGTTTTGAATCTCCAATTTCGTATTTTTTGAGCCAGGAATTTTTTGCAATTGTCGACTATGATAGCTTGCGTTGTCCATTACTATAACGCTGTTTAGCGGAATGTTGGGTAACGGACAATTTTTAAACCAATTTTCAAAAAGCTCTGCTGTCGTTTCTTCGTGATAATCAACACAAGAGTCCTTAATATTTTTGGCAGAAAGCCACATAGCGTTTGGGATCCAATCATTTTCTGATCCTGCGTGTAATATTATGATTATCTTCCCTTTATTTGATGGTGCTTTTGTTTTACACTTATCAGAGGAATCAGACCATCCTTTGGAAGGGGTGTCATGCGTGTCAAACCACGTCTCGTCGAGGTAGAGTATTGACCGATTTTCAGACCAGTATTTTCTTATTATTGACGTTATATATTCAGAACGCCAGTATATTACACGTGTGGATTTCATTTTTACTTGTCTCTTGTCAATTTTGCGATATTTAAAGCCCATTGCAGACAGAGCTCGCTAAAGAGTAGTGAGGCCACAGTTGATGTGTTTCGTCATTCATGAGGCGCTGTTTCTGACTTTTGATTGTAGGGACTCGCTGCGCATCGTACATAGTGTACATTGTTCGGCTTATCAAATCCCAGTCTTCTAGACTTTTTGTGACACCGGAATCTTTACACTTTTTTCTTGATTCCATGGAACTTTCAACAATTCGTCTAACTGAAGTAAGAGGCACTTTCGTCAAATTACTGGTTACTCTTGCTGCAGCACCCGTGTTATATCATTGCTGAAGTAAGGAACTATACAAATTTTTTTAATGATTTTCGCGTCACAAGATAAGTGATTCTTCTTTAACGAACCACTGTAAGAAGCACTATTACTTTTTATCCACGGACGCCACATACTGCCTATTCTGTACGTTGGGGTATAAAATCTTTGCTATTAATGTCTGTAATAACAAATAAATGTTATAAAATTATTGCACGCCGTAACTTCCAATGAAATACAAAGACTAAAATGAACAAGAAGTGTAAGCTGTAATCCTCTACAATCCCTCTCTGAGTAACAAAATTACCTGAATCAGGTCCTTTTACATTTATGATGTGCTACTCGGATTTTACAACTTAAGGGTCTAATTGGTTTTATAATAATCTTTCAGTCAATACTATTTATTTGAAAACTACTATACAATTCAAATTTTTGTATCATTATTTTCGAAGAGAAACACAATTATTGAATAAATATTGCATTTATTGTATACAAAGCACGTCATACAAACAGTATAAAGTAGTTTTGCGGTTTTTCATAAAATGTATGACAGGCAGTCTAAAATAAATCATAACAATTCAACAAAATACAACCGGATTTTTTTTAATTTATGGTCTGCTACAGCTTTTAACATAGTCAGTTTCTTTAAAATGAATACTATAAAACATTAGATTATTATGCAATGAATGTAGAGCAATATTCTTGATCTCGTCCCCGTTAAATCAGTCAACCCACACTTTTAAATTTTCTGGATTTTTTGGGAAATAATGCATTGTGTTTGAACCTGCACAACCAGGCACATAACACTGTTTTTCGTCATAATGTACATTTAAGTATTTTAACTTAATCTTGAAAAATTAAAGATTTAATGTATTTTCTCAATACAAGTAGTGCCATAAAGATTTGAACTTTTTCAATAACACATATGACGTACCAATTTTTCTGCTTAAGAAAATACATTTGTGATAAATATTAAACTAACAATAAACTAACAGTAACTACAATAAATCCAAAGGAATATACTAAACAACTTATAGAAAAACGATGATTGCCAGTAGGCACAAACAATAAATTCATATTCATATTCAAAATATTTTTCTCTTTATGTCATCTGTCAGAATTGGCGCGATTATAATTTCTTTGTGGCGCCATTTATTGACTCGGTCGGCGAAATGAAAAACAATATGACCTTGGTCGTTTAAGATTCATAAGATAGACATAAATTCTGATAAATTCTGCATTTTTTAACTAAAAATCAATACAAATTTCCAGAATTATCGTAAACTTTATTGTTATGTCTAAAAGCATCTTATATTAAAAATTGAACAAATTATTACAAAGTAACATTTATAATTAAATAACCAGCATTTAAATACTCTGTATTTAACATAAATAATAAATCAACAATGTTTGTTTTCTTTCAATGTGTATTAACAAATAATGTTTATTAAAATTATAATTAATATGTTTTAACTTTTTTAATGTTTCCTTTTTTTAGTACCTCCATCATTGTGTCTGGGTTTATGGTATTTTTGGGTTCAAAATTTTTTGTATTGGTGAGTGCTTCTGCCACCCTGAAGTTAAGAACAAGTAATCTCTTTTGGTACGTTTACAATAAAAAACGTTCACGCATTTACCTACATTATTAGTGTTAAAAATTGATACCAACTTTTCGGTACTTTTTCGGTATAGTATACGGAGTATACAGTATAATTATCTGAAATATTTATGCTGATATATAGTGTTTTTCAAGAAAAAAGGTTGACTGCATTTAAGCTACCTGAGGCACTCTCATTCTGTATGCCAAATTTGGCCATAAACATCCCCGATTATTCGACATTAGTAGAGGGGACTGAATTATAATAATATAAAATGGGTATAGCAGGTAAAATTTTAAGCTTTTTTGGTCAAATTTGTCAGGTTTCATGTCTCTTCAATTGTATTTAATACCTAATACGATATATATATCTATAAAATTATATTACTTGGCTGATATTAATAGTAATGTTTGACTATAGAACATTTTAGTTCACCATTTTAACCTAAGTAGAAGCTTCCATGTGACATTAAAACAAAAGCTTCTTTGGCTGATTCATTTTAATCATCATCCAAATCAACCCCAAAATTGACATACCCATGGAAACTTTTACCATTCCATTCCAAGTGCTGCCAAATTGACATTTCATCAATGATAAAAGAACAAAGTAATGGTTTATTTGAATTTTTTATATGTTTATTCAGAGTATTGAGTGATAATTGTGAAACCAGGAGCTGCATTCATAGTTTGCAGCCATTTACCAAAAGTGCTTCTATGGGGCAAACTCGTTTTAAATACTGTCTGATATACTCGTAAGCTTTGGGAGAGGCAAAATTTAAAGTCAATGCAAATTTTCGTAACTCAGGTGGGTATTTTTTATTATTAGACGTCGTTCTTTGTAACAATTGATTATTTACACTATTCATATTTTCTAATAAAATGTCTTTTTCATTATCAATCAAGTTCTTATTTTTCAAACTGGTTATTAATTATTTAATGGAACAACCTATTTTTTAGCCTGTTAATAGATTGTTTCAATACCCTAATTTTTTTAGTCTTCTCCACTTGACTTCTAATAGTTTCTTGAAGTAACTTCCATTTTAGTATTTTTAACCAGGAGAGTCGACTGTTGGGTTTAATGACTGTATTGAGGAAGTAGAAGGACCGGGTTCTGTACTCTGAATATATTCGAATGGTGCTCTCTTTTTTGTCTAGAAAAAACAATATTTTCATATAAATATTTTCAATTCACAAAAAATTTAAATTATGTTTTAGTTAGAACTGCCAATTTTTATTAGTTATGTACCTACTTACCCTCCTGGGTTGCAGGTATGTGGGCAACCGATGGAAAATTGTTGCAACAGCTTCATGGAGCAAACGTACTCTTGAATTTACATCAGTTTTATATAACCAACATTCCTCAAAGTGTTTTGGAGTTACCTATCCATAATTTGCGTTTTTCTACATCTGTAGGAAAGCTGTAACAAAAAATAAAAAAGTCCATAAAATATCTACCTACATGTTTTCCTAGTGAAAATTCCCCTATTTTACAGTGACAATAATTCTTTTTTCGTTTTGAGTTAGTCCTTTTTGCATTAATCTCTTATTGAAATAAATAGCTAGATTTAGTTTGGAGAAACTTAAAAATTGAAGCAAGAAAATATATTATTTATGCAGATTTAGAATGAAATATTATTAAACCGCATTATCCAAACACTATAACTAGATGAATTAAAGACTGAATAATTACATACTTTAATATAATTACTCAGAGATAACTTTTTTAATCATTTAAAATAAGAAAAATCTACAAAGGTCATTGTATACAATCGTTTGTTTACCTGTGAAATGAAATTCCTATCTTCTTTTTCTCGCTGCGACTTCGCCATCCGTAAGCACAACAATTCATCATTATTCAGTTCAAAAATAATTCACAATCTCAATTATTTTCACTTTAAAATTCACAAATGAAGCACACGTTGTATTTGCTTTGTTTGTCACATAAAAAATGGCGTCTGCTAAAAGTGTGTCACAGAACGCAAGCTCCAAATAAAGCGAAGTTCGGTATCCATATGCTTTCCTAATCTAAGATTTAAAAAAAAAAAGAACTAAACGCACATCGGAATGTTAATCATTTTCTTATATTGACATTGAATTATGTCTCGACCTAAGTTTTACTTAATCTTTTGATTTAGTTCGCGCGCACATACATTGACACGCATGGAACATCGAACAGGCTATACGAGTATGTATTGGATCTAATTTGAAAAATATGACAAATATCCATTTTTAAAATTCACTTATTTTTATTCAGCTGAAAGCTTATGTTAGCTGGGTTCTATACCCTAACTTTAGGGTCATAGATTAATATCGCATTGGGAAATAACTCTTTGAACCATAAATAACAATAACCAACCAAAGATGACTGATGAGTTTTAAAACGGTGATAACAAATTTTGAACCAAAATTTATTATAGCAATTGGGTTTTGTCATTCTTCTGAACATGTTTGATGATACAAATTGATCTGAGGATGGATATTTGACTTCTTCTTAGTACTTGCCAGTAAATAATTTGCCTAACCTAACTTAAAAAGTTTTTCAGCTTTATTTTTTTAGTGATATGGGTGAAATACTTCGTTTTCATACTTATGTTCATAGAGAAATCTGCGAAACGTACTTATAGATACTACAAACATTTATTTATTTATTTATTTATTTATTTATTTATTTATTTATTTATTTTTAACCAAACAGGCTATATGCCTTATTACATGGTTAACAATAATGAATTACATCTATATTTATAAATTAATATTAATAACTAATAGTGATGATATTAAAAGTAAAATATATAATCACTAGAAAGTTGTTGAATGTATAGAGAGACAAACACCAAACATTCACATCACACACACTGTGGTTAAGCGAGCATTAAAACTTGATCTAAAATTAACTTATGAAACCTGGTTGCTGGTAAACACCAATCTATATTAGTTAAATTATTATAATTATTTACAATTTTTAGAATGGTTATAAGCGGAGCTTTTGTTGTAATTAAAACCTTTGGTAAATTGAACATAAGGAATGTTCTAGTACATCGTCCAGGTACATTAAATGGTATCAAGGATAAAATTTCCGGACAATTAATTTTGTTATTGATAATTTTATATAAAAACATAATCGCATTTAAGTATCTTCTTTGTTCTAACGCTAATATTTTAAATTCTTGTCTAAGGCAAGTGGTTCTAACAGTATTATAATCGGGCCATTTTTTATACTTTCGTAAATACAAATATCTAAGAAATTTATTTTGAACTTTTTCAATGCGACTTAAATTTTGAGCGGATTCAGTAAACCATTGGATACTTGCAAACTCTAACTTTGTTCTCACTAAAGTAAAATACAGAAGTTTTATTGTCGTAATGTTAGTAAAAAATTTAGTTTGTCTCATAATAAATCCCAATAGTTTATTAGCTGAAGAAACTATATTACTAATATGCAAATTAAATGAGAACATGCAATTGTATGAAACACCAAGATCCTTAGTTTCGGTACATCGTCTCAATGTTTCTCCTCCCATATCATAACTAAAAATAATCGGATTTTTAGAACGCGTTATTGACATTATTTTACATTTGCTTAAATTAAAATAAAGTTTATTCAGTAAGCTCCATTCATACACACACTGAATATCTCTTTGCAACCCTACACAATCACGAACTGTTTGTATTTTTTTATACAATTTAAGGTCGTCTGCAAACAGAAGGCACTCCGAATGTAAAAGAATAGTTGGCAAATCATTAATAAAAATTAAAAATAAGAGAGGACCCAAATTGGATCCCTGTGGTACCCCCGAATTGGCGTAGAATTTACCCGAAACGTTTCCTTTATAACTAACAATAAATCTTCTATTCTCTAAATAATTTTTCATCAAATTAATCGAATTAATGTCAAACCCATATCTATGTAGTTTCTCCAACAATATATCGTGATCCACCCGATCAAAAGCCTTTTGAAAGTCGGTGAAAACAGTGTCAATTTGCAATTTATTACCCATTGTTTCATGTACAAAATTTTAACTATGCGTAATAATTTATACTTTTTATTTAAAGCAACAAGAACTCCACCACCCGTCGTCTTATTTGTGTACGCTAAGTCTCTATTAGCTCTCACTAAATTATACAAATTCAAATCAACTATTTCTCCATCTTTAACTGATTCCTGCAACCAAGTTTCAACCGCTATAATAATATCAAATTCACTTTCTATTGAAGTTTCATAAAAATCATGTAATTTGGTGTTTATCCCTCTACAATTCTGATAGTACACATGTATAGTTTCTGTTGTAATACTTATATTTTATATCATATTTGTGAGCAATGACTCATTAATTTATTTTAATAACATTTAAATTGAGCAATTAAAAAGTAACATTAACTTATAACACAAGTAAGTTATTTAAATATTAACCCTTAAGCAATTCCTTAATTGTATAGTTTTGAAAAAATTATCAATAAAATTAAATAAAGTTATTACCACTAAAAATACAATTTGTAAAATAAAATAATTAGTTTCAACCCATTAATTTAGGAGACGGTACTGGTGATGTGTACATTCCCATGATAAAAATATAAATATTTATAAATTGGAGAAAGCTTAAAAATAAACATAATTATCGATTGCCAAATAAATTAAAATATAATTTTATTAGAAATAAAAAGTTAAGTACTATTGTTTTTTTTTAAACCATTAAGTCCGCTTCTTGTTTGATACATTTTACATTGTTGTCAAATTTAACATAAATTTTTCCATTGCGTGACCACACATCTTTTTGTCCAAATTTTCTTTTTGCCTGGAGAAGAAGTTTATAACACTCGTTTGACAAATTTTCATTAATAAATATTCCCGTACCTTTCAATTTTGATTTTGCTTTTAATATTTCACTACATTTGATGTTTGTAACAAAATCAACAATCACAACTCTAGAACTCGTGTTATCTTTAATTGGCTTTCCAATTCTAAATGTCCTATTTAGCTCAAAAATCGAACATTTTACTCCTAATGCATCATTAATCAAAGTTAGTACCTTGCTTGTCAAATTTTCTTTATTTTCTTCTTTTATTCCCATAATCCGTACACTGTTTCCTCTTGACTCTTGTAATATGTTGTTTACTTTCTCATTTATAGATATGTCTCTGCAGTTTTTATTTTCAACATCTTCTAGGCTAACTAATTTTTTTCCAGATTTTTTAATGTAGCATCCATTACCTCGTTGTGACATATCAATTTTTCTAATTTCTCGTTGATAGTAGTTAGTAATTTGGATGAAACTTTGGTTATTAAAGTTTCCAATGCAATATCATCTATTACACTGTTACTTCGTGTTCCTCTGCTAGTCATACTTTTTGGAGGTATTGACAACACTGCTTGCTATTCAGAAAATTTATCAGCAAATTTATTCAATCTAAGTAACTTTTTCAAATAGATTTTTATTGAGATATACACTTTACGCCTTTAGGAAACACCAAAACAAATAAATTGCATTTAATACCCAAGAAACACTGCTCACAAATTTAAAGTTCTCTTAAAACACGTTGTTACTGTAGGACAGACATCACTACTAATACACCCAGGTACCATAATAAGGTAATTCAACGAAGAATTCTTTTAAAAAAACCCTAGTTTTTTTCAACAATAACTTTTAAGCCAACTACGGCTAATATAATGTTCGCAATCTTCCGTCCTAGTGATTAAAATATTCACAAACAGTATCAAATGTATCTTTGTTTATTTTAAGTGTTAAATTAATATATTTGTTGTTAGATTTTAATAAATTAAAGTGAATTTATTACTGATTGATGTATTTTTTTAGGAGCAGCCTTTACTTGCGACGTTTGTTTTAAGGTGTACAAACACAGAACAAATTTACGTCGACATAAGAGACTGGAATGCAATAAAGTTCCATCTTTCGTTTGTTTAGACTGTAATAGACGTTTCAGGCATAAGCACCATCTTCAGCAACATTCTTGTTTTCGATATAAGCACTAGATTAAAATAAATATTTGAACAGTGTGTTTCGTGATGTTGATAAGAAAACCTAAATGTTTTAGTTATGTTTATTTATAATTTATTTGTATTTATACGAAAATTGTAGATGCTATTTTAAAAATAGCTACTTGTTTGAAGTAGTAGTAATCCATTTTGGTTTAAAGGATCAAATGATACGTTTTAATAACAGACATTCTGTATATAGAGGACTAGATTTTTATTCACTTTGGAATAAATCTTTTATTTAGTTTTTGTATTGTTTCAATAATGTTTATAATTTTCAACAATTGAGGGATTTTGACTTCCTAAGGCATCATCAGAATTAATTTTTAAATTTTATTAGCACCACTATGAAAAAACACAAAATTGAAACATAAAAAACAGACAAAAATCATTTTTTCTACTTAAATTTTGTATTTTTTCAATTCCTGTTTGTTCTGGTATTTGTCTTTAAATAAAATAATTTTAATTATGTCTTACTTACCCAAAGTATTAAGTTTAAGTTTTTTTTAACCCAAAGTATTAAGTTTTTAATTTCACTATTAAATAACCTTACATTTGATGCGATTTTTTTACATAACTATAGTATATTATTTAAATTTTAAGCAGAGTAATGAACAAAAAACACATTTCGATCCCACAAATTCTTAAATCAAATATTCTTCATTGTTACAATTAGTTTTAGTCTTATAAGACCATCATCAGGCTGAAAAGTTACAATGTAATGAAAAAATAAGGCAATAATGAACAGTGATAGATATTAAGTTGAATCAAGTGAACACAAAACAGTATAAATTATTAAAGAATATAAACTTACCTACTTTATACGACATATATGATTATGAAATTTAAAAAAGATTCTCTCAAAGAAGGAATTAACAATTTTAAACCCTACTTTTCAAATGAAGGATGAATAATCAAAATATTAAAAAATGAAATTTAGTACAGTAAGTCAACTATGCTATTAAAATAGTATTTATATAGTTAATTGATACATCAAGAAATAAGCACACAATCAAAATACTTATTGTACACACATAGTGTTAACTAAGACTGCTCTAGCTTATAACTGACTTCCTCGTTAGTGTACTTTCAAGGCCGAACATTCTAGTCGACATAAATGTGAATTATTCTTGAAGAAGCATTCGCCATTTATTAGTTTCGGACAGGGTCGGCTTCTGAGCTTGACGACTTTGTAAAATTAGTTTAAACATTTATCAAAAATTAAAGATATTATTATAATGTTAACAAATAGATCAAATAATATTACTCTATCAAATAAAGTCAGTCAAGTACAGATAATTGTCAATATTATAAGTAAAAAAGTAGGTAAATATGGTTAGTGGAAATAAATTCGGAATGATGAAAACAGGCTGTTTTTTAAAGAGTGGTAGGTTAAATGTCAAAAAAAGAAATTCAAAAGTTGTAAATTCAATACAAAACCCCAAAGAAAGAAATCTTTGTTATAGGAAAAAGTAAAAAATTGGGACACTGAAACAGTGTCAGTGTTATTGTTAAAAAACGTATAGGACTGAAATTGGTTGAGCAATTAAGAATTTTTGATCTTTCCATTTGTTGGGTCCACTTTGTGTTTCTTTGGAGACATGGATGGCTTTTTTTATAGTAGCAATCTTACGTAATTTAAATAGTTTTTCAATGTCTTTTGGTTAGACCAGTGTAGAATATCTTAAAATATATTATGTTTGTCTAAACAATATAAAATTAGATAATTGCAAAAATACCAAAATCAATTATGTATAGATTGTTTACACACATTTTAAATAAAACATTAATTTTATCAAAACTAGCAACGAAATATTTTATTTTTATTTTTAATTGTAATATAAATAAATTTGATTCTTTAAGCGAAAATGGGAACATAAAAGAAGCTTAATATATTTTAGATTATAGGTTTGTTCCAACCAAGCAAAGAACCGTTCTAGAACGGTAATATTACCACTCACAAGACCAAATTAGTGCACTGCGCAACTCACTACACCACTGCGCACAAAAATTACTATTTTAGAACGGTTCTTTGCTTGGTTGGAACAGACCTTATATTAAATCTATGTTTATTATAATTTCCTGTACAAATTTATTTTACTGTGCAGGGTGATTAGACTTTAAAAAATAATGCAATAAAATAAGGAAAGTTCATCTCTAAAAATGTTGTCATTAAGAAAGAAAGATCCAACTTATTATTTACTTATTTTACGGTATCCGCCAAAATAAACAGTACCGAAACAGAGAGTGTTGTGGAATTGTTTATGTGATATGGATTTGTCATATTTGACTTAATTGTCATTAGTTGATATATTAATAGTACGTTGCAGTTAAATTTGATTTAAAAATGGTTCTAACAACGGAAGAAAAAGTGTTTTTGGTAGAGCATTATTTTCGTTCATACGGAAAAGGTCGTAATGATTGTCCAAGCTTAGAACAGGTGTCAATACAATATCAACAAAAATTTAATAAAGCAGCTCCTAGTAAAAGTGTGATGTTAGCTGTTGTTGAAAAATTTCGTCGCACTGGTAATGTATTGTGTCAACGTAAAGGTCCTTCAGGTCGTCGAAAAACAGTATGCACTAACGAAAATGAAGGAATCACCTCAAAGAAGTCTTGTAAGAACTGCATGTAAACTCAGCATTAGGAAACGGCTTTACGTCGCATGTTCAAATCAAATGGTGGTTATCCATACCGTATTCAAGTTAGACAACGACTAAATGCTGCGGACAAACGTGCAAGAGAAATTTACTGTGGTCGCATGTTGAGTTTAATTTACGAAGATCCCGAATTTTTGAAAAACATATGGTTTTCAGACGAGAGTCACGTTCATATTAGCGGCTATATTAATCGACAAACAACCAGATTTCTTGGATTTGAACGTCCTGATGTCATTGTAGAGAAACCACTCCACAGTCTTCGAGTTACCGTTTGGTGCGCCGTATCTGGTAATGGAATGATTGGTCCTTATTTCGTTGAAGATGATAATCAGAATCCACTTACTGTCAACCAAGAACGTTATAGAGAGAAAATTAGTATACCTCTTGTGAGAGATCTAAATAACTTTTGCCGTGCACGAAATCTACAGTTTCGCACACAATGGTTCCAACAAGATGGTGCAACGAGCCATACAGCTGTGCGCACCTTAGACTTACTCCGTCAGCATTTCGATAATAGAATAATTTCTCGGGGAACAGACTTCGAATATCCTTCTCATTCACCTGATCTGACGCCACCTGACGCATACATTTGGGGCAAAATGAAGGAAACAATATTTCATTCGGAAAATCCGCCGGCAAATATTGCCGAACTACGGGAAAGAATACAAAATATTTTTCGGCAGTTCCATCAACCACTTTTTATAAATATGTTTATTGACTTACAAAATCGATATGAAGCTTGTTTGCGTCGAAATGGTGAACATTTTGAACACCTACATTACAGAAATTAAAAATTAATTTTAATTTTTATTATCGGTAGTGTTTATTTTGGCGGATACTGTATTTTGATGATGCATTTAAATAAAATGCTTAACAAGGTTAAAACATTAATGAGATAACTGATACCTACGTTAAAAATTATATGGGAAGAGTACAGATATTTATGATTAAATCCATTATTTTTTAAGATTTTTGAACTATTGTACGACTGCAGTAAATAAAAACTGAATGTCTTTGTTTACCTATCTGTTGGTGGTTAAATAAAGTCAATTAAAACAACGAATCCTGCAGTTAAAACAGCATTTAATAAAATGGACCAATTGTTTTTTTTTGTCTAGTCATTCGGTATGTCTTTTAACTGTGATATGTTTGAAACAAGGAACATTTTTTGTATTATTTAAAATTTTTAACGAAATAAATGTTAACTACAGAAATAAGTTTATTTTTTTTGTCGAATTTTTTGGAAATAGTGAGGGCGAAAATAGTATATTTTCTATAAGAAAACAATTAATATTTTTTTGTTCCTATAATTATAGTATCATACAGACTATTTTGTGACGATTTCATTTAAATAGAAATATGAGAGTGGGAATTTAAATCTTGAAAGTGGCGCAGACCTATTCTCTGCGCAGTACAGTTATCATGTTTGGAGTTTAGGCAAAAACCTAAACAGGTTTATCAAAATATTTTGTCGACTGTGCAAAGAAGATTGGCCATGCGTATTAATAGTTGATACAGGACCACTTCGTCAAAAGTAATGCAGGAAGAATCCCATCAATTGACCTTTTTGTCAAAGAAAGACTAATGAAAAGGGAATTAGAAAACAAAGAGAGTCCACAATGACATATTTTATAAGAACATATATCTACAACGTTTTAATATCTGAAATTATTTTCACTATGTATTTGTTTATCTTCGATTAGCGGTTACCTTTGATCTGTTGGTTTGTAAATGAACGGTAGGATGGCGCTTTTACGACTTTGTCATGGAATCGTAGATTCACGGTTTATGTATTGGCGTAAAAGAATCATTCTGCATCCTGTTCTACAGAATGAGAACTACTTACCTCGTACTGATGATGACACAATAATGTCGAAACCGGTCTGCGAGTATTGTTCTTCCCGTTGATTTGCAAACCGACAAAGATGGTTTTAAGTATCGACGAAGTCGGTCGCCATCACGTTTTCTATTGGAATGTAATTCAATGTCCGTTGGGGCATATAGCCCAGGAAGTAGTTGCTTTTTCATAGAAAACGGTCAAGCTTGGTATAGAAACTATTAAGTTTTTTTACCTTGGGTGCAGGTAGAAACCATTATATGAACAATATTTTCTTTTAAATGTACACATAGTTATTTTTTTCTTAAATGCCCGGGTTTCATTTGATAAGCAAATGAAAACTATGAATTAATGGCATTATTATTCAAGCTGATCAAGTGTATATTGCTAAAAATACGTACAATAAAGCACAAATATAAAATTACGCATTAGGACAATCAACTTAACTAATGATTTAATATTTTTTTAATGCACAAATACTTGTTTATACTTACATATTAACCTCTAACCGCATTAGTTTATATTAATCATCACTACAATAATAAACATTGTTTTTATATCAAGGTAAATATTTCTTTCGTGTTCATTACATATTTTTGTCTTTTTTATTTTCAGTAATAAAAAGATACTCTTGTGATCAATGCCACAAAGACTACAAATGGAAAACGGCTTTGCAAAGACATAAAAGATACGAATGTATGAGAGAACCATCGTTTCACTGCCCCCTTTGTACATACAAAACCCTTAGAAAGGATCATCTTAAACTCCATCTGTCTTCAAAGAAGCATTCATACGACGAAGCCATGCCTTTTCTTAAAATTATGGGATTCAACACATTATAAAATAAATTTTTAAAGTTAAAACAGCTATTGTTTTAAATTATTATATTTTACCTTTGAAGTTTGGACTCAACAGATTATATTTAACTTCAATGTTTGGCCAAAGTAACCATTACCGAAAAGTATCTTTGTAGATAATTTGTTAAAAGGGAAAACATAATACACACAATTTAATTGATGCAAAAAAATTAGTCCCTCCCCATTTTGTAACAGTTTTGTATGACTGAAAATCGAACTGTTGCGAGGGTTGCCTTTTATATTTCGGGATAAGAGAACAAAAACAAATATTAATCTTCGAAAATTACTTTATTGTTTTTCAAAATATTCCTCATGAAGATCTATACAATTTTGCATGCGTTTGAACCAATTGTCGAAGCACTTTTGCCACTCTGATTGAGGTATCTCCAAAACATGCATTCTGAATACAGCAACCTCTTCTTCAGGTGTCTAAAAACGTTGACCTCTCAGTTTGTTTTTTACGCACGGGAATAAAAAGAAGTCATTTGATGCCAAGTCAGTACTATACGGCGGATGAATCATCAAATCAATGTTTTGGGTGCTCAAAAATTCGTCTTGGAGTGAACTACGGCCACGATTGAATTCACCATACCATCGATAAACACTGATCCTTGATGGAGCTTCATCGGCAAAAATTGAATTAAGTTCATCCATGCACTGTTATTGAGTTAATCCACGTCGAAAGTTGTAAAAAATAATTGCACGATTTAATTCCATTTTTGGGCCGAGATGAATCTCGGCCCAAAACAACACAAACAACACAAATAGCGCTCGTATGCCAAAACGTTCTGAGTACGTATAACCTCAAACATGTCCAACTTTACGATAGAGCTGTCAGTTGCCAGATTGAAACACCAGGGTTGCCAAATCCCAAAATATAAAAGGCAACCCTCGTATAAAAAGTGGGTGTTACAAAATGGGGTTTGTAACAATTTTGAATTTTGAAAGTATAAAGTTTGCTTTGAAATTAAAAGTATTCTGAACTGTCAAAAGTTTCACAAAAATATTATTCAAGTTTGACATTAGCATAATGTGAATTAATAGTCGATGTGCTTCCATCCTCAGACATGTGCTTTGTTTTGTACATTGAATGTGTAATTAGTGGTTCTTTGGTTTTAGTAATTTCTTCCCAGTTTGAAGGTTGTAGTCCAGGGCCGGTATTCTCGACTTATTCTTAATAGCGAATCATTTCTTACTCCTCCGAAAACATATCTATCTATCTATGTTACTTATGTATCCATCTCTTTATTTTCATAGGAGTAAGAAGCGTAGGAATTTTTCGAGATTACTGGTCCAGCGGAGGCCACGAGAACATATACTTACCATCGCTGATTTTTTTTATAATTAGTTAGGAGTACATAGGTTAATACATGAAAAGTTCGCTGATCAATCGATTTTCCAAAGCCTAAAAACATTTCGAAAAAATATTGTTTCCCAAAATTCTCGAATATTTAGGCTGAAATAAATTAAATTTACAATAAAAATATTACACCCTGTAGGGGATGTATTTTTATATGAAAGATATGCAAAGAATGACATTAAACAATGAAGCTTTTGATCAAAATATGACATACGACATATTCAGTATGTTAGTCTGACGATGATAGTTTATCGAAATAGCTGCCATTGATTTAAATAAGCTAATTTTATTAAATAAAGCGATAACTCCCTAATTTGTTCACAACAAGTGTTGTCCATAACTTTTTGTGGTGTTGCCACGTTTATTTTTCTTCATGAAAAATATTGAAACTGCTAAAGATTAATTTATTATATTAGATATTTTGTCTGTTTATATACAATTTTACTAATTTTTCCAATCATAATTTCAATTCTATTTTTCCACCTGAGTTGGAGTGATGGCATTTTTTCCATTTGACTACGTGTAAATTTGTTGCAACCAAAAAAAAATATTCCATAGTTTTTGAGGAGTTTCAGGAAATCAGTCAGAATTATATGTATTTTTTTCAATAGATTATATCCAATAGATATACCTACCGGCAAAACATCCTTAAACTAGATTCTTCTATCCAAAAACAACCTTATATTGGGGTCTATTCTGTAACCATTCTGTTAAATTTTAGAGGGCGTTAAGATTTTAACGGACGTTAATATTATTTCGGTATTCAATAACTCAATTACCGTTAAAATTTTAAAGGATTCCGTTAAAACAATCCGTTAAAATTGTATTATTTAGAGGCACCAATTTATAAGATTCTTTGAAATAAAATGTTTGACTATTTATTTTAATGATTGTATAACTATAACAAATTTATTAAAAAACATAAAAACATTACTAGATTTTAAAATGTATGTATGACTTAGGGGTGATAATTACACTGCGACCTATAGGATCTATTGTGCCCCCCTTTACTTGCCATGTTCTGATATTTCCTCAGACCTATAGCAGCTCTTCGAGTCCTATTTTCCTGAGGAAGTTTAGGACATCGTCGGGCTTCAATATTTCCTCAGTCCTATAGCAGCTCTTCGAGTCCTATTTTCCTGAGGAAGTTTAGGACATCGTCGGGCTTCAATATTTCCTCAGTCCTATAGCAGCTCTTCGAGTCCTATTTTCCTGAGGAAGTTTAGGACGTCGGGCTTCAATATTTCCTCAGTCCTATAGCAGCTCTTCGAGTCCTATTTTCCTGAGGAAGTTTAGGACATCGTCGGGCTTCAAATCAGGTAGATCCCCTTCCTCTATTTCATGTGCTCCTAGGTATCTAGCCCTAGAATTTTGCAAGGCAGGACATTCTGAGAGTATGTGTATTGAGGTTTCATCCTCTTCCTCACAGAATCTGCACTTTGCTTCATCTGCTGACCCTAGTTTCTTCATGTGGCTTCTTAACCGGCAATGCCCGGTTAATATTCCCGTTAAAATTCGGAGCCTTTTTTTACTGAGGTTGAGGTAGCTAAGAGATCTGTTCTGGTCATAGTTCCCCAGTAGTATCTTAGATTGCCTCAGTCCTTCCAGCTGATTCCAGTACTTGGATTTTTCTTTCTCCATTTCCTCCCTTAGTTTTCCTAAGATTACTCTACTGCTGATCCCACAACATGGTTCTGGTCCCAGATGTGGGGTTTCAGCTCCTTTTTTTGCCTAGATTTTAAAATAAACAACCATGAAATTCCTGGCAGAAAAACAAAAACACTGATCTGAAAGTAACATCATGTGTAACACTAATTTGGTCTCTTTTCTACTTGTTTTTAGCCAATTGATTAAAAACTGTGGCTAAAAATCTAATAAAGCAAATTTGAAATTTGCTAAATTTTGCAATTGCTTATTGTGTGAGTTTATTGCATGTTCAGCACAAACTTTGCTAGTTTTAACCGTCTTTTTTTAAATTTTATTTCTTTTTTCTTCTCTTTATACATTTCCAACAGGGAGAGGCAAGTTTACTTTTTCTAATTAAGGTGCTTTCATGGTTAAGAATTCCTTTAAATAATAATTAAATTAATAAATATTAATAAGTTTTTAAAAAGAGTTTGAAAAATACTATGAATATTTCTTAATAGGTACTTACTATGTTAAAACTCTCATTATATATAGGTGCATTGCCAGCTTCATTATATGAAGGTGTATTTTGGGTATCATTATAAGTAGGTATAGTATCAGACTCAATATTTATATATATAATCTGTCTGGTATGTCTTCAACTGAATTATTTTAATTTTAAGAAATTCCAGCCTCCATTAAATCTGCTCCTTCTGCACTAATAGTTATAATAAGGGCCAGTAGTCTTTCTTCTAAGTCAAAGGTTAAACTGGACCACCTCCTCCTGTGTCTTGGGAACCATATTTGATGTCCTTTGTCCATCTTTTAATATTTGCTTCCCTTCACTTAAAATCTAAAATAACATTTAACTTATAAAATGGTCCTAATTATTATAATAGTATTTTATACAGTGTGTAAAAGCCAAATGGAATAAATTCATTATTTCGGTTACTGTACATATTTATAAAAAATCCCGAAACACGTCAAATTTAAATTATAACTTCACATTCTTCAACGTGAAGATGCAACCCCTACCTTCAACCCCCTTAGAATGACAGGTACAACCCCCAATTGGGAAGTATAGGCTTGTGGGAAGTATAGGCTTGTGATATATCATTTGAAAGGTCTCTTCATTCTCTATTCAAAAATGTTATTGTTTTCAAATTTAATGCAAAAATTAACATAAAAAAAATTAATATCATGTTGTTACCGAAATTCGCTACAATACAATCAAAAACTAAAATGTAATGCAAAACGTAATAAAATGTAGAACACCAAAAAGAACTATGAATGTTAATGAAGTAGATGTTCAAAATGTTCTCCGCGAACGTCTTGGCAACATCCTAATCTCAAATAAAACTGTCTTCTAATATTATTTAACATATCAGGCGTGATCGACTTAATCGCAAGCGTTATTCGTTCTTTTAAGTCATTTAAATCAGAAGGTTTAGTTTTGTACACATGGCTCTTCACATATCCCCATAAAAAGAAATCTAATAATGTAAGATCAGGTGATCGCGCTGGCCATTCAATCGATCCTCGCCTCCCTATCCACCGATTGGGAAATATTGTATCGAGGTACTGCCGAACATTAAGTTGGTAATGTGGTGGTGCTCCATCCTGCTGAAACCATATCGTATTCGCTGGAACTTGAGGGTTACCTGGATCAGGATATAAATTTGCCAACGTTGGAATGACATCATTTTGAAGTAGTGCCAAATAATTGTTGCCATTCAAGTTGCCCTAAATAAAAAAGGGACCAATGATATTGTTCCCTACAATCCCTGCCCAAACATTAACCTTTTGAGGGTATTGAGTGTGTTCTTCTCTCATTCAGTGAGGATTTTCCGTGGACCAGTAGCGGCAATTTTGCCGATTAGGATGACCGTTAAGTAAAAAAGTACACTCATCAGAAAACATAACGTCTTCTAATTGGATAATATTGTTATCCAACATGTCCATCATTTGCTCACAAAAAAAGTTCTCCTATCAAAATCGTCTTCCATGAGCTCCTGAGTAGGTATCATCTTATACGGATGCAATTTATTTTCTTTTAATATGTTTGCTATCGATGTATGGCTAGCATTGAATGTAGTGGATGCCTGTCTACTCGATGTATGTGGGTTTTCCTGAAACTCAAGCAACACATCTAATTTGAGTTCATCACTCAGTGCATTGGCAGCTGCTTTTTTATCTGCCTTACATGACCAAACTCGCGAAACTGCTTTTCTATTTTACTTATTGTTCCTTGGGATATAGGCGGTAAATTAGGAAATTTCTCATGAAATAGGCGAGTTACTTCCTGTTGTGTTCGGATGTTATCTCCGTAACCAATCATTTGTAAAACTGTTATTTTATGCATTTCCGTTAATCTAACCATTTTTCAGAATTGAATTGAACAAACTTTATACTTAAATTACAACAATGACAACTTAAATAAAACAATTTACTACTGCTTGTTAAAATAGCGTTGCGTTTTTTAATGGTTACCATCTAAAAACCACATTGCTATGGTTTTGTTCACTTTCTCATTATCAAGACCTAAACGGGAAATAAGTTTTAAGTATATTGTAATAAGTTTCGAGTATATTTTAGCGAATTTCGGTAACAACATGATTTTAATTTTTTTATGTTAATTTTTGTATTAAATTTAAAAACAATAACATTTTTGAATAGAGAATGAAGAGACCTTTCAAATGATATATCACAAGACTATACTTCCCATTTAAAAAATTGGGGGTTGTACCTGTCATTCTAAGGGGGTTGAAGGTAGGGGTTGCATTTTCACGTTAAAGAATGTCAAGTTATAATTTAAATTTGACGTGTTTCGGGGTTTTTTATAAATATGTACAGTAGAGAACCGAAATAATGAATTTATTCCATTTGGCTTTTACACACTGTATAATGATAGCTATTAACATAGATTATTATTTATTTTTTTAAAGGTTTAAAAATTTGTATTGTAATGTAATGTATTTCATTATGATATAGATTTTTCGCCTTAATTAAGTGTATTATAAAACAGAAGTGTAGTGTTTTTTAAATACTTACATCTTTTCACTGTTTTATTGTTTTAGGTGAACACAGACTATTTAATTTTGTTGTAATTCATCTCCACAGTTCATTTAATGTAAATAAATCCATAGGTTTTATCTTGCTGCCCATCAAAATTTTCTTTTTTATTAGGAAACTTTTTTTTTTTTTGTTTTCTTGTTATTCTTTTAGCTCTAGACAAATTCAATTAATTGTTTAAACACAAAAATATTAAAATAAACCACAAATTTAACTATAGTTCACTATTATAGGTTGAAATTTCTTCTTTTTTGCTTTCTTTGATTCACAAAGCTAACTTATATCAATGTTGCCAAATGTTGTACACTATCTTAACGGCATCCTTTAAAATAACATATTTTTAACGGTCTTCTAAAAACTGTGCCTAGAGAATACCTATTCCGATATTATTATTTAACGGATCTTTAAAATATATATTTTTAGCGGCCTTTAAAATAGTTACAGAATACTAATATTATTTTTCCCAAACCGTTCACTTTTAACAGAAATTTGCCTTTAAAAATGTTTAGAAACAAAAGAATAATTAGAAATTTAAACTATGGTCGAAAATTTTACCTAAAAACATAAAGATATCATAACGGTAATCAATAATTCGAATTGCTGATACGTTTTATTACAACTTTAACTTTGACTCACCATGATTTCGGGAATGTTTATTTTGGACAAAAAAAAATTCATACTCTAAAATTGCGTTTTTGCATTTACACTATGTAAATTTTTTTATGTGGCATCTTCTTCTTTTATAAAACCCCTTTTTTATGTTTTTTTTATAATAAAGTATTGCTTGAATGGAAAATTAATTATGATAATAAAATATATTTTTTTTATTATTTTTATTTATCTATTAATACCCTTTCCCTTCTTACTTTATATTAATACTATTATTATTTCTATTTATTTTAAATAACAAAGGAGAGCAATTTATCTTCTTCATTTTCTCTTTTAAAATGTTCTACTTTTATACAAATTAGTGACTGTTTTGTTTTTTAGCTAACCAAGAAAAGATTATATGCATAACATGCAAGAAAACCTATAAGTACCAAACATCTTTGTATAATCACCAAAAGTACGAATGCGGAAAGACAAAATCATTTCTTTGCTCTTTTTGCGGAAAAGCATTTTGGCACAAACAAGCTTTGAAGAACCATATAAACCATAATAGATGCAAAATGTCCACAGTTCCTAATATTTTTGGTTACTTAGAAGATAAAAAAATATTTTAAAAAAATTTATTTTAGTCCAATCATACATCTGTTAAATAGGTTTAAAAGTTTAATCTTAAGTTGTATTTGTATTTATACAGGGTATAGCAACCGTACGACAAAGTTTGGTTTATGGGTTGTTTTAGAAGATATCAAAAAATGTTATCAACAAAAATAGTAGATGTCTTTAGGGTGCATATTTTGAAATTACCTTAAACTATACAGAGTGTTGTATAACTCCGTTACAAACCAAACATATGATTTTTTAAATGGGATCCCCTGTATATTATACCGAATTTGGACTGCTCACACTTTTTTGAAGGTTTTTATATAAAGCTTTGATACGTTATACTTCAGAAGGTATTGACTCGTTTATGTGAAAATCGTAGGTAAATCAACGGTCTGTATTTTATTGTACGTTGAAGAAAAAAAAGTATTTTGCCTAACAGAGTTTCGTAATATGATACAATATCACCGTATTCTATTAAATATTAATTATTTTCCCTTTTGTATACAGGATGGACGATAACTCGTACCTTTCATTTTCTCTCTTCTTTCAAATGGAACACCCTGTATTTTATATCATAAATAGACTATCCGATTATCTAACTTTAATTTTTGTTAAGCATTCCCTATACCCAAAGTTTATGAAAACAGAGTTATTTTGTAATATTTATTATAAACCATAATTATTAACCTATTATGTGAAAGGAATAAACAAAAACAAAGGTTCAAAGGAAACTCAAAGTCTATGCCACAACTGTTTTATTAATTGTTGCAACTAGTTTCGGTCCTATAGGACCATCATCAGGCTGAAATAATTATAAAATAATAGAAAGAGGATCTTAAAAGTACTATATCAAGTTAAAAATTCAATACACTTCCTTACAAATTGATAACAATAACGAACTGATAATACAGATAATAGGGAAAGTTACAATCAAATGTCAAACCATATTTAAATAATAAGATAATAAACATGAATAATAATATGAAAATATAAAATATTGTTCAAACAATTAAGTAAACTGAAATAATATAATAAAGTTAACATTGTTAAAATTGAGTTTACATTAAAACATTTTAAGAGTTAGAAAATGATAAATTTTTAAAAATATCTATAAATTTATAATTAATACTGACAGGATGAGACCAAGTAAAAAAAAATTCACAAAAACCTCGTCCAATACTAAATTGCTATTTAAGATAAATTGATGAGGAAAATCATTATCAAACGTAATGTAATAAGTAAACAAAACTTACCATAAAAAGTCGTGAAACAAAAGAGAACACAGTAGATTAAAAATTTAAAAGATAATAGTTTACTTGTTATAACATCTCAAAATGTAGAGACCGATATGGAAATAGTGGGAAAATGTAATATTCTTTTTAAAATCCCAATAGGAAAAATAGGAAATATATCAAAAAGGTTAAAATTTGAAGAGATAAATTTTTAAGTAATAGCAATTCCCAAGAATGGGAGTAGCTTATACAATTTAACTATTGTAGAATAAAGTTTTTGAAGAAATTTTGAAGAGAAATGTATTAAAGGAGTGCATGTAGCATATTTTAAAGTGGAAATTTTAGGAGATAAATGAAGTTCCAAGGGTAGAAACTTATCCTTCCCATGTGGATGGAATTTCGTAGAACGAACTTCCAACCAGGAAAATATCCCACTAAAAACAATTAGAGGAATAATAAGTATGAAAATCATAATATTAGTCCATTAAACCAAAAGGATGCCAGAAGATTTCAAAAAGTTTTTAAACTATATCTGAAGTAGACACACTGACACAAGTACTGCATCATAGAACTTTAATACTACCAAACTCTGTTAGGCAAAATACTTAAACGTACAATAAGATACATAGCGTTGATTTACCTACGATTTTCACATAAACGTGTCCATACCTTCTAAAGGACTCTGTATAACGTATCAAAACCTTATATCAAAAGCTTCAAAACAATGTGAGCAGTCTGAATACGGTATAATATACAGGGGTTTCTATTTAAAAAAATCATATGTTTGGTTTGTAACGGAGTTATACAACACTCTGTATAGTTTATACTGAATTTTAAAATATGGACCCTAAAGACATCTACTATTTTTGTTAATAACATTTTTTGATATCTTCTAAAACAACCCATATACCGAACTTTGTCGTAAGAATGGTACACCCTGTATATATACCTACGTTTTTCAATCATTATATAGCTAATTTAATGTAGTATTTTTATTAATAATATTCCCTGTTGTTAATTAACACTTACGTTATTTTTTCTATAAAAGATCTTTGTAATTTATTTATTTCTTATAGCTGTATGCACCATTCCTTGTTAACTTATAATCGTTGATTAAATAGTAAATTAAGTATGATTACCTAGGTAGTAAGTTAAGTTAATCATGTGTCAAGCGTCAAATGTCAGTTTAACAACCTGTTAAACTAATTAATCATCGAAATTCCTATAACAACAATTGATTAAATTTAATCACTGCCATTCGAGTGATTAAATATTTAACAAAACCTTAAAACAACATATGAAAGTTGAGAAGTTCTTGGTTTATATAAAATTCGAGGCATTCTTAACTGAATTAGAGCCATAGAGCAATTCACGTCAAGCTGTAATCTCCAGTTGTGCATATTATACAAATTTGTAAGTTTAATATTACTCCTCCCTTCTGTTTTAGAAGGTAATCGGGAAAAGTTCATTTTTAAATTAAAATATATATACTTTTTATGATGCTCATCTACAATTGAGAACTTTGTGTGCTAGCCAAGCTCTGCTTATGACAGCACAATATTTTATGATAGCCATTTGCTTTTGGAGTCGGAGACGAACAGATGTGGTGTAAAAAACTTTCTCCTTGGTCTAGAGCAGAGGACTGATAAGATAGAGCTCATTAGGTGGCCAGAAACACCATAGAAAGATGTTTTGGTGAGCTCAAAAGATGCCTCTCTTGTTTATCTTTAATAATAATATGGAAGACATTTACAGTATTTAGTGGAGTTCTGCACAATTTTGCAATATTATACTCTACCCTAAAACATAACGGAACAGTGGAGAATTTAAATATTAATATATTTATTGGCGTTCGCTATTTTTTAAATTTGCATTCAGTGCCAAGAAAGCTTACATGTAGTTGGTAAGCATAGAAGCATAATATAATTGTTTTTAAATATGTTATATGATACCACCGAATACGGAACTACTAATAGAAATGAAATCAAATATACTCCCGCCAAAACTTATTAATATTTTTAACACAACCATAGGATGGCGCTGATCGTTGCGTCTACTCATTTTAATTGTTCTATTTTTCGGAAGAGGTCTCTCTACTAATACTATTAACGACAATACTTTTTAATTGAACAGATCTGTATCAATCTGTATTTGGTGAGAAACAGTTTTAAGAAAATTAAGAAAAGAGACAGTAAGTAGTTCTGAGAATCAGGAAAAGAGCAGGAGTTTTGTCTTCAGTTTTTTTAGTTTTGTTGGTGTATATTATCTTTGGTTTTGTGCTTCCAAATAATTCTGTCCCTAAAATGGATTCAAACTATCAACCCCCCTTATCTAAAAGGAAATGTTGTGTACCTACATGTACAAATCGTGAAGGCAAAATGCATCGTTTTCCAAAAAATGAACCAAGTGTGTTTAGTGAGTGGATTTTAAAGATAGAGTCTTTAAATTATAAAGACTTGTCGGTTGAAGACATTTATAAAAAATATGTAGTTTGTGAGGAACATTTTTCTAGTAACTGTAAAGTTTTAGGTACCAAAAGAGGTCTTATAAGAACAGTAGTTCCAACTTTAAATTTACCTGGTAAGTGAATAAATCAAATTGTAATTTATAAAGAAGGAAAACCTGTACTAGCAGATCAAGCAAACGTTTTTATGCTGAAAGGACTGTATAAACAGTGGAAGCTTTTAGATTTAGTGAAGGACCTCATAAATCCATGGCATTAAAAAATTTGCTGAAGGTTCTAATCTGCAAATGTCAAAGTATAGGTTTGAAGGTAGTATCGACAGTTTGTGACCAAAGTGAAAATAATGTTAAAAAGAAAAGAAGAGAATAGAAATTTTGGTTTTGTGATCAATGACCAAGAAATTATTCCCATATTTGATGTCCCTCATATTTTCAAGTGTTTGAGAAATAATCTTTTGAAACATGATGTAAAATGCACCCTCAAGGGCGCCAGTTTGTAAACTACCCCTTACGGGTGTCAGTTTATAAAAGACAATATCTCTCCCAGAGAAGAGTTCCCGGCTAAGAGACACTCTCTACAGGGGGTGGATCGACTCCATGTTAGTGCCCATAGTAGAAGGAAAAGGAAATATACAAGAAAAGAGGGCGCCACTATCTTTTTATACGCTTGCGATTAAATAACAGACTATATCAAAACTAAGGTGAGAAAGATAGAAACACCTTGTAATTAATTTACTGAAACTAAATAAACAGAGAAGCTACATTAACAGAAACCGAACACGTACGCCCTTAAGACTTGCAGTCTAAGATACACAAATAAAACGGTTGTTTAAAAATATTGATATTTATTGAAACGGTAATTACTTTTGTTGAACGGTAGGAATCATAAAAAAGGACTTAACTTTGTTTGTTGCGCTTATCCAAATGGTTGACTTCAGCCTGGGGGTCTTGCAGATGAGTGGTGATGTAGTTCGGTCTATGGAATGGGTTCTAACATCAGGGATGGCTTCGGTTTCAGTTCGGCTTGACTACGGTGATGTGGGATGGCTCTAACACAGCATGGGTTCTAGCATCATGGATTGTATTTGATTTATCTCCAGTTTGAAATTTTTATTTAAGCTCTAGAGAGTTTTATTTAAGCTCCAACTTAGATTTTTATTTGGGCTCCAACTTAGAGGGTTGCGTCTTAAAACGTCAACCAATGTCGAGAAGATATTGCCACACAGCACATGGGCGCTTATGAGGCGTCAAAACGTTGTCTTTCAACTAGGCGAGTGCAGCAAAAAGGGGCGAAACAAGAATATTCAGCGTATTTATTAACTTTTTTTGACAGGGCGGGGGTTGTGCTGTCACAAGGGTACCAATCCATAATTTGACTCGCTAGTCAAGTTTTGGTGTATTGTGCGCAAATATGAGTCGGTAACAAAGGTTTCTATAATATGTAGTTAACTGTAATATATAAGGGTGTATTGGGAGTGGCTATTGGTACGGTGATTGGTATTATATAGTAATGAGTACGTAACAGGCGACAAGCATGTTACACCCCCTCTCCTCCGGAAAAAAATGGTTCGAAGAATCATTTTTTCTGAGTAAAGAAGTGTGGAAGAAATGGCAGCAAAAGAAAAAGATAATGGTCTGATAACTAAAAGAAAGGTGTCGTCTTTATCTATGTATTTAGGGTATTAAAAGGTAAGGTTTGTGACGTTTGTGCTCATGAGTCAGCGTAAAAACATAACGATAGGTTTCGATGGGATGCTGGAACCATAAATACTCCAAGCGAGTAGTTCCAGGCAGTTTCGAAACGGATAAAGCGCACACTGAGATCGACAACAACAACGGTACTAAAAACGAAAATTTCTCAGCGCAAGCCAACGACAGAATAAGAGGGTGTTTCACAGCGACACTGGAATTGTAAATTTGCAGAACGCAGTAATTCCCGAGAGTGTGAAACGAAATGTCTCTGAGAAGAGGCATTAATTTGAAACACGATAAGTGCTGCCAGCCTGAATTTGACAAAGAATGTCCGGCCCAAATGTCTCCCAGTGGAAAGCAAAAAATTTGTCACAAGACATCACCAAAGGTGAATCACCATTCACCGGTCAACAGTTGTTTGGCGAAGCGACAACATTTACAGTGTTCCACACGGAACATACGACAACCTCATGATGGCAAAAACAAAAGTCACAGTGCGGCAACGCAAGAGGTAAGGTCAGGTAAAAACAATACATAGATAGGCTTAAATTTGCAACGGTAAAAGATAACGGTTAAAAAAAAATTAAATGTAGGTAATATGTTAGTTAAGGCTTGTAAGTACGGAAGTAAGATAGTTAGATATACGGTAAGAAGATAAGAAGTAAAACTAACACTATACCCATGACCCTGTTAAGGAATACGGTACGTCAGCACAGAACTTTATGAATGTTTGGCCAACCTGAAAGATTAAGGCGAAAAACGTTAAATTATTAAAGATACGGTAAGAAAGGAAAAGATAGTTTTAGGAAAGAGAAATATAAAGGTATTAGATAAGGGAAGTGCGAATAAAAAAAAAAGGACTAAGCAGTCGTTTTTTTTCGGACCAATTGTGTTTATATACTGGGCGCAAGCCGCCACCCAGCAGAGGCCAACCCGATCCAATTGGGGCCTGACGCCTTTCGTGACACGTCAATCGTTGACTCTAAGTTAACAAAATACCATGTTTTTTGTTTGAGAAACTGTAAGAAAACTCGGTGGGGGAATATATAAAACAAAAAATGGGGGCCAAAAATTGAAGGGACAGTAAAATACATTTTTAGCAATGTAGAGCTTCACGGTTGTGTTATCAAATTATCCGGTATTCTAATGTGGTTCAACAGAATGAAATTTATGGGGGATAAGAAAAGGAGCCGTTTTGTCCGGAGAACGGTATAAACTCCATGTAGCTTGGTCTACTTCCTTTTCTACACGGGGGAAAGTCAATGGGGGAGCCAAGTTGAGTATGGGTAAACAAAATAACAGTAAAATGGTGGAAGAAGGGAAAGAACTAAAACTAATGGTTATGAACTAAAACTAAAATGTTAATAAACCGAAAGGGCTAAAATAGTAATACACTAAACTAGGTTGTCTTAGTTGTTTTGTGTTTCGTCAAAATCGTCAGGTAGGTTTTCTTCAACGTCAATAAACTGGGTTTTTAAATCTGTAACATGCCAGTTTCCAAGGTCATTGCCAGAGAGATCTCTGAGATTATAAACAAGTTTGGAAATTACTTTATGAACAATACAGGGTATGAATTTAGGGGCAAATTTAGCTGCAAAATTATCGGTTTTTGATGAAAGTACATAATTCTTTTTCCACAATCGGTCGCCAACATGGTATTCTACATCTCTTTTTCGTAAATTGTAATATTTTGCGTTTCTATCATAAGCTTGTTTAAGTTTTTTGCGTACGTCAATGTAAAGTTTGGGAAGGGTCTGTAGGTCGTCAATTAGTTGGAGTTTGTCTGCTGTGTGAATGGAATTGGTAGCATTATCGGAAATTGCGCCATAAAAGTCTCCGCTTAACGGTACGTTTCTAGCAAAATTTAAGAAGGCAGGAGAATAGCCTGTAACGTCATGTTTTGCGGTTCTTATGGCTTGAGCAACTTTGTGTAATGATGCGTCCCAATTTTTGTGTGAAGAATTGTCATGAATGTAACAACGTAAGGCAGTAACTATTGTTTTATTGGTTCTTTCGGTGTGGTTTGCTTGTGGATGATAGCGTGCATTATAGAAAATTTTTTGTACTTTATACTGATCCATTAAATTTTTAAACAGAGAGGACGTAAAGACTGTGCCATTGTCGACGGAAAATATTTGTGGTACTCCAAATATAAGAAAAACTTGATTTTCAATAAACTTGACGATGCCGGCAGCTGTAGCATTCTGCATGGGATGAACGAGACAAAATTTTGTAAACCAATCAGTAATAACTAGAACAAATCTATTGCCACTTTTGGATCGGGGTATGGACCTATTAAATCAGCTGAAATCCATTGCCAAGGAAAATTAATGTCTTTGTATTGACCCATTACACCTGCCTTGGGTAAATTTTGGGTTTTACAGGAAGAACAAACGGAACATTTATTTACATAACGAGATACAGTGCTTCTGAGTTTTGGCCAGTAATAGATTTCTGAAATTCGGGCAATAGTTTTGGAAATGCCAAGATGTGCACTGGTTTCATTATCATGGAAAGTTTTTAGGACATCAACCCTGTTTGGGGTAGGGACTACAATTTTCCAATTAGACAGGTTACTAGATATGGGGTTTGAAGAAAAGACGTGTTTGTACAGAATGTTATTTTCTACTTTGAAAGTTGGAAATGCTTCAGGATTATTGTTTACTTTGTTGATCATGGCAGTATACCAGGCGTCTGGTTTGAAGGTGGTGGTGTCAATAACGGAAATTTCTGGGACTGAACGGGACAGTGCATCACTAACGACCATTGTGGTTCCTTTTCTGTGTTTAATCTCAAAATCAAATTGGGACAGTCTAAGGGAGAGGCGAGCTAAGCGTCCAGAAGGATTCGAAAGTTTCGACAAATACTGCAAAGAAGAATGATCGGTCTCAAGAATAAAATGGGTTCCTTCAACATAGCCCCTAAATTTTTCTACACCAAAGATAACACCTAAAAGTTCTTTCTCTGTCGTGCTGTATTTTCTTTCAGTTTTATTTAAAGTGCGGCTTGCGTATGCGATAGGGTGCTCAATACCGTCACATTGTTGATAAAGTATTGCACCAAGTCCAGTGTCACTAGCGTCAGTCTGAATTATAAATGTCTTGGAAAAGTCAGGGCTTGCAAGAATGGGACTAGAAGTGAGGCGTTTTTGACTTCCTGGAAAGCTGTTTCAGCTTCAGGGGTCCAAGAAATAGGTTGGCCTTTTTTTCTGCCATGAAGAAGATCAGTAATTGGGGAACAAACAGTAGAAAAGTCTTTAATGAAACGACGGTACCAGCCAATTAAGCCAATAAGTCTTTTAATCTCCGTAGTGTTTTTAGGTGTGGGATACTTTAAGATAGCAGAAACTTTGTCTTCATCAGTTCGAAGACCAGCCTTGTCGACTACAAAGCCAAGAAATTTAAGGGAGTCTCTACAGAATTCACATTTCTTAAAATTTACAGTAAGGTTTGCCTCTTTAAGGCGAAGATATAATTTACTAAGGATTTCTAAATGAAGTTCAAAAGTGGGGGTAGCGATAATAATGTCATCTAAATAGCAAAAACAGTATGGCCTTAAGGAAGGGTCTATGACGATATCCATTAGTCGAGCCATGGTTTTGGGTGCATTAATTAATCCATAAGGAGTTGTCTTAAACTCAAATAAACCTAAACCATACACGGCGAAAGCAGTTTTGGGGCGAGAAGATTCAGTAAGAGGTATCTGTAAGAAAGCTTTTTTTAAATCTATGGAAGTAAGGAATTTTGCATCTCGGAGTTTGCTAAGAATAACGTCTACTTGGGCCATGGGGTAAGAATCCGGAGTGGTTACTTTATTTAATTTTCTACCATCAAAACATAAACGAGATTCTCCAGATTTCTTCGGGACTACCCAAAGAGGTGAACACCAAGGTGAATTTGAGGGTTGGATAACATCCAAACGTTGCAATTCCTCAACTTCTTTGACTAAAAGTTCTTGCATGGCTGGGGATAAAGGATATTGACGTTGTGCAATCGGTTTTGCATTACCAGTGTCTATGTCATGTTGTACAAGATGAGTTCTACCAATTCGGTCGGAAGGAGCGAGAGAAGAAAATAATTCAATAATTTTGTCAAGTTTATCTTTTTCGTCAGTAGTGAGTGTAGAAGCAGATTGTATTGTATTAATGACGCAGTTAGAAGATAATATTGTATATGACAGATCATGAAAACTCATATCAATTTGAAATAAACTTAAAAAATCCATGCCTAAAATAAGATTATGTGTTATTGACGGTATTATTATTATTTTAATTGTTTTAGTGATATTGTTTACAGTTACAGGTGCGGAAATGTATCCCATATACTGTTGAGGTACTCCATCAGCAGTGGTAATACTAAAATTAGGGTCATACTCAATAGGTAAATGTAAAGAATGTAACAGAGCAAAACCTTGATTTCCAAGGACAGTAGAGTTACTGCCTGTGTCAACCATGGCTAAAACAGTTTTGTCTAAAATTTTGACACCAAGGTACGGTCTATTGTCATTGGGTTTTTTAACAAACAGGGGGCATGTGTTACTAGTGACTGGAGCAATGTTTTGTTGTAATGAGGGTGAGGCAATTGGCATGTTACAGGTAGATATGGTAGTATTGTTGTCTGTAGTGTGTGGCGTTGTGTTTAGGGTTTGTTCTGTCGGTGAGGACAATGGTTTATCTGTTTTGTTTGTGTCTGAACGGTTTGACGATAGAAACTCTTTAACAAATGCTAAGTAGTTATTCCAATCAGAAGCGGGGGTAGAAAAAGTTAATTTTGATTTGTCGGTGTGTTGTTTGGGGTTGTGTTTGAAGGTCTGTTTGGTCTGTTCTGTCTTCTGGAGTTGCCTGGCTGGGATGTGGTTGGTTGGGCTTGACTGGACACAGCGGCCAGATTCGGTGGGCCAGTCAGTCTCGAGTTTTTTTGTGCACAATTGCGACATTTGGGTTTTGTGGTGTTTTTAGCACCACAGCCGTAACAAAAGATATTTTTGGGGGAAAAACACTGTGAATAGGAGTGACCAGTTTTGTCACAATTCCAACAAACCAAGGAAGTTAGTGTGGCTACATTAGCAGGGACTCTTTGTCTAATATTCGGAGGCGAAGAAACATAAAGGCAGGATAAGTCTGGTTCAAGTAATCTGGAATTATTAGAAGACGGAGATCTATATCTGTCAGACCAAACACGGGATTCTTCAATTCTCTTACATAACTCAGTAAGTTCATCCACTGTTTGCGGGTCATGAAGTGCCAAGGATGAGATAAAAGACGGTAAAAGATTACGACGAATCTTTGCAACACGGGTACGTTCATCAACTTCATTCGATAAACGATTAAAAAGTCCTATCATGGAAGAAATATATACTGCAACAGGTTCATTAGCACCCATGGTGCGATTAGAAATCTCTAACTCTAAATCAGTCTCATAACTATAAGGCAAAAAGTCGGCTTTTAATTTTGTAACAATATCTTTCCAAGATTGGAACTTACTACGATTATTCAGGTACCATGTAAAAGCATTATCTTTAAAAAGTTCGCATGATTGCAGGAAAAGCTCATTTTCAGTGACACCTCTAGAAACTCTAAGGACTTCAACTTTTTCTAAAAACAAATGAAGAGATTCATTTTTACCTGTGAAGGAAACATTCCATTTGTAAACAGGGTCATGTTTATGATAAGGGGCTTCTGATTGATTGGGAGTGTTTGATTGTGAAGGTGAGGAGTTTGAATGTGTGTTTGAATATGTGTTGTGTTCTGTTCTATTGCTGAATGTTGGTGTTGTTTTTGTGTCAAGGTCGGCTTCCAGAAGTATAAGTCTGTTTGTTAGGGTGTCTCTTGTCTGTAATTCTTCGTTAGATTCTGCGTTTAGTCTGTTAAGTCTGTTAGTAACATGTGTCAGTCTAGAATTAATTCTAGAAAATACTGGTTCAGTTTTGTTTCCATTAAATTGATTAATTATGTCTGTTAATTCCTCAATTGTAATTGTAATTTCTGCTATGTCTTCTTCAAAGGTATATGTATTAACTGGAGACGAAAAACTTCTATTAGCGTTTTCCCTAGCAAGGAGACCTGTTAGAACTCTACGCTTTTGTTCAACGGTATCAGGGACAGGAAAGTTTCTTATTTTGATTTCATAAGAAAGCTCAAATGATTTTAAATGATTAGCCTGCATTTTGAAAATAATACTTAAACTCAAAATACTCACAATACTCAAAAGATAAGGACGAAAGGTAGTGTATCTGAGTACAACGACAACAATAATCAACAACAACAAAAACAGGCAAGTATCCAAACTCCAAATGAACTCTAAAATCTAATAATAGAAACCTAAAATCCAAAATAATGATTCCAACTAAGCATAGAGATAACTAACAGATAGCTAAATCTTAAATGGGCCTAAAAGTCAATGAACAGGTACTCAAAACTAAATAAAACAGGATAAGAATCAAAAATCAAAAAGCAAAGATCAGCATGACAGGTATCTGAAATAACAGTAATAATCTAAACCGACAACAGTATTAATCAAAGTCTTAAAAGTGTACAAAAATAAAAAAATAGAAATGCAATACTCAAATAAACATACAGGTCAAATATCAGAACTCCAAAACCAAGACAACACAGGTATCGAACAACAAAATGTATGTGTAATACTGTATTAGCATGTATAAGACTCAAAAATAAAATAGTAAACTAATACTCAAAAGTGTTTCAAAATTACTTCTTAAATTGTCAATAATTGTTATTTAAAAATTCAAACATGTAATTGTTTCAACTCAGAAATATTTTCAAATTTAAAAAAAAAAAATGTACTAAATGTTAATAGATAATTAAGGCTAAGTAACTATATTTCTTTAGGCAGTAAAAAGATTCATTTCAATAGAGCTTTACTTGACAATACTCAAAAAGTGTTCGAAAAAAAATTATCACTCAGCAAGCAAAAAATTATATGGACGTTATCAAAAATCTATAGCAAAAATTAGTAAATCAAAAACTGATAGAACAAAATTTGTATACCTTTCCAGTCCAACTATATAGACTACCAACAAGGGCGCCAGTTTGTAAAATGCACCCTCAAGGGCGCCAGTTTGTAAACTACCCCTTACGGGTGTCAGTTTATAAAAGACAATATCTCTCCCAGAGAAGAGTTCCCGGCTAAGAGACACTCTCTACAGGGGGTGGATCGACTCCATGTTAGTGCCCATAGTAGAAGGAAAAGGAAATATACAAGAAAAGAGGGCGCCACTATCTTTTTATACGCTTGCGATTAAATAACAGACTATATCAAAACTAAGGTGAGAAAGATAGAAACACCTTGTAATTAATTTACTGAAACTAAATAAACAGAGAAGCTACATTAACAGAAACCGAACACGTACGCCCTTAAGACTTGCAGTCTAAGATACACAAATAAAACGGTTGTTTAAAAATATTGATATTTATTGAAACGGTAATTACTTTTGTTGAACGGTAGGAATCATAAAAAAGGACTTAACTTTGTTTGTTGCGCTTATCCAAATGGTTGACTTCAGCCTGGGGGTCTTGCAGATGAGTGGTGATGTAGTTCGGTCTATGGAATGGGTTCTAACATCAGGGATGGCTTCGGTTTCAGTTCGGCTTGACTACGGTGATGTGGGATGGCTCTAACACAGCATGGGTTCTAGCATCATGGATTGTATTTGATTTATCTCCAGTTTGAAATTTTTATTTAAGCTCTAGAGAGTTTTATTTAAGCTCCAACTTAGATTTTTATTTGGGCTCCAACTTAGAGGGTTGCGTCTTAAAACGTCAACCAATGTCGAGAAGATATTGCCACACAGCACATGGGCGCTTATGAGGCGTCAAAACGTTGTCTTTCAACTAGGCGAGTGCAGCAAAAAGGGGCGAAACAAGAATATTCAGCGTATTTATTAACTTTTTTGACAGGGCGGGGGTTGTGCTGTCACAAGGGTACCAATCCATAATTTGACTCGCTAGTCAAGTTTTGGTGTATTGTGCGCAAATATGAGTCGGTAACAAAGGTTTCTATAATATGTAGTTAACTGTAATATATAAGGGTGTATTGGGAGTGGCTATTGGTACGGTGATTGGTATTATATAGTAATGAGTACGTAACAGGCGACAAGCATGTTACAATGACTTGTATTTTAAGCAAAATAAATAAATAAATGATCATTTTTTGATTGTAAACATATTTATATATTTACTTTAGTTTCGTTGAAATGTAGCTGTCTATTTTATCGCAGAGTACTTCTTATTGACAGATAGAAGGCACTAGATATAAATTTAAGGAATCTGTATTATCTACAATACTTTTTAACACAACCGCTGCTACTCGATGTCGCATACGGATCTAGACAGTAACTAGGTTCTTTCCATTCTATTCGTAGTTCCGTATTCGGTGTACGATACTGTTAGTCTTGAAGAGTACGTTTTATAAAAATGGAAGACATTCACAGTAATTAGTGGGGTTCTGCATAATTTTGCAATATAATTTAAGGGCATTATGGATTATTTGGAAGTAAGCATCAGATTGATGATTGATTAAAAAAGAGATTTCTGAATAAAGTTCAAATTGTAGGATTCACTCTTTAATTTTTGCGTTTTTAATTTTCTATGCGTAATAATCCTTTTTCCAAATATCTGCTGTTATTAGTATCTTCTTAAAATGTGCAACTTACCTAACCTAACCTAACTAACAATTAAGAGAAAAAAATATTCAACTAGGTCTTAAATTTGTACAATTGTTAGAAATTTTTTTAGTTTTCGTCAAAATGTTTTCCTACTTTAAGTTTCGTATCTTTCATTTTTTGACAGCATAAGTAATCAACAATCAAAATTTGACAGCAAAAACTTTAACACAGCAAATATTTAACAAAATGCAGCGATGCCTATAGCACAGATGATTAAGCTAGATTAAATTCTATCAATTAAACTTGCATATTAAAAGTCATTTGACATTTTGATTAAATTTAAGCATTTGTTAAATTTAACAATTGATTACGGAGATTGGTGTATACTGCTATTAGTTATTTTAAAAATACTCGAATTGAAAATATATAGTAAATATATTATTTTATAAAGATTTTTAGTTTTTTTTGTAAGCCATATCGCAAAAAAATCATTTTTTCCGCAAACGTCAAAAAAAGTAGACATTATTAACGTCAATTCAAGAAGTTGAAGTATGATTTCACAGACGCTACTTTTTTGTACGGCCGTGAGCGGACAAAAAAGTACTTTTTTGTACGCTGACGGCCGTACAAAAAAGTAGAATTTTTAACAGGGAAAATAATTATTAGTTGAACTTTTAAACTTTATTATCGATAATAATTATTAATAGTAAAATTACACCTTACTACAACAAACGAAATTTTGATGCTCAAGTACTTACCAAAAATGCATAGTCCAATTGTTGCTTTAAATCACTTACAATATTTCTGACATTTTAAAATATTATTGAACTGTCAAATTTGTTTTTGACTTGGCAATCACAAAACCAGTAACCACGGAAATGTAGTGCGCAGTTTTATAATTATTATTCTCTGAATTTATCAACTTCGTTGCCATCGTTTTGAATTTTTATTTAAATTTTAATTAGTTCTATAGTCTGGATGCCGTTTGCGGAAAAAATAGCATGTTTCATTCGGAGCAAAAGCACTTTTTGTGGCTCGTCTTAAATTGTCGGCCTCACTAACGTTCGACCATCAAACATTCAGACTCGCCACAAAAAGTTATACTTTTACTCCTAATAAAACAATATACTATTTTCAACGAAGCTAATGCAAAGAGCACCACCTGGAACAAATTTCGTGGGTTTTAATCACCAGTGCCAAATTTGCAAAAAAAACTTTTATATTATTGATTTAATTTATGGTTAATCCTTGGTGTTCCCATACGTTAGCTCCTTACCATGAGGTCCTTCAACAATAAAAAGAAATTATTAACGAAAAATAAGAGGATCGGTGAAATTGTGCAAGAAAGCTGCATTTATCACATTTAGTATACTTAATTATTTCATAATTAACGACTAGTAACATATTATTACCGCAATCGGTAGATGAAAATAAGGAGCAGATTCCCCCAGAAACAATGCCAACTAACAATCCAGATCATGACACCAATGAAGAGATAACCAGTTCACTTGAAGGAATATGTTTAGGGACCGATACATTTAAAATTTCATTCATCGCGCTCTTCTACAAGAGTTCGGAATCCGCCTCGATATTTAGGTGATTACATACAAGATTTACCAGGGAGAATGATGTATAATTCATAAATCCCATGGATACCATTCATTTCAGTAGCTATATAACTAGTTTGTTGTGAATCTGTCATACTTGACATTAGTCGATTTACGCTGTAGTTTTTGAGAAATAAAGCCTAAAATTGTAAAGGTTTTTCATTACACATGTATAATATTATTGTGACAACTTTTGGTGGTGCGCATAATTTAAGAATCCGTAAACAATGGTTTCAACTGGATGGCGCAGCAAGCCATACAACCGAACGCTCCATAAAGAAATTTATTGTACCAACCCTTACTATGTGAAAGTTCATCTTATTAAGAACAATAAACAACTAAACGGTTGAATTAAACTTTAACTGACGATGCTAATTCTATAGCGAAACGGCCGTCATTGCATTTTAAAAACGTATTTGCGAATAAATAGTGAAAGTTTAATTCAAACATTTAGTTGTTTATTGTTCTTTTTGCTCCATAAACATTTTGGTAATTTATTATCCAGATCTTGAGACTATTTTTAACAAACGAATATAAAAATAACGTATGTAAACGAATATTTTTAATAAACAGTTATTTTAAAATGTTTTTTATTATAATTTTTATAGATTTTCTTATGTATTATGGTGATGGACCATATATTTAAAATTTAGTTTATTAATAATAATAATACTATCTGTTTTTAGGTTTTCTTTGCATTCGATGTCACAAGACTTATAAACTTCGATCGAGTTTGCTGCGCCATTTAAGATTGGAATGTGGAAAACCGGCCACCTTTAAGTGTCCCTTATGCAATTACGCTTCCAAACAAAAATCTCCTTTATTAAGTCACGTTTCCATGAAACACGCCGAATATCTAGACGAATTTTTAGAAACCTACTATGCTAAACCAAGTCTGTTTTTAAGATAATAAATATTTTGTACTTTTTAAAATGGGTTTTTTGTTTCTCATAATTTATTACCCTGACCTCAAAAATGTTTGATCTGTATAAACTAGTTAATGGCTATCTGATTTACGGTATATGCAGCTACTGCCATAATAAACTATTACAGGAAAGTAGTTAATGATTCACGTATAATTTTAAGTAACTATAAATTTTATATTTAGTATTTCATTATATAAGGTGACGTCCGTCCTTTCTTAACATAACAATGCAAATCGTAAGAGTAAAAATTTTGCTTTTGGCCCAGTGCATGTTTTTTTTAGAGCCAAGATGGCAAGATCGTGTTCCAATGGGTCCACAAGGGATGACTATCCACCAAATCTATCTCAAAATTTGCCTCGTAATCACTACCCTAGCATATTTCAAGACTAGCGTCGTCGGTCTGCCTCCCTGAGTTTCTTCTTCACGTTTATTAACTCTTATTTTTTCCAACACCTAAACACGTGCCTCCGCGTTACCTATATACATTCCTGAACTTATTTTCTCTCCCACAAATTCACTGGTTTCCTTTCCTTCTCCATTCATCCCTAAATTTTCTCTCGTACGATCTCACGTCCAATGGGTAGGACGTTAACAGCACCGCTGACGCCAGTCCACCCATTATCCAGTACCCCTGTACCTCTCAGTAAAATTCCTCTCCGTACTCGCTGGAGAGGTCTTATCCTTGCTCTAACCCTCGCTTTTTTTACCCCACATGGGGCAAACTCTACTCAATCATCTTACCAATAACTTTCCTCTTCAGCTTTAGCAACTCTCCTTTATTTCAATAATGTTCCACTCTACTGCAGATAATGAGCATCAAGAGCAGATGGTTCAGATACTACATTACGTGCATATTTTTCCTTGACATAGACATAAGTCATTTTGCCAGACATTCTTCCTGTTGTTTCCTTGATCAGAATAACAGCCTGATTTCGCCTTTAGAGATTTATTTACATTATGTCTTTTTTTATTACAAATTTCTTGTACAACCCAATCAATCAACCATTTTTCAAATCAAAAACTAACAAACAATCCATGGAAACAAAAAGAAGTGTATACCTATTAGACAAGGCTCGCACATACGGCACCCAACGTGAGGTAAAATGCAGTATTAAAGAATGTTATTGTCTACTCGTGAAAAAATATGTAACCGATGGCTTGGATATTAAGAATGTAAGAGGCAGTCTTATGATAATGGAGCTAATATGATTGGAAAATACAAGTCGTATCCTTGTTCCTCCTTGGGATAAGAGCAATTATCAAATTCTCGATTAATAAGTGGTCTACCTTGGATTACTCTGAACTGGTTAATATGTTTTCCCAAAAAAAGCAAGTAAAGAAGAAGTTTGTACATTTTACGTGATTTTCTGGTTAACTTACTGTAAATATCCATAATATTGCTTATTATTTATTTATTTATTTAACCACAATATATGACAAAAATTATAAAAAACTAGTGGTTAAAAAAATTTAGGTTAATAGAGGGCGCTGTTTAGTATATGGCCACAGGCGCAATGTTACCTAGATACGTTTTTCTAGTTGGATATCCAACCATACCCCCTTCATACGAATTCTCCTTTCCTTTGCCATCACCCCCACTTCTCCAGTCTTGCTTCGTCCTTTCACTAGCAATCCCACCTTTTTATCTATATATCCATATTCTTCTACACATCTTCTCCATCTTCCTTAGCATCTCTGCAACCATCATTTTGAAAACTACTGTTACATATTCCGACCGATGCTCTCTTTGGGGGGAAACTGTCAGAATCTAATTTTCTGCAAGCCCCAGATTTTTTGATCACGTTGTTAGTTTTCTTATATTTAAGTATTCCTTTTTTCCGACTGAGATCTCATTTTCGATGGGTCCTTATCAAGAACTCAACAATGCTGGACTCATCCCCGAGAGGATGCCTACCAACCAAATGTTTATAAAAATTATTGTATCAAATTTTACTTTATAAATTTAAAACATCAGCTCAACTAAAATGCTTCATAAATATTTAAAAGTAAATAAATGAAAAGTGTAAAAAAATATTAGACAGAACAATAAACAACTAAAAGGTTGAATTAACTTTCACTATTTATTCTTTGAATACTTTAAATGCAATAAATAGTGAAAGTTAATTCAACCTTTTAGTTGTTTATTGTTCTGAATAAGATGAACTTTTACATAGTAAGGGTTAGTACCATAAATTTCATAAAATATTATACTGTTGACCTTCAATTTTGAATGTATATAAATTGGACAAATAACGAAATTGTAAATTGGTTATAAAATATATAGAATTTATTAAATTTTGTATCACTCATCGTAGAATATTGCTGCACGCCACTGCGGTTGACAATCAGCCATTTGTTCACTCAAATCCACTCTTTGATATTAGAAACGTCACATTTTTTATACTTTTTATTTGTTTGTACCTACATAAATCGTCGCATTTGTGATACAAAATAGTATGTGCAACTCGTGCACCGTTGTCGATTACCCACTCAAGCCTTGGACCAATGAACTTCACATTCGTAGGCAATCGACTTGTCGCACTTGTAGCACAAACTATTTTTATCCACTTGATACTATTATATACTATAAAATACTTTTTCTATTCAGCTTAAAAGATTCTAGCTGATGTCAAAAGTCAAAGATCTTAATTTTTGATGATGTTTAAATGTTTTACTCTGTTTACGAAGGACGATGTCTACTTAATTTATGTAACTGATTTCAGGTCAACCAATTCCATTTAAATGCTCCAGATGCGGCAACTGCTATAATTCCAAAGTAACCTTGTACTGCCACACAAGAAGACACTGTGGCATAGAAAAAAATTATTCGTGTAATTTTGGAACTTGCTGTAATACTGGTCGATTATACAGCCATTACGGTTTTAGAAAACACGTTTCCAGATATCATCCCGAAGAATATCGATTGCACTATTCAATTTTTCAAGGAAGTTAGACACCAGCAAATTATACAATCAAAGTTAGTTTGATGTAAATTGGTGTATCTAATAAATGAATGATGTCTCCAATTTTTTCACTTTTAATGAACAGTAACATTATCTGCAAGATTAGCATAACGTACTTATATTTACATACTTTTGGCATTTTCATACAGAAATTCATAGACTTTTAAAAATATAAAGCCAAGCCTAGCTGTTTTGGTAGGTAAAATGTGTTCAACAATGTAGTGCCTACAATAAAAGGGGACTGATGGTATTAAACCACTTTTATTGCGAGAGTTAGTCTGTGCTGTTTAATATTTTTTGTGAAAAATGTTTCGTTCTTGAAAAACTGCATCAGCGGCGCCCTGTGTTACTGTTCCTGTTCGAAGACGAGTTTTATCCCTTGATGCCAAAGAAATCGTCAGACATGTTCATCAGAAGCTGATCCAAAGGGGTTGGGCTTTTACTCCGGCTGTAAGAGAAACCAGCGATTTGGCAGGGATACCGGAATCATCAGTGAGAGTTCAAATTTCGAGGCCAATTCATGGTCAATTCATTGACGTGTCACGAAAGGCGTCAGGCTGCAATTGGATCGGGTTGGCCTCTGCTGGGTGGCGGCTTGCGCCCAGTATATAAACATAATAGGTCCGAAAAAAAAAAAAAAAAAAAAATATGCACTAAGAAATTATTTAAAAATTAAAATTTGAAGGCAAATTACTATTTAATTATCAAAAAAGTTAAAGTTAAAATTTAGATAGAACTGACAAAAAAAACTAAAGAAACTCCACAAATATCACTATATACAGCGTGACGAAAAGCTAGGGCGCCAATTTGTAACCATAATTGGTCGTCCGAAAGGTATTTTTTAATGGTTTGAAGTCGTGAGATAGTGAAAGATGTTTATCATTTATGATTAAGTGCAGGATTTAATTATACGTGTGATTAAATTAATTTTACGCTCGGAACATGTCAATGAACATGTTACATGTTGAACACACTTTACCAAATTTTTTGAAGTCAAGCTTTTAACCTTGTTCAAGCTAACAATGAATTATTTATAATAACTGTTTTCTCCTTCTCAAATGGTAGGTATAGTCGAAAATGTTGACCTTTATCCTTACGTCACACTTACAAACCTCACGAAATGAATGGGGGTCAAAAATGGCTAAAGTTACTTTGTCAGTATTTTCATTGTTCAGTATTTTTTGTGTTACACATAACAGATATTAGGTTTGTTCCAACCAAGCAAAGAACTGTTCTAGAACGGTAATATTACCACTCACGAGACCAAATTAGTGCACTGCGCAACTCACTACACCACTGCGCACAAAAATTACTATTTTAGAACGGTTCTTTGCTTGGTTGGAACAGACATATTGTTTAAAGTTAGTTTTGTACTTATCGTAAAATAAAAATAAGAGGTTTTGAATAAAACTGATTTTATAGAATTTACTTGAATACAAATACCGACCCCGTCAAAATCGATTAAAGGGGAGGGAATCTACAGTCCTAGAGTGATTTTCATCGGTGCACCTGAACTGCGTCCAAAATAATCCAGCCCTATAAGCCGACACCCGAATTGCGTTCAAAAAATATTTTGATTTAGTATGTACAAATTAAAACATGCGAACTGCGGGATGGGATATATAAGTAAAAACGACTAGGTTAGGTTAGGTTAGGTTAGGTTAGGTTAGGTTTTTGAAAAGACAAGGTCTTCACTAATAATATAGACTTTGGCTGCACATTTTTTATTGGTAAAATACCACACCCATTCAGTTTTTTTAATTTCACGAAATTTACGAAATTTGAATTTTTCGTGAATGATTAAATGGTTGTCCCTTTTACTTAATATCTGGGTGAACTGCATTTTTAATTAAACAAATAATTGAAATTTGAACCGTTTACTACAAAGATATAAATTATACTAAAATCTTTAATTTTTAATTATTATGAATACAACATTCATCTTAAAAGGGTCATTCAGGTAATTACGTATTATATCATAAACATCTAAACATTCAGTTTGAACGCAGTTCAGGCAGGGGATTATATCCCTTTTTAATTGCTTTTGTACCCGACCCATTTTGGGACGCAGTTCGGGTTCGCCCATTTTCATATTTTTTGCTATTTCAACCCCTAAAAAATTTCGAGTTTCTACGCTCAAGCGATAAGAATTTTGACAGATTATGGTACATTGTCAGAAAGTTTATCAAAAGTATTATTGGAAAAAAATTCTGCATCAAAATTGGATAAGGGTTGTAAATTTAAGGGTCGTTTTTTTATTCTCGAAAACTCAAAAAATGACTTTAAAAAATAATTTCTACACTATTACCGTTTAAGAAATAAATAATTTCAAGGGGTGTATAATGTACCTACAGAATTTTATGGGGAATCGATTGGTGGTGGACCGAATTGGATAAAATTAATAGTTTAGCCATGATCCGACTTGAAAGTTGAAAATTGATATAAAAATTTATAAATTAAAAATTTTCATCTCGCTTGAAATGAAAATGAAAAATTTCTTTAAAAACAATAACATCCCCTGAAAGCCTGTTCAATTAAGAAAAAATCCATTTAGATAACTTGTTGTTTTCGTACAGGATTGGATCAAGTAAAGAATTCTACCATTGAAAAATTTAACAATTTTTCAACATTCACTACGATGCCAGAAAGGCATTAAAAATTAAAAAAAAACACAGTTTCTAATAGATCCCGATGAGCCGAAGATAATAGATTTTGTTTCATTTTGATATCTTTAATGGTGCAAGTTTTATTTGACTTTAAATTTAAAAAATTGTCTAACCTGCTCACACTCTATAGTACCAATGCAAGTTTAACCTAAAACTGATTCTTTAAACTACCGATAGATGGCTTAACTAGTCTATTATAATAAATCGACGAGCACTCTTGGAAACTGCTCCCTCTTGTGTGCATTTACCCAACATTCTCCTCCATTAGAAAGCGAAGGATGTAGGTACCTATATTTGTAGAACAATCTAGGTACACTTTAAAATAGTGTAGTGTATTTAACTAGTTTCTTGTTAATTAGATATGCATTATATGTTTTAAAAATGATTAATGTTTTTAGTAATGAAATTTACTTGTCTAAAATGTGGAAATTCCTATCGACGAAAAGACCACCTTCAACGGCATGTTAACTACCAATGCGAAAATCAAAGGAAGTTTGGTTGTCGGTTGTGTCCTCACAGGTGCAATTTGAAAAGTAATTTAAAAATCCACCTTCTATTAAAACATAAATTGGACGGGGGCTGCGTTTCCGAATATATGGATTTTACCGATTAAAATGTGAACCAAATTAAATTTTATAAGTAGTTGATTAGATTGATATAAAGTGTTTTTATTTATTTATTTATTAATTTTTTTATTTATTTAAAGTTTTAAATGCTGTATTAGTAACTCTATTTAAAATAAATTAAACAAAAATGTACTTGATATTTTTTTAATAAATTCTTTTTTTTTTCAATAATAGAAAAAATAATGCGATTTTATCGTCGTATGGAATACAACATTTTTTTCTATAGCAAGACTTCAAGTTCAGGTAAAAAATAGAATTTTAAAGATTATTTTTTGACGATTCTTAAAACCTATGAAAAATGCTTCTTTATTTTTCACAAGGGTAAGTATAAACCAATTATGTCATTATTATAGTGGAAATAAATCTCTTGTGATTATTGTCGGGAATAGTCACTGTAGCTTTTATTTGCCTAGCCACATTATTTGCCACATACTAGTCAAAATAATTACTTAATTGTGTCAACGCGAAATATATTGTAAGTAATAATTAATTTAATTAAATTTTTCAATAATTTTATGATAGTTTTATTGATCTTTTTTATTGTAAAAATTTGTTAATCAAAAAATAATCTTGTCAAATATAACTCGAGAGTTCCATAAATTAGAAAATAATTATTACTGAAAATTGTAATTTTGGGCACAAAAATCGCAATTGTTTTGCTCCGTTGCTAGGGATATGAATTACTCTGTCAATAAATGTCAAACAAATGTTACGTTTTGGTTTTTGCGGAGAATATTGTTGCGTTTTGTGTACAAAGTGAATAAATACAAAATTAAAGGAAAAGAATTGACACAAGAAAAGGAAAACTTGCAATTAGATGTAGAAACTGCGGTGTTGGAAGCAGAAAGTTTATTGTTGCCACAAAAATTTAGCATGATGTATGAGAAAGAATACCAGTCTTTTAAAAAGTGGAAAAGCATTCAGAATATTAATGGCGTGAGTAAAAAAATACTTCTGGCGTATTTTTCTGAAAAGTCGAAAAAAGCGATGCCATCTTCATTATGGTCGTATTATTCGATGCTGAAGCGTACGTTGTTGGTGAATGAAAATTGTGGCATTTGTAAATTCAGCAAGTTAACCACCTTACTAAAAAATTTGAGTGGAGGATACAGAGCTAAAAAGATCAAAATCCTGGAGTCAGATGACATTATTAAATTTCTGACAGAAGCTTCTGATGACGTCTATTTGTTGATGAAGGTTATTGCTATTTTTGGTGTGCATGGAACGATGAATTGTATAAATTAGAAGGGTTTAAGGTGGACGACAGAAAATCGGTGATAATCGTTTCATTATCTGATACTAAAACCAAGCAGGATAGGTGGTTTTGTATTACTGACAAGAAAAGTGGAGTGAGTTTCTTGGAAATTGTGAGAAAGTATATTGCCTTGCGCCCCAAAAACGTAATTCACAGTAAGTTTTCTGTGAATTACCGACAGCAAAAGTGCGCTACTCAACCGGTGGGAATTAACACTGTATATAATATCCCCAAGAAGATTGCAGATTTTTTGAAACTTGCAAATTCAAAAATGTACACGGGGCATTGTTTCCGTGGTTCTTCAGCTACTATGTTCGCAAATTCTGGAGCTGATCTGGTAAAATTTAAACGTTTAGGTGGATGGAAATCGTCATCCGTTGCAGAATCTTACATTGAACAGTCAATAAGCAATAAGATTGCTGTATCCAAGTGTATACTTGGCGGACCGGAAAATCAATCCAATGCCTCGAATCAATAGTTCTAATAATGTTAATTGTAAAATTTCAGTTGTTTTTAATCCTTAATGTGTTAGAATTTTTAAATTTTATTGAATAAACATTTTATCTACCCTTGCTGTTAAAGTGTCAGTTTATCTTCCTTTGCGGTTAAAGTGATAGGTACTTTATCTACTCAAAACAGTTATTATAGCAACACTTTAACATTAGCTTTGGAAAAAAGATATTTTGACTTCATTTTTGCCCAATTAAATGGGTCTCACCCTTTTTCCTAAAACATAAGTGTAATGTAGTAGTAATGTAGTTAGTATCCAAATAATTTAAATAGAACCTGCTTACCTATTTATATACTATTAATACAAAGTAATTCCTCCCTAGAAAGTAAAAATACTTTTTCTCCCTATAGAGGAAAAATACATCAAAAGTAACGTACCGTACGTCATCAATGACGTATATTCTATTCTATAATTATAAATTTGAAAAATTATTTATTATTAACACCCAGTATATTGTAAAATGATAGAAATCGATAAATTGTTATTTTAAGTAAAGTGCCTTTTCTATAAAGAATAATTTAAAAGGGAGGGACTAAAACTTATTTAAAATTTTAACCCCCCTTGCGTTCTCATATTTCTATCTTGTTTACATCTTCTACACAAGGGTATTGCTTACTTTCATCTTTTATTAGTTTTTTGAAGATTTCAGTGACAGGCTAGAGTTGTAATCTGGTTATTTTCAGGAATATTTTGCCTATGTTCTATCGGTTAGCTTCTTTGAGTCTACAGCCACCTGTATCGTCCCACCTCTCACTGAAGTAGGGCGATATCGAAGGCTGTAGAAACAAAGAAGCTTATGTTGCTAAAGGATTTTTCAATTTTATTTGAAATATTTCCACAAATTGATTTTATATTCCTTTAAAAATCAATATAAAATAGTTATTTTATAAAAACAATTCTGTAAATCCGAACATGAAAATAATTTTCGAAAAACGTTGATTTTTTTATTAATTAAATAATTTAATTAAATATATAATTTTTTTAATTGCCTTCATCATTTTTTACTTCAAAGTGGTGGTGCTTTTGTTGTTCAGCAAAAAGTACTAAAAAACGTATGTGCAATTTTTAATAATTAATTTAGCAGTAAATTGTGATACAGAATAAATCAAATGTTGGTAAGTGGTAAAATTTATTATTGTACAACATTTTTGGAAGTATTGATTTGTTATTATTAATAATAATTAAGTAGTGTTAAGGCTAGACCAAGTATGGAAGAAATAAAACATATTTTCCTCTAAGATTAGTATAACTGGGCCATGATATAGAAAAACCAGGAAAAAACTATATCATGCTGATTTTTACAATAACTTAATATATTTGTGTTACAATAGACTGACCTAGAGACACCACATAGAGATCACAAGATCAATTTGTTATAATAGACTAAACCTAATAAAATCCTTATCTAACCATCAATGGGGATCTGAAGAAGCAGTTCTTCTTAGAATATATAGAGCTATGATAAGATCCAAATTAGATTATGGCTGCATTCTCTATATGAATGCCAGCAAGTCCAACTTAAAACCGCTTGACGTCATACAGAACAGTGCTCTACGACTCTGTCTTGGAGCCTTCAGATCGAGCCCCCCCTGAGAGTCTTTGCATAGAATCCTCTGAAGCCCCTCTTTTTATAAGACGTCAACATATTTTTCTCTCTTACTTTACTAAAATATCTGCTCATCCAACTAATCCTGTTTTCAGACTAATCGATACCTCACAACCATCTGCTGACAATAGACCAAGTACAATACTTTCTACCTCCCAAACATTACGTCCCTTATTAGAAAACATCGACCTGTCACTCACAAATCCTACTTGCATACCCAATCTCCCACCCTGGACCATAAAACTGCCCAAGATCAATACCAGCCTCTTTAACGGCAACAAAAAAGATACTCCTAGTTCCAATCTAAGACTGGCGTTCTTAGAACTAATACACACTAACAGCTACGACAAAGTCCTCTTCATAGATGCTTCGAAAGACGAGGAGACTGCTGGCTACGCCGTTGTTTCCCAAGGTTCCACCAAAGCAACAAGTCGTCTATCTTCCAACTGCAGCATACATACTGCTGATCTAATTGTTCAGGAAATAGTTCAGGAAATACATGAAACATGTCATCACCTTGCAGAGAAACTTATTTAAATGACCATTATCTGGACTCCATCCAGCAGCAAAAGAAGCATGTTCTTCCAATTCACCTCCTCAAGCTATTCAACTGTGCACTGATCTAAGACGTACCATCAAAGAAAGAATGTACCATACTTGGCAAAGCCGCTGGGATAGATCAACTTCAAAACTGCGCCACATTCAAGCCACTATTCACTCTCCCAAATTTCCTTCAATGAGCCGAAAAGATAGAATCATAATAAGAAGACTTCGGATTGGACACTCTCGTTTGACTCATGGATATCTCATGGCCTCAACAGCCCCTCCTGTAGAACTGTAGAACACATTCTTATTGACTGTTACCTCCACCGTTACGCCCGCCGCCTCCACAACCTAAATGGAAACCTGAAAGACATCCTTGGATCACCAAATCTATTTGGTGCTGTGATAAACTTTTTAAAAGACTGTCACCTATACAATTTAATTTAATGTAATACGTTATTGTTTTGTAATTAGTTCCCGTGTCAATGACCTCTGCTGTCGAGACACGTTAATCATAAAAAAAAATTACGTCTTATCTTTGTATAAAATGTAAACTCAATCAAAGTAAACAGTTTAATAGTGATAGAGAACTTCCAAGATTTATTTATTCATCGATAACTTTAAATTGTTGATCTGCTAATTATTTAATAAAAAGTGGAAATTAAGTTCAAACGCATACTTGTTTATTATTCTTAGTAAGATGGACTTCCACAAAGTAAGGGTTAGTACAATGAATTTGATTTATGATTAAATTAAATTTCATATACTTTTTTAAATAATTAGTTTTTTTATTATTTGTTAACGTGGGAAGCTTGTTCATTACTACACTCTTTATCTTGCTAGTCAAATGTATACAAAAAACTACTTCAATGTAATATTGTAACCAAACTTTTTGTTTTAGTTCCACCTGGCGGAGGCCAATGCAAGATTTGTTTCAAAATTCTCAAGAACAAAGGAAGTCTTTACACCCACATAAAATACGTATGCGGAAAAGAAAAGAGATTCCAATGTCCATACTGCCCATTAAAAACCAAAATTAAGTACGACATGAAAAAACACGTCAATAGATTACATACCGTCTTCTACGACAAATTCTTGACAATGTTTGATCAATTATATTGTGAATTTTAATGTTTGTTATTAATAATATGTAGAAGATGTTGGATAAATACTAAATATCTAAAACCAAAAATTATTTGATACACTTCTAACCCACTGGATACCTGATTTATATTGATTTTTAATTTTTTTTATTCGGACCATCCATAACAACTACTTATCTGCATTTCTCTCCCCATTCTACAATGCTTTTCAATAATAAACTCATCTATAACATTCTTACTAACCTAGCAAATAATACTGCTTTATTCCTAGAAATCATGTTGACCACAGGTATATTTCCCAATCCTCCCAACCTTAAACTTCATAAATCCCCAATGAAATAACTTTCTCTTGTTTACTAGTCTGTTGTAGATGATATAGATCATCTTAATTTTCACTCATGTATCCAGTCATTTGAACCTAGTTTATTTTGGTTTTCTTTGTGGAAATCAATAGAAGCATTAAATTACTGGTTGATTGCACTGATGTTGCTGATGAATATGTACCAAAATACTGCAATAATATCTTGGAATTGGATGCTGAATTAACTAGTTTTTAACAACAATTCTGATATTCTTTTTTCTACTGAAGAATCAAGGTTTTCACTTTTTTGATAGATATTAGAGCCAGATATTATTATGGAGGTGATTTTACATCTTCAGCCAATATTTTTTATTGGGTTTGAATATGTTTAACGTTTTTAATAACTATTTAATGATTTTTAAACTGTATCGTGTCTTCTAATATCGAGAACAATTCTCTATTTTAATATTTGTACTCAGCTACTTTTCATTTCACTTAGTTAAGTAAGTCGACTTTTATTTTTAAGAATGGTAGAAGAATTTGTATTTTGCTCTTTCTTTCTAATAGAATTTCCTAATGAATCTCCAAAAATTAACAAAAAGTTTTATCTACCTTGGAGAGCGTCACAAACAGTGAAGCACTGCCAAGTAACTGTAGCTGAACCGGCACAACGTCACAAGGTTATCCTTGAATGGGTACCAGGACACACAGGGATCCTTGGAAATGAAAAAGCTGACCTCCTAACCAAGGAAGCTTCAGAAGAAACCCTGGTCGGACCTCTCCCCACATGTGGGGTCTCATACCGACATGTAAAGGGATTAATACAGGAACGGTTAAGGGAACAACATAAGAAACTCTGGATGGAACTGCCTGGACTCAGGTAATCCAGATTATTTATAACAGGTCCATCCAGGAAGAAAACTACAGAACTACTCAGCCTAAGTAGAACCCAACTAAGAAAGGCAGTGAGACTGCTTACAGGACACTGCTATCTCCGTAAACACATGAACATAATGGGACTTGCCGAGGAACCGTTATGCAGAAAATGTGGTGAGGGAGATAAAACTCTTCACGTAATATGTCACTGTCTTAATCTTAAGTGGCTTAGACAGAGATACTTTGGCATTCAGTTTCTTGAGCCAGAGAAAATCGTGAAAGCGAATATCAGGGACATTCTAGAATATATGTAGGAAACGAACCTGGTATGATCACAAGAGCTTCAGTACATACACAAAACGCACCCAGAAGAATAGAATAGACCTTGGCTATTATCCTAACTATTCTATAATGGATGTACACGGCAATAGTGATGCCAGTAATCACATTTGGGGCAGTGGCTTGGGACACAAGAGTTTAGAGTTCTAGGGGAAAACCTCTCGAAGATTCAGAGACTAGCCTGTTCATGTATCACTGGAGCAATTGGAACTTGCCCCACTGTTGCAATGAAAGTGAATCTAAACTTGACCCCACTGCACATTGAGCTAAAAAATGTAAAGAAGAAAACAAAATAGATAATAGAGGAAATAGAGAAGGACTATAAGAGAAAAACTTCGATCACTTCAATTTGATCTAACTTGGAAAATGCCGCAAGATGATATGCCAAAGATATTCAACTTTGTTAGTAAATTTATCACAAAAACAAAGACACCATAGAAAATCAAAATGCTATAAAGTGGTAAGCGGACGGTTCCAAGATAGAAGGGGAAACTGGAATAGGAGTGTTTGGAGAGCCAAGTACTCAGAAAGCACTGAGCTTACATACAATCAGATCGAAGATGGTTTGGGAATGCCTAGGCAAGCTAAACCAAACGCGGTGACCCTCATATGGGTCCCAGGACACATAGATATAGAAGGTAAAGAAACAGCACATAAGCTGGCAAAAATGGAGTCGAAGTCCTACATCAGAACCATCTTGTAGGATCAGCAGTAATGTAATCTTAGAAAAACTAAGAAAATAAATGGAGAAGGAAAAATCCAAGTACTGGAATCAGCTGGAAGGACTGAGATACGCTAAGATAATTCTGAGGATCTATTACCAGAAGAAATCTTTTAGCTACTTCAACCTTAGTAAAAAGAGGCTCCGGATTTTAACTGGAATATTAACCGGGCATTGCCGGTTAAGAAGTCACATGAAGAAACTAGGGTTAGAAGATGAATTAAAGTGCAGATTTTGTGAGAAAGAAGAATACACATACTCTTGAAAGGCTCTGCCTTGCAAAATTGTAGGGCCAGCTACCTAGGAGCACACGAAACAGAAGAGGAGGATCTATCTGATTGGAAACCCTACGTTGTTGTGGTTTAGGGTGAATTACCAGCTTTTTGTTTCTTATATCTGTTTATATAATTGTAATACCCTAAAAAATATGTTGCTACTCCGCTGTCACCAGATGTAATGGGCTAACAAGATAAAAATGTAATACTCTGTCCCCAGATGTAATAACCGTTTAATCACAGTTATAGGCGGATATACTTTTAGAACAAATATTAAAACTTAACGACTTTGATAACCTTGAAGGACCTAACTCCTATTTCATCTTTTAGCCGAGCGGTACCTAAAGGTTGAAAGACAAGTGAGATTTGGCCTTGGCAGTATTTGTTGACGGTGACGCAGAATAAGAAGTTGCTAGCGAAGCTTACCAGGATACAGAGACTGTCCTATATATGTGTCTGCAGTGGCTACAGAACAATTTCCGCAGAAGGTGCAGGAGTAATTGCAGGAATACCACCAATTGAGCTACTCATCAAAGAGAGACTAGAAACCCGCCAAGGAACACCAAGCACAGATGCCAAGACAAACACCATGATGTTATGGCAAGAGAGGTGGAGAGCAGGCACCTTTGGGCGATGGACCCATCGATTGATACCTGAAATAAAACCCTGGATAGACAGACCTTACGGGGAGGTTGACTATTACCTAACCCAAGCTTTATCCGGACATGGCTGTTTTCGCAAATACCTCTACGATCGCAGGAGGGCAGAGACGGAAAAATGCACCTATTGCGGCTAAACAGACGACGCAGAACACACCTTATTCGGATACCCTCGGTGGGAAGAAACCAGAAACCAATACAGGTTATCAACTGGGCGGGACTTTAATGCAGAAAACATGATGGAGGGATTGATGACTTCTGAAAATACATGGAAAGATTCCTATAATGTAGTAAGACATATTATAGAAAGCAAGGAGAGAGAAAGCAGATAGGAGCACATAGAATTAAGACCGCCTTCACACTGAAGGAATGCTAACGCGGTACCAGTGTGAATGTGCGAAGAAAGAGGAGAGGTTTTAGTCGGTAAGAATCCGGCACTCCGGAAAGACCGGAGTCTTATGCAAGATTTCCTCTCCTCTGACAAAAAAAAAGTATTTGTTGACGGAAGGTCTTATTTAGCCAGAGTGAAGGAGCTGGAAGGGATGCTTCGAAGGGCTCTGAAAAGGGGTTGAATTTACAGAACATAAACAAAATTTGAGGAGTGTCCAGCTGCTTTATTGCAATACTTTATTCATGTGAATTCTTACAATTCTTTTTTTTGTAACAGCTAAATTAACTACAAAACAAAACGAAAGAAAATATAGCGTTTGGTCTGATGGGCCCTAACATTAACATTAACAATCCCAAAACAGCACTAATAATTTTTTTAGTTATTGGTGCCAGTGGAGCAACCAATTATGTATAAAATGATATCAAATTTATATGGTGTAGTTTTGTGGTTTCTTCTAAAATGGGATGAAAACACCTTAGCGGATTAATGTATACCTAATAATTATAACAGAAATGCATCATTTTGAGTACATTTTACTACAACATAAATGTTTAACTAAAATGGGTTCAACTCAGAACTACAGTTGCACTATGCATCTACAACAAGGCGTTAATAATTTCTCCTGCAAGGTACTTTTACTCTTAATACATTGCAAAACGTTGAGAAATTTCCTTTCATTTCCTAGCATGTGCGTTCATCTCCTATTATACATATTTATCTGTAGATCTGTAATGTATCTCTAACAATAGATATCATAAAATTTAATATTTTTAAAACTTTTCGTATTTATTATCTATTTTTTTTGTAGATCAAAAACTAAGGATATACACTTGTAACAATTGTAATAAGACGTACCACCATCAGGCTTCGTTGTATAACCATACAAAATACACTTGCGGACAAGGACCTAAGTTATTTTGTCCTTATTGTGTGCTATCTACAAAATATACTCAAACGATGCAGCAACATCTCAAGGTCAAGCATGGTTTGACGGTAAATAGAGCCGAGTTGAAATGTTTGATGAAAGAAAAACGATAAAATTATTTATTTGTACATAAATTTATAATTGTTTTCTTTTAATTTTGTTATTATTTAAATGTATAAGTACCGAATTTTGGTCAGTTAAAATGCAATGGGTAATACTTGGACAAATGCGCTTAGGTATAATAAATTTAAAAAAATGGGTAGGTATCTGAATATTGATAACCTTACAATAAAAAATTACATTTTCTCGGATTTGTCATCTATTGTAAAATTTTATCTTGTTTTTGTCTTTAATTTTATTTATATACAAAACGTTCTCAGGCAACTAATAGTTTTATTTAATTTATTTAAAGTATCTGTAATGAATTTTAAGGTACATTATTATGTATAATTTAGATATCGAAATACAGTGTTTGTACATAAATGAGTGTTCATTTTAATTCGAATTCTGAAAAACTACATACCTGCTAATAAAAAGTACCTATCCGATCCCAAAACCTATCATAATAAAATTTTCATGCCTAGTCATTTTCACTTTCTACTGTCTGTTGGAACAAACAAATTAATTAATTAATAAATTTTTCAATAACATTATTTAGAAACAATGAACTAATTATATAAAGTTGCAACATTATTACTCCTCAAAAGAGATCCTGGCTAAGAGACACTCTCCAGGTGGTGGTTCGACTCCAAGTTAATGCTCACTATAGGAAGGATTGTGATGTATAAGTAAAAAGGGCGCCACTATCTTTTGAACGCTAACGATTAAGTAAACAAACTACACAAAACTAAGGTGAAAAAGATAGAAACACCTTGTAATTACTTTAATTAAACAAATAAAGAAGCTACTTGAAATAAAATACCGACCACGCTACACCCTTAAGACTTATAGTCTAAGGTATACAAATGAAACTGTTTGTTAAAACTATTGTTTATTTATTGAAAATATAAGTGCTTGCTGATAATGAACTGTGAACTGGAGTTGTAAAAAGAGGACTTAACTTTGAGTTTCTGTGCTGTCTAGAAGGGCGGCTTCAGCTTCTTTGTGGAGAGATAAAAGTTTCTGTAGTGGTTCTGGCTGCTCAGGATATAAAAGTATTCTCAGCTCAGAAGTGGTTTGAAGGACTGTCTACACATAAGCGGTAACTGGGCTCTAAATTTAGGTATCTTGACTGTAACTGTAGCTTGGTTCCAACTTGGAGGTATTTTCACTCCAACTTAGGGATGTCAGGCTCCCACTTAGGGGGTTGTATCTTTCTTGGACGATTATTGAAGCCACGTGTTCGAAAGCACGCTTCGACAACCAATTTCACAAGATGATTGCTTGAGTGTTCGTTCAAACTCTTCAGACGAGAGTTTCAGTTGGAAGGGGCATAAAATTAAATAGGCTAGCTCAAGACGGAATTTGTGTTTTATGTCATTTGTCAGAAGGGATGCGTTCTTTATTTGGCCTCGTTCAAACAGATAAATAGTTAGCGTCTACAAGGGGTGTCTTGTTTACAGTAGCATTTACAGTGAATAGGGTCGGTTTTAATGGTAATAATAGCGGTATCGTTTACGGTCGATAATAGTGCACGGTGACATGACGATAGACATGTTACAAAGTGTGGAAACCACTTACAGAATGAAATTATTTGTGGGGCTAGTTTAGAAGATTATAAAAAACGCTTTTTAAAGTCTGGCATCGTCCATGATCTATATTTTTAATGAAACACCCTGTAAATTTTTAAGATTTTAAAAGTTCCTTAACAATAAGATCTCAACAAACTATACCATATAGGGTCTATTATGAATTGTACAGGGTGAAATTTTGAAATTATTTATAATTTTGTTCAAGATAGTAGATACATAAAATTGTGAAGATAATAATGTTTCACACTTTAAATAATGGTTTTATTTTTAATTAGCTAAATGCAGACCCCAAATTTCTTCAGTAAGTATCAATATTTTGGATTTTGTTAACATTTTTTGTCACGAATGGATTAAAATTTAAAGATAACTATGCCAATATAATTAAACTAAATGGGTAAATAATGTCTATCAGTTGTTGATATGTTAACATTAAAATATCGTAGTTGTCAATTCTTAATAAAAAAAAAATATCTTGGGAAGTAATAATGAAATATTTAACTGATACTCACCGGATTGAAATTTTAATGATGATTGGTTACGGCGATAATTGCATAAGTCAAGTTGAAGTGGCAAACTTATTTAATCAGAGGTATCCTCAGTTGGCTAATATTTCACAAGCTACTGTGTCTAATATGCATGCACAATTCAGAGAACTTGGACATGTCAAACCATTAAAAAGAAAACCTTATGCTAAGTATCGTGGAGAATCCAACGTAAAGTTCAAGTCAAATTTTTCGTCAAAATAATGTGTCACAACTGTCCTAAAGTGTTTCCATAAAGAAAAACTTCATCCATGTAAATTTACTTTTGTGCAAAAACTAATAGAAAACGATCCAGATCGTAGAATGGATTTCTGCGAAAGAATTATGAATAAATTGAACAGAAAGGAAATAGCTCTTGGTACAATTATTTTTTCCGATGAATCAAAATTATTTCAAAATTTCCCCATGTACGATTATTCATAATAGACCCTACTTGGTAGATATAGTTCGTTGAGACCGTATTGTTAAAATCGTAAAAACATACAGGGTGTTTCATAAAATATATAGATCATGAACGATGCCAGACTTTCGTATATCACCCTGTTCATTTCAAGAGAGCTCTTTTTCGGATGGAGAAATGTCAACACGTCAAATTTTTATAATAATAAAATTTGACATTATGTTTACTTGTCATGACAACGTTTTTTAAAATTTGTCACAGCTCTGATGATTTATGCAAACCTCTTTTATTTTTATAATTTTAAGCTTCTTTTATTGCCTATTAAAAAAATAGAATAGGTACATCACGCATCATAAAAATGTCTTTGCTTGTCTTGGAGGTCTCGCATTCTTCAAACAAGCCTCCTCGTCTGCAATGATACATTTTGATGACTTGTAATGTAATTTACTATTTCATGTTATCTACTTTTTTTGTCGCCATTTATATTTTCTTAAGGAGTTCCTTCACCCTAACCCACAATAGATCCTATAGGTCGCAGTGTAATTATCACCTCTAACTCATATAAAAATACATACAACCCATTCTTTTTTGTTCTGTTATTTTTTGGAGTGTCAGTAAGAATAGCTTAGTTTTAAATGCGTTTTTTATCAACTGCAAAATCACCATCACTTGTCTGCATATCTGGTTCATTAAATATTTACGATATCACTTCTGTTGATGTGGTACCACCCGAAGATTTTCGTTTAATTATTTTATTTATTTAATTTGTGTTCTCCTGCTGTCATAAAAAATGTTGAATATAATCATTCCTGACCTGTTATTACTAGCCCCGTGATGTGTTAATTATAGTCCCAAAAGTACAATTTCATATTTGAGTAACGTAATAAAATATGTATCAAATATGAAACATTGTTTAGTACCTATAATATGCTACTAAGACAACAAAATGTAATGTAATCCTTAAAGATTATAATTCTAATCAAGAAATACACTTTTACAGTACTAGTGAATTTAAAACGAGTACTGTAAAAGTTTACCGTAGGTGTGACATTCATTTTATTTCATCTGCACCCTAAAACATAAAAGAACAATGAAAAATTATAATATTAATATTTTTATCAGCGTTTCCTATTTTTAAAAGTTGCATTCAATGCCAAGATATCTGCATAGAAGCATAATATTATTGTTATAAATATGTAATATGATACTGTTATTAAATTAACCGTAAAGTTTTTTTAGAAAAGTTATTTTTTAAGTGATCTTAATGCTTCGGCACACCATCTTTGCAAATATTACATATTGTCATTAACTGTGACATTAATTGTATATATTTTATACCCCTATTTCACTTAACCACAGTTTCATAATTTATCCTATAAGAAATTCCCTTTAACTAGATTTTCATATTAGTTATTGTACAATAACATGTATTATTTTTGTTTTAGAATATCGTTGTCAGAATTGTCATAAAACCTATAAGAAGAAGCATTCTTTAAATCGTCATTTAAGAATTGAGTGTCTAAGAATGCCTAGATTTGCATGTCAATATTGCAACTTCCAAACTAAGTACAGTTATTCTTTAAATCACCATATACTAAGGAAACACGAAAAAGAAGCTTACAATTTAAATAATTCATAATATAAGTCTATTTATGTATAATGATAGGTAATAAATAATGTTTTGGCGTTATCACGTTGTTAGTTATTTTTAATTTTAGCTGAAATACAAATTGCAATATTTAAAAAAATTCAGATATTAAAGTATGTCCAGGTTCCGAATCTATTTATATTTTTACTTGCTCAAACTTTACCTATTTCTGGTCGACTATTGTCTTTTGCTACTCCTTATTAATATTTGATGAATTATATCCACCTAAATTATATAACTCATTCTATGGAATGAGTAGCTCAATAAGCGACAACGCCGCACGTCTGAATGATACCACGCCCAGAAGCGGTTTTACTATGAAATTTGATACAGTCTCTAATTATTTCAAGCATTGTTGCCAAACCAATTGCAACGAGATTTTGAAATTATATTGGTGTTTTTGGCGAAATGATAGGTAATATTGAGTGAGATTTGGTGATAGAAATGGTTCGTCATTGCCAAGTGTGTAAAAATCCGGACCATTTAAGTCCCAATATTTCTTTTTACTAGCAAGTTAAAATATTTGTTTTTGTACAATAATTTCATCCAGTGACGTAGCGATGACGATTTTGATATCAAAATAAACAGGTATGTTAATTATTCCGTTAGCTGGCGATCCCTAATTGGTTTTAAACTTTGGTCATTTCTGTGTTTAATAAATAAATTTGTTAGTTTAGTAGAAATATTTGTTTTTAAAAAACAAGTTTCTATTATCCTGAACGTTACTTGTATACTTGTAGTTTTTTAATTCTTTCTGAGTGATAAGAACAAAGTTTATCCAACCTTGAAGCTGAAATACGTTGATTATTTAGCTCGTTAAGTCGCACTAAATTAAAATAATGCCAAGAATAAAAAACAACAAACGTTCGAACTAATCATCCACTTTTAATTTAAAAATAAGCTGTCATTGTATTATTTAATTAAACGTAGAAGAAACTTGACCAAAAACATATCATCAAGTAAATTCTAGGTTATAACCTCGGTAGGTGAAGGTACCATTGAAGCAAAGGTAGAAAGAGGATGTCCACAAAGGGGAGTACTATCTCCGCTGCTGTGAGAAACCTTGTTAGACAACTTACTCAGGAAAGAGTTTTACTGTCTCGGATTTGCAGATGATTTGCCAGCTTAGTTTCAGGGCTCGCGCAGGAGGCTCTGGCGTGAAGATGGGGGCCTATCAGTCAAAAGTCAATAGCCTTCACCAAGAAAATATCTTTGCAAGGCTTAAAACCACCAGGAATCAAGGAAATAGAGATTACATTTCTAAACCAGGCTCCAAAGCAATTGTGGGTACAGGAGCTGGAGTATCCGGCTCAAAGCCAAGGATAAAAGTAGAGTCCAACGTAAATCAATCTGACAGTTAAGTGGCCTTAGTAGCACTCAATTCGGTACAGGTCATATGAAAGCAGGTAGGGAACTGTGTGTAAGCTTTCAATGAGGTGAGAAGCTGCTATAAGCTAACACTTGTCTGGGTAATGGTGCACAATGAGAAGGCTGATAAATGCGTCCGGGAAGGTACAAACACTTAAAAAACAGCCATCAACGAATGGGTGCCAATAAAGTCTCTGGAATGGTGGGAAGGTACAGCTACAGAGAGAGAGGAAGGGGAAGAACCACAAATAACCATCGCTTTTAAAAGTACAGTAAACCTGTCAACAACGGCCACTAAAAATGAAAGAACTATTGGCCGTTATATAAAGGTAGCCGCTATTGTCAAGTATTGCAGTCGACATATAAAAAATATTTGGATTTTTGTTTATTTTATCAATTAAAGCAAATATAATTCTATACATAAACGGAAAACTACATAAAACTACTTTAATGTATGTATTACATAATACAAAACATAAAACTACATACATACTATACTAGGAAAAGAAACAGATATCAAGCTTTTTTAAAGTAGGTATCAATTTTTGTTTTTTTTACATTTTTTAGCTTTGATTTAAGAACCTCAGTTTCACATTTAAGTAAAATTCGTAACATATCCCTAAATATTTCACCATTATTTTTGCACAATAACAATTTTCCACGTCCCTCAATTTTTCACACACTTCACTCATATTAAATAAAGTGGAGTTTCACATTCGTCCACATCACTATTTTCAGAATTGTCTTTTTCATCATTTTCGCACAGTTCTTCAATAATGTCCGTAATACTGAAGTTAGGGCTCTCTGTAGGTATATCATCGTCAAAGGAAACAAATTCATCCAAATGTAAAATTTCGTTACGGACTGTAGGAAACAGATGGGCAAGGGGTATATTATCCTCATCATCAAAATGTGGATCTTCTTGGATAATATCGAAGAAGCTGTAATCCACATAAGTGCATTGGATAAATTTATGTTTTTTTCGCAATCATAGAAATCACATCCACTGTCTATAAACTTCTAATGAAAAAAATTCGGTAAATCAATTTGAAATTCTGAATTATTCCTTGATCTAAGGGCTGGCAATGTGATGTGGTGTTGGATGGCAGGAAGATTATTTTAATATTTTCAAACGGAACTTTAGGATGTGACGTGGCATTATCCAGCAATCTATTCTGTTTTTTCATTATATTGTCAAATTTATGCAGCCATCTTGTCATAATTTCTGTTGTCATCCAAGCCTTTTTGTTATAAACTCATTCTAAGGGTAATTTATCAACATGGCTACTACTTAAAACAGCGGGGATTTTTACTTTTTCCATTTACTAATGGATCTTCTTTCTCACCTTCCCAATTTGCACATAGCAAAATAGTCAAACGTTGTTTTGCTGCCTTCTTCCCTGCAAATTTTTCATTTTTTAATGCAAATGTCTTGTTAGGCATGGCTCGGTAATATAGTCCTGTTTCGTCAGCATTGTATACATCTCGTGGAAAATAACTCCTTAATGTCAATGGTAACTTGGTTTTCCAATTCTCTATGTCGTCCAAATTAACCTCTGCAGACTCACCACAAATTGATTTAAACGTTATATTATGACGCTTGCAGAAACTTTTTAACCATCCATTTGATGCTGCAAGATGTTCCATCTTCAAACTGCTTGCTGCCTCGAGTGCTTATTAACAGGTAAATTTCTATGAAATGGGCTTTAAAAATTTGGGATTATTTGGCCGCGGCCGCAACACAAAGGTGTACGTAAATACCATGGGAATTTCCGTATAATCGGTTTGAAATCGGTCGTTAGCACAGGTGGCCGCTTTTGACAGGTGACCGTTGACACAGGTTTTACTGTATGAATAATATAGGGGGAGGTTTTAAATCATAAACCAAACTTATTTTTTTAAGAGCTTTAGAGTCAAATCCTACAACAGGTAGATTTTTATTTTTAATTTGTGATTTTTAACATGTATAGGTATCATTGTTATCCACATGTTATAACATGTATATGTTATCCACCTTGGCGTGGAGAAAAAACAAATTGGAAAGGATTGTTGTGGATTTCGTGTTAATTTTGGTGATTAAAATAAGTTTTTTTGTTTTTTTGTAGGTAAATTTGAATGCCAATTCTGTGGAAAAAAATACATGGTAAAAAGATCACTTTGGAGACACAACAAACTGAACTGCGATACTCTTAAGGCGTATCCTTGTTTAATTCCCACTTGCGACTACAGAGCTACTAGGCGTTACATGATACGCCAACATATGAACTTAAGACATCAAATTTACGAGTACAAATGAATTCGATCAAAAATTGTAGTAATTATTGACATTTTAGGAAGCTTCTTTAACCCAATTGATGTAATGATTACATAGAATTGTTTTCTTGTACTACATAGATAATTCCTTTTAAAATGTAATTTAATTTTAGGTATGCTAATGTTTCCATGCAACACCTGCGGTAGAGTATATAAGGCGAAAAGGTCCTTATGGAGACACAATAAGTTCGAGTGCCAAAAACCGCCTCAATTCAATTGTCCGGCATGTCCCTACAAGGGGAAACAAAAAGCTACTGTTATATCCCACATCATGAATCGACATCCGGAAATTAGATTTTCCCAATTAGAAGAAATTAAATAAACGTTTCTAGGGTAGTTTTAACTAATTATTGGATGGTATAAGTATTTGTATATATAAATGATTTACTGGGAAAATAGTCAATCTATTAATTTTAATATTTTCAATCAATAATACATTCAATAATTTTATATAAGGACCAAAAAAGATTAGGGTAACAGGTAAATATTGTAAAATTGATTGTGTTAACCTCTACTTTTTGGAAGTTCATCTTACTAAGAACAATAAATGACTGAACAGTTAAACTAAACTTCCACTATTTATTCGAAAAATTCGCTTTAAAATTCAATTACAGCTGTTTCGCTATAACTAGCATCGTCAGATTGACATATTGAAATTACATTTTGTTTGTTTGTAACTAGGTACTTGATGTTGATAAGGAGGTAAGGCTAGACCAAGTATGTCTTATAACTTCCTTACTTGGTATATTCCTTTTTAATACTGTTTTATTGTTTATCTCTTTTTTAAAGTCCATAATTCTTGTCTGGAAATCATATCAAAAGTTCTTGAATGAAGTTCTTGAATGATGTGTTGATAGTTTTTAGCTTTCGTATTACGAAGCACACTTCTATCAGATTCGTCCAAGCCCTTTAGCTCTTTTTTATGCCAAGTTTAACTTTTAACGAAAAGTTGTTAGCAAAGTTTAAAGACACTGACAACTCCCCCCAATTTTAATACTAGTTTTTACAAGGTTCTTAGATCCATTCGGTTTAAAAATTATAGGAGTAACAAATCATTGCAAACGATATAGATTTGTAACTTCCTCCAAGCCAACCTCTCAATGTGTATATTGATAACCAATATAATAAAACCAGTCTGAAGTTTTATTTATTGCATCTACATTGAGACAGGTTAGTTTTAAAATTCTCAGATTGAATTAACAGCAAAAGATAGGGGGAAAACGAGCAATCGTGGTGAAACAGACAAAATATTTACCTGTTGATTTTACATTCTAATACGTAAACCATCCTGTATTTAGTTATTTTATACCGGGTGAGTTAATAGAAATATCTGTGTGCCATATCAGAAAATCTATTTTAATTAATACATATTTGAATGAGTTTTTTTTTCCTTTTTAGTCTTATTTTAGTCTTTTAACAAATAAAAATAATGTTATTTTTAGTTTTTACTTTTTACTTAGTAATATTTGGTCAATAAGTCTCCGGTGTGACAATGAAAATACAACTTTTCAATAAAAATTCAACTTAATTCAATTGATTGTACTAACCCTTACTTTTTGAAAGTCCATCTTATTAGGAATAATAAAAAACTCTTCGTTTCCACTATTTATTTAAAAAATTGCTTTTTTAACCTTAATGACAGCCGTTTCGCTAGACTTAGCATCGTCAGATTGACATATTGAAGTTACATTTTGTTTGTTTGTAGCTAGGTACCTGATGTTTATTAGGTAGTTATAAGACTAGACCAAGTATGGAAGTAGTAAGACTAACAATATTAAATAATTAAATATGTTATGAGCCCTACGGGATTGAAATAAAAAAGACATCTAGCAGATCCACAATTTAAAGTTATTAATGAACAAATAAATCTGGGAAGTTCTCCACTTTTAAAGTGTTTGCTTTGATTGAGTCTTCATTTTATACATAGATAAGACGTAATTGTAATACAAGTATATTAAGTTATTGTAAAGATCCTCATGATATAGTTTTTTCCTGGTTTTTCTATATCATTGCACAGTTATACTGATCCTAGAGGGAAGTACATCCAGGATAATCCCTTAGGGCTCATAATATCTAGGCTTTAATATTGTTATGTCTTACTACTTCCATACTTGGTCTAGTCTTATAACTACCTAATAAACATCAGGTACCTAGCTACAAACAAACAAAATGTAACTTCAATATGTCAACCTGACGATGCTAAGTCTAGCGAAACGGCTGTCATTAAGGTTAAAAAAGCAATTTTTTAAATAAATAGTGGAAACGAAGAGTTTTTTATTATTCCTAATAAGATGGACTTCCAAAAAAAAGGGTTAGTACAATCAATTGAATTAAGTTGAATTTTTATTGAAAAGTTGTATTTTCATTGTCACACCGGAGACTTATTGACCAAATATTACTAAGTAAAAAGTAAAAACTAAAAATAACATTATTTTTATTTGTTAAAAGACTAAAATAAGACTAAAAAGGAAAAAAAAACTCTAGCGAAACGACTGTCATTAAGGTTAAAAAAGCAATTTTTTAAATAAATATTGGAAGTTTTGTTAAAACGAAGAGTTTTCTATTATTCCTAATAAACTTAATTTATTAATGTAGTTTATTTCTAAGCTTATACAATCGGTCCACTACCTCTCTAACTTTTTAATACTATTTTTGTAAAAGGATGTTCCTTTGCCCTAAAAATTGGCTTCAATTTCAACATCGGATGGAAATTTTTTTCCAGTGGGTCATCTTTTGAATTCTGCGCAGAGCCAAATCTGGAAAATACGATAGAAGCGGCTGCAATTCAAAACCTAATTTTTGCATTTTAGCCATCATTTTCTTTGACTTGTGAAACAATATCAGTAGAGGTGCATCAAACCACCTTCTTGAGTTTTTTAACCAGTAGTTCTGTCGTCTACCAACTGATCTTCTACCCTGAATCTTTCAGTTGCAGTTGGATCGGAGGTCCAAATTCCAATTAGTCACAGAATATAATACTGTGCGAATCTCAAAATACACTACCTACCCAGCCGATTTTTGAGTATTTGGATGCTTCGGACAACTTTTACCCTCTGCAATATTACCTCACAACCAATTAGATTCTGGAATAGTAATTCCATGTTTCATCCATTGTGGTGAACGGTTGCAAAAACTTCAACTTATTGCGCGTAAACAAAACATTGAGTCATCTTCTTCTGCTTCTTTGTTTACACTCTGATAAACATGAAACTCAGTTAGAACATAGCTTTTTTAAACCCTCTGGAACTCTATTTTATGATTTCTTTTGATAATTTTCAGTGTTACTGTCAATATTTTACGGAATGACTGTTTCATTTGGGTGTCCAGAGCGTTCAGAATTGTAATGTGTGGTTAAAAATATACCGTTGGCTTTTGCTACCATATATCAATCAGAGCTTTATACTCCATTGTGTAAGTTCCGAACATTTCAAGGGGCCATTAAGGGGACAGGGTCGGCTTGAGAATGAGATTAAATAGAATTTTAAATGAAACGTACTAATTGAATAAAGAATAATATTTTATTGACAAATGGTTAATAAGTACAAAAAAACGAGTTTAATAAAATTTAAGCATAATATCATGTACAAATTTTCTTACAAAATTATTTTTTTTACTTTTGCTACTTACTTATGCCAACTAACTTTTAATTAAGGTCGATTTCACTATCACTATCGTTGTCTAAACTTATTATTAATGGCTGAATATTAGTATTCATAGACACGTAAGCATTTTCCACCCTTATAACATGCTGTATGGAGTTTTTCAACTATCATTAATATCATTGACTACACTTTTTGTTAATTCCACTACAGATGTATTTAATGTTGGGGAAGTATTTTTTCTTCGCACATTCGATTTTAATATTCTTTATTTATTTTAAAATCTTTCAATACTTCAAAGAGGTCTCGCTTTGTGTAAGTCTCTTCAAAGTATATATTATTATTATAAAATCTTTAATTTCTGCTTTAGTACCTACTATTAGAACTAGGCATCTTAATTACTTGATGACTGTGGTAACTAGCATTCTCCATAACAATTACACTATTTATAGGAATATTTTTAAGAAGCCGTTAGGTACTCAAACTAATGTTCAAACAGTCAGTGTATTGGTGGTAATCCAGAGAAGAATCTGCTATATTTTTAGCTGACAGCAGTAGACAGTTCGGAACGAGGCCATTTTCTGAGCCTGCATGTGTGTCTCTACTACAGCATCGCCAGAGCTAAAATCTCATGATAGCAAAGACTGGTATACATCCTCTACTATTTCTTTAGCATCGGAACTTAAATGCTTTCCTCTAAAGGTGTTACTATCAGAATGGGCCCATAGCAGCCACTTTTTTGCGCTATATATGTCACAAAAAAAATTACTTGCTTATAGCAAAAATAGTAACGTAAGTTAACTCGTAAACAGCTTAATAAGAACTGAAATTATGACACTCTATTTCCTACTATGACACTCTTACATATCACTAACGTAGATATACTTACGAACAATTTCCGTAAAAACATAACCTTCAAAGTTGTGCATTTTCATAAATTTAAGAATACTTATCTAAAAATGGTAGTTTAAAAATTGATTCATATAATATTTAGCTTATATTATATTTAATTATGATACTTTATATATATATATTTGAATATATCTGAATGTAAAATTATAATAAAATAACTTATAATGTTGCCATTTGGAATTATTTCCTTAACATTTCACATTTCGACAACATAGAACATAAATTTTGACGCCACACTTTTCCTGTCCATATTTGATTCATTTACCAGGAGCAATAATATCCAAAATGTCATGAAAGTTTGACAGCCTTCCAAAAATATTGTTCGAACCGGTAACTAAGAGCGGTATTCATAGTCCGATCTTATATTTAAGACCGTCTTAAGTGCAGTCTTAAGACTCTCTTTAGATTCATAGTTATAACTTGAGGTAATCTTAAGATAGCGTCTTAAGTATTACCTTGATGAAGATCATCCTCAAATAAAACAATCTTGTATGACGTAAAATTCGTGCAAATAAGACCGCCTTTATCAAGTCATGTCAAATGAGCTCTTAAGGTGATCTTATTTGAAATCACTAGTTAAAAGACCATAATATTGAGGAACAGACAGATATTTCGATAGACATCATAAGTGTAAAAAAAGCAAAAGTGAAAAGTGCTTAAAAATTAAAATTCAAGCAAGAAAAATGGATATTGAAGCAATTATTAATATTGAAGAAATTGAGGACATCGAAGATTTAAAAATAATACGAGCTCCAAAACGTTATATCCGCGATGCAGAAGACCCATTTGAGTTTTACGAAGAATTGGAGTTTTAGATTTTCTAAAGAATCTATTTTGACGAAAATAAACAATCGTGGTCTACCTGTTTCTCCTGCTATATTTTAAATGCTCAGTTAGTATTCTATTATCTTCCCTTTCTATTTCAATTAGTCGTTTACAATACGTATGTTTGTACCTTTTAATTTTTTACAGTTTTTCAGAATCTCTAATTTTTTGTGGTAAGAGATAAATTCAATCTTTAAAGGACTAGTTCTATGTTTTCCTAGTTTATAATAATTATTTATATCTCTATATTCAATTTGGACGTTTAGTAGATTTTTAATTTTTTGTAGGATACTATCCAGTTCAGGAATATCAATGTCAAGTCCAAATATTAATATAATATTATTTTTTGTTGTTCTTTCTATATGCTCCAATTTTTCTAATACTTTACCATTGACTGCTTATGTTTCTTTCAACCTTTGTATTAAGTTTTCTATTTGTAGTAAAATGTTTGACTCGTTCGCGGCTAAATAATTTCTTATTTCGCTTTTTATTTTTTCAACTTCCTGTTTCACGTCTTTTCCTAGTTTATAAATTGCTTTTAAAACATCTTTTGTTTCTGTATCTGACGAAGGCATGATAATTTTCAGAAAATATTGAACGAAAGAAAACCGGACGAAATAAAACTGTCCTGCCACTGGTATCAAATAATTTCGACAAGGCATCGATTGGAATTTTTTTGGGCGATTAGTATATTTAGATAAGAACATTAAAAACTTTTTTAAGAATCCAAACAATTGTTGTTAGTAGCAATTACACAATTATTGTTGCAATATAAATATTTGTATAAATATGTAGTTTACTGTAACTGTTTCACTTTGATATCAAAATCCCCCCAAAAAACAAACTTTAACCAGTTAAAATAATTCACAAAACCGATAGGAACCCAAAAACGTCTATCATCGTTAAAAAGTATGAATTAGTATGATATGCACCTACATATTAATTATCATTATCATAGCATTTATATTTATTCAAAAGTTGTAAGAAAAAACTTTTCTCAGATGATGTGTAATGTTTACTTTTCCTGTAATTTGCTGTTGCCATTTTCTTAATATTCTTTTCCTTTTATTTTTTAAATATGTATAAAAGAGAAGACTTTCGTAAAACATGCAACACGACAAAAGGTACTGTATTGAAAAACCGTATGTATTGAGAAGGAGTATAATATCGCTCTCTCATTGGTTGTTCTAACGGAAATATTCCGAAAGTTTCCGAACGTAAATAAGTATTGTCTTAAGCACAGTCTTTACAAAGATAGCCGATACAAGACGAACCTAAATATTAAGATTAGCTTATTCATAAAGATCATCTTAAGTATGAACTATGAATTCGTAATGTCTTAAGACGATCTTCATTAAATAAGATGAGCTTCATCAAGGTGATCTTAAGCATTACCTTAAGAACGGACTATGATTACCGCCCTTAATGGTCTAAATCAGTACATATCACACATACAATCAGCAGTAAGAATATTTTTAAAATTTGCTAGTAACCATAAGACTAATTTGGATGGGAAATACAATATACTCTATACAAATATTAGTGTTTCTTGAATACTGTAATCATGCCTATCAAAGCTTTTATTTACTAGAGAAAAACATCATTTTATAATACTTTAAACAGAGTAGTTTTGTGGGCGTGCATGATTTGGACGGCCAATTTAAAATTCGACGCTGAAAAATAAAGTTACCTGTTTCTGCATACATTATTTGGACGCTGGGTCTAATTGAAATGTAAATGGAAAGTCAGGTAATAAAATTCTAGAAATTAAGTTTGATAAGATTTATTTGTCACTTAACCTACCCTAAACCTAACCAGCAGCAATGGTTTCTTCTTTACTTTTGGGCAGTTTCTGTTGAGCCATTCGCCATTCACTGTATTACGTATTAAATTAACGTCTTTAACAGTCATGTGGCTCAAGCAATCTACATTTTTTTTCAACGCACTATGTATGATTTTGGACGGCCTTCCGCAGTTCTTCTATTGCTGGCTGTTAAAACCTTCTATTTTTTACTTATAATTTGGTGAAATTTGTTTTCAATGTAAAACCGAAAGTTTTACTACTCCAAAATATGATAATGATATGGTACACATTCATTCAAATTTTAATACTTTGCCATCTAATTTTATCAATATAGTTTTTCTGTATTACACGAAAAATAGTTTCGACTAAAGGATAAAATCAATTATGCCCTTAAGTAGTAAAACCTGAGAATGCAATAAACAATCTAGATTAATACCAACGTGTAGAAAAACATCATGAAAAAGAAGCAAATGTACCACATGGTTGAACTTAAAAAATTTGAATTATATTTTGCATAATATATTAGAACTTATAACAGTAATTTATTTAAATCTGCAATTCTATTGAATATTTAGTTCATAGTTACGATAAGCATTATCGAATTATAATCTCTTAGTCAAAACTATTTTTCATGAAACGTACTATAGATAAATGCACAAAGTACTTCAGTTTGTTGATACACTGTATTATACTTATTTATTGCTAGTAATAAAAATTTATTAAACCCTTATAATGTCCTTTATTTATTTGGTTGAGAATTGCAGCTAACATCATACTTTTTGAGTCTTTAAATACAAGTAAATTGAAAATTTTTCAATCATTCATAACTCAAATATGGTAAATAAAATGTTGAATCTGGAACCGTTGGCGAAACTGATACCGAAAACCGTTTACACTACCACTACACCAACACACACTTTTAACTACCTGACGCGCATTTCGATAACCAAGTTATCTTCTTCAGAGACCGAAGAAATCTCTTTGTGAAACCACCTTTTTCCAGCGAGAACACAACGATATGAAATTCATTTCATTACCATTTATCCCTCAGTATACCAAAGGATTGAATACAATTTTCGGCACGGTGGGATTAGGTTTAGTTCATAAAACTAGTAGCACTCTGAGATAATTGTTAGGAAATCCGAAGGAGAAGAGAGAAGATCTGGAAAAAAGCGGTAAATATGAAATAAGTTGTAATGATTGTGATAAAAAGTATGTTGGGCAAACAAAAAGATCGGTTAAAACTAGATTTAAAGAACATTTAGCTCATCTAAAATATGGACGCATAGAAAAACCTAGTATTGCCGAACATGCTTTTACCAAATACCATTCTGTAAATGTAGATACTTTAAAATTGTTAAAAAATGTATCGAACAATAGATTATTGGATGCATTTGAAAGTATAGAAATTATTAAATTAAAAATAGATTAAATAAGGACAAAGGACCTATCCCAGATAGTCCACTTTATAGTTTATTATAAGAAAACTTATTGTAAAAATGTTATATACAGGGTGTCCCATAACTAATGGACAATATAAGAACTGTAGAACGGGGTGATAAAAATAAGTCGTTTGATACAAACATGCACTGGTAAAATGTTAATAGTAAGCGAGATATGGGGCGTTAAAGTTGACAAAATATTTTTGAAAATTCGTAATATTTAGAAAACAACTGAATGTATTGGTCTAAAAATTGGTACACTATGGTTTTTAATGGTAATAAGCATGATGTTGCCTTAATTTTTAATAATACTTCTAGATGGCGCTGGTTACATAGTTAAAATTTGATAGATCAGCGGTATTTTTTTTACCCCCTGTATAATGTGCATTTTATTACAAAATAATAAAAACTGCATCATTTTGAAACAAAAAAGGTATACTTGTTCAATTCCCATATTTTAAGTCGTTTTCAAGATATTGCTATTTTAATATTGCAGTGCATATCATTACACTGCAACTTAATTACTAGAATATTCTAGTCGTAAAAAATTTCAAAGATTGTACTCCAATTTAGGTGAAAGCGGCTCTTTTAGTAAGAAAAATTCTGGTGGACAACCTAAAATAATTACAGCAGATATGGTAGATGAAATTTTAACAAGAATTATAGAAAATCCTGAATTGAGTACTCAGCGCTTGCAGGCAGCCACTGGTGTAAGTAAATCAAGTGTGTCAAGAATTTTACATACAGAAAAATTGTACCCATATCATTTCACGCCTGTACAAAATTTATTACCCAATGACTTACCAAGGAGACTACAATTTTGTCAATCAATGCTCGGTAAGATCAATCAAGATCCAATATTTTTAAAAAAGGTACTGTTTACGGTCGAGGCTACATTCACACGCAGAGGAGTATTTAATTGAAGAAATAACCACTATTACGATTTTGCTAATCCTCATCAATACAAAGAAACTCATTTTCAGCATGAGTTTTCAATCAACATCTGGTGTGGAATCATTGGCGATAATTTCATTTGTCCATTTGAACTCCCTAACAGATTAAATGCGGTAAATTATTTAGAATTTTTGCAAAATGATTTAGGCATTTTACTTGATGAAGTTCCTTTAATTGTAAGGCAGGTTATGTGGTTTATGCAGGACGGTGCTCCCCACATTATCCACTTATAGTCCAGGAGCATTTAAATAACAATTTTTCGCATCATTGGATTGGACGGGGCAGTGAGTTTCCTTGGCCGCCTCGTTCCCCAGAATTTAATCCTTTGGACTTTTATGTCTGGGGATATCTAAAATCGTTATTTTACAATAGTAAAATTCATAACCAAAACGAACTATTAGCAAAAATTCATGAAGCCGCAAATACTTTAAAAAATGGCAACGCGATGTTTTTTAAAGTAAGACATTTACAAAAAAGTTTACGAAAATCTATTGAAGTAAACGGTGTTCAATTTCAACATATAATGAATTAAATGTAATTATTTTTTTTTTCTTTTATTTTTCCAATTAAGTTGTATTCTTTGAAGAAACCAATGTTTTATTTAGGTAATAATTTTTAAATGCCGGCGTGGCAAGCAGTATTAAAATAGCAATATCTTGAAAACGACTTAAAATATGGTAATTGAACAAGTATACCTTTTTTGTTTCAAAATGATGCAGTTTTTATTCTTTTGTAATAAAATGCACATTATACAGGGGGTAAAAAAATACCGCTGATCTATCAAATTTTAACTGTGTAACCAGCGCCATCTAAAAGCATCATTAAAAATTAAGGCAATATCATGCTTATTACAATTAAAAACCATAGTTTACCAATTTTGAGACCAATACATTTAGTTGTTTTCTAAATATTAGGAATTTTCAAAAATATTTTGTCAACTTTAACGCCCCCTATCTCGCTTACTATTAACATTTTACTCGGGCATGTTTGTATCAAACGATTTATTTTTATCACCCCTTTCTAAAGTGCTTATATTGTCCATTAGTTATGGGACACCCTGTATATATAAGGTTAGTTTGTAGACATAGCTTTAGTTTACCTTCGGTCTCTGAAGAAGATAACTTGGTTATCGAAACGCACGTCAGGCATATAAAAGTGTGTGTTGGTGTAGTGGTAGTGTAAACGGTTTTCGGTATCAAATATGGTATATACCAAAAAGAACATCAACACTAAGCAACTAACTTGTTAACAAAACTTCCACAGTATATTTAAAAATATAGCTTTTGTTGTATCAATGACATCTGTTTCATGTCATTCAAATCATCGTCATCGTTTGAATTTAAATCTTCTGCCATTGTTGAATCTTTACTTTTTTTATAATTAAAAATGCACACAGCAAAAATAGATTTAGTAAAAACATATTAAAGAATTATACATTAAAATATGAATAAAATACCATAAGTCAAACCACAATAATTTATTGTGAAAATTATTATAAAAACCGCTACTAGTTTCGGTCTTCGGTCATCATCAGGCTAAAAATAAAAAGATACAGTTAAGGAACATAAAGACCGGTGTATAATAGTAAATACTAAGTTGAACAGCTAAATCTCAGGTGCAAAAAATTCGATCGATTTCTTTTTTCTCATTTATTTTAAGTCTTGCGACTCTCAACCCGGGTTACCTTAGTGATCCTGTAGTGTCAAACCGCGTTGCATTCTTAATTCTAATTGCAATAAAATGTTCTTAACTCCGACGGATGCAGCTAGAGCGGTGGCTTTAGTTCAAGATGGCCGTAGCCAGTATTATGCAGCTGATGTGTTAGGTGTTAGTCGTTCGGCGGTTCAAAGAGCAGTTCAGCGATTCAATGAACCCGGCAACTTCACAAGGAGGCCAGGTTCCGGTCGTAGAAGGGCAACATCCGAACGAGATGACCGATTTTTGGTAACTTCATGTTTGAGAAATCGGCATAACACATCAGTTCAACTGGCCAATCGTCTGAATGATGTGAGAAATGTGGATGTAAGCAGGTGGACAGTTCGACGTCGACTTGCTGAAGCTCATTTAGTATCCAGAAGACCAGCCCTATGTCCACTATTATCCGTAAAACATCGCAGAGCTAGAATTGCCTTTGCAAGAGAACACGAAAACTGGAATAACGCAGACTGGCAAAGTGTATTGTTCTCAGACGAGTCCAGGTTTAGCTTGAGGTCACCAGACGGCCGCGAAAGAGTTTGGCGGAGGCAAGGAGAGCGATTTGCTCAGTGCAATATTGCAGAAAAAATAAGCTATCGAGGAGGCTCAGTGATGATTTGAGGTGGTATAAGTTACGAAGAACGTACTGACCTAGCTATCGTGGATGGCGGTTCTATGACGGGTGCAAGATACATAACGACCATTCTTGATGAGCATGTGATACATTTTGCCCCGTTCATCGGACCCAATTTTCTTTTCATGGACGATAATGCGCTTCCGCACCGTGCCAGGATCGTCAATGACTATTTAGAAGAGGTGGGAATTGTCCGTATGAATTGGCCAGCTTCCAGTCCTGATCTCAATCCAATTGAGCATCTGTGGGACATAATGAGAAGGCAATATCGAGCACGAATACCTCGTCCAAACAACCTGGCTGAGCTCGGTGCGGCTCTTCAGGAAATCTGGAGAGAATTGGACCAAACTGACATCCATAGGTTGATTAGCTCGATGTCACGCCGTATTCAAGCTGTTATAAGAGCCCGAGGAGGAAACACTAGGTATTAATTATCACTGCATACACCACATTTTTGTATTGCCATTTTTTATTCAAGAAGTTTTCATTCATTTTTCAATTTTCTGTATTATGGTGAATGGCTCTATAAAATAAAGGTTTATTTTCTGTAAACTATGGGTTTTATTGATATTCAATACGTATTTTTCAATCTATAACTTATTTTAAAGTTTAATATCCAAAGATCTTAATTTTTTATTGAAAAAATCGTATGGATCGATTTTTTTGCACCTGATAGAATGAGTGAGGTATGCACAACAAACAAGTACAAAAGAAATTAAGAACTTTTACGTACTTTTGTACTTACTTAACAGTGATAAGCAATTACCCATCGCAGAGTCTTCAACACCCAAATTGTATCAATAATTTAATATGAAAATAGAACAAGAAGAAAAACAACTAAATTAAAGGCACTTAAAATTTACCCATCGTGCTATTAGATCATCAATTTTCTTTTTGTCGAAAATGTGTTAAAAAATAGAAAGACGGATGAATGCCTGTACTCAAAATATGTATAATTATAATCCAATTAAAATTTTTTAATTGGAAAATAGGTACCACCTGAAATATTAATAGGTATTGCCATTTAATTCTTTATATTTCATTATAAAAAATATACACATCAACGATTATACTGTATCACTTCAAATTTTTCAAAACAAGCGTGTCTTAAAAAAATACACATTGTCACTTTACTTTTAGATAATATTTATTTAAAAAAACAATTAAACAAATTTAGCAAAGACATTTATTTCTAAATAAAAAAATTAAATACATAATCTGCATAAATGACAAACCCATGTCTAGACTCAAGACATTTTAATGTTCTTAAAAGATTATTAAAAGTTATTTACATTTATTTTATAACAAAAGCTGTCCTAGTCTTTTGGTAACTTCCACAAGTGTGTTTCGGAATCAACCATGGATAAATATAAGCAAGAATGTTTCTCAAATACCCACCTTTAGTGTATAACACCTATCCTATAACCCTAGCTCATAAATCCCATATTTTCCTAACCCTTCCAATCCTCAGTTTTTTAATTTCACTGGCTACATTTAGACTGTCATATTCCTAGTTTGTTCTTCGCCAAAAAGCATGTTATTTTGTATTGTGTTTAACGAAGCACCAAAAACAGTGTGGATTATGCAAAAATAAAAGGTAGATCTAGGTGATGGACATTTTTACAATTTATCTTCTAACAAATCTGTAAGACAAATTCATACATAAAATACTCAATTATATTGTTGATGTAATGTTTTCTTTTATTTTAGGTCCGAAGCAATTTAAATGTAAATCCTGTAACAAAACATACAGACATACCCAATCGCTTAACAGGCATACAAAATACGAATGCGGAAAACAACCAAACTTCGCCTGCAGTAAACCTGACTGTAATTTTGTGACTAAATTAAAAGAAAATTTAGTCAAACATTCCAAACGTCATCTTATGTAAAATATTTATTTTGTTTATTAGTTTTATAGTTGCTTGTTTTAAAAATACATTGTATACATCGTCAAATTGATCAAAATGGTCAAGATACCGATCACACTAAATTTAAATTACTTGACGTTTGACACACTGTTTCTCCCTAGGGAAGAAATGCACTACATTGCTCCCTGTAATTATAATTTAAGCACTTTGTAGTGAATCGTTTTTTAAAACAAATGGCTATATTAAATCTGTTGGTAATATTTTACAGGAGAGAATTTCATTATATTTAGCATTTCAAAAGTTCTACTGCTTATTTCTCGAATTTTACCATCTTTGCTTATTTACTCATTCGAATGGGTTTTCTGTAGATTATAATTTTTACTTTAAACGTGTTTTAAATAAAAGAATTACATGTTTTGATAAAGCTTTTCACTTAAATAAATGGAAACGTCACAAAGATTCGGCAACTAACGGAATGCCCATCTCAATGAGAGTTTTAAAATTGAACAATTGACTAAAAAATATCGAAAATATATTTGATCTGATTGAACCCAGAAAGAAACAGGTACCAGATCTGGGGATGTAGTCAGGATACCGGCCAAAGGTAAGTAAAACTATTTGTCAATTATCGAGCTTTCGAATTTATTTTAAATTCTTCTTCAGGATACTATGAAAAAATGAAACATTAGTAGTGGTGTAACTAAGTTAAAAAGGACTTACTTAATGGAAGTTTGTAACGTTAATTTACCAACTGATGTCCCTTTCAGTGAAAGTTTTACTAATTTGGTTAACACCAACCAATTGGTTTCTACTTGATGGCTGTTTAAAAGAATTCGATTAATTTGATTTTTTGATTTGTTTTTTTTTATATATATATATAACGTATTAGGTTTGTCAACTAATCGCTTGTGAGCGATGGAGGAATGGATTCTGTGAGACAGTCGTTGATGATCCATTCGTTCCAAATGAGCGAAGAATGTCATTCTTCTCTTCCTCATACACGTGATGATATCTTCATTGTTTAAATATAGTTCGTTGTTATGTCGTCTTCTATATTCTTCATTTTCCTTTACTGGACCTAGGATTCTTCTCAAAATTTTTCTCTCTTTGATTTCTAGTTTTCGTAACGGTCCCTTCATTGTTAGATGTAAGCACTCTGAAGCATATAAGGCAGCTGGTTTAACAACAGTATTGTAATGGCACAGTTTTAGGTTACGAGATAGGCTTCTACTTTTATATAGGTCTTTACAAATGTGATAGGCACCCTCAAGTTTGGCACAGCGACTTTCAATTGCTAGCTTTTCAGAGTTGTTGGGAGTAATCCATTCACCAAGGTATTTAAATTTACTGGTTCTTTTAACCTTTTCCGAGCCAATTTTAATATGGTTTGGGGCATTTTTCATATTGGTGATGAATTCAGTTTTGTTGTAGACAATTTGAAGGCCCGTTTTAGCTGCAATGGTCTGAAGTGTAGAAAGTTGTAATGTTGCTTCTTCTAGTATGTGTGATAAATATAAAAGATTGTTTTACTAGTTTTAAAATGTTATATTTATTATTGGTTTTATTACAATTCTTCATTTACAAGGAGTGTCGTCTTTAGAATTGTTTTTAATTGTGATTGTTTAATTGTATTGTCCTAAAATGATTGTGCGTTGTTTTTATTCTTGGTAATGTTAGTTTTACATGGCAGCTTACTCAAACTTCCGTCGAATTTAAAATAAATTCGAAAGCTCGATAATTGACAAACAGTTTTACTTACCTTTGGCCGGTATCCTGACTACATCCCCAGATCTGGTACCTGTTTCTTTCTGGGTTCAATCAGATCAAAAATATTTTTGAAAGTTTTAATGTATATTTTGTATTTTTTGGCTTCTTGATTTACCGCCCTTTACCTCAATGATGATACAAGAAATGGGCATTTTAGTTATACATTTCTTGACCTAAACCCTGCGGGGAAATGAAATATATTGTATGATAAAATAATTATCAGAATTTAAAATATAGAAAAAAATACAAATTAAAAATGCATTAATATCACGTACGTTTCTTAACGTACGTTTATTTTCTTGAAACTCAAGAGTCTGTCAGTGTGTCTTAAATTGATTTGTTTTTTTTCCAAAATCACACATAATTTTTGAAAAAGTATAATTTATTTGGGCTTTTATTTAAGACGCACAGTTTTGAAACATCCTTTTTAATTTTAATATTTAACATTTTGGTTTTTCTTTTTAGGTGCTAATCCTAAGCATGAATGTTCTGGTTGTGGTCGTATATACAAATACGTTTCATCTTTAGGAAGACATTTGCGTTACGAATGTGGCAAGGATCCAAAATTTGAATGCAAAACATCAGGCTGTACTTATTCTGCAAAATTAAAAGAGAATTTAACAAAACATTGTATAAGATACAAGCATACGATGTAATATTCCGTTTTTATTAAAGTTGCCACTAATAGATATCTTTTATTAGTAACTCATCACAAAATATGTATGTCACTATGTATTGCTACAGACAAATATACGTTTAAAAAAATTTTGAGCAATGCAAATAAATTGTCACGTCCCTAAGGGATTAAATTGGTTTTTTTAAACGATGGTTAATTTTATATGACATGAAATTTTATATGACTTGTTAAGGAAAGAAAAATTTGTATCAGTAAGGGAAAGTGGGTAATTTTATTATTAAAATCGGTAACTGACCGCTTTCGGCGTACAAGGCCATCCACTGTTACCTCCTAAAAGAAGACATAAATCTATGAATTAAACAAAAACTCACGTCAAAAATATAAAATCTCTTTGGAAGAGAACATTACAGAAGAATAAATAAAATATTTGGTATAACTAAAATCAGTAAAATTATGGTATATTATTCAACAAGCGTATAATGATGGCTATTACGCAGGAAGATGAACATCTGAGTCTGTAATAGCCTATATGCGCGTGTTGAATACTATACTTTATCCACAACTATGTATATAAGTTTATAAAAAAAATGCAAAATATATTTCAAATGAACAATATTTTTTTATGGAAACGTTATTAATACATTAAGGTTACCTAAAAATAATTTGATTAAATTGGAAAGTTCTAAGCTGAAAATTACGTTATTGTAAGAATACCTTTGTCATTAGATATGCTTTGGCGCTTCTTTAATAAATTTACTGATTTCTTCGGAGGTAAATGTTTTAGATTTTTTCGGTTGATGGCCCTCGAACTGACGTTTTAAGAATGCCTGTAACTTCATGTAAGTCTCTAGGTGGATACTATGGTAAATATTCAATATACTTTTCAGCATAGAATAATATGCCCACAAAGATGATGACTTGTATTTTTTTGCAAGTTCAACATTTTCAGAAAAATATGATGTTTTTTGTGCCAGTTGCCAATCCATAAAACTTTTGTACACCGCATCATATTTACCTTTTGACTTAAGTAGGAGATTTTCTGTAGCACTAGCCGCTAATTTTAATATGTCTGGTGGTGTACAAGACATATCGTATAAATCTGACTCACTATTAGACATTTTTCTAATAATACCAGAGAATGTACACACCAAATAACTCACAAACTAATTGATAGTATATCTACAAATAATACAATGACAAGTAAATTGACAAATTGTCAAATTTGACGTAAGAATTGAGTAATATTATTCCATCGAACTGTCATTATTATTCAATTCTATATGGTAATGCATGGCATTACTTGATAAAAATTGCATATTTAACAGATATATTAATAAATAGTTGTGGAGAACGTAGTGAAAGTAATACATGAATATAATTAAAAACTAATTACATTAATAAAAACTAGAAATAAAATGTAAGTGAATATGACTACGTAAATTATTAATAAACAGATAAAATTATATTAATAGTAAAACAAAATAAATCAACGTAAAATTAATAAAATCAATAAAAGGAGGATTACATAACTCTCAAAAATGTTTTTTTTTTGCTTTTCATTATTATGAATGTAGGTATATGTTGTTTTTCCAATATTTCGTAAAAATATACTTATGTTTCCAAGTTTATTATTATTTATAAATAAACACACTTAGAGGTAAACGGCAATGTTTTCAAGAAAACTCTTTTACTTGTTTTTCAAGCTTTCGAAATATATTTATTTCATTTTCAAGGTATAAGCGCCCAAATTGGCGTTAAAAAATTTGTAAATATAACATAAAAACTATTTTAACTTTAATTTGGAATTAAAAAAAATTTTAAGTCAAGTTATTTATAAAACAAAATGACATTCAGAACAATAAACAACTAAAAGGTTGAATTAACTTCCACTATTTATTCTATAAATACTTTAAATGCAATTACAGCCGTTTCGCTATTCCGATAGCGAAACGGCTGTAATTGCATTTAAAGTATTTATAGAATAAATAGTGGAAGTTAATTCAACCTTTTAGTTGTTTATTGTTCTAAATAAGATGAACTTTCACACAGTAAGGGTTAGTACCATAAATTTCTTTAAACAAAATGACGTCATAAAATTAATAAACAACTTAATTGCTGATGATAAAATGTAATAATAAAAAAGTAAAAAATAATTGGTTATAATTTTATTTGTTCTTTCATAAAAAATGTGGATTTTGATTAAAATTTACTAAATATTTAATTGTTTTATGATAATTTCATTTGTTTTCTCATTTTTTCATTTCTCACATGTTATAATTTAGGCTTTCTCGATGCTCTCCTCCAAAATTCCGCAATTTCCACTGCCCTGAGGTTGTTTTTTTTAGTTGCCATACTATATATGTTCAGAATCTATTAACCTGTTTTTTCCATAACTGGTGGTCTCAAAATAGTATATTGTGCAACTAGTGGGAAAAGCTCAATTTTTCTCGAGTATGCATTTGTGAGCCGCAGTACACGAGTGAGAAAAATAGCTTTTCCCACGTGTTGCACACTATACTTTTTCTACGACTGCAAATTAATAAATAATTTAACAATTTCAAAGTAATATATTTCAAGTAGGTACTTATAAACTAATTGTTATAATAATTTTTAGTTATATTAGAACAGTTTTTCAATATTATTCCTGGAGTTTCGTTTAGTGTTGACGATGTTGACGGCTCAGCACCAGCATTTATATAGGTGATCGTATTCGAATCAATTATATTATTTGTAGTTGCATTCTCATTTGCTTGAATGGAGTTCGTAATTTTTTTGGATATATCAATTTTGTTTTGAAGTGAGTCATCTATGTACCCCTCAGCTACGGTACTTGAGCCATGGCGCCACCATGGCGCTTAAGTGTTAAGAGATCACCGCCTGCGTTCACTAAAATGGTCGCTGAAGAGCGCCGGAAACAATGACCAGTATATAGGTTTGCATTTGGCAGTTTTAAAAATGTTGCTACTTCTCTAGCTATGCCCCCAAATTTATTGATACCTACAGGTTGCTTGGTGCACTTGCCATTTTGAAAGTTTACAAAAAAACGTTGTTGAGATATATTTTTTGGTCGAAGTGCAGCATATTTTTGATAAAGTTTGTAAAATTCTCCTGTTATGGTAAATGATCTGGGAGTTTTATTCTTTGTGTGTTTAATGGTTACTAATAGAGCAGATTTCAAATCTTCCAAATCGTCAACCATTAATTTGCATAATTCATCTCGGCGGCATGCTCCTGTCAGACCAAAAACAAGGGCGACCTAAAAATTAAATCATTAGAATTGAACAAAATAATAAAAAATAAAAACAAGGTACCGAGAGGATGGGACTCGAACCCGGACCGCTCGCGCAGCAATTAAGCGCCTTAACCACTGAGCCATACCCGCCAACTCATTTAAAGGAGGTAATTATACGAGATTTCAAGCTCTTTGAATTATACCAAATTTACTTTATCAATTTATACAAAAAATGGATTTTTAATTATTTCAATCCAGATTCGATGATATTGAAAATTACTATTATGGAATATAAAATAACAATGTTGGTTTTAGGTACTTATATACTTTTAAATAAATCTTACCTTTGTCAGTAAATATTTCTCATTTGGAGCATCGTTAATAAATTTTTGGATTTCTTCAGCTGATAAAATTTTTGATTTTTTTGGTACATAATTTTCTGATTTTCTTTTCAACAGAGAACGTAATTTTGAATATGTTGATATGTCAATATTGTCTTTTATGCTGAGTGTACTTCTTAGCATCGAATATTGCGACCATATTGTAGACGCTTTTAATGTAGTAGATAAATGTTCGAAATATACCAACAAAACATTTTCAGAAAGCGAATTCACTTTTGAAACTCTTCTCCAATCCATAAATTTTGCATAAGCCATTTCATATTTCTTTCTTGAAATTTCTGGCAATAGCTCTAAGGTGACATTTTCAGCTTTTGCTGTTATTTCTGGGGGTGTGTTTTCAAGCTCACTGTCGCTGATGTCCATAATTAGGTACCTACTTATTTTTTTATATTTTAACACAAAATTTAGTTGAATTAAACTAAAATTAAACACCTTCTCTCTACTTTCATAACACTAACATTTGGGTACTCTGTACTTTTTAACGTTTGACGTTTTATGACAGTAGTCCAAAGCATTCTATAATCGAAAATTGTGTTGATTATTTCTCTATGGTACCGTGGCCCAAGCCGTGGGAAAGATTTTTTCCCACGGCTTGGCAACTTTTCCCACGGCTTAGGAAAAGTGACACTTTGTAGTTTCGTAAATTGTGGGAAAAGGACTATTTTCCATAGCAGTCGTAGAAAAAAAATTTTTGCAACAGAAATCAGCACAAAATGCTTTATATGTTGGTTATATTATATGCTCTGCCGGAAAGTATGGCTTGGAAGTACCTACTTGATTCTCTGAAGAAATTCTTTTAAAGATTTTTTTTTCTTTTTGAAATCATCTACAATTTCCAAACGTATTCAAATACAGGCTAATTAGACTAGTCGAGAAATGAGTTTCCTGCGAAATAAATTTAAAACTATCAGGTTTTGTTTAAATTCTGAGAATGGATAAAAATTTTAATTGTTATTAACAAAAATCGAAAAGACAAAAAGATGGTCTTCGTTTTTTGGCAATCACTATGAAACTATTAAAGGTAGCGCCAATATTAAACAAGATCCTAAAAGAGGAAAAATTTCACAAAAGAAGGTCTTCATCACTGGTTCCATTGTTTTTAATTTTAATTTTTGGGCTACCACCAAATAAAGCATACGTAAAAAATGTTTTTTTATAATATCTAATATAAATTTAAAAATCTGAAAAAATTATAGTCTTATATAGACACTAAAAGGAATATAACTCCGATATAAAATACATTTAAATTGAATTTTGTTACAGCTATTTAATTGTTAACAAACCAACTGTTTACTTAAGCCATAATAAAGGCTATTATTATAGTTTAAATTATGTACCTAATTTTTTTCTCTGGTAGCCTATTATTATTTACCCAATTTACAAAATTTAGCAGTAAAAACTTATGAGACTTTCTTATTTGTTCATAACGATTTTTCTATGTTAACGAAATTCCGGATTTTTCGATCTAACAAATTGTTTTTGTTTTTAACGTTTTTTATACTTACTAACTCTTTGATATTTTAGCCAATCAATCGTTACACTACTGTAATTGTGGAAAAGGTTACACCATCAAAAAGAATTTAAGAAGACATATGAAAGAATGCGGGTCCCGACTTAGAGATATCTTATGTCCAATTTGTGATTATAGAACAACAAGAAGTGATACTTTAAAAAGACACATTACAGCTCGACATAATTATCTTGGTAATCTGGAATCTCATACTGCTTAAAATTTTAACTAAAAGTTGACAAAACTGATTTTATTGTTATATTAATTATCTTATACACATGTACATAATATTACGTAATATATCGAGGTTGTCAATTCAATACCTCGTATCTACGGATTCTGAAAATATTTAATGTGCTACCACGTATCTTACCTATTATAGTCAATTGACTCTCCTTAACAGAAACTGTATTTCATTTTTTTAACCTCTTCGAATATACCTAGCTATTTTGCAGATACGAGGTATTGAATTGACACCCTCGAAATAGTCCCTAGTACAAGGACCTCTAATTTTTGTGACATAAACAAATTTCATACTTTGTGAGTGCTTTCTTCGCGTCGACTCCGACAAATTTTCCTCTGCAAAAATTTTCTGTGCTCCTGCGTTTTTGAATGCCCGATTCTCGAGATTGTCGATATTACGTCACTATCCCCGTACATACATATTTGATTTTTTAAAATTTGTTTATTAAAATTATATTAAAATTTGTGGTCAACTTGTCCGACAAAAATCATGCTGTATATGGGGTGTCCACCACCCTCATAATACCGATGTGACGTCAGTATAACTCCCCGTACATATAAGTTTTATTTTTTTAAATTGTTTCGTAAAATTACATTAAAAATTGTGGTCAACTTGTCTGACAAAAATCGTGCAGCGTATAGAGTGTCCACCGCGCACCGCTCCGAAAATTGTCGATATGACGTCATTACATCTCCCCGTACATACATGTCGGACAAAAATAACAATGATAGATAATAGTAATCTAATTACAAATATCGATTTGTTTTCGCAGAGGAAAAGTTTGTCGGACTCGACGAGAAGAAAGCACTCACAAAGTATGAAATTTGTATACAGTGTGTAAAAGCCAAATGGAATAAATTCGTTATTTCGGTTACTGTACATATTTATAAAAAATCCCGAAACACGTCAAATTTAAATTATAACTTGACATTATTTAACGTAAAAATGCAACCCCTACCTTCAACCCCCTTAGAATGACAGGTACAACCCCCAATTTTTTAAATGGGAAGTATAGGCTTGTGATATATCATTTGAAAAGTCTCTTCATTCTCTATTCAAAAATGTTGTTGTTTTTAAATTTAATGCAAAAATTAACATAAAAAAAATTAATATCATGTTGTTACCGAAATTCGCTACAATACAATCAAAAACTAAAATGTAATGCAAAACGTAATAAAATGTAGAACACGAAAAAGAACTATGAACGTTGAAGTAGATGTTCAAAATGTTCTCCGCGAACGTCTTGGCAACATCCTAATCTCAAATAAAACTGTCTTCTAACATTATTTAACATATCAGGCGTGATCGACCTAATCGCAAGAGTTATTCGTTCTTTTAAGTCATTTAAATTAGAAGGTTTAGTTTTGTACACATAGCTGGTCACATATCCCCATAAAAAGACAATCTAATAATGTAAGATCAGGTGATCGCGCTGGCCATTCAATCGATCCTCGCCTCCCTAACCACCGATTGGGAAATATTGTATCGAGGTACTGCCGGATATTAAGTTGGTAATGTGGTGGTGCTCCATCCTGCTGAAACCATATCGTATTCGCTGGAACTTCAGGGTTACCTGGTTCAGGATATAAATTTGCCAACGTTGGAATGACATCATTTTGAAGTAGTGCCAAATAATTGTTGCCATTCAAGTTGCCCTCAATAAAAAAGAGACCAATGATATTGTTCCCTACAATCCCTGCCCAAACATTAACCTTTTGAGGGTATTGAGTGTGTTCTCTCATCCAGTGAGAATTTTCCGTGGACCAGTAGCGGCAATTTTGCCGATTAGCATGACCGTTAAGTAAAAAAGTATACTCATCAGAAAACATAACGTCTTCTAATTGGATAATATTGTTATCCAACATGTCCATCATTTGCTCACAAAAAAAAGTTCTCCTATCAAAATCGTCTTCCATGAGCTCCTAAGTAGGTATCATCTTATACGGATGCAATTTATTTTCTTTTAATATGTTTGCTATCGATGTATGGCTAGCATTGAATGTAGTGGATGCCTGTCTACTCGATATATGTGGATTTTCCTGAAACTCAAGCAACAAATCTAATTTGAGTTCATCACTCAGTGCATTGGCAGCTGCTTTTTTTATCTGCCTTACATGACCAAACTCGCGAAACTGCTTTTCTATTTTACTAATTGTTCCTTGGGATATAGGCGGTAAATTAGGAAATTTCTCATGAAATAGGCGAGTTACTTCCTGTTGTGTTCGAATGTTATCTCCGTAACCAATCATTTGTAAAACTGTTATTTTATGCATTTCTGTTAATCTAACCATTTTTCAGAATTGAATTGAACAAACTTTATACTTAAATTACAACAATGACAACTTAAATAAAACAATTTACTACTGCTTGTTAAAATAGCGTTGCCATGGAAATTCTTTAAAGTTTTTTAATGGTTACCATCTAAAAACCACATTGCTATGGTTTTTGTTTACTTTCTCATTATCAAGACCTAAACGGGAAATAAGTTTTAAGTATATTGTAATAAGTTTCGAGTATATTTTAGCGAATTTCCGTAACAACATGATTTTAATTTCTTTTATGTTAATTTTTGCATCAAATTTAAAAACAATAACATTTTTAAATAGAGAATGAAGAGACTTTTCAAATGATATATCACAATCCTATACTTCCCATTTAAAAAATTGGGGGTTATACCTGTCATTCTAAGGGGGTTGAAGGTAGGGGTTGCATTTTCACGTTAAAGAATGTCAAGTTATAATTTAAATTTGACGTGTTTCGGGATTTTTTATAAATATGTACAGTAACCGAAATAATGAATTGATTGCGTTTGGCTTTTACACACTGTGTGTGTCAAAAAAATTAGAGGTCCCTGTGCTGGGGACTAATATTTTAATTTATTTTTAACAATAAATATTCGAACACAAAAAATTGTCGTTTTATTGAAAAACTAGTTTAAAATATTCTGGTTTTTGTTATAATTAGATATACGTGGTTGTCGACTTGATTAAGAGGCTTGTTTACTGCTATTTAGGAATTAAATTATATTGTTTTATTCCCCGATGCTAACAACTTAGTTGTTAGCTAGAAAAAAAAAAAATTTCCTGTGAAACTCTAAAGTGAGTTCCTGAATTGTACTGAATTGTATACACTGTGTCCGTAAAGTGTCAGCTAAACATACCATTTTAAAAAGTAATCCTAATTAATAAAGTAATGTATCGCATCAAAAGAGGGTCTTGGTGATATTTATCAATACATTTTTTCACAAAGAAGGATGCTATTTTTCAAGCTTAAATATACTGCTCAACAATTAAAGTGTATATTACAAATTGTTCACCTGTTGCACCAAAAAATGGTACAATTATGGGCTTAACCATGTCCTTATATCGTACAACCGTCATTGTCATATTCATTAACACTAAATCTCTGCAGCCAACATAACATATGCCTCCCCACACGCAAACTGAGCCACCACCAAAAAGAGTGGTTGTCGCCATCAAACGTTCATTGTATCGCTGTCCTCTTTCTCTCCACACCAATATTCGACCATTAAACATGTTCAGCCGAAATCTGGACTCATCCGTAAACATACAGTTCTAAAAATTCCAACGATTGTTTTCTCTCGCCTACCGATATCTGCATGCCAGCAACCTTCTTCTAACAGTTTGACTAGTTATCACTCTTCCGGTAGCATTCCTAAAGAAATCAGATAGGTCATCCATCTCAAATGTGGCTGAATCCAAACAGAAAGGATCCGTTGAAACTCAAAGTCAAAACCACAGACTTTTATTCGTTTAAAATACACTTATTGCAACTAGTTTCGGTCTCAATTAGACCATCATCAAGCTGTAAAGAACACAATACAATTGGTATACAAGAAAAAAGAAACCAATGGTTGATGCCAACAGTTAAAGGTGTTAAAATTAATTAATATTAAACAGATTAAACAAATATCTGAGAGATAATCATTTAAGTATAAGTGAGAACATGTCAGTTAAACAATAGCTTTTATAAACTACGAGAGTAGTAAATTGTTAAAGGATTTGGAACTGGAAGTTCCAAACTAAAAGAAATCAAGCCAACTTGCGGGCCATGGAAAAACCAAGCTCTTAACCGTTTTTCACAAGTTATAACTACTAAACTTCGCCTGGGACACAGCACCTGATTACAAACGAACCTCCACCGGAAAATTTGTGAAGTGCGACTATCTGTAAAACATGTTTTAGTTGAGTGTCCTCGGTTTAGTATAGAAAAACTAGAGAACAAAATTCCCTCAGATATGTTCGACTTATTTCACACATGTACCGCACAAAGCATATGTAAGTTTACCGCATTTAAAGATGTATTGTAATTTTCTATATAACAATTCCTCCGCTAATAACCATTTAGGTTGATGCGGTTATTTTAAATAAAAAAAAAATTGTTGAGCCGTTTAGTTTTTGTACCTTTCATCTTCAAAACTAAGTAAAACATCTAATGGTATATCAGCATTAACGCAGGGACGACCTCCTTACTTTACGGACACAGACATGTTTGTCCATGTATAAATTCCCAAATTCCCTTAACATACCAAGATGATATTTAATGTTTTACAAAATATTTTTTATTTCACGAGACTAGAAATTCGACTCGTCTCGATTTCGAGACGAGATGTCTCGACTCGTCTCGATTTCGAGACGAGATCGATAAAGATACTTCGATTTTTTGAGAACTAGAGAGACATTATCTAAAATTTTCAGGTACGATGGAGTTTAAATACTGCAATTTGCAATATGTTTATTAATTATTTGAGAAATTAGAAAACAAATACCTAATGTTGTCCTAACGGACTTGCATCATTTAAAAGATAAGACCACAGGTTCTCGACCCTTAGTCAAATTCTTCTTCGTTTATTTGATGACTTATTCGCTATTGCAATAAATTTATACTTATTTTTATTGTGTTTTTTTTAAAATGTTAGTCCAAGCATATAATAAACTTCTAAGGATAATCCTTTGGCACCATTTTTGTACAAATTCTACTATGCCGTACCAATACTCCAACTATAGACAACGGCGTTGCCATATCGGCATGTTCTTCGAATTTGGTTCCAACTGGCGCGGGAATATAACTTGCAATTGTGTTACTATTATGATTTAAATGTTGACTAAATTATCCATTTGAAAATCGTTTAGTGAGTAATTAAGAATATTTAATTATGCTTTTAGATAAATTTTACGCGCTTAAAGGAAAATATTGTAAATCCGCTAAAATATTCAAATTTTATACGTTTAATTATCACGTATAAAGAAATAAATAAATAAATACAGCGGCCTTACAAAAGACCTTTGTCAAATTATGAAATAATAATATAATAATATAATTAATCATAAAAATATGTCAATAATAATATATACATAAATTATTACAAGACGAGTGGTAAAAAAGTCAGCTGTCATCTAAATTTTAAGGGAGAACGATTAAAAGAGAAAAGATAATGAAATCTTGCCGACGTTTCGATGATTTTTCCGAGGATTTTTCTTCTTCTGGCGGGTTGTTGTAACAAACAAAATATAGAATAGGTAAATGAATTAATAATTACGTATTTTAACTTGAATTAAAATTAAACTTTAAAAATGACAATGATTAGCAGGTAATAACTAAAATAAATGAAAATTGAATGGAACATTTGAGGGTTAAGAAATATATTACTGATCTTCATCGTCATCCAAGTCTTCATCTTCATCGTCTTCATTTAGATTTATTATTATTGGCTCAATGTCTTCTATTAAATGATCTGTTTGCCACATCTTTTCCTCTGTCTTCTCTACCTTTTTTTCATAATTAGACCACTGCATTGGGGTTACTTGCGAATACGCTGTTTTTATAAGTTTTTCCACATCCTCTTTTTTAAAAGTACTATTATTACGAGCCATATATCCTTTCACTTGGCTCCACACCATTTCAATAGGATTTAATTCGCAATGATAAGGTGGTAATCGTAGGAGTGTTATATAATGTTCTATTATGTTCCGTGCCAATGTCTATTTTTCTTAGGTCGTACTGCTCTCTATATTCCAAGTTGTCTTTGGAAAAGGTAACTTCGCCGAATGGTATGACGCATTGTCCAACACTACAACATTCTTTGATCCGTTTTTCGGCAAATTAATCAATTGATTTTTAAACCAGGCCTCAAAGACTTCTGCGTCCATTTCGTCGTGGTAATCGTCTGCACCTTTCTTTGCCAGAAAAGTTTTTTCTGCACCCTCAAGAAAACCGTCTTTCCAGCCTGCATGAAGAAGAACAAATCTCGGTCCTCGTTGACTTGGAGCCTTCAGTCCTGTTGTCAGTCCTTTGACAAATGCATCTCGGGCATTTTTTATGGTAGTGTTTTTCCATTCAAAATTTACAATGTGGCCCACATTAATCCATGACTCGTCCAGATATATTACGTTATATCCTTCTTCGCGGAACTTCTTCACTGATCAAATATTTGTGCCTCCAGACGATTATATTAGCTCTTTCTATTAGAATCGAGTCTCTTCCTCTCTGTCCATAAACAAACCCCATATCGTTAAGCAAGCGTCTTAGCGTACTTTTAGAAAAATTTGGTACATTTTCGTCTGAATTTATTTTAGCAAGAACTTTTGCCAGTGTTGGTGGAATATTTTCGGAGTAGAATTCATGTACAGCTTTTCTTATTTGCGATTGGATACCTTCATCGTAGGTGATCAGTCTTGAACTCGACTGGCTGCTGTTCAGTCTTCGTTTTTTTAGCGATGTCAAAGGTCCAGTAGCGGCTTCGCTTTTCAGATTATACACTGTTCTCACACTAAGGCCAGTCATTTCAGAAATCAGTTCTATTTTCGCTGTCACACTTTTGTCATCTTTTGTATTCAACGCATACGTTAAAATATTCAATAAAAGCCTCTTGGTTTGACAATGAAGATTTTCACCATGTTTATATTTTTCAAACGGTGCTGCTAACTGCATGGCTGTTGTTTCAATAATGCCCTTTCGTTTATCAGCAGAAACAGATAGGTACCTGCCTATGTTATTACTTACCTGTACATTTACTTACCTCTACATTCCAGGAATATTACATAACGGTTTACGAGGATCAAGGGAACAGGTAAAAATAATTAGCATCTTTGTAATAAATAATATTTTCACTGGCAATAGGATTAGGATTTGTCTGAAAGATTTAGTAGAGACCTAAATAATCCATCAAGTGATCAGGTATATACTGATTACAATCTACATAAATAGATTTGAATTCCATTTTTTAATAATATTTATTATATAGAATACATCTGTTTTGCAAAATTCATAATAAAACGTTTCTACGAAAATAAATTGGCTGAGTTAATTGTGGTTCAAGCCGTAACCAAAGCGGCAACAGTGTTGAATATTCGCCCATAAGATTTACATTGGCCTATGCCGGTCACGCTGCATAATAACTGTGACCCGCTCTATAGAAATAATTTAACGTAATGTTTCAATAAAAAAAATCATAGAACGGTCCTGGATTTTAAAAAGCAAGTTTATGTGTAAATCGATCCAACAAATTCAACAGATATAGTGCGAATACATAATCAAAAAAACCGCGAACCACTATACAAGTGTTCTACAACTCGTTAGTGATTAAGTGCAATTGCAAAAAACAACAAAATCTGGTAAGAATATACAATTCTTACTAAAATAGGTTATAAAACTTCCTTAACATACAAGTTTAATCGTATAAAAAACACAAAAAACTTTGATAAGATAAGACTAATAGCGATACGCAGCAAGAATTTTACAAAAAGACAGGTCAGTCTTTAAAATTTTTAATTTAACTAGCAATTTAAAACGTAAAATTTAGAACTTAATCATAATGGATGAAATAATGAAAAAGTTAGAACATATGGATAAACGTAACGCTAGAATTGAACAAAAAATAGACTCTGTACAATCTCAAATGGAGAAACTGCAAATAGAAAACCAGGAACTACAAAAGGAAAATATTAATCTAAAAAAATAACTGAAATATTAGAAGATAAGCTGATGCATATCGAAAAAGTGCTAAGACGAGATAATCTAATAGTAAAAGGTATTGAGGAAGTCATCGATGAGAGTCCAGAACAATTAAAAGAAAATTTGAACAATGTATTAAAGAAGATAAATAGCAGAATAAACATAGATTCAGACATAACTGAGATAAGAAGATTGGGCGATAGAAATAAACTTAAGAACAGGCCAATACTATTAAAAGTAAATGGCTGGACAACAAAGCTGGATATTCTAAAAGAAAGAAGCAAACTTAAAGGAACAAATATTTACATTGATGAAGACTTCCCAAAAGAAATCCTCGAACAAAGAAAATTATTACTTACCTATCTAAAAGATGCCAAAAACAGAGGTTGTAGAGCCAAGCTTATCTTTAACAAACTGTGTATCAACGGGAAACTTTACAACCTAGCAGAGCTGGAAGCCTTCAATCACGGAAATAGAAATTTACTAAAGGAATACCATAGCCCTGAGAATGAAACCAATGATAACATTTCATCTAAAGGTAGAAAGTACAGTGAGAGATCTCCAGGAAAAGAGGATGCATCCACGAAACGGACAAATGCATTGACTGGAACATTAGCAAAAAACTGATTTACCCCGATACTAAAATAAATTATGCAAACGTTATGCCTTTAAAAATAACTTTTTGGAATTGTCAAGGTATTAATACTTTGGATAACTTAGATTGGCCGGAAATAAATGAATTGTGCAGTTCACATATCATAGGACTAGTAGAAACCTGGATTACCTCCTCTCACATAAGCTTACCTAAAATTTTTAATAACTATAACGTTTTTAATTGTCAGGCTGTAAAAGATAAGCAGAGGGGAAGAGGTAGTGGAGGTATTCTCATACTTATTTCAAAAAACCTTTGTCGGAATTAAAACTGTAGATATTATTGATATTTGTTTTATGTGGATCATTGTTAAAATAAATATAAACAACCATTTTATAATTTTAGGAGTCTTTTACTTAAAACCTGGTTTAGATGATCGCGCTTGTACAGAGATGCTGGAGGATGTAGTTAGGGAAATAACCATTAAGTTCCCAAATGACAAAATCATCTTACTTGGTGACTTAAATGCAAGGGTGGGCTGTCTGAATGACTTTGACTCTAGCGATTTAACTGACACCAACCTTCCCTTGCAGCCAAGGGGATCAAGAGACATCGTAGTGAATTTGAGAGGTACGTTGCTTGTTAACGCTTTGGAAGGCCTTGGTTTCTTTATTCTGAATGGTAGGTTTGACGACTATGAAGGCGATTTTACATACATTGGGCCAACGGGACGCAGTGTGATTGATCTAGTATGGGCAAACATAAAAGATGTAGATATAATTAAAAACTTTTATATTAATTCCAACCTAATCTCTGATCATCTAAGTTGTTCGGTTGAGATTAGAGCCGATTTCTTCAGGGGAGTAATAACGCACCCACGAAATTCCGGTAAAGAAAAAATTTTAATAAACTGGGATCCGCTTAAGTCACAATCTTACAAAAACATTATCTCTAACTGTAAAATAGACCCAAATTTAAGCGTAACAATGATGGATGAGCATATACATCAAGGAATTAGGATAACAACAAACTTTTTGGGTATGGAAAAAAGATAATACTGCAAAACCACTGGGCCCCTCCAGCAAACCCTTGGTTCGATAGCACATGCAGAGAGGCTAAAAAAAAGCTTAAACTATCAAAAAAACAGCTAAAACAATCCAACTTTAATCAAGACTTTGTAATATCTTATAATAAAATGAAAAAAGAATACAAACTTATTACAAAAAATAAAAAGTTAGAATATGAAAAATCTACAGTAGCCAAACTTAACAGTATCAGTAACCCAAGTAACTTCTGGAAATATATTAAACAAAATAAAAACAAGAACAGAGGACCTTTAATTAATATGGAAACTATGATTGATTTTTACAAAAACTTTTATAACCCTCAACCATCTGCAGAATTATGCTTTTTCGACGCGCTTCATCCCTACTTAGATACAAGCTTTTCATCAAGAGAAATATTTGAAGTAATCAACTCGGCAAAAAATAATAAATCTTCCGGTGCAGATAACATTACCAACGAATTTTATAAAAATCTTCCCTTGGACTGGATAATGCACTTAAAAACGCTATATAATAAAATCATCAATGAAGAACAAATCCCACCAGCATGGTCAAAGGTTAAAATGATACATTTGCACAAAAAAGGCGACACCGCAGATCCCAATAACTACCGCAGCATAGCCCTCCTCAACCATAAAACCAAACTTTTTACCCAACTTATTAACAATAGATTAAGGAATTTTGTTGAGATCAATGATCTGCTTCCCGAATGCCAAGCTGGCTTTCGAAAGAATCGTAATTGTGAAGACAATGTGTTTGTCTTGTATGCTTTGATCAACAACTACCTACGCCTTCCCTCAAGAAAACTCTATACAATGTTCGTGGATTTCAGGAAAGCATTCGACTCGATAGATCATGGAATGCTTTGGGAAAAGCTATTTGCATTGGGAATAAGTGGCAAAATCTTAAGAATCCTAAAGCTAATGTATAATTCAGCTTCATTATTTATTGAACAAGACGGATGTACTTCCGAAACTGTACCAATCACTAAAGGAGTGTTACAAGGGGATCCCCTTAGCCCTTTACTTTTTGCTCTATTTATTTCCGACATTGATTCCTATTTTCAGGAACATGGCAGTGAGGGAATATCCCTGGACGAAGGGGATAATATAAGAACATTATTATTTGCAGACGATCTTACAGTGCTAGCTGAATCCGAAATACAAATGAAAAGATCTCTTAAGATTTTAGAATCGTATTGCTCTAAATTTAAACTACATGTCAATACCGATAAAACAAAAATAGTCATATTTCGCAAAAGCCCTAACATCAGGCAGCAGCCACAGTTTATTTACCAAAAGGAAGTTATAGAAGTCACTAACACTTACGAATATTTAGGAGTCGTCTTTACATTTAATGGTTTATTTCTAAACAACTTAAAATCTCGGGAACGAAAAGCCAGAATCACTCAAGGAACCATTATACAAACAATTAATGCATTAAAACTTTCGTCAATTCTCTTCATTAAAACTCTTTATAATAGTGTAGCAATACCTACTTTTAACTATGCTAGTAGTATTTGGGGATTGCGCTACCTAGACCAAACTGAAAGAATACAATCTAGTTTCTGGAAAAATCTTCTCTTCCTACAGCGAACAACTGCTTCTTACATAATAAGACTAGAAATAAACTTGTGCAAACTGGAATATTACACGATAAAACAAGCTATCGATCTAATAATTAGAATAAGCAACCAAGATAATACAAGATACCTTCATAGGGCACTGGAACGACTTAAAAAACTTCAAACATCTAGATGTGGTAGTCTTAAATATAATTGGCTTGAACAGTTAACCTCTATTGTTAGCAAATACTATCCTAATTTTAATCCAGAATTTATCAATGAAAATATAAAACAAGATATATTAACCAAATATATGGTCACAAACATCCAGGACGACTGGAACAAAGTATTACTTAGTGTTCATCACCCAACCTATAAGTTTTTACTTGAAAATAACTTTAACAACTACATCTGCGGACCATCTCCATTGCATGTTAAACGCTTAATTGCCCAGGTTCGCACAACAAATAATAAAACAATATACCTGTATGTCAATAACATCTCACACAAAATAAAACTTGACGAAAGATGTACAATCTGCAATAGACAAGTTATGGAAACACTAGAACACATATTTCTGGATTGCCCAATGTACAACAGCTTAAGACCAACAATTCTAGGAAATCAGTATCATTCAGACGCGCTGGATACCTTACTTTCAACAACAAACACTAGAACTCTCCAACTTATTTATAACTTTATAGGGGGTGCTATGCGAATAAGATCATTTATTATCAACGAATAAAATGCACAAGGCTTTTCTACCCACGTACAACTTCTAATACTACTTAATGGTTATCTTCTTAAAAAGTCATCTAATGTTAGTTGTTTATATTTGTTCGCCACTTTTTTTTGTGTTAAATTTGTTTATTCAACTTATTTGTTTATAATTTATACCGTTCTCTTGTTCATGTACCTTGTATAAAAGAACAATAAATCGATCTATCTATCTATCTATCTATCTAAAAAAAATCATATTGTTTCAATGAGTGCGTTCTTCACGACCAAAAAAATAATACAAAACTTTCGTGCCGAAGTAAATTTGAAATGCATAGCTAAAATATTAAATTGGCAAACACTTTTCACTTTTTGGAAAAATGTCTGTCCTTTTCTCGACGAGAGTTTGTTGATTTCTCGTCTCCATTATCGAGACGAGACAATAAATTCTCGCCTTCATGAAACCATAGTTTATTTAGATAAAAATGGTATCCATTATTGATTGTTTCTTGCTTACATTTGAGATTCCTTAATATAAAATGTTATATAAATGTTTTTCTACGGCTGCTATGGAATGTGGTGCTTTTGACACATTTGACAGAACTGCAAAGGAAGTATTGCTATCAACTGTGGGAAAAATCTACCTCACGGGTCTTTTCCCTCACCACGTACATTTAAATGGGAATTCAGCCGTGAGGTAGATTTTTTCCCACAGTTGATGCTGCTGTTACGAAAAAATTAAACACCAAGAATCTCAACACAAAATTGCAGTAATGTAACAATTAATTACAATATTAATTATATTAGTTTTTTTTTGTATTAAGTATGTGCCGTTTATTTTATAACCAATAATAATAATAAAATGTTATGAATTCACTTCTTTATTTTTATTATTAATATGCAGCCGTAGAAAAAGTATAGTGTGCAACACGGTGGTAAAGACACTTTTTCACCTTGTTGCACAATATCCTATTTTTTTATGCGTTCTACTTTAATTCCAATACCTCGATTATTTTATTTATACTGCTTGAATTTGACTTTTTTTGACATGTGTATAAATTTGTTTTAACTATAATATTTTTAGTTTATCTATTAATTCCAAAATTAAATAATTTTTGTGTGGCAAATTATCATTTTTCTTTTAAATGGGATTTAAACAATTATTTGTAGCAGAGATTGTTTTTGCGTTTATTCAACATTTTGGACAATTTCAGGTTTAATACGGGACCACCATTGTTCCTGTGGTAAAAGTTATACGAGGAAAAAGAACCTAACAAGGCATAAGAAACAATGTTACAATATAAGAGAACACGGCTGTGCATTGTGCAGTTACAGATCCAGTAGACGAGACGTCCTAAAACGGCACATTTTAAATGTTCACCAATGTAAATTTGAAGATTTGTGCTAAATTTAATTAAATAAACAGAGTAAATAGTTGTTAAATTGTTGTTTATTCGCAAGATATTAAAGTCACCTAGCTACAAATAAACAAAATGAAACTCCAATATGTCAATCTGACGATGCTAGTTTTTAGCGAAACAGCTGTAATTGAATTTAAAACGTATTTTACGAATAAATAGTGGAAGTTTCATTTAACCGTTTAGTTGTTTACTGTTCTTAATAAGATGGACTTTCACACAGTAAGGGTTAGTACAATAAATCTCATTACCTTCCTGATGGTACAGTTTTCAAATTTTCATGTTTCATCTGTAGTTTATAACGGTCAAACTTTTTCGTGATGAAAGCTGCTGATGATTCATCTTTTGGAACTTCGGTGGAAATTCTCGATTTTTTTAGCAATAGTCTATTTGTCAAATTACACATGGTTAGCTTTGCCTCTGGGCACTATAAAAATGATGGAAGTGGGGTGGTAATGTCATGAGAATTCTGGTAATCATCATAGGTTCTCCCAATTGTCTGAGCTGCTCTCCTAAGGATTCCAACTTTAATATATTGGTAACCATGTCCAACTTTTAAAACTGTATAACTTTTTCTGAATCAGATGTAAAATTTCATCAGACCTTTGTTCGAATACTCTATGCAGGTTATCCCACATAGCTTTCACCGTTTCACAGCACATCAGGTGTTACAGTACCTACTTTATTTTCAACTGAAGTAACAATATACCTTTGAGCTTTTGCTTCTGTTTTGTTCCATTTCGTTAGTTTATTCAGATACTCATTACATTCTTTCTTCTATTTTCATCTCCTGCTCATCCGCTGCTCCTTCATTTTCATGTAATGGTTTCTGTGGTTTGCCGAGTTCATTTTCGACCCCGAAAATATCTGCAGATCTTAGTATTACTTTCATTTGGAACTTCCATTCATTCCAATTGATCAAATCACTTTTTGAATTTGACTGATTTAACCTCCATTTTTCTGTTTCCGTTTACTCTGGGCCCATAACCAATTAAATCTGAATAAAAACGTAGTATTCAACTCGTGAATGTTATTAGAAAATAGAGAAAATTTACTTTTTATTAAAAGCAGTAACAACTTTTTATATTTTTATATACATTGTGTAAAAGCCAAATGGAATAAATTCATTATTTCGGTTAGTGTACATATTTATAAAAAATCCCGAAACACGTCAAATTTAAATTATAACTTGACATTCTTTAACGTGAAAATGCAACCCCTACCTTCAACCCCCTTAGAATGGCAGGTACAACCCCCAATTTTTTAAATAGGAAGTATAGGCTTGTGATATATCATTTGAAAGGTCTCTTCATTCTCTATCCAAAAATGTTATTGTTTTTAAATTTAATGCAAAAATTAACATAAAAAAATTAATATCATGTTGTTACCGAAATTCGCTACAATACAATCAAAAACTAAAATGTAATGCAAAACGTAATAAAATGTAGAACACGAAAAAGAACTATGAATGTCAATGAAGTAGATGTTCAAAATGTTCTCCGCGAACGTCTTGGCAACATCCCAATCTCAAATAAAACTGTCTTCTAACATTATTTAACATATCAGGCGTGATCGACCTAATCGCAAGCGTTATTCGTTCTTTTAAGTGATTTAAATCAAAAGGTTTAGTTTTGTACACATGGCTCTTCACATTTCCCGATAAAAAGAAATCTAATAATGTAAGATCAGGTGATCGCGCTGGCCATTCAATCGATCCTCGCCTCCCTATCCACCGATTGGGAAATATTGTATCGAGGTACTGCCGGACATTAAGTTGGTAATGTGGTGGTGCTCCATCCTGCTGAAACCATATCGTATTCGCTGGAACTTGAGCGTTACCTGGATCAGGATATAAATTTGCCAACGTTGAAATGACATCATTTTGAAGTAGTGCCAAATAATTGTTGCCATTTAAGTTGCCCTCAATAAAAAAGGGACCAATGATATTGTTCCCTACAATCCCTGCCCAAACATTAACCTTTTGAGGGTATTGAGTGTGTTCTTCTCTCATCCAGTGAGGATTTTCCGTGGACCAGTAGCGGCAATTTTGCCGATTAGCATGACCGTTAAATAAAAAAGTACACTCATCAGAAAACATAATGTTTTCTAATTGGATAATATTGTTATCCAACATGTCCATCATTTGCTCACAAAAAAAAGTTCTCCTATCAAAATCGTCTTCCATGAGCTCCTGAGTAGGTTTATACGGATGCAATTTATTTTCTTTTAATATGTTTGCTATCGATGTATTGCTAGCATTGAATGTAGTGGATGCCTGTCTACTCGATGTATGTGGGTTTTCCTGAAACTCAAGCAACACATCTAATTTGAGTTCATCACTCAGTGCATTGGCAGCTGCTTTTTTTATCTGCCTTACATGACCAAACTCACGAAACTGCTTTTCTATTTTACTTATTGTTCCTTGGGATATAGGCGGTAAATTAGGAAATTTCTCATGAAATAGGCGAGTTACTTCCTGTTGTGTTCGGATGTTATCTCCGTAATCAATCATTTGTAAAACTGTTATTTTATGCATTTCCGTTAATCTAACCATTTTTCAGAATTGAATTGAACAAACTTTATACTTAAATTACAACAATGACAACTTAAATAAAACAATTTACTACTGCTTGTTAAAATAGCGTTGCCACGGAAATTCTTTAAAGTTTTTTAATGGTTACCATCTAAAAACCACATTGCTATGGTTTTTGTTCACTTTCTCATTATCAAGACCTAAACGGGAAATAAGTTTTAAGTATATATTGTAATAAGTCTCGAGTATATTTTAGCGAATTTCGGTAACAACATGATTTTAATTTTTTTTAGTTAATTTTTGCATCAAATTTAAAAAAAATAACATTTTTGAATAGAGAATGAAGAGACCTTTCAAATGATATATTACAAGCCTATACTTCCCATTTAAAAAATTGGGGTTTGTACCTGTCACTCTAAGGAGGTTGAAGGTATGGGTTGCATTTTCACGTTAAAAAATGTCAAGTTATAATTTAAATTTGACGTGTTTCGGGATTTTTTATAAATATTTACAGTAACCGAAATAATGAATTTATTCCATTTGGCTATTACACACTGTAAATCAGCTAAACTACTCAAAAATATAAACAGATCATAATACAGTGCTTTTCAAATAAAAGTATCCACCTTTAATAACTTTTGTAATACAGGTATTTAGGAAAAATCCAAAAACACGTCAATTTATGTTGGCAAACATTATGGCTTATTTATTATGGCTTATTATTGGAAAAGCCACCCTGTCACCCCTAGCAGCATCCCTTTTTTTAAATTACTTCTCATATTTTTTTATGTAAAATTTGGATACTCCTCTTTGAGCTGATTTCAAAAAAGTATAATACTTGTAAGTTAGTTAGTATAATACTTGTGGTTAGTTTATGAGATAAACAATTTTTCTTTTAATAGCACAAATTTTACTTATTTTTTACTTTCACCTTATTTGCCTGTAATAAAATGGGTTGTACAACAGTGAAAGGCATGTTCATCAAACTGTGGGAGTTATGGTTTGGGGTGCTATAGCTTATGGTTTGAGATCACCTTTAATCTTCATCAGAGGTAACATCTTGACACCCTGACAAATCCAACTTTCCAGCAAGAATCACGATAGACTTCTTTCAACATAATGATGTCACAATCACAACCAAGATCTCCCGACTTATCCCCAATTGAGCACGTGTGGGATATGATGGGTAGGAGATTGCTCAATTTTCAACGTCCTCCTCAGATTCTAGAAGAACTTCAAGAAGAGTTGGTGGTTGCCTGGAATGAGATACCACAGGAGGACATTGACCACCTGATCAGAAGCATGCTTAGGCGCGTTGGAGAATGCGTAACACATCGGAGTGCATCTACACATTATTAAAGGTAAAAGGGCTTTAAAGCAATGCAATCATTTTGAAATTTTTATCATTTACTTACTATGCTTCGGTAAGTACTTATACAAAATTTAAACTTGGTGTTCGGATTTTTATGTCACTTAATATATGAAATTAACTGAGTTCTTTCGTTAGCTATTTTTTTAATTTCAATATTACCAATATCCTTAACTTTTGACAAGCAGCTTATTATCGGTTTATTTTTATTTATTAACACCCTATGTTTTTTAGGTAAATCATCTCAACACAAATGTGACAAATGCGGTAAAAGTTACAAACATCAAGCAACCTTATGGAATCACAAGAAATATACTTGCATAGAAGGCCCTTTATACTACTGTGATCATTGTAACTTCTCTTCCAAATACATACATGGAATGCAGCAACACTTATACACGAAACATAACATAACGACGTCCAGAAAAGAGTTTGCAAAATCAAAAAATCCATTATAACAATTGATTGTTATAAGAAATGCAGAATTATATAATACTTGAAAGTTTGTTCATTGATTTATTATTATAAATGAGTGTTTACAGTTAAAATTTTATGAAAGGTGTATTTTGGTTTCATGGGTTGTTATAGTCGCATGATGCACTTAAAACCAGACGAATTGCCGATGTTCATCTAGAATTATAGAAAACCAGTTGTACGTAGTGAAGATAAATATTACACTTAGATCTACCAAACACAAGCAGACCAATCGCTAAAACTTTATTTTAAAAAAATATTCAATTCTTATGAAGGCATTACACCAAGTGAATGTTTGCTGAAAAAGAGCAAATATTTGTTTCTTGTAATGTATTTATTTGTTGGCAGCTCTGCCATTGAGCAAAAATTTTGCTGTGTTTATTTTTGTGCTCTTACCGAAATTCTGGATATGCAAATAGTAGCAAGAATGTCAACCTAAATGTCACTTTTATTGTGAAATTCACCGGGCAATAACGTATTCCTGACCACAGGAATTATTTTGTAGATGATTGTTTGTGAAATTGGAAATAGATCCTCTAGTTAGAGTAATTGATTATAGCATCCGAGCTCTTACTTATTTTGATATTGAAACAAATATTTTAACTTACTTTGAAAAAAAACATTGGGGCTTAAATAGTCCGGTTTTTTATATACTTGGCATTGACGAACCACCTCTTTCGCCAAAAAAAAACACCAATATAACTCCAAACTATCCTTGCAATTGCTTCGGCAATAATGCTTGAAATAATTAAAGAGACTGTGTCAAATTTCATAGTGTAACCCCTTCTGTGCGTGCTATCATTCAGACAACCCGAGCGGCGTTGTCGCTTATTGATCTATGACCCACACAACCCATTTTTCTTCTTCTATTTCAGATTCAGTCATTTTAATTGCAAATGAAATTTTTTCCAGATTTTATTGGCACACGTGCTTTTGTGAACAATAACAAAAAAAAATATTTTCAAGTGACAGATGAAACACGGCAAATAAAATACTTTATTTGCTGTGCAGCTTATTTTCTAAAAAGTATTTACTTCATGTAATGACATAGCAAATTTATCTGCTGAGGAAGATGCAAATACATTTCCCCATCTGTATAGCAAACAAATGTTAGAGCAAATATTTGCTGCCGTGTAATGGTATAGAAAATATTATTGCTTGAAACAAAGACCTATTATTAGAAGAGATGCAATGTTCCATTCATAAAACTCTGTTTTTTTTTTGGCGCAATGATTACAAGTTTCTATGAGTATTCAAAGAATACCAATCGATTCTCTTTGTTCCGTACTCGTGCTGGCAACGCTGCATTATTTTCCAGGAGTTATGATTACGCTTATAATCAGTGGCGTGCTGTTTGTTAAAAATGGGAATATCTCTGTCGGGTTATATTTAGTTATTTTTATAGAAATATATTTATGAATAGTTCCTCACTTAAATTATTATCGTTAATATTAATTGTACAAATAAAATGTAATGGATTTTAAATTTTAATTTTTAAACTTCTTTTTAATAGGTATTAAATAACCAAAAGGAAAAGATTCAGATATTATAATCAGTGCTTATTTCTTCAATGACAGATATCACTTAAGTATTCCTAAAATTCCAATAATTTTGAATATTGATTAATACCATAAACGAATGTACAAAAATCTCACTCTGATGGTCTTTTTGGAGGACTATTGGAAACTAATTAGTGAGCTGTAAAATTAGTGAAAGTTATAAAAAAATAGAACTGAAACTTGGAATAAATAAAATTTCCAATGAAAATTCGTTTAGCTATGTTTTATAAAACAAACTCATTTTAGTTTTTCTGATATTTATCAAGCGATATTCAGCAAGGAACACAGAAAATTAACTGTCAGATATGAACTGAAATTCTGAATGGCTTGTTAGTGGATTTGCATCTACCTTTAAATATTTTAAACCACTCCTATTAATCATAATATCACTTAAATTAAAATGATAGGAACATACATAAATATAAATTAAATGTCCAAGTCAATATCACAAAGGATTATTATGTATAAGAAGTATGTAAAGTTGTTAACAGCTACTAGTTTACTAGTTTATAACTTTACATAGGTACTTCTTATACATAATAAAACTTTGTGGCATTGACTTGGACATTTAATTTCTATTTCTTAGCCACATTTGAGTTGATGATTTACTCCATTTATTTATACATAAATATGTTTAATCCCACATTTATCTTCTTCCCAGCCTATAAGATATAGGTACCCATATTTTTCTCCTTTCACTCTCAGTTGGAAACCTGAAGTAACTCAAATACACTGAACACACAGCAAAATATCTTAGATATATCGATTTCATATGAAAATTCAAAAAAACCAAAGTTTAAAAGTTGGTGTATGTATTTTTTATACATATCATATCCATGGTAATATTTCCGTTAGTTGTTCGTGTATACTTAAGATAATAATATTAGAAAAAATTCGAGATTTCCAACTAACGGAATAATAACCATACCTGTTTGTTTTTATATTGAAACAAACGAATATTTTCTTTGAAAAGAAACATTGGGGCTTAAATAGTCCGATTTTTTACACACCTGGCAATGAAGAACCACCTCTTTCACTAAATTTCACTTAATATTACCTATAATTTCGCCAAAAAACACCAATATAACTCCAAAATCTCGTTGCAGTTGCTTTGGCAACAATGCTTGAAATAATTAAAGAGACTGTATCAAATTTCATAGTAAAACCGCTTTTGCGCGTGGTATCATTCAGACAAGCCGTGCGGCGTTGTCGCTTATTGAGCAACTGAAATAGTTCAACGCTTAAACATTCCATAAAGTGAGTTGTATAATTTGGATGGTTACAATTCATAAAATATTAATAAGAGATAGCATTATGGTTACAATACAGCAAATGTTTGCTTCGTGTAATGCCTGCATTAGAAATGTTAAAGTTCCTTAATAAAATTAATCAATCCATTTTCTTCTTTTATTAAAAGGTAAGCATACAATTAAAATATGTTGTATGCTATAATTATCAAAAACAAGTTACGTGCTCGGCGGTAAATTTTACTCTTAAAAGTTTGGTCACTACGCAAGAACATTTTTTTGTGCACTATTTGACAAAACTTTCTTAAACGACATTTACTCATAGAATACAAGAAAACAGGAATCTACAACTGCACCACTAGATCAATATCAAAGTTATACTTATATGAATATATGAAAATGTTTTGAATAAATAGAAACTTTGATAGAAACCCTTTTTTATTGGTATTATGTGCTATGCTAGCATGAGTTTTTTTATGATAGTTATTAAGTTTATCTATAAGGTATTTAAACTAAAGGTGCTCCTTTAACGGACAATCCTACCGCTTATCGGTTATTTAAGTTCTTTAATTTCATTTATTTTGTTTTTTAGATAGACCCATTGTTCGTTGTCCGCAGTGCCAGAAGGAATACCGAAGGACGGACTCGTTACGTCGTCATCTTAGAATGGAATGTAACAAAGAAGGAACTTACCGTTGTGATGTTTGCTCAAAAGTTTTTAAACATAAATTCGCTCTAAAAGTACACCGAAAAAGACATTTTTACTAGTTAATAAATACGTTAAACTATAAACTAGGCAATTTTATTGATATACCTTACAAATATACACTGTGTCCGTAAAGCATGGAATACATTAATTTTCAGCTAAACAGGTTTTTTTATAGAATAATCCTGAAACATGTCGAATTTTGATTTTAATTATAGTGTATTTGAAAATCAAGAGAGAGTAAATTCCCAGAAATGTTTTGCAGTTATCAGTGTTAAAGGCAGTAAACCATAGACGTGCGTTTTCAAAATTAAATTAATATGGAAATAGAAATATTTAATTTGTTTTAGTTATTTATACCTAGATTACCAATTTTAGATAGATAAACATAATTCGTAAGTAGTAATTTAATTTGGGTAAAATGAAGAAAAAGTCAATATTATTTTAGGCATTTTGTTTTAGGCATATGTTTATTTACAAAATATGTATATAATATGTACAGATAATTACAATTACTTATAAATTAATATGAGGAGCTAAAAAAACAATTAAGTAGGTATATGAGAAAAAAAACCAACCGCAAGGATAAAATTTGACGAGCAACATGCAAAAACGACAATACGACAATAATAAATCTTAAAAAATAAAAATCTAAAAATAAAATTAAAGTACATAAATTAATAATTTTAAAGTTATGGTTCCTCGCACTCTGTGTCAGAAGATTCACCATCTGATTCTAGAGAAATTACAATGGGCTCTATAGTAATATCAATTATGTTATCTAGCTCCCACATTTTGTGTCTAATACATTTTTGCCAATTTTCACTTGTTACTTCAGATATTGCCTTATTGAAGAGATTTTTAACATCTGATAATTAAAAAGTAGTGTTATTTCTGGCAACATAACCTTTAACTTGAGCCCATATCAATTTCTCGTTTTTTGGCTATCTCTTCAATATTATATTTTTTATAATTTTGCTTATGTTTTTTATCAATAGTTAACAATTCTGCCCTCAGCATTGTCAAAGGCTAAATTTTTAGAAGATAACCATTTTGCAATTTCATCCTTTTTCCATTTAGTGGTTGGTAAAGGTTCAAGTAATCTGGAGTGGTAACTTGCACTCCAGATTACTTGATAACCGATCCTTTTGGTATGAATTGAATCATCTATTCAAAATATTCCTCAAACACGTCTCCATTCATTTCTTCGTGATAATCAACGGTTTTTTTTTATTCAAATAAGAGCAAACCATTCTCAAGAAAACCGTTTGTACTGCCTATATGACAAATAATTAATCTTTTACCTTTCCTATAGGTTCCTTAAAACCAGTAGTATATCCTTCTAGAAAAGCTTGATGGGATGATTTTATATTTTTGTCTTTCCAAACTCTTCCTACACAATGTCCTTCATTAATCCATGTTTCATCTAAATAATAAATGTTTTGTATTTTGAGCTTTAACTTGTTGTATTCTTCTGAGGTACTGTCTTCTCCAACATACGATTTCTTCAGAATCAATTAGCATTGAGTGTCTGCCCATTTTTTCAAATTTAAAGTTTAACTCATGTAACGTTTTCTATAGTTTATCCCGGTTTATTGTGGGTAAATCAACATAATTCGTAATGGCTTGCAAAACTTTATCTAAAGTTGGTATTTGCTTGTTTATAAAAAATGAGTGAACAAGCTTACGAATAGCATTTTTAAAAAACTCACCACGTTGACTTTTAATAGTTTTTTTCTACCTGGTTTAGGCTTTGGTGAGGTTACTCCACCTGATTTTTCCTCCTTTAGAACTCTATATATTGTAGATTTTCCATATCCCATTGCCTTAGATGTTGTTTCAACTACACTGTCAATAGTGTTTGAGGGATTTTGATGTTTAAAATAGTGGTACACATTCACTACAGCACTCTTTTCATTGAGCGATAAATGGTCTAGTTTTAATTTTTTCACTGGTGTATACTCACAAACTGCTTCCATTTTTAGTCACTACTATTTGTCACGTTTATCGAAAATTAAATAACTGCATTTCTAGAAACTTAAGCACTATTTAAGTCAAAATATCTGTCATTAGAAGCTGTTGCCATTCGGAGGTCGTTAAATAACAATTATCCCTTTCTAATCTGGTTACTCCTATGACGCACGTTAATCCTCTTAGGCCTACTGTAGTAACAATGAAAGATCATAAAATAATGTGATACTCCAAGAAATTTAATAAATTTTGTATTGAAATTAACAAAAACAATTTAGAATGCATTACAAATATTGAAGTTTTACCGCACGTACTATACTATAGTTTTGCATACCGAATTAGTTTTTATTCTGGGAATTTACTCTCTCTTGATTTTCAAATACAGTATAAATGTATTTTTAAAATAATATTCTTAAATACAGGGTGAATTACTTTCGAGTAATGACGTTGCTGTCGTTTTTTTTTTAATGGAACACTCCCAATTTTGTCTCGATTTCCGAATTACTCTAGCTCAGCTGATTGCACATCACATGTTGATTCCAATTGGTACAGGGTGGACAAAAATACAATTATTATTTTTTATTATTTCTTTATTGTATAAAAAGAATTATAAAAATTCCTTATTACAAGGGTGCGGTTGAATTAATTAATAGATAATGTACAAAAAAATTAACAAAAAACACAAAAAAAATATTATACACCTAAATAAATTAATATAAGTATAAATAACTGACAATTCGATAAGAATTATTTGAAGAAAGGTTTACACAATATAAATATACCAGCAAAAATACCAAGTGAGGAGAGCACTTCGAAAGAGGGTAAGTCCAGAGCATCTGCAAGGTCATCCAAAGAATTAATTGCCGGTATGTGAGTTGCACGAAGATACTTGTAGAATGGACACTCAAAAAATAAGTGCCCTATGGTTTCAATTTGGTTAAGGTTACACATCGAGCACATTTCTTCCGTATGTATCTTATGAATATTTTGTTTGTCAGAAAGCTTGATATAGTTTTTCATGCAGAGACAAAAATACAATAGTTTTGACTACTCATAAATAAGTAGCGCGTAACATTCTTTTTTAGTTAAATTGATAATATTATCAAACATACTTGTTGTATATCGGACAGAATATGAAAGAAAATATTTTTTATAAAAAAAAGTTCAAAGGAAAACGCAGAATCTATCCCACAAACTGTGTATATTGAAAGAGTGTATAGATGTACTGGGAACATTAAAAGATTAAACTTTTTACCGAAACTTCCACAGCTATCATTGAGTTCTTAAATAGCAATTCTTTGATGTTCTTAGGGCCGTATTCATAGTCGTACTTAAAAGTGTACTTTAAGGATGTCTTGTATAGGGATGCCTTAGGGTCTCCTTAAAAATTTTTATTCAATCACTATTTAGGCCTGCCTTCACGAAGGAATCCTTAAATAAAGATCCGGCAACGGCTAGTTCTGTTATTTGACTTCTTCTTTTTCTTAATGTATTGCCTCTACTGTATAAAGGTTAGGGTACATGATTTAACAGATTTTGAGAAAGAACTGAAATAATAAAAAAATAGACCGGTTTTGAGTGAGTATTTCTTATTTTTATATGCCATTTAAAAAATTCCCTAATGTTTGTTTGATTATTTTGACGAAATTTTACATAGCTTCTGAGTTGTTTTGCAAATAATACAGAATTTTTTTAACACTAGACTGTGACACCTCTCGAAGGTCTCCACCAACAATGTAAAAATATAATCATTAACAAGAAATTTAACCTATACACTTTTTGACCAATGCTTACTTGGAATTCACCCATTGCATAAAACCTAAGAGCCACAAATAATTGTTCAATAGGAGCAATAGGTAAACCGCGGTTATTGATCGTTCTTAAATTCTCGTAAATTAATGGCAATAAAACATCTATATTGTCTCTTAAAATCCTCAAATTCAACAAATTCAACAAATCCAATAAAAGCTTTGTTCGGATTTGCCCATTACCGTTATTGAACCGTCCTCATACCGTCAGAAGCCTGCGCACTCAGAAATTCTGTACTCGATTTTCCTTGTGCGCACGCTTCTGACGGTTCGAGAACGGTAATTGACAAAACCCAACCAAAGCTAAAGTTATCGTTATAATCCAAAATAAAATAAACACTGTCACTTATTTGTCAATAATAAATAACACTCCTTACCTTCTAGGGTTCTTTATACCAACCCCAGGTTCTCCCCCCTCTGTATTTCACTAGTTTAACGCCCTTTTGAAACGCCTCAACTTTCGTATGAAAGCCATGACGTCCCTTGGAGGGAGGGTGTGCAAGTCTACTTCCTCGATTTTTCGCAGGTGCCCAAGAAGTGGTAAGAAGTTTCTTACTCGCCACAGTTTGGGCAGTCTGGGTCTTCGACTACGCCCAGAAGTTGTAGATGTCTTTTGAGTCCACAGTGGCTAGTAAGGACTCCGACAAGCAGCCGCAGCTGTGATCTGGATTTATCCAGTAACCACTTTGTCCTAGTTTTGTCAGAATAGGCGATTGTTTGTTTCGCCTGTCCGCTCGTTGCCTACTATACCGCTATGTCCCGGTATAATAGGGTTACATCCCGTCTTGAGGCCAGTATGTCTAGGGTATTTGCTGGACTAGTACCGTGCTGGTCCTGTAGATACAAATCGCCTATAGAGCGGCCTGGATATCTGAGAAAATGCTGACGGGGCCTCCTGAGTTGTCCCGTTCTTCTATTAGTTCTGCTGCTTTAAGGATGGCAAATATTTCTGACTGGAAGACCTTGGAGTATTTACCAAGAGCATAGCTCTTCCGAACCCCTACGTCCTCTATCACCTGCTCCTGACCTCTCTTCCATGCGAGAGCCATCTGTATAACATACTATGCTCCCTGGGGGAAATTCTTGTTCATCGACCCACTGCCTCCTTGGTAAAATTATGACTTTGTACTTGTGTTCCGTTCTTACTTTATCTGCTTTTGGGACAGCTTTGTGAGCCAGGAGCGGAAGCTCTGTTTAAACTATTGTATTATTTTATTAAATTCATAATAGGTTTGTTCCAACCAAGCAAAAAACCGTTCTAGAACGGTAATATTACCACTCACGAGACCAAATTAGTCCACTGCGCAACTCAGTACACCACTGCGCACAAAAATTACTATTTTAGAACAGTTCTCTGCTTGGTTGGAACAGACCTATTATAGTGTTAGTAGTATTGAATGTAAACCTTAAAGGGCTATTTACCGCCTCGCACATTGATTCATTTCTTATAAAATGGCTTCTTGATCTACATTTTCTTGTCTACATTTTTCCATTTTCCATTTTTTCCTACTTAAGGTTTGACGACATCCCAAACTTTATTACATATTTTTCTAGGCTTTGCCACCACAAGGAAATTCCCTTGTCCACAATGTGACAAAATTTATAAACGGATGGACTCTCTTAGAAGACATTTACGCATAGAATGCAAGAAAACCGGAACATACAACTGCACGACTTGCCAAAAAGTGTTTAAACATAAGTTTTATTTGAAAATACATCAAGAACGATATTGTCGCATAGCACCAGATCAATATTACAGTTATACATAAAAGTAAGAGTTAGTACAATAAATTTAAAATATTGTTGTCTTTAGTATATTTTAACCATTTTATTGTTGTTTTAAATAAATAAAAACTTTCAAGGACACCCTGTTATTTATTATTAGTGGTATTTTTTTTGTGTTTAATAGGTATTTAAAATATAGGTGGTTCTTTAACATATAACGAAATAGCTTTGTCAATGAGATATTTAATTTAATTCGAAGTTTATTATTTAGGTACACTACTTCGTTGTCCGCAATGCCAGAAGGAATATCGAAGGGCGGATTCTTTACGTCGTCATCTTAGATTGGAATGTAATAAAGAAGGAACTTTCCAGTGTGAAATATGCTTTAAAGTATTTAAACATAAATGTAATTTAAAAGTACATCGGAATAGGCATTTTGCTGGTTAATAGATTCGTTAATCTAAAATATAGACATGAGTAACAAAGCGTTATATTTTTCTTTGTATTTTTATTAATAAATATGTTTGAAATTACCAATGTGACTTTTATGACGAATAATCAAACACATTTTTTATGAATAACACAACGAAACAACTAAATTTATTACTAAAAGATAAAAAGGTTCAAAAGATCTAATACACTGCTTAATAATTGAAGTGGATATTTTTTAAATTTCAACAAATTGCGTACAAAAATAATATTTTAAATATACGATTCATGCCTTAGTAAACTAGTCTGGTCGAGAAGTCATTTAAATCGGATCCGAAAAATCTGATTTTGGTGTCAATCGATTCGAAATGACAAATATAAAAATGTTCCTGAATATCAAAAAATAAAAATATAAAATATAAAATTTCCTATTGTTATTAACAATTTAAGATTTTTAAAAAAGGGGGTCTACATTTTTGCTAATATCTCATATAATAGCTAGAACAAAAAACTGAACGGATTCTTAAAGGGCAGGAAATTTCCAACAAAAAAGTTTCAACTCCCCGAATTGTAGCTCAATTATTTATAGGTCTAAATTAATGTTGAAAATGGCATAAAAAACGGGCGACGCGTCACCGTCGCAACTACCAAATGACATATATTATTTTTTTTCAATAAGTAAATATTAATAAAAAAATTTAAAAAATTCTAGCACTAACAGAACATATCAGAGAACAAATTTCGACCAGACTAAACTCGCTGTATAGCAAATTGTTTTTATACGCTGTTACCTCCTCTTTAACCAGAATTATAGGAATTCTATTTTAAAATACTAACACAAAGTGCATGGAATCGATATTTGGAAACTGGGTTTGCAGCGTACAAGCATGAGAAAGTTGCATGCATGTAATTTAAGAGCCAGAAGGAGTAGTTCACATTCACAGTTGACTGCGGATCAGCGTGCATGCAGATGTCGGTGGGCAAGAGAACACAGTTGTTGGAATTTGCAGAACTGGAGGTGCTGTATGTTTACGGATGAGTGATGGTCGAATATTGGTGAGAAAGAGGACAGCGACGGCGTTTGATGGCGCTAATCACCCTTTTTGGTGATGGCTCAGTTTTTGTGTGGGGAGGCATATGTTATGATGGCCCCACTGATTTAGTGGTGTTAATAAATATGACAATGACGGCTGTACGATATTAGGACATGGTTATAGAGTCAATAATTGTACCATTTTTTGGTGCAATAGGCAAACAATTTGTCTTGACCGATGCTATTTTTGGTGTTCATCTGATTGGTTTTCCGGTAAGGTAAGCGGAAAGACAATTAGAGACCCTCAAAAAAATGTGTTTGGTTTTGTGCTTAAAACTGGTAAACTATATAGATTTTAGAATTTTTAAAAAAAGAAGTTTAAAGATGTGGAATTTTTGTACAAGAAGTACCTAATGTGATTCCTGAAACTGTATCTGCATTAATTATAATTTTAATTTAACCTTTAACCACAGACGACCATTTTTAACTATTCATTTTTAAAAAACTTGGTACAAGATTGTATCGCAAAGCTAGTTGGTATTCCAATGAAAATAAATGCAAATATTGACAAAAAGTTAATTTTCTTCTATTTTGGTAACAAATTTAAGTCCATTTCAACTGATAAACTGGTTTTTACTACCCATAGTTTATTATTACTCTAATACAACGTATAAATGAACCAACTTTAATGTGATAGTTTATGTGATTACAACCAAAAACAAAAAATTATTAATAGAATTGCGAATGAAAAGAGTCAACGTTAGAAACTTCCACAATTGGTCCTTCAAGGTAAAGAAGCACCGGCAGGAGGAAAATATCCTTGTTGCGGAACCAAAGAATATAGTTTGATACGTCGACCACAAATATTTGCAAAGTAGCAGCATGAAGATAGCTATGATGAATGTAAACTAGCTTTATATTATTAAGAGCTAATAAACTAGGTTAGCATGGTGCAAGAACCACTCACTGTCAGATAGTCCCAGTAAGACAGAAATAGTTCACCAAAAAAATTATAGTAAAGAATTTTGGAGATCCAACACTCCTCAAAAAAATGAACATCTCATGAGAGGTAAAATATCTTGCATATATTTCTTAGCATAACGCAGACCTGGGGTTCTTCTTCAGTGTATGAAATAATTAAATTTCCATATTATTGGCTAAAGCCTAATGTATAGTGCCTTTTTGCCAGATATTCCCTGTGGAAAGTCTGATGAAACCTTTCCGCTAACAGACTAACAAAATTTTACAAGATGATACTGCGACCTTTTCAGATCGATTTTGGAGTCTAGATATTATCTCCCAGCCTTGTATGTATGTATGAGTTAGGGGTGATAATTACACTGCGATCTATAGGATCTATTGTGTCCCCCCTTACTTGCCATGTTCTGATATTTTCTCAGACCTATAGCAGCTCTTCGAGTCCTATTTTCCGGAGGAAGTTTAGGACATCGTCGGGCTTCAAATCAGGTAGATCCCCTTCCTCTATTTCATGTGCTCCTAGGTATCTAGCTCTAGAATTTTGCAAGGCAGGGCATTCTGAGAGTATGAGTATTGAGGTTTCATCCTCTTCCTCACAGAATCTGCACTTTGCTTCATCTGCTAACCCTAGTTTCTTCATGTGGCTTCTTAACCGGCAATGTCCGGTTAATATTCCCGTTAGAATTCGGAGCCTTTTTTACTGAGGTTGAGGCAGCTAAGAGATCTCTTCTGGTCATAGTTCCCCAGTAGTATCTTAGATGGCCTCAGTCCTTCCAGCTGATTCCAGTACTTGGATTTTTCCTTCTCCATTTCTTCCCTTAGTTTTCCTAAGATTACTCTACTGCTGATCCCACAAGATGGTTCTGGTCCCAAAAGTGGGGTTTCAGCTCCTTTTTTTGCCAGCTTGTCTGCTGTTTCGTTCCCCTCTATTCCTATGTGTCCTGGGACCCATAGGAGGGTGACAGTGTTATTCTGGCCTAGTTCATTTAGTTTGCCTAGGCATTCCCAAACCATCTTGGAACTGATTATATTTGAGCTCAGCGCTTTGATGGCTGCTTGACTATCCGACATGATCACAATCTCTTGTCTGCGGTAGTTTCTTCCAATATTGAATTCCACACATCTTTTGATGGTGCGGACTTCTGTTTGAAAGATGCTCGGGTATGTACCCAAGCTTTCTGAGTATTTGGCTCTCGGTCCAAAAACACCTATCCCAGTTCCCTCGTCTAGCTTGGAACCGTCCGTATACCAATTTATGGTATTCTGGTTTAAATTCTGTATGGTGTCTTCATCCCATTCAGATTTATTACTCAACTTTGTGATGAATTTTCTCACAAAGTTGAATTTCTTTGGCATATCATCTTGGGGCATTTGATCAAAATGAAGTGATCGAGGTTTTTCCCTGATAATTCCTTTTTTGATCATTCTATATATTGTTTTCTTCCTTACACTTTCTAGCAGAATGTGCAGTGGGGTCAAGTTTAAAATCACCTCCATTGCAGCAGTTGGGCAAGTTCCCATTGCTCCAGTGATACATGAACAGGCTAGTCTGAATCTTCGAGAGGTTTTTCCTCGTCGTATTCAGATTAGCCCTTACGCCTCAAGCCACTGCCCCATATGTGATTAATGGTCTCACTATTGCTGTGTACATCCATTGCAGGATACGTGGGTTACATCCCCAGTTCTTTCCTGCAATGTTCCTACACACCATGAGGGCCTTGGTTGCTTTGTGTATTACTTCGTCTTCGTGTTTGCTCCAGAGTAACCTGCTATCTAGGATTAGCCCTAGATATTTTACCTCTGTTTTCCACTCGACGATGTTCTCCCTTATTTTTATGATTTTTAGATTAGGTTTCTTTTTCCTTGTAAAGGCTACTAGTGTGGTTTTGGTGGGGTTGATGCTGAGTCTCCCAGCCTTAGTCTCATAACAAAATTTACCATAACAAAAGCTATATTTTGCAACCATATTAAGGGGCGCCAATTTGCAACCATAATTGGTCCCAAAAAGGCAAGAAGCCGATTTGTGACCATATTCCTCCAAAAAGGCAGGGCGCCAATTTGCAGCAATATATGTCCCAAAAAGGCAGGAAGCCAATTTGTAACACTAATTACTCCCTCGAGAGCTGTCCCGGCTTATGAGACCTTTTAACTCAGGAGTGGGTACGCTCCAGCTTAGCGACACTCTGTATATAGGATGGGTGAGGGCGCCACTGCTTTAAATTCGACAAAATTTAATAACTAGGTGTAAAGCAGAACACCTTATTTACTTTAAAGTTTAACTAGAAAGGAAAAATGAATATTGAAAATATTTTGACTACTTTAACACAACAATAAAAAACTAAAATACTGATACCGATAGGCAACCACACACAGCAAATCTGTGGGTTTAAAATAAACACTCAAGTAAGAAATTCAAATTTATTTTGCCACAAAAGGTTAGGTACTTAGCTTAGGGTTTCGGATTTCTCCCACAGCGGTATGTGTACGGCTTCGGTTGGTTTCAGATGTTGACTTCTACAGAAAGGCAGACCTGGGGGACTTCTCTGGAGAGTGTAGTCGGCTGGATCGGTGCTTTATCAGTAATTTGCGATGTTTTCAACAGTAGCTTGGAGATAATAATTTGCGATATTTTTTAGCGGTAACTTGGAGGTAATAGTTTGCGATATTTTCAACGTTAACTTGGAGGTAATGATTTGCGATATTTTCGACGGTAACTTGGGGCCAATAATTTGCAATATTTTCAACGGTAACTTGGGATTACATTTGACGGTAACTTGGGGCCGTATAAATAAAACGGCTAAGGTAAGAATTCGTTAATACGCAAAATTATGTTCTTTCTTTGAAGGCAGAAGGCAAAAAGGAAGGAGTTCTCTCTGCGTTACAATTATATTAACGGTTCATTTTCGTTAGGGGAGGAATTCGAGCTTTCTGATTGGTTAGTTTTTAACGGGTTCTCAACGTTCAAAAACGGTTGTGTCTATTGGTTGTCCGAAAGTTATTTTTTTAATGATTAAGTGCAGGATTTAATTATACATGTGATTAAATTAATTTTACGCTCGGAACATGTCAATGAACATGTTACAATTTCATCTTTCATAAAACTTCTTCGAGTAGATTTTTCTTTTCTAGTGCCAAGCTATGACATAAAATGTATTCAGTACTTTCTTCTTCTGGGTAACCTGCCAACCTCATCAGTTTAGGATATGCTCATTATAATTTTTTTCCCTTGCTTCTGGTCCTGGTGAATTTCTTCATCATTCCAGTGATTTCTATGTCACCCACATTTTATTGACTGTGCAGAAAGTCATATGATCCACTAAAAGGCATTGATGTATTAGTTTGGCTATTTCATCTGCATTTTCATTGCCTTTATGACTCTCATGCTCTGGTACTCAGGCTATCTTAATTCTACCAAAGTCTTCCAGTTTATTGAGAGCAATCCCTATTTAATCCATCAAAGCTACTGCCTTAGCAGTCTGTGAAGGTTGCTGGTGAACGCTGTGTATTTTCCAGCCTTTTCTTTTCTTCCGCACAGAATACCTCATCCAAATAAATTTAACTTAAGAGAGATGGGACTACAGAAAACTGTAGGTACTACTTAGATATTCGAACAAAAATGCAGCCCAAACAATTTTGGAAATGACTAGTGCACAACCGGAATTCTAAAAAGTAATTCGGGTCTTCAAATAAACCTATTCATAATGGAATAAGAAGCTTAAGCTCCCTTACTTCAGAAAGCTGGAGTACTAAGTGGGCTTGCTTAGAAAGGAGTCCAATGGAAGTCATCAACCTCAGTTTAAAGATAAAACTTTTAAGAAATAGTTTCATAGCATTGAATACATGCCAAAAAAATTCTAATACGATATTTGTTTTTAGCTCCCAACTGTTCAGTCTGCGGTGGTATAAATCAATGTCCGAAGTGTCTAAAAGGTTATTCATGTTCGACGTGTGGAAAGGTCTATCGACAAAGTTGTTCTTTATGGAGACACAAAAAATACGAATGTCAGAAGGAGCCAGGATTTAATTGTAAATTATGTTCGTACAAAGCAAAACAGAAAGTCAATTTTCTTACTCATCTCTACAACAAACACAATATCGATGTTTATCAAAAACGAAAAAGTTTGTAAAGTTTTTACAATTGAAATAAAATGTAAATTAATATTTAATGTTTATTGTTAAAATACTTTTAAATTTTATGAACAACGATATTAAATATTAATTATGATGTAGATTTATTAATAAATTATTTTTAAACTGCTGTACCTTTTTTTAAATTACTCATATTTGTCAACATATTCCCCCAAAATACCCCAAAAAGTTATTTTTTTCAATTATTGCTTATTAAATAGAAATAATAAGACACCAAATAAAGTTATGTCCCTCAGCGAGTCGTATTTGTGTTCAGAATTGGACAGGTGACATAGGGTAAGTCCGGGCTAGATGCCCCACCTTTTTCCATTGTCATAATTTATGTATAAAAGTTTTAACTCAATGTATTTTCTTTCATTTAAACTTAATGCATAAAAAAACTTAAAAAGTAGCATTGGTTATCTTCCCCGGAGAGTCAGTCAAAGATGACCCACTAGATAAGGAAAGATGCCCCGGTAGCGTTTACAAAATATACCCTGTTTCAGCACAAACTTCACTACTAAATACTAAATATACCCGATCTCAGCACATTTACGATTTACGTACATGATTTTCTTATTTCTTATGTCCTACCAAAATCAATATTAACACAATACATAATACTACGATAATTTATTGTGCCTACCTATTTAGCTGGCGATGGTAGACAAGCTTATTTTCGTTTATTTTGTTGTGTATAAAGAGTTAGGTAGTTAGTTTATGATTGCTTAAAAGCTAAAATGTCTGAATTGTATTTAAGGGAGTATTTGAGTTTAAATGATGAAGATGTTTTACAATACTCATTTTATTGTTAACATACGTACAAGTTTAAACCGTAATATTGAAGAAATAGATTACAGTTTGCAATGCAACAAGTGGATTCAAAATTTCAGTGAAAGTATAAAAAGTACAGACAGATGATGCGAGAATATTCCGGAATATACGTGCGATGAGCGAAGCATCTAGACTCGAGACGATTCCCAGAATAGACTGGAATAGACTGGAATAGACTGGAACAATATTTACCTATATAAAGGACCGATTCGAATAGTTTGAGTTAGTTAGTTAGTTAGTTAGTAGTATGTTGTTAGATAAATGCGAATAGAAATATTGTCTTACATAAATTAAAGTATTGTAAATAAATTGTGTTATATAAATTAAACAGTGTTAGTGATTTAAATAGTATAAAAATAAATTAAAAAGTTAAAAAAAAATAAAGAAACTTTACAGATGGAAAAAGGGTTCGTTCCAATAAACGAATTAAGGGAAAAGGATGTTCTGCATCTGTTGAAATTAAAATAAAAAAAAAAACAATAGACTTACAAGAAGAAAGGACAGTTACTTGAAAACCCCAAATCCAAATTCCATTGTCTTCAAACAGCGAAACCGGCTCAACCGATTACAAAGATATTATACAAGATTTAAAATCGGAATTCCCTAGAATAGTAAACTTAACTGAGCAAAGTATTAATACAGAAAACAAAAACGTTATAGTAATATTCATATGTTCCCTGGAATTAAAACTCCATCGCAATTAACTCAATTTTTCGCTCACAAAAAAATAAGTACAGCTAAAAACATCAAAGTTCAGAGTACATCAATTGGCCGACGAAAAAGACGACCTGGTTTGAAAGCTGGAACACGCCGCATAATAGCAGGCCGACCAACCCATAAAGAAGGAGAGTACTCTAGAAAACGGAAAAGATCAAAAATTAATCATTCTCTCATCGAAAACATCAATAAAAATCGACCTAATGCTAAAACACATTAATTAATTTACTTGATTTCCTCAGTCCTCAATCAATGAACTAATCTTTTTTTACTATTAATATCGAAAAAGTTTGCTATAATGCCCTTGTTTGATAAAATTGTCCAATATAATAATAATTATTATTACTTATTTCATTAAATGCTTTCCCTAATAAACCGTTTTTTAAAAATTATCTTTAAGTGAGCCTAATGTTCACTTTGTGTCATAACAGGTAGATAAGTAATATCGTGGATTTTATGAGATGTGCTGGGATCGGGTTTATTTAGTAAAATGTGCTGACATCGGGTATATTTTGGAAATGTACTCACTAGCGAAGCATGACGTACTTCAGGAGGTAGAGCTTGTGCTGAGACAGGGTATGTTTTGTAAACTCGCGCCCCGGTATAAAAAATACTTATGATATTAAGAGATAACATAAACTTTAGTAAAACGTCTAAAGGTGCGTCCTCACTGATGCGCCGCGCCGTGCAGCACTAGACGTTCACGAACGTTCACAAGCACATTGCTTGCAGAACGTCTAAACTGCTGCAACATTTAATAGTTCGTTTGTGTTTGCGAAGGATCCAGTTTTGTCCCGCGTATTTTCATATTAATCAAAATAAGTTCCCGTGTCATCATGAACGACGAGTCTATAAAAATTGCTTGCGCTGCATTTATTGTTATTAATGCTGGTATATCGAAGCCAAAAAGGAAATTAGTAAGAAAACGCCGATACTGGTTGACAGAGTTATTTAAAAGTAGAAGCAGATACAGTGGAAGTGATCTGCTAAATGATTTAGCTATTCAAGACACAGGCCAGTTTAAACATTTTTGTCGCCTGTCCTCAACAGATTTCGAGTTTATTGTTAGCCTAATTGGTCCGAAAATAATGAAGAAAAACACTACAATATACACTAAAACACTGTGGAAACTACGAGCGCGTCAAAATAAAGTGCGTCATAACAAACAGACGTCCACACTGAACAACGTCCATCGCGCACTTTTCTTTGATGTACCGACTCCTGGCGGATCGTGTTTGTTTGCGCGCGTTCCTGCGCGTTCGCGCGCAGTTTACTGTCCACATCAACTAAAAAGTCAATGTTTGGCACGGCTCGGCGCGGCGCGGCGCATCAGTGAGGACGCACCTTTAGGTTAACTTAGCAGAACCTCAAGGCAAGTACTTTGCCACACAAATCGCAGAGGTTTTCGTATTTAGAACAATCTTCATGACTCTTTATGATTTATTGCATTGCAGACACTGAACCCAGTCATCACCCCTTTTAGTGTTTTTATCATATTCCCGGACCGGGCAATGGGTTTTCGATAGTAGACACTGAAACCTTGGTTGGAGTTTTTTCAATTGTTGAAACTGAAAACATGGATGGTGGTACTTGCGATGTTGATCAACACGGCATGCTGAAAACTAAAAAACAAAACTTTACTTATAATGGCATATTTCACTTAATTGGCAAGGGCATCTTCCCCAATCGTCAGGTGAAGATGCCCCAGCCATACATCGCGTACAAATCTGGCGCCAGAGCATTAACCTAAGAGAACCCTAAACACACTGCGATACAAAAACAGCGGGACTTATAGGTTAGGTTCAATGTGAGTGGGGCGCTCAACCACCCCTCCACTGCGACCACCGTTGGGTCTATTGTGGCTCACCCCTAGGGTTATAAATCGCCATACAAACCAATCCTCCTTGCGTCAATGGTTGTCTGCGGTGAGACGTGTTTAAAGTCGTTAGGCTCCAATTTTGGGAAACCAAAAATGCGGTGCTTAGTATTTTCCAGGGCGGAGCAAGAACATAATATGTGTTCTGCAGTCTCGTCTTCCACACTGCAGAAGCGGCAGTCTGAAGTTTGATTCAGACCTATTTTCTTCAGGTGGTATCTTAGACGACAGTGTCCCGTAAGCAGTCCTATAAGAATGCGTAGGTCTTTCCTATCCCACTCTACAATCTGCTTAGTTATATTTTTTCTAGGGTTTGGATATGAAAGCCTTCGATTGGATTAGTCCTGGGAGATCATTCCAGTACATGAGGATTTTCCTCTCTATCGAGCCGGAGATAATATCTTTGGCAGTACTTTTGGTAATGCCAAAGGTCCTATAAATCTGCTCCTTTTTTGGCAAGAATGTCGACTTTTTCGTTACCCACCACTCCGCTATGCCCAGAGCAAAGTTACCCTGTTGTTGGAACCAAGACGTTCTAAAGCTTTAATACAGTTCCATATCAACTTTAAATTAAGCCGGTTGGAGCTCAGTGCCTTAAGAGCTGCCTGGCTATCTGATACAATATGTATGTTTTTGTTTGCAAGAGGGTGATTTATCAGCTCTCTTGCACACAATTCAATGGCGAAAACCTCTGCCTGAAAGATGGTAGCATATGAGCCGAGGTTTACTACGATTTCAACCCTCGGTTTGCTACCATACACTCCTGCTCCAATACCTTCTGGAGTTTTGGAGCCATCAGTGTATAGTACGTAGTCCATCCCAGAGAAAGAGATGATCCCCTTTTCCGTCTCTCTTCGGAAAGAGGACTTTAAAGGACTGTTCTACGTGCGTCCGGGTGGCTAGGATATCTGAGACCATCCCAAGCGTGTGGTGATCTTTAATTTCACGCATCAGGCCCGAGTGGTCCCAGGGTCTCTCCCCTTTTACTTGACTATCCACCGACAGCAGCCTATAGGACACCATCCTGGCCTCCTTCTCCAATAGTAAATGGAGTGGGGTTATATCCAGGATGATCTCCATTGCCGCTGTCGGGGTAGTGGACATTGCCCCCGTAATGGCCACGCATGCTAGTCGCTGAAGTCCAGACAATCTTGCTCTGGTGAATTTCTGGAGTCCCTTTGACCACCAGGCCACCGAGCCATACGTGATCATTGGTTTTATCACTGTTTGATAAATCCAGTAAATCTGTTTGGGGCTCGTTCCCCAAGATTTGCCGCAGATTCTCCTGAGATTCCACAGGGAAGTCCTGGCTTTATTTATTGTTCTTTCCACATGGGCGTTCCAGGTAAGTTTACTATCCAAGATGATCCCCAGATATTTTACCTCCGTCGCAAAGTGAATCGTTTCGCCAGATAAAATTGGTTGGCGAAACTTAGTTAGCTTTCTCCTTTTTGTAAAAGGAACAATAACAGTCTTGCGGGGGTTAACAGACAACTGTTCCACCTCACACCAACTGTTAACCATATTTAGGGCATCCTGAAGGATCTCCGAGATAACCTCTTCAAATTTGCCTCTAACTATTATAACCAGATCGTCTGCATAGCACTGAAAATCCACCCCCCGCAGGTGAAGATGCCCCAGCCATACATCGCGTACAAATCTGGCGCCAGAGCATTAACCTAAGAGAACCCTAAACACACTGCGATACAAAAACAGCGGGACTTATAACTTCAAGATAATGTAAGGAAAAAACAAAACGCGGTGAATAATTTTACGACGTTGTTGACATAGATGTTCTCAAATAACTTGCCAAAAGCAACGAAACCACTACACACTGCACTTACCAGACATAAACAACAACTGATACTAAAGCTAGCGCCGACTTACAACTAATAGCGGTGTTGCCATCGCGTGCCATCTTCCGCGGTGGGGCATCTATCCCGGATTTATCCTATTATAAATGTAAATTTGATCTTTAAAACAAATTATCTATTTATTTCAATTTAATAGAAGGTAACATTGTTATATGGTTCGTATTTATTGTAAATTATTTTTCTATATTATGTCTACATCACTTGTTGAAGAGAATATAGCAAATCTAATTTCAAAACTAATATTTTCGTTACTAGATGATTCCCGCAGTTTTAAAAAATATATTAAACAGCCATTTTAGGAGTATCTTGCTATGATAAGTACAAGAAAATATAGTAGTTTTCCAGGAATCGGAAAACTTAACAATTACTGGTAACGTTTGCCGAAAATCATTAGCAAATTTAACAGTTTCCCCATTCATGGTTTGGTTATAACTTTAATATGTTTTAGTATTAGCTGTTGGTTTTAACTAATATTATGTTGATAGAAAAGTAAATGTAAATTACAATGTTGTTTTTCAGGGTATACTTGTTCCACCTGCGGCAAATCCTACAGACAAGGCTGTTCTTTACGTAGACATAAAAGATACGAATGCCAAAAAGAACCAACATTTCGCTGTGAATATTGTCCCTACAAGGCTAAACAAAAATCTAATGTTACTTCCCATATTTATTTAAAACATAAAAACAAAATATAACAAAATATATTACTTCAAAATTGTATAAAATTATTAAAACCACCTTTCTATTAAATTATTAAATAGACCAAAAGAAGTTAAAATGAATTACTATGCATCCAATAATATGACATCATGTTTAGGTTTAGAAAGACCAACCTAACGAATCTCCAATACCTTAAAATATATTACAAAGCAAGTAATGATCTGCATATTCAAACCAAATGAGGCAGAAGTAGTTCCAGACAGCACTGAAGTAGGACTGAATATATGCCATCTGGTCATGGTCCATTTTACCGTTTTCTCATAGGGTCTCTCGCTGAGATATCTCTCAGTATGTGAGGGCTTGTGTCATTCCTCCTCCATTATCGCAGTTTTAATAAAGTGTTTCCGTGAGCAATTCGATGCTTTCATTAAATTTTTTGATTTGCAACCGTCTTTTTTAAAATTACTAAAAGAAAGTTCTTTCTGGAGCCTTCTTGCTTGAGGCAGGTCTTCTATCTCTTTACAGTAGGCCCTTCAATCTTAGGTTAGGTTAGGTTTTATGTGAGTGGTCGTTTAACGTTCCTTCCACTGTGACCTGAAAGATCTATTGTAGCTCACCCCTAGGTTATAATCGCTTTATTAGCCATATGACTCTGAAGAAGCTCCTCAGGGTCGTTAGCGAAACTTCCATGAAGTTCTTGGGCTCGAGTTGAAGCAGACTAAATCTATTGATCCTTAGTCTCTCGAGTACTCGGTAGTTACTCAAGATTTGCTTGACAGAATAAACAGTCCTGCCAGTCCAATTGTTTTCATATGCCCATTAGGCTACTTTGTTCATGCAGTAGTTCTATCATAATTCGTAGGTTCTGTCTGCTCATATTCAGCTGCCCCTGCGACCTCTCTTTAGAGAGATCTCTCACAAATGCCTTAGAGTGTCTTAAAACCTCTCCAATCTACCCAGTTCGATATTGTTTCTTTTGCTACGCTCCCTATGCCTAGGAATGGCTTCGGGGCTCTTGAATCACCTCTATGTTTTCTTCTAAAAACTTTTTTGTATTCTTTGAATTGAGCTTTGTATTCGGCCTATGCCCTATCGAATTTGATAGTTTGCGCTTCGTTATAGAGTATTTCTTTGTTGTTTTTCTAAGGCATTTCTGTTCATCACACCACCATCTTGCATTTGAACAATGAACACTTACTATATTTCATTTTTATTTTATTTTCTTAGTATTTGTTTAAATTTTAATTTAAATTTTTTTTTGTTTTTTTTACAACTACTTTATAACAGTCATCGGTTATCACTTCATAATTTTTAAATCAAATTATTCCAAAAACAATACCCGGCAGAGTTTTACCAAGAGTAATTTTTTCTAGTAATAACTCTACTATTAAAAAATTTGACGTTTAACTAGCGCCCTCTATGAGAGACAGATATAAAAACAAGTTCACGGAAAGTATCAGCTTCCAAAACATAAAATTTTTATTTTTACAGGGACCACGCCCTAAAGTTTAATACATTTTGGCCTAAAATAATAACGTAATAAGATGAAATTATATGTACAATTACTTCTAAATCAGTTTAGAATAATCATAAAATGAAAAGAAGATAAAAATAAAAAAATAATGTATTTTCTACTTACTATGTACATTGCAAGTGCGATACACTTGTTGCGACTGAGTCGTCGGGTTTTCGTCAAGAAAAGGGGCAATGAATTGGATGTATCGTAATTTATTAAGGAGGGTTGACAATGGTTTCCGGCTGGATCGCGTTCATTTTAAGGGTTTTGTTTTGGGTGCGTTCTATTTTAAAAGTTACGGTGGTAAGGAAATGTATAATATACGAGGTTCGTAATAACGGTAATCTAAAGAAAGGTAGCATGGCGATAGACATGTTACAAAGTATGAAAATTTGTTTTCTTTATACGCCCTCTATCTTGAAAACGCATTACAAACATTTTTTTTTCATTTTTCCACGTATTCTAGATATGGGGTTATCTTTTTATAAACACCCTGTATATATTAGTACAACTTATCAATAATAAAACAATTTGCAGAAAAAGTGCAGAAATACGATTTGAACGGTTACAAAAATTAGCAATCATACAAATTTTTATATTTAAGTAATACTATGAGAGCTATAGGTAAGTTTTGACACAAATATCTTAGGTTACATCCACCCCTCTACCCTACCAGTTGAAAACTTTGCGATGTAAATCCACCCGTTCATGTTTCCATCAAAAAGCAAGTTTTTTCTGGATTAAGCCATTAGCTATTTAGCCAGAAAAACCAATTTTTGTTAAACACATCACTTGCAAGCCAAATTTTCATTTTTAAGTAAATCAGTTCCTTAATTACAATTTAATTGGCCACATTTATTACAATTACTATTTACCATGGATAAACTGACTATCCTAACCTAACAAAAAGAAAATTGTACCATAAATTTCAAATTTTGAAAGTTTTTGTGAGTTTAGAACCGTAGGACCAAGAAAAAACCAGTGTGCTTTAGCATGATATTTTTTTTGTTTGCAACAAGAAGTTTTAGTTTGACAATGTAAGATTTAGTTGCGTGCTGGATGTATCTATAATGTTAATTTAATTTTGTATTTTCAGGTATAAAAAAAATCCCTTGCATCCGCTGTGGAAAACTCTACAAAACGAAAAAGGGCATGAAAAACCATCTGAGATTTTCATGCGAAAGAAAAAAATCATTTTATTGTAGCTTTTGTACGGCTTCGTATTTTTACAAGCATCACTTACAAAGGCACAAGTGTCAGTATGCTGATAAAGTTATGCAACACTTTAAAACAATAGATTAGACTAGCTATTCTCAACCTTTGGTCCGGTATACCACCAGTAGTCCGTGGAGAAATTTTACTAGTTTACAAACAATGTGTTCCAATAGCTTCAAACTGGGTTTCTGTCCACCAAACTCCCGAACCATTGATCAATATTGGTCTTATGACCCTGGTGTAAAACCAAAGATTTATCTTTGGATTGAGTCCGCATGTTTGACCGACCGTCTACATCAAGGGCAATTGTAGCTCTTTGTGTGTTTATCTTTAGTCCTTGCATAAATTTGTTTCCAATTTACCCTCTTTTTTTCAATTACTTCTTTGCTTTACTACTATTTACTATTTTTTTAATTTTATTTTCCCTGAATTTCTTTATTTCATCCCTACATCAACTTTTTCATCAGTTCCCTTTTTTTGTTGGCGTTTTAGCAACTCTTGGACTTCTTTCAAACGCATATTCTATTTCATTTCTTTTCTTGCTTACTGATTCCGAAGAATAATTATCAATATCGATGTTTTTACCTTAACTGTTAAAGCACTAAAAGCCATTTAAATCTCGCAAGTCAACCTTTCAGACGAATATAGAGGTGTCGATTACAAGACAAATCTGCATATTGTAATTAGATGAGGCGTATTTGACGCTTTTTTCCGAGGTACATATTAAAATTTTCCGTCGACCTCACTAGTTAAAGCCATTTGAGAAATTCAAAAGTATATATACCTCTTAATGTTATGTTTAATTTTTAATAAAACAAAAAAAAATTTAAGTAACTATTCTTTAATATTAATATTAAACGTACAATTAGTACAATTATTAATATTTATTCCTGCTGTTGAAGACGATGCAAGTGACAAATGTTTATTTTTTGTATTTAATAAAGAAATATCATATTTTTCATGCCGGGAAATGGCACTTTACGGTACACTTATACTTTACAATTCTCCCAATGTTGTTTGAAATAATAAGTGAATCAACATAAACTAAGCTTTTATTCTAGCTTTTGAAGATTGACATTAATTGTACAATTGCTGTTGCCAGCAATATGTATTAATGGAGTTGTTGATGGACTTACAGTGTTTTCTGTAGTCGCGGAAGACGAATGGCTGTGATGTAACACTTCAACAAAAGTTTCGCCCCTTTGGATCATTCTTGCAATCTTGTTTTTGCCTTCAATCGAATCTACTATATACTTTTCTGCAACTGAAGAACTCTTCCATTCACCGTGCTGTTTTAGAACATTAAGGTCAGCCCCAGCATTGGCCAACAACGTTGAGGATGTCCTCCTGAAGCAATGACCTGTATACTTTTCTGGTTGGTCTAGTTTTAAGAACTCAGCTATTTTCTTAGGTGCTCCGCCAACAGTATGTTTACCAGCTCTTTGAGACAGACATTTTCCTTGTCTATAACCTACCAAAAGAGCTTTCAGGGAGACGTGTTGCCTTAAATTCATGTATTTTCTAAACACATCCAAATAGTGAACCTCCTGAGAGCTCGTCGAATATGCATTTTTGTCTGATTAATCTTAACTACTAGCTGAGTACCCGTATCCTCCACATCACTAACTTCTAAATTATAGATCTCTTCCCTTCGGCAACCTCCAGCAACTCCAAGTAATGCTATCACTTTGAGTAACAGATATTCTTTATCTGGAGCGTCCCTCATGAAGCTTTCAATTTTTTCCTTTGTCAGAACCTTCGACTGGTTTGGCTAATGGTCTACATTTTATTTTTTCAAAAGCTATCAACTTTGGGAAACTTGATATGTTAACATTCTCATTAACCATAATCATTGATTTTACCAACGAGTATTTGGACCATAATGAAGAAGGGTTGAATGTTTTTGACTGAAAATTTAAAAAGAAGAAAATAATATTCTTTAAAAAAACTGTTCTTACCACATCCAAAAAGTAAGCCAACATCACTCCATGCTTGGAGTTTAAAAAATTTGCTTTTGTCCAGATTTTCTTTAAAAAAAAGTAGATTTCAACATTGAATAAGAAGACCACGTCGATGATTTGCAATTTTTGGCTTTAAATGAGAAGTACGCCAAAAATATATTTTCTGTAGTAAAGTTTTTCACTCTGTGTTCTTGACACCACTTTAAAAACACTTCATGTTGGTTTTCATAAAGTACCCTTGACTTTTGAGGTAATAAATCTAAAGAAATTTTCTTGCAATTGCGGAGGTGTATTACTAAAACTTACATCGCTATCGCTTTCGGAATTAACCTCAATTTTATTAATTTTAAATTGCAACTAACTTGTTTCATGAGTTTAAACTGCAAAATGTCAAAATCAGATACGTGACAGCAACGCTTAGACAAGGAAAGAGAGAGGACTGCGCATTGGAATCAATTTATGTAACCCATTTACCACCAAACTAATGGCGGACAATATTGACATAGGCGTATCATACGATTTTTCTTATACGATTATTAAATAATCATTTTCATTATTTCGTATTACAAATCTAATTTAAAAAAGTCTTTAGATATATACTGCTTCAAAAAAAAAACAATCATTTTAAAACATATTTATTTAATAAATTTTACAATTTTAATCTATTTTATCTATTTTAAATATATGTTTTTGTTCCACGCCACTGCAAAACTATTACATCTATGAGAAAATAATAACAATTAATTGAAAAATAATCTTTAAAACTGAATGAAAACAGTTTTCAAAATGTATGTACTATTAATTTAAGTTATCATACATAACATATGTGATTTAGTTAAACATCTATTACCTGAAAGCTGTAATATTAATAAAAATAAATTTCAAGGAAATAGTTTTAAAATACTTTTTACCTATATGAAATGAAATTCCTTCCTCTTTTTTAGCACTCTGACTGTTGCACTTATAAACTGCACAATTAACCATTTTAAAATGTCTATTCAGGTAATTAAAAAAGGTGAAAATTAATAAAAAAACTAAAAAAATACAATTCGACGTTCCAAATTTGTTTACCACCAAACGTTTGAAAATTGGCTTCACTCACACGCATAAGGTTTTCATTGCCATGCGCTGTCCTCTCTCTTTCCTAGTCTAAGCAGCAACGGGTAACTAGATATCAATTTTTATTTAATCGCCTATTATTGACGAATTGCTGCGTACAAACAGTTAAGTTCTGTGACGTATTCAGTGCGGACGAAAAATGTTTGCGAATGAAAAATGTAGATGTTAAATAATACGCCATTTTTCGTTCTAAAATTAGTACAAAAAATGTTATTTTTTGTAGAGGTCGACGGAAAATGTATTTTTATATTAACTAATTACTCCCAAGTATTTTTTTGATACCTACCTAGTAAAGCCTTGTTAAAAAATATCACTGGTCCTCGAATTTGTACACCAAAAAGGTTGAGAAATACTAGTTTAAACTAACCACACAGTTTCTTAAACAGAACCCACCTACCTAGAAATTTGTTGTATCTACCCTTACTACGTAGAAGTTCATCTTACTAAGAACATTAACTTTTTAACGAAACTTCCACTATTATTTAAGAGATAGCTTTTTAAAAACTCAATGACAGCTGTTTCGCTACAATGAGCATGGTCAAATTGACATAACTGAAGTTACTGTCATTAAGTTTTTAAAAATCAATTTTTTAAATAAAAGTTTCATCAAAAACTTTAATTTTTTAATGTTCTTAGTCGTCTACCTAGAATTTAAGTCCGTGACTAAAGTAGGTAACATAAATGTTTATATTATGTAAACAAGATTTTATTTAAATAACCTCTTTATCCACTACTCAAGTTATAAAAAAGTTTAATTAGTAAATGGCTCCACATTTACTTTTACGTTTTACCTAATCAATTGTCATTATATAGGTTTTAAAAGGAATGAACGCAGTATTTATAATTTAAAGTTTCAAATCTTGAGCATTCCATTTACGGTAAGTTTTTAATTTTCTGGAAAAGTTATTTGGATGAATTTCGTTTTGATAGTTTTTTAAATAATAAGATACCTTCTCAAATAATCTAGTCATTGACGTGCAAATGAAGTAATTTTAGTTTTAGAATAAGTCAAAACTGATATGTACTCTTGTGTGAAAAAATAAATATTTTTAAAACATTAACTGTATATTATTAAAACCTTTAAACCAACTGATTTTTTATTATATCACAGATTTGCAAGAAATATTAAATCTCTTACAACCATTAATTTAAACCTTAACGATGTAAAAGGCATGCTTGCATTCTTTAAATTGCACCAGAGGTTTATTAATGAACATGCCAGAATTTAAAATTCAAATTAATATGACGCCAAGAATATATATAATAATTGGCTATCACTTCACTTCATATTTACGAAATTTACTATCGGTACTAACCCCATAATCTGTGGAAGTCGTATATGCTGAGATAATAATTTTGTATATATAAGTTCTGTGATGTAGTTGTCTACTTATCTCACGTATAAATAAATTTATATATTTGTAGGGGAGGTGATAAAAATCCAAACAAGAATTTTGTTCGAAACTTAGTTTTGTATACGATTATAAAAAATGAAAACAAAGATAAACTTCTGTCTTCTTTTTATTGGTTAGTCATCATTAATGTATAATGCTTGTATATACTTAATCTCCAACAACTATAGGCAACTCTATTGTATCACTTTTATAATTGACTTCTTTCTTGAATACCAATTAGTATTTTGTTCTTTACAGCTTGATGATGATCTGGTTCAAACCGAAACTAGTTGTGCTATTTTATGTTATAGGTTTGTTATTTTGTACTTTACTGAATCTTCCTTATTGAACTCAATATCGTTTTTATTAATAACCATTTCAATATATGCAACACAACATACATTCATATTATAAACGTATAAAACTTTGTGTTTCATAATGACCGGTGGTTTAGGCAACCAAACATACACTCATAAACTTTTAAAATCTGTCATTGTCTGTATTTATTTAATTTATTGTTACAATTTCAATCTCAAAATATCATCTTGATTGTTAATCGCCCTTATTAATACATTTGACTAAATAACTATTTAATTATAACAACATTTAATTTGATTCTGTTTTGGCTTTACTTATATATTTCAATAGTTTTTTAATTGTATTAAAATATCAAGTAGCAGTAACCTTAGTTGTCAAAATAGATTTTGTTAAATGTCATTTCATAGAAATTAGACGCCGCGTTCCATAAATGGTAATAAATAATAATAAAAGTGAAAGTTGGTAGATAATTTAGGTGATTAGTGATTATTAAAATATGTAGGGCAGTGTCCATGGCTAGAAGAATCGATGAGGCTATAGGAAAATGTGATTTTCCAGGAAGAAAATGACAAATTTATAACAAGTTATGTTAAAGGAGTAGGTACCCGTCAGAAAAGGTACAATTTCATAATTTTACTAGCTTTTATATTAATTTCTACTACATTATTTAGGATATTTAAAATATTTAGTAGTGATATTGGTTGAGAATTTTGAAAAAAAGTTTTACTGGATCTAATGCCATAGATGGAAGAAAATTATATAAATAAGAGACATCTCAATTTTTTAAATGCTTTCATCAACAATAATAATAATTTAGAAAAAGTTAAGTTATTGAATGAGAATGGAGATATTAAGTTCTACCTTATTTAGGATATTTAGAATATTTAGTAGTGATATTGGTTGAGAATTTTGAAAAAAAGTTTTACTGGATCTAATGCTTTAGATGGAAAAAAATTATATGAATAAGAGACATCTCAATTTTTTAAATGCTTTAATAGTAATAATAATAATTTCAAAAAAGGAAGGTTTTTGAATGAAAATAGGGATCATAAAAATTTAGAAGGTTAATAAATTTTTCATCTAGTGTTGCATATTAATTAGGTGTATTTATAAAGGATGGAAAAAATTATACAATTTAAAAAAAAATGAAAAACCCAAAGTCAATATCATAGAATTTTATTGATAGAAAAAATTGTTTAGTTACTAGTTTCTGTCTAACATAGAGGCCATCGTCAGAATTAGTTTAAAAAATTGAAATTATAAAGTTATTACCTACTGTTAACTTTCCTCAAATAATTGCAATGATTGTTCAAGAGGACAGTGTAAATAAATAAAACCAATTAAAACACCAACAATGCACGAGTGTAAAATGACACCAACAAATTAAAATTAAATAGAGTAAAGTGCCCTAATATCAGATAGTTGCCTAATATCGGATAGTTCTGTTTTGAAGAAATCTGTAATCTGATTACGAAGAAACCCGTCCACAGTTTAGCATGGAGCTTAACCCAAGCCCTCTAATAATATTTTAGTGTATCTCATAGAACATAGATGCCTCTAGTACGACTTTACCGAACTGTCACATTCCGAGTTTTTAAACGTGCTAGTTGAAAACGTAATTTTTAGACATTCAGGTAAGTTTTTCAATTTGTCTCTGTAGTTTAAGTTAGTCTATAATATGTCTACTTCAATTCAGTGCATGCGGACAATGGATTATTATAGTTTTTTTTTTGTGCCATAACCTTGACCTTAAACAGGAGACAATTTGCCTAATATCGGATGGTCAAATTGTCTTAATATCAGATATCCGATATTAGGACAAAATATTTCTTATCTATCTATATAATCCCTACATAGCTACATAGATAAAGAGAATTCCGAAATTGAAAATAGACAAATGTAATCCTCCTAAAAAAAAACAAATAAAAAGAAAAGAAAATCTATTGCTAAGAAGGCAATGACAACCAATGTTAGGAAGAAGAGTGTTAAGAACAAGGAATCTTTTAGTTCATCTTAAGAAGATGAAGTACTCATTTTAGATGATGATTCTTACATGGACTGTGACATTGGGGAAGAGGAAGCAGAATGTATGTTTTGTTCTGGACTCTTCTCTGAAGATACCTCGGGTGGACAAAGGATTCAGTGCTCAAAATGTATCAGGTGGGCTCATGCCGACTGTGCCAATATAGACAAAGACACATATATTTGTAATTTCTGCCTCGATGGCTAGTTTTATATCGTTATCCTAATATAGGATACCCTATCCGGTATTCGGAACATTATTTTTTGTCAACGTAAATTGACCATTTTTTGAAAAACTTGGCAATGATTGATTTTGGTTTAATATATGATTCTCTATAGCCTATTATTTGTTTTATTTTCAAAACGTCGTAGCTTTATTAATGTATTCAAATTAATATTAAGGTTCAAAAAAAGTATCCGATATTAGGATACTTTACTCTACTTAAAACCAACATTTAAGATTAGTCAACAGTAACAACAACTTTATAATTTCAATGTTTTAAACTATGCCTGATGATGATAGAGATAGGCCGAAACTAGTAGCTAACCAATTTTTACTATCAATAAAATTCTGTGAAATTGACTTTTTTTCATTTGGTTTTTTTCCATCAGTCACATTTTAGATATGAATGGTTTACGTCGTTTATTAGTATTATATTGTGTCACAAAGGCGGAAAATGGGTATTAGAAGCCCGCGACTCTATTTGCTAGGGCATCAAATATCAGCTAAGGGGTGCTAATGCATTTATGCACGTGTGACGTATAACTGTTTTCCTTCATGAAATTTAAAAACGAATTAAAACAAATTGTAGTTGTTGAGAATTGAACTCAAGCCGCCTGCATGAAAGGTAAGCATTTAAACCACTGCGCTAGCAGGCTGTTAGAAAATAATTTTTCATTGTATAATTTGTACTATTATGTATTTGCTCACCTTCATCAAGAGGTATTCAGAATCGGAAGCAATGCACTCTTCTTGAGAAAAGCTGTCACTTTGTAGAATTTGTCTAAATTTATATTGTTTCTGATTTAAAAATATCTCATTCAAAGCACACTTTTTCAACGCTATAGATTCAAAAAATCGTGACATGAATAATTTCCGCCCTAGGTAAGGTACTGTAATGATCAAGTACTTTTGCATCATGTTATCATAGTAGTAGTATCATACACCAAGAAAAAAATCAAGATTGGATTTGACTATAACATTGATGGAGATTGTTTGGCACGTCATTTAAGCACTAAAGATTTAGGGGTGATATTTGATTCGCAATTGAATTTTATAGAACATATTGAGACTAAAGTATCGGAAGCGTGTAGATTGTATGGTTTTATTGTAAGGAATTCTCGTGGTTTTCAGAATATCGCTGCGTTAATAGCTCTTTATTTTTCTTATATTCGCTCCAAATTAGAATATTGTCCAATTATTTGGTATCCATATTATAGCAATCATACAGCTAAGCTGGAATCTGTTCAGAAAAAGTTTTTAAAATATTTGGTTTTCAAAACAAGTGGAGCTTATCCTTCAAGAGGCGTTGACTATTAATTTCTCTTAGACAATTTTAATTTTGAAACCTTAGCTCTTCGTAGAATATTATCATCATTATCTATTTTATATAAATTATTTCACAATGAAATCTTTTGTCCGGAAATTCTAAGTAAGATAAACCTAAGTGTACCTAAATATAACAATAGACATTATTTACCTTTTTATTGTGTAGCATCAAGGACTAATTTATTACTAAAATCGCCAATAAACACTATGTGCAATAATTTCAATAACTTATGTAGATCATGTGATTTATTTATTGATAATGTTAATGTTATACCGCTAGCTCTAACTATTTAAAATAATTGTAAACTTGTATTCGTTTTTAGCATGCTACTTTTCTAACTCTAATGTATTTATTATATTGCTCTGTAAAGGGATTGATATCTGTTGGGCAATAAAGGCTATTATTATTATTATTTCTTTATAGTCTCACACTTAAGATGTTGTGGTAAAGGTAATGAGGGCTTTCGCAAAACTCACACCTCGTTGACTTGTTTCACGATTTTCCTGACTATCCGACATGTTTCTAGGATTACTGATTTTTGCATGTCTGTTATTAGTTGGAATGGTAGATTATGTTTCGTGAATCCTGCGGGAAGTTCCGGTGGTATGAGTCCTGTGACTGAGATGACTACGGGGAGAATGAGGACTTCATCCATTTTCCACATTGATTTTATTTCCTCTGCTAAGTCCGAGTATTTTCGTATTTTCTCTGATATCGTCTTCTGTATGTTGTGGTCCAGGGGGTGTGCAATATCTATTAACGTTGTGATTTTGTTAATTTTGTCTATTACTGTTATGTCTGGTCTGTTGTTTATAGTTGTTTTATCGGTTATGATTCCTCGATCCCAGTATATTTTGTAATTTTGGTTCTCGTTGACTTGGTCTGGTGTGTATTTGTAGTATGGCTCTTCTATTGTTTTAATTTTATGTTTGTGGAGTAAATATTTGTGGAGGATTTTGGCTGTCAGATTGTGCCTGTTTAGGTATTCAGTTTGTGCTATTATTATTATTATTATTATTATTATTATTATTATTATTATTATTATTATTATTATTATTATTATTATTATTATTATTATTATTCTTATTATTATTATTATTATTATTATTATTATTATTATTATTATTATTATTATTATTATTATTATTATTATTATTATTTCCGGTTATGCTCACTTTTACAGCCTTTACTCTGCTAGGTGGTGTTTCTTCGGTAAACAGGGAGCTTTTCTGGCTAGCCTGTTTCCGGTTCAATCTGTTTGTAGGGTGGCTATTGCTCTTCTGAATGCTAATTTTGGGTGATGATTTTCCTAACTATTGAGCAGGTGTCAAGGATGACCGACTTTTGAATTAGTTTAAGGGTGGATTCGGGCATGTTAAGTTGATTGAGGTTGGTGAGAAGGGATTTGGGGATCTCTCCAGTGGCGCCTATGACTAAGGGAATTATAGTGACCTTTTCTTTGCTTCCACATCTTCTTAATCTCCTGAGCCAGAGGTAGGTACTTTGTTACTTTATCATCATATTTCTTCTCAATGTTGTCAGCTAACGGTACAGTAACATCTATGAGGGTGGTTACATTGGTCTCTTTGTCGATAATCGTGATGTCCGGTCGGTTGTGTGGTACCGTGTGATCGGTTTGTATTGTCCTGTCCCAATATAATTTATGTTTTTCTGTTTCTTCCACAGCATTAGGTTTGTAAATGTAGTAGGGTTGAGCCTGATGTTCCGGGTCTATTTGTTTCTTGATGTTTTGGTGAATGATGTTGGCGATGTTATTGTGTCTGCGCATGTACTCAGTTGGAGCGAGTACACTGCATCCAGATATGATGTGCTCAATACTTTCCGTTACTTTTTGGCACAGTCTGCATCTGTCATCTACGACACTTGGGTCTCTAATTATGTGTTTGAGGTAGTTTCTTGTAGCAATCACTTTATCTTGGATCGCCATCATGAACCCCTCTGTCTCTGGGAAGATGTTAGATTTCAACCACATATGTGTCGCTTCTTCGTTAATTCCTGGTTGTCGGATCGTGTTTATGTATTTTCCGTGCATCGCCATACTCATCCACTTTTCTACCTTTTCTGTTTCTGTTGTTACGTGTTGTTCGTCGTTTAAAGCGTTGTTGGCTAGGTTGAGAGGTGTGATATTAACGTCTGCTTGGACGATGGCTGCATGTAGGTTGCTTGATGTAGCTTTCTCGTGCATGTACGTTTGTAAACTTTTTAATTTGTTTATGATGTTGGTTCTTGATGTCTATCACTCCTCTTCCTCCACTTTTCCGTGCAATGTGGAACCTTATAACAGATGACTTGGGGTGTTTGTTTCGGAACTTGGTGAAGGTTGTTCGTACAGCAGTGTTCAGTTCCTCTAGCTCTGTATTTGTCCATTTAACAGTTCCAAAGGTGTATGTACATACAGGGATAGCGTAGGTGTTAATCGCTTTAGTGGTGTTAGGGCCATTTAATTTTGATTTCATTATCTGTTTTACTCTTTTGAGCATTTTGTCTTTTGTTTGTTGTTTTATTTTTTTTGTTTGCATGGTTGTTGTTTGCATGACTCCTAAATATTTATATGTTTCCTCTTCCTGCATGTGTTCTATGTTGTCTGTTCCGGTCCAAAAGTTCTCTTCTGCTGTCCATTTCCCACGTTTCATGGAATTTATTTTACATTTATCCACGCCTAATTTCATCTTTATGTCTTCTGTGAATTTGCATGTGATATTTAGTGCTTGGTCAAGGTGTTCTTTCTTCTTCGCATAAAGTTTCAGATCATCCATGTAAATTAGGTGTGTGATCTTTTCGTTGCTGGGTGGTATGTTGTAACCGGGAGTATTACGTAGTTGTGTGGACAATGGGTTAATCGCTAAGCAAAACCAGAGGGCTGACAGTGCATCCCCTTGAAATATACCCCTCTGAATGTTTATATTTCCGTATTTCTCGTTCTTGTTTCGAGTAGCTAGTCTCAGTTCTGTTTTCCATTGTGACATCGAATATTTTAGGAGCGCTGTTATGTGTTCATCAATTTTATATATGTCTAATACTTCCTGTAACCAAGTATGGGGTACACTGTCAAAAGCTTTCTGGTAGTCTATGTAAGCGATGTGTAATTCTTTTTTTTGTTTTTTGCACCCCATCGTTATACAACTGTCTATCAGTATCTGCTCCTTACATCCTTGCGATCCTTTCCTACATCCTTTTTGCTCCTCTGTCAGGATTTGGTTTTTTTCTAAGTGACGATATATTTTGGTTGCAATCATAGATGTTAGAAGCTTGTATATCGTTGGCAGGCATGTTATTGGACGGTATTTGCCTGGATCGTTTGTAGGGTTTTCGGTCTTCGGGAGCAAATATGTTATACCTTGAGTGAAGAAGGCTGGCATTGTGTCGGGCTTAGCAATAATGTCATTGAAAATGTTGAGGAGTTTTCCGTGGATGGCGGTGAATTTTTTATACCAGTAGTTTTGTATACCATCACATCCTGGTGATTTCCAGTTGTGGGTTTTCCTTATAGCGTTTTGTAGATCTTGCATGTTAATTATATTGTCTCTCATGTATGCTGTGTTCAGTTGTTTTCTTCTTTCCTCTATTATCCATTTTGCATTTTCTCTATGTATTGCTTTCTCTTCCCATATGCCTCCCCAGAATGTTTTGATGTCTTCAGATGTTGGGGTTTCTTCATTTGTTGGGTGTTGTATGTGTGCATCTTCTTGTGTGTTTGATTTTCCAAGGTTTCTGTAGAACTGTTTTTGGTTTTGTGTGAATGTGAGATTGTCTTTCTTCCTCTGGTTCGATATTTTGTATCTTTTTAGACGACTGCTCATAACCATCAATTTTTGTTTGAGAAGATCTAGGATTTCAATTTTACTTCGGTTCTCTTCGTTCGTGTGTTTTTCTACGATCTTGTTCACTTCTTCTCTTAGTTTGGGTTTCGGTTGCGTTTGTTTTATACCTTGAGTAACTTTCCCTATTTCTTTTCGGAGATTTGCAATTTTACTTTCCAGTCTTCTTTGCCATTTTGGCCTATTGTCTTTCTTCTTCTTTCCTTTCTCTGTTTCCTCTATTTCTTGTCCATGCATGTAAAGTGTGGTTGTTGCAGCATTGTAAACAATATCATGTAGTTCTTGTGGTGTGTTTACTTCCTTGACTTTTCTTTCTATTATCTTGTTTACTGTATAAAGGATTTCTGATGTGTTTTTGTTTGTTTTGAGTCTCTGTAGTTTAGGCCTTGCTGCTGGATTCATACCCGAGTACATGAGTTCATACTTTTCATAGCATTCCAGTGTTTTAATCTCATGTGGTGTTGTGGTGTTTTCTCCTTCTATCACTTCTAGGTTGTTTCTGTCTTGGTTTTGCTCTTCCACTTCCATGCCTACTTCTCTTCTGATATCATCATGGTCTATTATAATCTGCATTGAGCTATCTCTTAGTTCTTCAGATCTTTCTTCTTCTATCGCTTCTAGGTAGTTTCCGTCTTGTCTTTGCTCGTCAACTTCCATGTCTAACTCTCTTCTAACTTCATCTTGAATTTCTTTTCTTCTTTCATTAGTTATTACCTGTCTCTTCTCAATCTGATTTCTTTGGTCTATTATATTCTGCACTGTCTTATTTTTTAGTTCTTCGAATCTTCCTATCATCCTTGCATGAAGTTCTGTGCTGAAGGGCGTATTTAATTGTTCTAGATGTGTGATTGATAAGTAAGATCGGTATAGGAATTCATTCATTTCAATAGTCCATTTAGTCCGTTTCTTACTTTGGGTGTTACCTGAAGTGCTGGCCTCATTTAAGATTTCATGAGGAACAGTATCTTCTTGTATTCTACGTCTGTTTCTTGTGCGTCTACCATTAACTGTTGCCTGGGTCATATCCTGATCGAGAACACCATTCCCGCGACGCGCTCGACCATCACGTCGCTCGTCCGAGGCTTTATTATTATTTTGCCTATTCACCATTTTAAATATGGGGGTTTTTGCAGGATAAGTTCCTGCGGACAGGTCTCCGACAACCTAAACACGGCCGCTCCTAACATGGAGAACAGACGCCGACCTATCACCGCCCTATCAGGGACAGACGCTCTAGGATTTAATTAATATTATTATTATTATTATTATTATTATTATTATTATTATTATTATTATTATTATTATTATTATTATTATTATTATTATTATTATTATTATTATTATTATTATTATTATTATTATTATTATTATTATTATTATTATTAATGTTATCATAGTTCGCGTCATTGATTGGTTATCGATTGGACGTATTCTAAATATTAACCAATTATCCATCCATCTATAAGTAAAAGAGAATTCGTTTGGTTAGAACTGCTGAAGATCCAAATCAAGAATGTAACTTAGTTACTCCTTGGTACATTATTGTATAAACTCAATTATATTTTACTTAACATTTCCATTGATTGATTGTAGTTTAGATATTGCTTTTGTGATATAACTACAGACAAATTCATTGTACGGCAAAGAGAAGTAAGGTTATAAAACATTGTAAAAAGAAATAGTTCCCATTCTGCCTCTAATATAGAGGGTAGAAAAAAGGAGCACAGTCTTATACTACAGTAAGATTCCAAAAGTGTCCACAGAATAGTAGTAAATATAGAGTCCAGATTGACGCTAGAGTCGCAGAGGGTATAGTCTGAATTGAACTGTTTTCCATGGAATATAAATTTGAAATTTCAAAAAATACTTTGAAATGGAATGTATTTCTGTTCATGTTTATTTTTCCATCCAAGTCTAATTACTTATGGAGCTTTTTTTTAATTTACCCTGTTGCTACTGTAGTGTGTAGAGTTTGAATCTTATCGTGACTCGCACCATGCAGTCGATAGATGTCAAATTCACTATCGATCTGTCAGATGATCGTCCGACCAGATTCGTAAATCATGATACCGTGATGCTAGTGGCGTCGTGTACACTACATCCCTTCCTTTCTTTTAAGACAGGAATAAAGATATAAGTATACAAAAAATAATATATTTAAATTGTAATAACATTTGTAAGTAACTAAAAATAAGTAACAAGTAAACATTCACAAATATGAAAAGTCTGTAAACATTCATAAATAAGAAAAGTCTCTACCCGGTATTATTTGTTATTTCCCATTCATTTCCAACTCGTTTCATGTGGAGTATATTTCTCCTTACCTCTTCACCGGTAACATTGTTTTTTGCTGTTACGTCGGCACCCTTCTTAGAAATTACTGTATGTGGTACAGCGTCAAAGGTGGGGTCTAATTTGTTCTCCTTTCGCATACGTTTTAGAATTACTGTATCTTCTTCTATAATTTCGCTATCTCGGGCATGTCTCCGTTTGTCCGCATATTCTTTTCCTTTTTGTTTCACCAAACTATCTTTATCCCTTACCTCTTCTTCTATATTAAAATCCGTAATCATCGGAATTTTGTCCTTCAGTTTCCGTCCAAAAAATAGTTCGGCCGGAGTTTTTCCCCTGCTTGGGTGAGGTGTATTATGGTACATCAATAAATAATCCTGTAGGTCCAACTTCCAATCATTTCCGAGTGCTTTGCTGATTTTTAGGCGCTTAACGAGGCTTCTGTTTTGCCGCTCAACTTCCCCGTTTTGTTGCGGCCAGTATGGGATAGTAGTGAATAACTTAATATTATTATTCTTACAGAATTTAATGAATTCTTGGCTTCTTCCAAATTGCGGTCCATTATCTGCTGTAATTGAGTATGGGTATCCCAGTCTAGTGCAAATCTTACGAAGTATTTGAATGGTCTTGTCTGTCGTTGTAGTTTTCGTTGTTTCTACTTCCATATATCGGCTAAAATAATCCACAATTACTAGAATGTAAAATCCCTCCGGCAAGGGTCCTAAGTAGTCCATGGCTACATCTGCCCATGGATAAATAGGAAATTCGCGTCTTTTTAATGGCTCTGGTGCTCCTGGTGCAGCTACGAGAGTACACCCTTTACATTTCCTTGTTAGGTTTTCAGCCTCCTGGTCAATTTTGGGCCACCAAACTTTCGTCCTTAGCCTTCTTTTCATGCACACAATACCTGGGTGTCCCTCGTGGCCTAATTTTAAAACTCTTTCCCGTAATAACTTCGGAATAACTATTCGATTTCCTCGTAGTAGAATGTCGTTCGAAAAACACAGCTCCTGTTGGAACATTTTATAAGAATTTGCAGAGCCAGACCAAATATCTTTATACAAGCCTTCTTTTACTTGTAATATTTCCTCATCGGATTTTGATAGCTGTTGTATTTCCCCTAGTGACATAGCTACTGGTGTCGAACTTTCCACAATCTGCTTGACGTGCTCGTCTTCTTCAAATGGAGCAGATTTTACCTTGGCACAAAGCCTAGAAAGGGGGTCGGCTATATTGGTTTTTCCCAAACAAGGGCAAGGGCTTCTTTTTCGGTCTGGCAGAATTTCTGTTCATTTATGGATAATGTCTTGTTCCCATAAGCAATTACACGAGGCTCACCTGAGGGACTAAACTGTATTAGGATCGCACCTAGGCCTACCGGACTTGCGTCTGCTATTAATTGTGTCTTGGCTGCTGGGCAATAGTAGCCTAAACATTTATCACTCGAAAGTTCTTCTTTAAGTTTATCAAAAGACATTTGTTGTTCCTTGCCCCAAACTATTGCATTTTCCTTATTGGTTTCTTTTAATGATCTTCGTAAGGGTTCTGTAATAGTAGCTAAATTTGGCATGTAGTTTCCCACATAATTAATTAATCCCAAGAAACTTCTCAATTCCGTGCTATTTTCGGGTTTTCTAAAACTTTTAATAGCTGCTACTTTGCTTGGAGATGGTTTGATTCCGGCCCTTGTGAGTGTGTGTCCTAGGAATCCCACTTCGGTTGCCTTGAACGTGCACTTCTTTATATTTAGTAGAACATTATTTCTTTTCAAAGTTTCCATGAGATTATTCAGTCTGGCATCATGCTCATCTTCTGTCTCTCCAAATACGAGAAAATCATCTATAAAGTTAAAACACCCTTTACAGTGCGCTATCATCCTTTCTGTCACTTTCTGGTAGATTTCTGGGGCACAACAAATACCGAACATTAATCTTTTGTATCTAAATAACCCCTTGTGGGTAATAAAAGTGGTGATATGCCGAGACCTAGGTGAGATTTCAATTTGATGGAAAGCCTGTTGTACGTCCAACTTAGAAAAGAAACGCGCTTTTCTTAACTTAGGCAAGAATGTGTTCATGTTTGGTAATGGATGATTCTCTCGACGTATAGCGCGATTCGCTCTCCTCATATCTACACAGATTCGTACTTCGCCGTCAGGTTTTAATATTGGGACAATTGGTGATATCCATTCGGAATGTCCCTCAACTGGTTCTATTATATCGCTCTGAAGTAATTTGTCAAGTTGCCTATCGACTTTTTCCTCGAGTGGCACTGGTATTCTACGTAACGGTTGGATAACTGGAAGTACAGTATTGTCTATTGGTATATCTATAGAAATTCCTTTCATCTTCGGGAAAGGGATGTTTGATGATTCCTCTTTAATTGTTAATATGTTCACTCCTATTTGTAACACACCCAATTTTGTAGCTGTTTCTTTTCCTAGTAAGTTTGCTTGGCCTTCCTTTACGACATAAAATTTTGCATTTATTTCTCTGTTACCTATACTGATTGTTGCTTCAAAGGATCCCAATAAACGCAATGGTTCAGGGTTTGCATATGATCGAAATATTTTATCAGGGTTCTTCTCCTGATTGGTAATTTTCACCTCCTTTCCTTTTAAGAATCGCCAAGTAGATTCACTTATAATGTTGCTTTTGCTGCCTGAATCAATAACAACGTCAATTTTAATCCCTCCTAATTTGCACGTGATTTTATCGTCTTCCTCCATGTGGAAAATATATTCTTCTGAGGAATTATTATCATCTAGTAGGTTAACATTTTCTGTAATTCTTTTCTTTCTAGTAATTTGGTAATTACTCTCTTGATTGTTCCTTTTAAATCCTCTGTCTACTTTGCATTTTATTTTAAAATGACCGATTCTACCGCATTGTAGGCAGGGTTTGTTACGAGCAGGGCAGTTAACATCTTTAGCGGAATGTCCTTTAAATCCACAGCGGAAACATTCCATCTTATTGAATCCCGATGGTCCCTGTTTAGATTGTCTATTTGTTCTCAGAGTCTCTTTGATTTTATTTATATCTGACGAAGTGTGGTCGGGTTTGATGGAATTGTACTTATCCATTTGAGAATTTACAGTTTCTAATGATTTTGCCGCAGTGATAATGTCATTTAATCTTTTAGTATCGTCCATTTCCAAAATTCTACGTCTTAGCTTTTCAGAATTGCATTTTTCAACAATTTGGTCTATAATGTGTTCTTCCACATTGGTGAATTGGCATTTAGTTGCTTGACGTCTTAGTTTAAGCAAAAAGTTGTCAAACTTCTCATTGGGTTCTTGTTGAATAGAACGGAAGATGTGTCGCTCATAAATACGGCTCTGTTTCGGAGCAAAATAGTTGTTTAACTGCTGAATACTTTTCTCATATACGTCCCTCTCGTCCTCTTTATCTGCATCCTCTGTTTCTGGTAGACTGAAATATGTTTCTTGCAGGCTGCTTCCCCCACTATGAAGTAATAAAGCCTTCTTCTTTGCTGCATCCTCAATTGACGCTGCCACAAAATAAATTTCTAACGATCTCTTCCATTTCTCCCATTTGCTACGTAAAGCAAAATCGTCCGTATCGCAATCAAATGGAGCTATTATTTCTCTGTAGAAGAAATATACGTGATTACTTTTCCTATACTCTTACTAAATTTAATATAAAGGTTAATATTGCTCAATGTTTTGGTTGGCAAATCGGCAATGTAAGATTCCACCTTTAATTGTGATTAAATAATTGAATAGCCTTTACTTTACTTTATAATGTCTCGAAAGTTTCCAATTTGTTTTGGTCAAGCGGCTATCTTACAAACTTGCGAATTTCACTATTAATCATAAAGTTCTTGTTCTAATTCCATCTACCTACTGAGAAGACTTACTCAATATATTGTTACGGTTGCATTAGAAGTAGTATACAAATGAGCATGTTTATTTATAAATATTATGAAAAAGATACTGAATTGGTGTACAACATTCGGGGGGAAACAATAATTAAAAATAATTATAAGTCTTTGTTCGATTTTTTTATGCAACTAAATTAATAGAAAGAAAGATAATAGCAAAACTACAAGTTGAGTTTAATTTATTCCAGATAATTATTCCATAAATTTTATAAATTTCTTAAATTGTACCTTGAAAATAATTGATTAGTTTTAATTTCTAGATGTTAAGGACAAATTTGTGATCACTCCCAAAATCAGTAGGAATAATTTTAGAATTCCAAATCTCACTAAAATAAAATCACCCTGTACAACAAGGTTCCAATAAACATCATTTGAGCTTACCAGTCACCAACATAAAAAACTGATATTTTTTTAGTAACTTTGCTTTCATTGCCAACATAAATTTATTTATTTTTGTTCAAAAAGAAAGCTGGGAAAACAAAAGAATTTTCGGTAACCATGGTTCTGTTGAATCTAAAATCTCTCTCTTGTTTTTTTGTTCCTGAAAGCGAAAGGAGGGTAAGAAATTTGTCCTGATAAAATTAAAATTTTTATAAGTAAAATTAAACAATTAACGCATAATAATGCAAGATAAATACTTAAAACGATAAAGTGTGATATAAAAGTGTATTTCCATAAGAAATTTAACATACCTGACAAGAAATTGGGGCCAAAGTGTATTGGCATCCAATACCAGCAGTTCCAGGAGAGCAAGCAAGTTATTTAAGCCTTAAGGAACATATTCCTGTCCATTTGAAAGTGACAGCAGTTGTAAGGATTCTACATTTGAGGTATTTGGGGCCAATTTTGCTCCAACACATATTTAGCAAGAATTAAGTACCAGGACTCCACAACATCCACGTATGGACCAAATTCTGAACATTTTTAAGGTGATGTCCATTATTATTGTTCTATTTTAATGTTAGACATTTTCGATAAACTCTAGAATTTCAACAATTATTATTGCTCTATTTCAGTGTTTAACATTTTCGATGAGCTGTAGAATTTCATACTAATTTTTTGTTTTATCACTAATTCATTTGTACAAGATCCATATTTATTGTCAAAATTTATTCGTATTATAAAGGTTTTATTTAAATTAGCACGTGCTACACCTTTGATGTAGTTTGTTCTTGGAAGAGAGAACAGGATATTCAGTTATTTTCACATTCTTACAGTTCAATTGAAGAATACTGTTTCACAACTAAGAACACGCTATATTTTCATTTAAGGTACATTCCATAGGAATAAAAGTATAAATTGTACTCACCTGTAACACCAATTCATTTTGGAATCTTTCTAATACATTTTCTTTTAGCGACATTGAACAATAAATATCTCTTTTGAATTTCTGTTTATTTCAAACATAAATTAATCTGGAAATTTATTTAACGAGAACGATCACTTCTTAATTTACTTCAATCAGCTGTAACGTCTCAGAACTTTAACCTCACAAAACATAGAATTTGACTAGAGGGAATAATCGCAGAACTTGAACCTACACCAGTAACCTGAGCGGGTGACGTCATACAGTGACCGGAGGAACTACTTAAGTATCTTTTTCGTTATTTGTTTTTAATCATAAAAATTTTTAAGAGTCTCATTGCTTTGAGCAGCTTGGTTTGATTTAATTTCATTGGCGTCATATTTTTTTTTTTTTTAAGAAAATATTGTGGGAGATCATATTGTTGTCGTAGGCGTACCGCTATAGGCAACACGTTTCACACAAATACTTTAAGGAAATATAATTTTATAGATTTAACAAAATTAAACCCCACAATATTAATGGCGCCCAACGTGGGGCGTTATAAAATTAATCTAAATTTCATATCTAAAGACTTAGTTTATTAAATATTATTGTTGAACCGTGAGTTGATTTAAAAGTAACAATTTGAACATTTTGACCAAGTTTATATAAAATAAAAACAAGAGTAATAATTATAGATTGTTCCAGACTACTCAGAGACAATTAGAATTTTAGTAAACAAATGCTCAGTTGTATTTTTCTTGAATCATATTAACATTGCTTGAGAAAAATAATTCTAAGATTTTCTTTGAAAAATTTTCTATTTAACTATATACAAAAACTCAGTACAATTCCTGAAATAGGGAAACATCATTGTTATTGGGTGTAATATCTAGGTCTAATTACTTAAATTAAAACTTAAAACTGATTTCAAAACTCTATTTCAACTTAATCTAACAAAATGGAACAAAACAAGTCCTGTAAGACTATAGGCCAGTTGAGAGTAAGGGAATTGAAAGAAGAATTGGAAAAAAGAAATTTAAGCAGTGAAGGGATTAAATTAACTCTTTTCAATAGACTTAAGACAGCTCTTATTGAGGAGGAAAAGGATCCAGAAACCTTCCAATTTCTTTTGGAGGAAAGAACCACAAACCAAGAGATGGACCATGAAAAAGATGATGTCTCGGAAACAGGGGAAGAGACAGAAAATCAGACAATGAGAACCTTAGGGGATGATGTCTCGGACAACGCAGCAGAAGAGGTAGACAGACTCGCAGGTGGAGAAGCCACACCGGAAGCAAACAATCAAGACCAAAATTGGATGATGAATAATTTCTTCAGAGAAATGAGAGCAGACCTTAGAAAAATGATGGATGAACAAAAAGAAGATATTGGTAAGAAGATGGATGAACAAAAAGAAGATATTGGTAAGAAGTTGGATGAACAAAAAGAAGAAATGAAGAAGGACAAGATAGATTTAAAAAAAGATCTTGTCGAGATGAAGGCAGAAATTACAAATGACATTGGAAGGAAAATACAGGAGATAGAAGAAAAACTAAGAAAAAACGTGGAAGATTTAAGTGGGAGACAGGACATTTTGGAAGTGGAGATGGAAAAGCAGAAGGAAAAGATACATTTCATCCAAGAAAACATACAGGGAGAATTATTAAAGAATGCAGAGGTATTTGTGAAGAAGGCTCAAGAAAAAATTGGTTGGGAGACAGAAAAGGATATTAAATCCCCAACAAGGATCACACAACAAAACATAAGAGAAATCAAGGAGTTGGAGACAGGAGTAAGAAAGGAGATTGGTTTGTACATTTCTCATGAACAATACAGAAACTTGTGTAATTCATATGGAGATTACACATTAAATTCAAATTTATTAAATATCAAAGAATTGTATAAAAAACACAACAAATTCAAATCGGCATTAAAAATAGTAGAACCAAACAATGAATTTGAAGAACTAATAAGAAAACAAAAAGATACTAAACAAAAGTTTAGCCATTTCTTTCCACAGATTGAACAAAATTTAAAGAGAAGTTGTTTAGATAATAAAAAAGCCTTTGAAAGATCCGATCATATCAACTCTATGTGTGAAAAATTTAGTGTTGTAGGTGTTCATGGAAGTAATATTGGACCAGCTATGATCAAAGAAATAAATGAAACAAAATTTATCTTTCCAGAAAACACTGAATTCTATAGTAAAGATGTGTGCGAAATAAACAAATATTTAACTGAAAGAAAGTTTGACCTAACTCTGCGAGATCCTCCTTGGTGGAATAAATATAATTGGAGGAAAAGAAAAAAAACATCAGATGGCTATAACATGATGTTTAATGAAGATTTAAAGAGTTTAACAATCGATAGCTTATTATCGGATGATGGTCTACTTGTAGTATGGTGTACATATTCTAGACAAAATTTAAATGCACTTCTCAATAATATACTTCCACATTGGCAAGTACATTTTACTGCAAAATGGTACTGGTTAAAAATAACAAAAATTGGGGAACCAATTTTTGAGTTCTCTCAAACCCCTGTTAAACAACCTCATAAAATAAAAAAAAAAAAAAAATTATATTTGCTAGTAGAAAATGTTCAACACATAAAATTTAAGATGGTAGGATACTGGTCAGTATTCCAATTATTTTGCATTCACATAAAAATCCTTTGGTAAAAGTATTAGAGGAATTTTCCATGTTACACAGCTGTACAGATATGTGAGTCTTTCTGATGAAAATTCGGTGTGTTTACCTAAAACATAAAATTTATTAATGGTTATTTAGTTATGTTACAATTACAATTATGTTAATTACTCTGTTTAAAATTATTTTTAAGGGAATTTCTGTTTTCTTTCATAATTTAAAATGATACAGGTGTCATGACTGGTGAAATGTGGGAACGTTCTATTCTAATGAACTTAAAGAGATAAAGAGATTTTCAAAGTATTTGTCATTAAGGACATATTTTGAGATTTATAAATGTTGAGGAAGTACCTCAAATAAAAAGAAGTAAATGTGACTTCACTATATTTGTCAAAAGGCATATGGTGAGCTAAGGAAAAATTGTTTCTCTGAGAGAAAAGATCTCAGGAAAATTTTCAAGATATGAGAATAATAATATAATTTAAATATTGTCACGTTTGTGTGTGGACACATAACGAAATATTAATGAGAAAAGGAATCGTATGTAAAGATTCTATTATGAATATTGATAGATAAATGAGTTTTAATGTAAAATGTTTAATAAAAAAGTAATACCCAGTCAAAGTGTACCAAAAATCATGAACAATACGGAAATTCTCGTGTTAAAGAAGGAAAACTAAGTTGTTTTATTTTATAAAATGTTTTAGGTAAAGCAATGTTAATAATGTCTATTAATTTGTTTGGTCTGTGAGAAAAACACACATTAATTAATTTTTGTTAACTTGATTTAATTTAAAATAAATTTAGGTTTGAATTTTCCTGAATTATTCTAGATTGACAAAGCCAATTATAATAATTACAAGAAAATTCAGGGAAATTGTTACGGTTGCATTAGAAGTAGTATACAAATGAGCATGTTTATTTATAAATATTATGAAAAAGATACTGAATTGGTGTACAACATTCGGGGGGAAACAATAATTAAAAATCATTATAAGTCTTTGTTCGATTTTTTTATGCAACTAAATTAATAGAAAGAAAGATAATAGCAAAACTACAAGTTGAGTTTAATTTATTCCAGATAATTATTCCATAAATTTTATAAATTTCTTAAATTGTACCTTGAAAATAATTGATTAGTTTTAATTTCTAGATGTTAAGGACAAATTTGTGATCACTCCCAAAATCAGTAGGAATAATTTTAGAATTCCAAATCTCACTAAAATAAAATCACCCTGTACAACAAGGTTCCAATAAACATCATTTGAGCTTACCAGTCACCAACATAAAAAACTGATATTTTTTAGTAACTTTGCTTTCATTGCCAACATAAATTTATTTATTTTTGTTCAAAAGGAAAGCTGGGAAAACAAAAGAATTTTCGGTAACCATGGTTCTGTTGAATCTAAAATCACTCTCTTGTTTTTGTTCCTGAAAGCGAAAGGAGGGTAAGAAATTTGTCCTGATAAAATTAAAATTTTTATAAGTAAAATTAAACAATTAACGCATAATAATGCAAGATAAATACTTAAAACGATAAAGTGTGATATAAAAGTGTATTTCCATAAGAAATTTAACATACCTGACAAGAAATTGGGGCCAAAGTGTATTGGCATCCAATACCAGCAGTTCCAGGAGAGCAAGCAAGTTATTTAAGCCTTAAGGAACATATTCCTGTCCATTTGAAAGTGACAGCAGTTGTAAGGATTCTACATTTGAGGTATTTGGGGCCAATTTTGCTCCAACACATATTTAGCAAGAATTAAGTACCAGGACTCCACAACATCCACGTATGGACCAAATTCTGAACATTTTTAAGGTGATGTCCATTATTATTGTTCTATTTTAATGTTAGACATTTTCGATAAACTCTAGAATTTCAACAATTATTATTGCTCTATTTCAGTGTTTAACATTTTCGATGAGCTGTAGAATTTCATACTAATTTTTTGTTTTATCACTAATTCATTTGTACAAGATCCATATTTATTGTCAAAATTTATTCGTATTATAAAGGTTTTATTTAAATTAGCACGTGCTACACCTTTGATGTAGTTTGTTCTTGGAAGAGAGAACAGGATATTCAGTTATTTTCACATTCTTACAGTTCAATTGAAGAATACTGTTTCACAACTAAGAACACGCTATATTTTCATTTAAGGTACATTCCATAGGAATAAAAGTATAAATTGTACTCACCTGTAACACCAATTCATTTTGGAATCTTTCTAATACATTTTCTTTTAGCGACATTGAACAATAAATATCTCTTTTGAATTTCTGTTTATTTCAAACATAAATTAATCTGGAAATTTATTTAACGAGAACGATCACTTCTTAATTTACTTCAATCAGCTGTAACGTCTCAGAACTTTAACCTCACAAAACATAGAATTTGACTAGAGGGAATAATCGCAGAACTTGAACCTACACCAGTAACCTGAGCGGGTGACGTCATACAGTGACCGGAGGAACTACTTAAGTATCTTTTTCGTTATTTGTTTTTAATCATAAAAATTTTTAAGAGTCTCATTGCTTTGAGCAGCTTGGTTTGATTTAATTTCATTGGCGTCATATTTTTTTTTTTTTAAGAAAATATTGTGGGAGATCATATTGTTGTCGTAGGCGTACCGCTATAGGCAACACGTTTCACACAAATACTTTAAGGAAATATAATTTTATAGATTTAACAAAATTAAACCCCACAATATGTCTAGGATACGAATTTAATCATCCTTTTCCAAATTTTACGCATTTAAGCTTTTCTTTTTTTTTCATTTCAGTACGAATTAAACCTACTGTCAAGTGCCAAATACCAACACGCATTTAAGCCTCTAGGATACGAATTTAATCATCCTTTTCCAAATTTTACGCATTTAAGCTTTTCTTTTTTTTCATTTCAGTACGAATTAAACCTACTGTCAAGTGCCAAATACCAACACGCATTTAAGCCTCGCGCATTTAAGTCTCACGCATTTAAGCCTTACGCATTTAAGCCTCGCGCATTTAAGCCTCACGCATTTAAGCCTCACGCATTTAAGCGCGCATTTCTACTAGTTTCCTTTTTTTTTTTTTTGTTAACCACTTACCTTTGTATCCTTAATGTCCTCTCTTTCAACAAAGTGGCCAGTATTCGTATAAATTTCAATAAAAAAGCCAATGTCCTCGTCGCCAAATGTAGAGTTTGAATCTTATCGTGACTCGCACCATGCAGTCGATAGATGTCAAATTCACTATCGATCTGTCAGATGATCGTCCGACCAGATTCGTAAATCATGATACCGTGATGCTAGTGGCGTCGTGTACACTACATAGTGCCACCCTAATTTAACGCATTTCAGCGGACACTTTTTACACTAACTTTAAGCTGCCACCTTAGAACATAAAATAGTAAGGAAGTATTGCTCGTTCAAGGACAGGTGACCGGGATGGTTATCCAAGATGGCTACCGGAAGTTACTTTTTGACAGTGGCGTCCTATATTTTTATTTGAAGAAAAATAATGACCTTATTGAAACATACCTATTATTATTCAGTATGGACACTAATCATTATATATTAAAATAACCTTTTTAATAAGGAAAGTAGAGGAAAAAAATAGCATAACATTCCCTAAAATTGGGGTACTAGATTTAAGGAAATAAAACCAGTTATATACTGCACAATTTTTATTAACATTTTTCATTCTACCACTATTGGTCCTTAAATTGAATTTTGTGTAAACCTGTCTAATTTTTTCTACATTATTTATTTTACTTTTACATATATAATAAATTCTTGTTTTTAAATATACTTCACAGATGCTTTTTATAAGTTGTTTCCTACGAGGACTTTCAGAAGTAGATGGTAGAGTTTCAGGAACAGGAACTGGTGAAATAGTTTCACTGCTAGTAGTTATTATCTCTTCAGCATATTAAGGGTCGTTAGTCCTTACCTGCATAGAAAAGTATATATTAGTGAAGTATATGTTTAAGTAAAATATCTGTAAATAGATTTGAGAAAAAATATAGATTTGGTCAATGTTATTAAAGCAATTTGTGGATGTAATAATTACTTACATATTTCATTCTTGCGATTTTAATTGTAGGTATAGCATTTGGTACTAGTAAAACAATTACTGAAGAAATTCTATCAAATGATTGTTCTGTAAAATGTTGTGAGCCTAAAAAGCTATTCTTGCCTGGACTCCAGTTATCTTTATCCACAATATTTAACCATTTCCGTCTAATATTTTCATCCCGTGGGAAACTGTGAATGTAATAATGTGTTAATTAATACACAAATACATTTATTGTACAACGTTGCTTTAGAATACTCCATAGACATAAAAATAATTGACATATACAGCTAAAAAATTATAAATTAATGATAATTAAAATAAAATATCCTCTTTCCATTATTGATACGCCTATGTCAATTTAAGTAGATAGGTTAGGGATCAATACAAAGTATTAATTTAATTTAAACATAAAAATATAGTTTACGTATATATAATGTATATTTATTATAATAATAGCTACTAACCAATAAATAATTAATCCAAATTTTTAACAGAAAACTAAATTTTTATAACTTGTAAACAAAGTATGAGTCATAAATGGTTATCCAATATCCAATATGGCCTTCCTTACTATTTTATGTTCTAAGGCTGCCACATAACTAAAATGTCAGGCAATATTTCACGACATTTTTAAAATCCTGTATGCTGTCAAAATTAGTGGAAATGGCATTATTTATGTCGATCTTTTTTGCTTTTATCTAGATGACTATTGAGTATTAATTATGGAATATTATTGATGGCCGATATTTAATAGTAGATATTTACAAATGTATTGGATTTTGGTACCTATTGATAGGATTAATGTTATTTCTGCATTTTAAGGATTAAATAGTTGAGCACATGGTCATGGTTTCAAAAACAGAGTATCAGTATTAATAAAAGTATCAGGTATTACTAAAATATTGATTGTATTAAGGGTATTTTGTGTCTTATCGTTTTAATTTAATTTTTATTTTAGATCCGAGCTTGTTTTATTCATGCGATATCTGTGGAAAGGTATATAGATACAAAGCAAGTCTTAAAAGACACTTGGTCTACGAATGTGGGAAAGAACCACAATTTGTGTGTAAATTTTGTCCAAATAAAGCCTATACGCAAAAAAAGAATTTAAAATATCACTACACTAAATGTCCTGGAATGAATAAAAATTATGTAGATTCGAATATTTTGTAAAATAAGTATACATGAAATAATTATGTTTGTATTTGTTTTCCAAATAGGTCAAATTGGATAAAATTTTATGAAAATGTATTGATTTAAAAATTAAACTCTTCATTTTTTTATTTTAAAAAATTTCTTTTGTACATTTTTGTTTGTGTTGATATTTTGGTTGTAAATAAGCAAAAAATAAATTAATAGTTTTTTTAACAATATACGATTTAAAATGATTTATATCCAAAATTCAGATAATTATTTGTTCAATAATATTTCATATTTTAGATAATAAAGTTGATTTGACTGATAGATGTGTAGACACATTTGAATCGCTACCTGAAAAATCCAAAGAAAGGTATAATAAAGAATACACGTTATTTAATGATTGGAGAACAAAAAGAAATCTCGAAGAAGTCAATGAAACTATGATGATGGAATATTTACAAAACATAGGAAAAATCTATAAAGCTTCGTCTTTATGTTCTAGATACTCAATGCTAAAAACTACGATAAAAATGTATGACAACGTAGACATTTCAGGGTAAGTAAAGCTACTTAGTAAACCTAAATACAGTTTATTTCACTCATCCTTATCCTTATCCTTATCCTTATCCTTATCCTTATCCTTATCCTTATCCTTATCCTTATCCTTATCCTTATCCTTATCCTTATCCTTATCCTTATCCTTATCCTTATCCTTATCCTTATCCTTATCCTTATCCTTATCCTTATCCTTATCCTTATCCTTATCCTTATCCTTATCCTTATCCTTATCCTTATCCTTATCCTTATCCTTATCCTTATCCTTATCCTTATCCTTATCCTTATCCTTATCCTCGTCCTCGTCCTCGTCCTCGTCCTCGTCCTCGTCCTCGTCCTCGTCCTCTTGCTCTTGCTCTTGCTCTTGCTCTTGCTCTTGCTCTTGCTCTTGCTCTTGCTCTTGCTCTTGCTCTTGCTCTTGCTCTTGCTCTTGCTCTTGCTCTTGCTCTTGCTCTTGCTCTTGCTCTTGCTCTTGCTCTTGCTCTTGCTCTTGCTCTTGCTCTTGCTCTTGCTCTTGCTCTTGCTCTTGCTCTTGCTCTTGCTCTTGCTCTTGCTCTTGCTCTTGCTCTTGCTCTTGCTCTTGCTCTTGCTCTTGCTCTTGCTCTTGCTCTTGCTCTTGCTCTTGCTCGTGCTCTTGCTCTTGCTCTTCCTTATCCCATTGTTGTTTATTATTACACGTTATTATTTATTATTTTTTTCAGTTATTGGAATGTTGCTGTATATCTTAAGGCAACTCAAAAGAACTATAAAGTAACTAAACCAACACCAAAAGCATTGGAAAAATGGCAAGTCGCAAAATTTCTACTCGAAGCACCAGATCATCAGTACTTACTCATGAAGGTCGTATTAATAATTGGTTTAGCTGGTGCATGCCGATGCGAAGAACTTACAAAACTAACGGTAGATGAAGTAGAAGATAAAAGATCTCACTTGCTGATCACGATATGCAATCAATCAAAGAACGTTTCGAAAAGGTTTATCGTAATAAACAATGCATTTGGAATGGATGTGCTCAGTTTGTATAGACGATATATTTCTTTGCGTCCACCGAACGCTGTGACAAATAGGTTGTTTTTGTATTACAAAAATGAAAAATGTACTAGTCAACCGGTGGGTATAAACACACTCGCTAAAATTCCCAAAGAAATTGCTACGTACTTAAATCTGCCCGATGCAGATGATTTTACTGGGCACAGTTTTAGAAGATCTTCGGGTTGTATTAAATAGATAAATTTCATAGTTTGTTGCTTCAATTCCAGATTGATATAAATATCTCTAGTTGTTTTTATTAGTTTAATCAATACTGGTAATATTAAGAAGATTGAAAAAATTTTCACTTATAATATCACAAGAGCTTAAATTATTTCCGGACATTTTTTTGAGGGAGCTAATGTTTTGAAAATTATTCAATTTAAAATAATTATTAATCCAATCTGACATCTGTCACAAAGCCTCATAATTACTAGTTTTAATGTCTGTGCCATAGAGAAATATAACTTATTTTTATTTGTCTGTGGTCTTGTACGTTGAGGTTTCAGCTGTCAAAAAATTTCCATTTAAATATCGTGGCACCAAGAAAAAATTTCGGTAAATTTTTTAAATTGCCATAGTAACGAGTCAAAATTAAAACATTTTATTGGTTAAAAAGTAGAGGTGTGAAATTTTCATTATTATTAAACTAAAATTATTATTTTTCATAATTTACAAAAATATAGGTACACTAGGGATTGCGTTATTTACAAAGTTGATTATTTCTCTCAAAGCGCCCTCTAAATTTTTAGTCTATTGTCCACTAAAAAATAAACCTTATCCAAAAGGGCTCATTTCCAATTTAAATTCAATGGAAATTTGACACTTTTTGCAATTAATTTTTTCCTATTGATTTTTTTTTTCTCGCTGTTAAGACAATTACATATTCTTGTACAAAATTGAATGCACTATAGCAAATAGTATATTACGTAACAAGAGTTGTAAGGAATTCATTACGCACGAAGTGCGAGTGCGTAATGGGATTATAACTCGTATAACGTACTAGACTTTTTCTACGCCCGGTGGTGAGCTCATAATTACATCACTTTCACTATCAACAAAAATTGTATAATATGTTGCCTATATTTAGGGGCATTACTCTTTTAATCTAAAATATTTTAAACTAAAACTCATATAGCTTTTTTATTTTTTCAATTTGACTAAAAGTATGTAAATAGGCCAAATAAAGTAGTACGTTGATAAAAATTTCATTGCGATTTGATTTAACAAAGAAATTTAAGTTTTTTTTTATCTAAAAGCACGTGTATGTTATGAAATCTCATTACGTGCAAGTTATTGTTAAATGTCATTTATAAGCAATGTTGACTCTGCGATGTTTGACGTTTACAGTTATTGGCGATTAACGTCGACTTACGGTAAATTTTTGAGCTTTTATAACAAAATTTTGATTATTTTTGTAAAATTTAAACTATTACTTTAAAAATAGGATGGTATTTACGGAATTAAAATATTTTCGGGGCCAATTAAATTCAATCAATTTATATACTTGATTTATTTTAATAAACATCATCCTTTAGTTAGATTTCGATAGTTCTTCGGATATTCACTTACAATAACCTTACAAATAACCTACTCTGTAGATGTTCTACGAAAATATTAATTTTAGATACTCAATACAGCGATCCAAAAATTATATATCGGAAATAAATAAGGAGGACAATTTTAATTTGGCCTGTTGTGATGACGATTGAAATAAACACTGTGGATACGACACGAAATCAAATTTTTAATAAAACACAATTCGTTCTAACATTAACATTTCTCAGAAAATACAAATGTCAACTTAAATTCACCAAATACTTATCTATCTTTTTATAAATAAAAATCTTTGACTATAGTTTTCTTTTAATCAGTAGAAGAATTACCTTTATTTAAGAATTATCTTTATTAACATAACACGAACATTAGGAATACAATTAAAATAATCATCGCTGCTAATTGACTCCGATTAGTTTAAATTAAAAAAAATGATGAATATAAAGCATGGGAAACAATCATGTATAAATTATAGTATGTACAAAAAGTACGAGGAGTAATAAACCCTAATTAAGTATGCAAAACCTTTACAGGGAGCACCATGAAATTTTTGATAAATCTCTTACTTTAAATTACATTTCTTCCGTAAATCTAAAAACCAGGTAGATCGACCCGTATTTGTTTCAGTTGTAGCAAAGTTTAGGGTTTCTTCATTGTTAAAGGATTAGCAGATAAGCAATAACGCAATGCAGTGGTGTGTATTTTGGGAAAAAATACGTTTTAAATTATAATATAATAAAAAATGAAAAGAAATAATTATTGGAATACATTTATTACTTACATTTTATTCTATATCCGACTCGGAAGAGGAAGAATCGTTGTTGTTAATAATAATAGGGTCGATTAAATCATCACAAATATTGTCAATTTTCCACATATTTGCCTCTACTTTGATAACATGCTCGATACAGTTGGTCCAATTTTCCTTACTAACATGACTTACAGCACTCTTAAACAATTTCACAACATCGTTTATTTTAAAAGTATTTTTTTCCAACTTCCCCCTTTACCTGAGCCCATATTAATTCTTTGGGATTAAGTTCACAATGATAAGAGGGAAGTCGATGAACTGATATACCACGAGAAGAAGTCATTTCTTCTACGATGTAGGTTTTGTATTTATTCTTGTTTATTTTTGCAATTCTGTAAAGTTCTTTCCTTAGTGGTTCTTTTGGAAACTTAATATTTTTCGAAATAAGCCACTCCAAAAGCTCTGCCTTACGCCAACGACTTATGGGCAATGCTTCTCGTAACCGTGATTGGTAACTTGCGTTGTCCATAACAATAACAGCCCCTTTTGGAATCAGATCCAACATTTGAACAAACCATTCCTCGAAGACATCCCCATTCAAAAAGAACAAAAATATATAAAATAATTATTGTTACAGATTGGTTTGTTTTCTATTATGAATAAACTGTGTTGCCTTTCTTTATCAAACTTACCAAAATGTATGTACCTCTATCACTTTTTTTTATTAAAATTAGTACATCCCATTACCTCTGACCTTAATCGTATATTCTTTAGCATAGCTGCAACTCATTCGTTCAATACAAAATGTACCTTACGGTATACCTTCTTAAAATATATTTTGGTACGTCTATGAAGTCTACTTAAGTGAATGATTTATTACTCCTTGTCCTTTCTATATAGACTCTAGATAGTTGAATAGTTTCTTTCTTCAGTATTGATCATGATACATAAGTATTACTAGAGTACGCAAAAGAGTACGAACAGGATTTAATTTTAAAGTAAAAGGGAACAACGCATGTTGATGGCGCTCTTGGCCCATTCAACTTTAAATCGGACTTTACCTACTCTCTTAACAATTTCTAAGCCTCTCATACGTCCATTATTCTTCAACTATTCCGTACTTACTTTCTAACTGTGGAAAAATTTTTAATGAATTTATGAAAAATGATCAATACTTTTATTTTAAAAAAATTTTGTTAAAAAATATCAAACTGTGCATGATACTAAGGGATAACATTTTCGACAAACAGTGATAATGGTTTCGAAAGTTTTAAAGAGCTACAATAAATTTTCCAAATTATAGTTAACATCAATCATGAATAATTTTTAAAGAAGTTCACCGAGGAAAATCTTTTAACTGCCATTATTAGATTGTCTAACTACAACTGTTAGTCATATTACTAGAACTGTAAGATATATTTTAACGTCTAAATTTTTACTGTGGCTGTAATATTTTTTACTGCAACAGCTAGAACTCAAATATATAATTAAGAATAATAAAAAACTCTTCGTTTTAACTAAACTTCCAATATTTATTTAAAAAATTGCTTTTTTTAACCTTAATGACAGCCGTTTCGCTAGACTTAGCATCGTCAGATTGACATATTGAAGTTACTATGTGTTTGTTTGTAGCTAGGTACCTGATATTTATTAAGTAGTTATAAGGCTAGACCAAGTATGGAAGTAATAAGACATAACAATATTAAAGCCTAGATGTTATGTCTTATTACTTCCATACTTGGTCTAGCCTTATAACTACCTAATAAACATCAGGTACCTAGCTATAGATATTTCCAAATGTGGCAAATTTCCATGTAATTTAAAGAAACTAACAATTTAATGCGTCTTGAGAGATATAATCAACTTAAATAACGAACACCCAATAAACACCCCTCCTCAAATTATCCCATCACTCATTTTTTTATATTATATTTGCAATAATTATTCTTTCAAATGTGCCATTTTAATATGCTAATACATAGAAAATTGTTTATGGAACTAACAACTATTTTGCGAGTAACATAACTAAATTATGTTTTTCGTTACCAAATGAAAACTATTGTTAATTATAAAATGCAACATTTTATTTTTAATCAATCCACTAGTCGTCAAAAAAACGGGAACGTCCAAAAATTTGACATATTTTTAAAAGAGGTTTTGTCTTGAATCATTTATTTGATTTGAAGAGTTATTTTATGAATTTCAATGTAGAAATGCTTTGAAATTTAATTTGAAAAATTGGGTAAGTATATTGGAGGGACATTTTTTGTTATTGTTATCATAAATGTCAGATTCTTATCTAAAGTATAAAATGTTTATAATATTAAATAGAATAATTTGGACCATTCGATAATTTCTAGTGTTTATTTAGAATATAACTTCTGTATTTTTTTTAATACAACTATTTGATGATTTCGATAATTACATTTATATTTATAAATGTAAGTAAGAGTTTTATTTTTAAACATCTACCAAATTTCCGGATCTATTATGTACCTATATACCTTCCACTTTTTATATACTTATTATATTAATTTTATGACTGATAAAAGTTTTATTTTAGATGATCAAATAATAAATAATAATAATAATAAATGTTTGAAAGCCTTTTTATCTCTACCTGAAAAATCCAAGGAACGATACGAAAAAGAGTACTCCTTGTTTAAGGACTGGAGATTAGAAAGACATCTCCAAGGAGTCGATGAAAGTATGATGCTGAACTATTTACAAACTATAGAGACAGTCTACAGGGCTTCAACTTTACATCCCAAATTCTCCATGCTGAAAACTACACTGAAAGTATATGAAAACGTTGATATTTCAAGGTGGGTAGAGTCTCCACAGCTACTTCTAGTTCTTTTAACTATTAAGGTTTATCGACGACTTTTCCTGTTGACTTTTATCCACATTCCCTTTCCCTGGCATCTCCACCTCAACCACAGCTACATCATCGGTGTATCCACTGAAGCGGATTATAAAGAAACATTCCTTAGAGTTGGCCTATGACATGCGGAATCCATATTATTCTCTCTCTAATAAAATCACTAACAATATTAATTAAATATTTGGATATTCCGTGTCAACTAACTTCTTAATAACCCCTCCTACTCGCGGCTTATTATTTCACCAACACCAAAGTGGTAAAATAATACACTGCCTTGCAAAAAATCTAGGTCACTTTAAATTATTTGAAAAATTACAAACAATTTAAAAAATTAAAGGTATCACCTTATATTTGCGAATTTTAAATTTATTTACTGCATTTTTGTAGCTTTTAAAAATGGAATCAGACAACATAATTCATTTTTTTTAATTTATTCTCGAAAAACTGTGACTACATTTTAAACGAAGTTCGAATATTGCTATTGGAAACGAAATAAAGGAATAAAACATAACATTATTAAAAAATTGATAATACTAAATGATAACAATATAACTAACAACCTGTATTACCTCCTCTTGCATTAATGACCGCTTGCATTCGACGAGGCATACTCTGAATTAAATTAAGGATTACATTCTGATCCATATTATTCCACTCCTGCAATAGGAACTCTCTTAGCTCCTGGGTAGTGCTTGGGGCTGTTTTATGCCTTCGAATACGCTTCCCTAACTCATCCAAGACATGTTCGACGGGGTTCATATCTGGACTACATGCTGGCCAATCAAACCGCCTAATTCCTACCTCATCTAGATATTCGCTGATAATCCTGACAGCATGTGGTCTTGCATTATCGTGCATAAAAATGCCTTACTCGTCCATAGTGACCATAAAAGGTACAACATGATCTTCCAGGACATCTTTTACATATCTGTGAGCTGTTAAAGAGCTGTAATAATCCAGAAGGTACCCCCCTTCCCCGCCCCGGGTTGATATGAGGATAAAAGTTACAATAATTCAAACAATAAGACAATAAGTTAAATAACATATCGGAGCTCCCCCGTATCATTAATTCAAAAGAAACTAAGTAATCTTTGCGTAATAGCAGGATACTTGTCAGCGAAAAGTTATTTCTCAAGAATGTGTTTGTAAAACAAAGTATAACACGAAACCAAATAATTTAAATAATTTAAACAAATTGCGGTGCTGAAATTCAAAAAAAGTCACGTAGGAGAGCAACGATGTGTGAGCCAAATTTTTGCTGGCTCAGCTCCGGCGAACCGTACCCAAGCAGTGCCGGTAGCAGGGCTGCTAGGCAATAGTAAAGAGACAAGTGAGCAGAATGAGGGAGAAAGGGTAGTCTCATGAGGTACTCGGGGGGAAAAAGACTTTTGCTGGGGACCAAAAAACGAAGAATCAAGGAATTCGATTTGGACGTCTCGAGAGGCTAGATGCCTATCGAATCCTCCGTGTTAAGAACATGGGGGGGAAATTGATTTGGAGCGTTCCATAGGCTAGATGCCAATCGAATCAAACGCGTTTAGGGCAAAGTTAAGTGTTTTTTTGGAAAGTGAGCTAAGTGCTAATTTTCAATACAATAATTAAAGAATAATAATTTAAATAATCGATCATCGGGCCGCGGAAACGAAGTAATCTTTTGTAATAATAATAATCAGTGAAATTTTATCCAAGTGATAAATCACAATATTAATTTTACCGGGGCGATTAAAAAAATAGTGAGTGTGTGAGTGAACCTGAACTCGCTACAGGGAAAATTGGTGAGTCAATTTAGATTATACTAACCCTTAATAACTAAGAAATTTTATGGGAGTTTGGATTTGTTCGTTAAGCGAATTTCTATCGTCTTAATTATTCAGACGAATATTGTAACTTTTATCCTCAACCGGATATAAAGAGTTTACCGGGTCTCCACTGTCGGGACGTAGATAATATTCTCCGACAGAGAACTGAGTCCCCCGGTAAAGGAATTCATAAAATAGCGACTAAGGAATTAAATCATACATAAATTGAATTGTCACGCCAGGGTCCATCAGACCATATTTTAATTATTTTTGTTGATTAGTTTTAAATCTTGTTAATGTTAAATTAAAGAAAGTTTTTTTTGTTTTTTCTTTTTCTTTGGGAGATGCACGTAGCATTCCGCAAGAGTTTCATCTAAATTTATATTTGTATCATCAAACTTAGAGTTAATAAATTTGCTAGATTCTCCCAAGGATATTGTGTATCATTTCTCTAGACTCCAGACCTTTTCCAGAGCCCAACAACAAATCTCGTCCTTCCTAACCGCCGAAGTAAGACCTCCCAACACCAAAAACTGCGGAGGCCGAATCCACGAACCCTAACTTTAGCCTAACATCCGCTCGGCTAGGCTAAAGTCTATTAAAAATTAGGATTAAAAACATTTTAGTATATTACATCTGGTGACAACAAATAAGAAACTTCTTTACGGGTATTACAGAGCCATTTTCTATTAAAACCAACTCTGTACGTGCTTCTGAAGTAATACCTCCCCAAACCATAATAGACCCACCACCAAATTTTTACGTCTATGGTCAATACAGGCGGGGGCGTATCTTTTTCCAGGTCTTCTCCATATTCTTGGACGTCCGTCGGGTCCATTGAGGTAAAAACGGGACTCGTCTGTAAAGAGTACCTTGCTCGAGTCGTCATCGTTCCATAACAAATGATTTCGAGCAAAATTCAATCTTGCAATTCGATGCTGGCGGTTCAATATTGGCCCTGTAGCCAACCTTCTGCAAGACAATCCACTAGCACGAAGCCTTCTTCTAACTGTCCATTCGCTAACATTAACGTTTCTAACCTCTTGAAGCTGATTACGTAGTGAAACTGCAGAAGCTGTTCTATTCCCCAAACTTTATATTAACAAAAATCTATCATCTCTTTGACTACTGGCTCTTTTTCGGCCAGATCCGGGTCGTCTGGTTATAAGACCATTCTCCTGGTCAATGCAATATGAATTCGTAATTAGTGCTAAATTTTGTTGTAAACAAGGCAAGGGCTGCAAATAAGGTTTCAGAATGTGATAGACGCCAACTATGACAAATAGCACCCATATACAACAATATAAATTTTATCGCCTACTATGCCCATGACTCCCTGATTAGTTTTATTTTTAAGATTATTTGCCATTTCTTAAATTATTTAAAGTGACCTAAATTATTGCTCGGTAATGTAATTATTATTATTTTTATTAGTAGAAAACTGATTTTATTTTTATAACATATGCTTTTTGTTGCAGTTTTAAACTTCTATCGGAGTACCTCAAAGAAAAAATTAAGAACCACATTCCAAAATACATTAAATCTTTAGAAAAATGGCACATTGTCAAATTTCTAACTGACGCACCAGACGAATACTATCTACTTATGAAAGTTATTTTAATACTCGCCATCTCGGGAGCATGTCGATGCGAGGAACTGACAGAACTAACGATTAATGACATAGAAGATAAAGGTTCTCATTTGCTGATCACCCTACCGAATTCATCTTTTCAATTATCACGTAGATTTATCGTCATCAACGATAAATTCGGGATTGATGTACTTAAAATATACAACAATTACGTTTCGCTACGTCCGGCATATGTCGGGCATAATAAATTCTTCTTGTTCTACAAAAAACAAAAATGTACTGTTCAACCTGTCGGTAAAAACACACTTGCTAGAGTTCCAAAAGAGGTTGCCACCTATTTAAAGCTTCCTGAGGCAGACTTTTACACCGATCACAGTTTTAAAACAACTTCGGATTCTTAATGTCTAAATCTCGAGGCGTTTATGAATAAGCGAATACAAAAACAAATAATTTTTTTATTTAAATTTATAATTAATTTTACGTTTTATCTATTGTTTGATGGGTTAATAATCATTATAATAGCTGTTATTTTCTATTTTTATAATTCATTCTTAAATTAATGTTAGATGACATTTAAATTTAATAGTTAACCAAAAATTTTGTTTTAAATTAAATATCTCTATGACATTTATTACAAAAATTGTAAAATTCCGTTTGTGTAATTTTAAATCTTCTACATTTGAAAATACAACTGCCATTTTGACGGTTTTTACAAAATAGAATTTATTTATTTCCATTATTTCCCATGCGTTATATTAATCAATGAAATGTGAAAGGTCACAATTTTTGAAATTTAGACTAATTGGAGTCAATTATTAGCAACTATTTCACTAGAGGAACGAGGTTTGTTCTTTATTGCTGAACTTTCTGCACTAGTGATGCCGAAGCGTTCTTTCTTGCAGCGCAACGTAGAACTAACCCGTTTTTTATTGCAGTGCAAACAAGTTCAGTGCAGTAGTTCAGTGTACTCGCTGCCCTAGGATTGAGGCAGGGTCAGGAAGTGCAGTGCAAGGACCGGGTATTTAAAAATGGCCGAAGCCAGAAAGAGAAATATAAATAGCGTAGGGGTTACCGTGATCAACAAGGCGGTTCCCCCAGGATGAAACCTTTTCATTGCACTTGGAACGGGTTGACTACTGCGATTATACCTAATGCGGATAATTCGTGCGTGTATTTTTTATAAAAATAGTTTAATTAATACTTAAAAACAACGAATTGAGTATTCATTTAGTGCGCTCAAACATATTTTTTGGATCTATTTTTCGATCGCGCTGCCATTTTTAGCATTATGGCGTCTGTAAATATTAATACGCCAATAGTATCTAATAAATGTGTTACATTTTAAATTTTACTGAAAATATATTAAAAAACATTCTTATATTAATTGAATATATTTTAACTTAATTACTTTTAATATTGTGGTGGATATAACTCTGAGGCGGCTTTCCAAAAATAATGAATTCGTTCAGAGTGTTCAGGATATTTCATTTTGAATTGAAATTCGGCGAGGTATCCAATAAAATGAGATTTTCGGACACCGAAACGTGGAATCGAAGATCTACTTCTATCCATACCCGTTTAACATTATTGGTGTGAACACCTGTTTCTGGATCAACAAAATGTTGAGAATGATTCACCGTTTGATGTTGGAAACCTTCGTGGTTCAAACAGTAGTCCCTGGAAGAATCCACCTCTGAATTATTCTCAACAATGTATCAGCATCACGAGTGTCCACAGGAACCAAAAATGTTTTACGGGAACCTCGTTCGATGCCGCCGGAAACCCATTGGCCTTCTAAAAGACGACCGCGATTGTACTTCCGTCTACCGAATTTCGCTTCATCAACTTCAACAATACTGTTTGGCCCTCCTATTTGTTGGGAAACATTTGACATAAGATGAACAAATACTTCTCTACAAAAAGAGTACCAATCCACTACTGTTTTAGAGGACACCCAGTTCACGCTGAACAAATTCTTGTCTAGGAGGTTTTATATGCAAAAGAACAGATACTAAATAAAAAAGGGTTTCCGCATCTAAATGAACGTTGTTCAAAAAAGTGTATTTTTTACCCGATAAGTAAAAATTACAATTTTTTTTCCTTTTTTTATTTGGTATCCTCTTTTGACATCTAAATTCCAGATTATCAGAAAGTCCGCACTCAGCACCGCACTTAGCACATACAGTGTTTTGTTTAATAATATTATGGCTTAACAAAAACTGCACAATGTCAGTTTTATTTAAACTTTACTTTCAAAAAAAGCAATATTGCAATTATCACAATTATTAGCTGCCATTTTCAAAATTGACTGATCCATGATATACATATATAATGGCACAATCTATCCTGAATTAGAGAATCGATATAACGGATTGTTTTGAACACAGGATTATGTATATAATTCTGTGGTTTTGACAAATATTCATTTTAGTCGATATATTGTGATATTTATTGTTATATATTTATTTGAAATGATAAATAAATACAAGATTTTAAGGTGAGCGATATTAACATAAAATATACTTTGATCTGTGCCAGTTGGTCGAGTAGCGAATATTTTAGATTCAGAATAGTGAATTTCGCTTAAAAAGATATATCGAGATTTATGTAAATATCGTCACTCAACATCAATGTTAATCCATATATCACCAAAACAATCGATTACTGATTACTTTTCATAAAAATATTTAGTTCAGAACAGGAACAGGAGACAGCGCTGTTAAAAAGTTGATTTTAGTATTGAGCATTGCATAATAAATTTTGTTGTTAAATAGAACATTTTGTTAAGATGATTACGAGTTATAATTATTGCAGATTTATTTTTTCAGAGAGTACCTATATTTAATTATATAAATATTGTATGGTGCAGATTATTATAATTGTTGTTCGGTAGTCTATGAAGAGGAGTGCTATTTTTATTAGAAGAGAAATTGTGGCCACTGAATTGAATATGATGGCCAAAACTAGATGTAGTGGGTCTATTCAAATGTTTTTTAATCCTAGTCTCTAAAACCCTGGTTGTTCTGCCAACAAAGGAAACAGGACAATCGTCGCATTGTCATTTGTAGACACCACTTTAGAAAGCTTGAGAATATCATCTTTAATCTTTAGTTTTAGAGAATAGTGATTTAATATTATTTGACGTAAGTTACCAAGCAATGTAGATATTATGTGCTGGTATTTGAGAAGTAACAAGTTCCCTTTAACTTATCTTCGAGGATGTGGACTGTATTTTATTTTTATGATGTGAACTCGTATTCAATATAATTTATGACAAACTGAATTTATAAAAAAACTGAATCGCAGTGATATTGCAACCGTAACAACTAATAAAAGAGAAAACAATACATTTTTTATGTTATATACACTCTTAACCCATTTAGGTGAGCTATACTGCCATAACTCGCATGTTTTTAAATTGCAACGAGATGTTTATGCAAGAAACTGAGAAATGGCATATTTATACGTTTCAGCAGACTGGTTTTAGTTTAAATCTTAGTTTCTGGCATAAACATCTACATATTACATTACGTGGTCTTATATTCAAAGATTTACTTTTAAATTATTTTTAGTTTTAATTTTTGCTTCCATGAAATCACCTTAACGTAATATTAGTTGGTCGTTGGGCGACAATTTGTAACCAAATTATTACGTTTAGCGTCAATTTGTGATATGATTTACCTGTTGATAGTGAATTTATAAAATTATTTAGTTAACTTTTAAAAAATAACTATATACCAAAAGAAAAAATGTAATTTACAGTAAAACAAACATTAATCTTAATTTCGTCTTTAATTAATTGTAAAAGATATTTCAATAATTAACAATATTTATAAATGTTTATCACAGAAAAAATTATGATAGTTAAATACCTCGGCTAGGGGTGAGTAAGTTCATTAGCTCTGACTATAGTACAATATTTGTTTCTTTAAGAAATTATAAGGGCACCACTGAAATCTTTTTATTTTTTATGATACTACTGAAGAAAGTTGTTTTAAGCTGAGTTATTTAAATAAGTATCATAAGATGACAGAAAGATGTCAGAAAAAACTGTCTATGAAGATAAAAAAATGATTTGAAAATGTACAAACATTTAAAAGATAATAAGATTTCCTTGGTGCTGAAATTAATGAGGTAGAGAATACGTTACAACAAAATAATCCGCAAACAGTTCTTTAAAAATACTTATTCTAATACAGTTGACGATATAGATAGATATACACGGAAATAAAAGAGAAAAAATATGGGAACAGTAAACTTGATAGATCACAATAAACTTATCTGTTACAATAGTGGACGATCCTTCGCCGCACCTTGGGGTCGTTACGGCACTGTCTAGGTGGTTCCAAATGATTATGGAAGATCACTAGTGGAGGGATGATCTGCCCCAGTTGTAGAGATAATCCAGTTAAGAATGTACATACGAGAGCTTAAAGTTTACAAGCTGTTCAAGTTTACGGAATCTCCAAATTCAAGAGATGCTTCTGGTTTACAGAATCTTCAATTAAAGAGTTGCCTCTAGTTTACTGTATCATATTCCAACTTTCTGAAAATTACCAGTGTCAAACATGTGTTACATTTACTTTTCTGGCACAAAAAGTACAAATCAGCATAGTCCGAAATCTACAGTTAGATGCTAACGTATTTTAATATATTACAAAAGATACATTTTTACATTAAATTTACTTTTTAATAATCTTACACACTAATCAAAATTCCAGAAATGTACTTTTACCAGCCTTTTATAAAAAATTATCATTAATACTTTTAATTACCATAAAAAGATTCTTTGAATAATAATGAAATATGTTGAAATTCTCATCTGATATAATAAAATATAATATAACTTTCGATATTTTATAAATATCTTAACAAAAAGGAATTATAAAATTGGAAAAAAAACATACCTGTATATGACAGTAAATCAATAGTAGAAATGAGACTGGGAATAATTATTAAAACCTCTTGAACTCGATAATGCCAACTCATTAGTACACCTCGTAGCGTAGCTACTTTGAACTTCCAATTATAATTATTGAGACCGTATTCATTATTTTATTATTAAAAATGTTTGAGGATAGTTGGAGCTAGCGGTACTAATTGAATTTAATATTTAGGATACCAGGTGCTTAAAATGTTAACAGGTACTGTTACAACTTAGAATATGAAAGAATTAATATTTAATAGAATACTGTGATATTTTATCATATTACGAAACTCTGTTAGGCAAAATACTTTTTTTTCTTCAACGTACAATAAGATACAGAGCGTTGATTTACCTACGATTTTCACATAAACGTGTCAATACCATCTGAGGGACTCTGTATAACGTATCAAAACCTTATATTTATAAAAAGCTTCAAAAAAATGCGAGCAGTCCAAATTCGGTATAATATACAGGGGTTCCCATTTAAAAAATCATATGTTTGGTTTGTAACGGAGTTATACAACACTCTGTATAGTTTAAGGTAATTTCAAAATATGGACCCTAAATACAACTACTATTTTTGTTAATAACATTTTTTGATATCTTCTAAAACAACCCATATACCTAACTTTGTCGTAAGGTTGGTACACCCTGTATATTATATTGCAAAATTTATTCGATATGTTTGTATTCCTGATGTTCGTGTTCTAATTAACTAATCTGAAACTACTAAAATGTTGAATCTGGAACCGTTGGCGAAACTGATACCGAAAACCGTTTACACTACCACTACACCTACACACACTTTTATATTTTCTTCAGAGACCGAACGTAAACTAACTTCTGAAGAAGATAACTTGGTTATCGAAACGCGCGTCAGGCATATAAAAGCGTGTGTTGGTGTAGTGGTAGTGTAAACGGTTTTCGGTAATCTGAAACTAAATTAAATCTAAGCGGGAAATAATTATTCATGATTATTAATGCCAAAATTATGTTTCTTTAAAATGATATTAATAAAATAAATTAAAAAACTTTTTGTTTGCTTATTATTCCTTATTTACTGAGGTGTATGTTTTAGTCTTTTTGAAAATTATATTTATAAATGTAAGTAAGAGTTTTATTTTTAAACATTCACCGAATTTCCGGATCTATTATGTATATAACTTCTACTTTTAATATACTTATTATATTTATTTTATGATTAATAAAAGTTTTATTTTAGATGATCAATTGGAGACAACTAATAAATGTCTGAAAGCCTTTTTATCTCTACCTGAAAAATCCAAGGAACGATACGAAAAGGAGTACTCCTTGTTTAAGGACTGGAGATTAGAAAGACATCTCCAAGGAGTCGATGAAAGTATGATGCTGGACTATTTACAAACTATAGAGACAGTCTACAAGGCTTCAACTTTATATCCCAAATACTCCATGCTGAAAACTACACTGAAAGTATATGAAAACTTTGACATTTCAAGGTTGGTAGAATCTAGTTAAGTCAAAATGTTCATAAACAGAAAAAAAAAATAATTTCAATATAGGTCTCCATTATTTATCACCCTTTCAGTGACAAACAATTACAATCTAGATGTATTTTTTTGAGTTACTTTATCAAAAGCTATTCCATCTAGTTTAAAGAAAATCATGGACTACTGTTATCTAAAAGAAGTCAAATTAAATAGGAATTAAATCAATATATTCTATTTAACTTTATTTCGCACATTTTCCAAGTATTTAGAATATCCCACCTAGCTTTAATTTTTAATATCAGTTTTATATTCCATTTGAGGCTTTGCGAGCCCCATTATCCTTACATCTTGATTTCTCAGTTATTTTAGTAATTTTCAGTTGTTTTCTACTTGTATTTTCAACCTTATTTTTGGTGTACTACGCTTCTAATTCACACAATTTGCATTTTCTTTCCCTTTCTCTCTCTTATTCTGGTAAATACAGTTCTTACAAAAATGTCTTCCTTATTCAGTTGTCTTCAGTTATTTTCCTTTCCATTGATCCGTAGTACTATCTTCGACGTGTCTTCTTCATCTCCTTTAGTTCTTTTTTACTTCTTGCTAGTATTACCAAGTCATCGCAGATGGTAGGCATTGGTATTTGCGTCCATACAGTCCTAGCCAAAATTTCTTTTCCCCCTTATATTTTTTGAACGTTTAGGCAGGTATTTTGGGTCTGTTTTTCTCAATGTTAACTTAACCGGTGAAGTGTATCTGGAGATGTTCTTCTTCTTCTTCTTAAAGTTCAATCTCCTATCGGAGGTTGGATATCATAATGGCTATGGTTACTTTGTTGGCTGCTGCTTTAAAAATTTGTAATGAATTACAGTTAAACCATTCTCTAAGGTTCTTAAACCAGGAGATGCGCCTTCTTCCTATACTTCTTTCTCCTTGGATCCTTCCTTGCATAATAATTCTCAGCAACTCATCTTTTTTTTCTCTGGTTATGTGACCCAAATATTCCAGTTTTCTTGTTTTTATACTGTTCATAATTTCTAGCTCTTTATTTAATCGTCGTAGCACCTCCGCATTGGTAATTATTGGACCCACTGAATTTTCAATATTCTTCTGTAGCACCACATTTCGAACGTTTCTATTTTTCTTATATGTTGTTTCTTCAGTGTCCAAGCTTCCATTATAGTAAGATAAAAAACGTGTAGCATCTCAGAGACTTCAATCTGAGCGGTAACTGCAGGTCTTTATTTGTAACCATTGTCTTCATTTTTATAAATGCTTGCCTTGCAGTGTCAATTCGGACTTTAATTTCTTTGTGTTTCATTCGCGAATCTTATATTATTTACTATTCTTCCGTTTCTAGAGATTCCATCACTTAGTTCCGCTATCGCTTCCTGAAATATAGCAGAACACAGTCCTGTCGCACTTTATATTGGCCTTTTGATTCCAATACAGATTGATTATGATTCGAAAATCTCGTCTGTTTATATCTTTATTTTTCAATCAATATTTCATCGATCAGTTTTTCATGTCGGACCATGTCGAATGCTTTTTCGAAGTCGATAAAACCGGTGAAGTGTATCTGAAGATGTTATAAAACGCATTTGAAATTCTGGAAGATAATCCAGATGAATTCGCCAACTTAGAAATAACGTTTTAACATAATGCTGCTCCTGCACACTATTATTGTGCAGTAAGACGTTATCTAGATGAGGAATGTCTTGGTAGATGGATTGGACGAAAAGGTTCGATAGAATGGCCAGCTTGGCCACCAGACCTCACACACTTTTTTCTGTGGGGGTAGTTGAAATCTAAGGTTTACTCTACAGCACCCGACAGTGCCGATATTTTGAAACAACGAGTTGTTGAAGAATGTAGAGTTTAGCTATAGAATATATTACTGCCAGGAAGTAAAAGAAGCACATTTTGAACACTTAATATATGAACTGGTTCCTTCAATCTTTATTGATGAAATACGAAACTGCAATTTTAGTATTTACTAAGTTTATTAGTCAAAATCAGCTTAAACGCAAATAAAATTAGTATAATTGCCAAATGAGATATCACTTGCCACTATAGCCCATTCAAAATCATTGATCACAGTTTCCGTATGATGTCATCTATGATTATTACGTCACCTGTTATGTTTAGCTTTTTCTAGTAAATGGCTGAACAATATAAAATATAGTGGGTCCATTTGTCTAACGTCTTGTTATACTCTAACATTTAACCTAAATAATGCGTTAAAGAAGAACAGAAAGCTTCATAAAAAATCTCCTAACTTGAGACGCTGTCTCCACAGCTAAGTACCTCTAGTTCTTTTAACTATTAAGGTTTATCAATGACCTCCTGTTGACTTTTTCCTTATCCAATTCATTTTCCCATCTATTACACATAATCAGTAGCATTCTTTCCTGTACCTATCTTCATCTGGATGTTACCTCTTCTCGGATCTCTCACAAAACAACTATACATGTTCTGGTGCCAACTCCAATACCCTTTCTCTTAACTGCTTTATTTTCCATGATGCAATACCCCCACTTTGGTGGCATCCCAACCACAGCTATATCATCGGTATATCCAATTACTTGGACATCCTTTGACATCTCCATCTGCAGAAGATGATTATAAGAAAAATTCCGTAGAATTGGCCTATGACATGCAGAATCCATATTTTTCTCTGGCTAATAAAATCACTAACAATATTAATTAAATATTTGGATATCCCCTGTCAACTTCTCAACAATTGCTCCTACCCGCGCTTGATTACGAGGGTTGCCTTTATATTTGGGAATTAGAGAACAAAAACAAATATTAATCATCGAAAATCACTTTATTGTTTTTCAAAATATTCCCCATAAAGATCTATACATTTTGCATGCGTTTGAACCAATTGTCGAAGCACTTTTGCCACTCTGATTGAGGTATCTCCAAAACATGCATTCTGAATGCAGCAACCTCTTCTTCAGGTGTTGAAAAACGTTGACCTCTCGGTTTCTTGTTTACGTACGGGAATAAAAACAAGTCATTTGATGCCAAGTCAGGACTATACGGCGGATGACTCATCAAATAGATGTTTTGGGTGCTCAAAAATGCAGTTATTTGAGCCGCTGAGTGGAAGCCCGCATTGTCGTGGTGAAGAGTGATCCGTCTTCGGCGGTTGGTTTTCCTGATTTCTTGGAAAACAACTGGCAAACAAATGGTTGTGTACCACTCAGAATTGACTGTTCTGCGTTGTTCTAGTGGTACGGTTGCGACATGTCCAGTTTTTCCGAAAAAGCAGGCGACTATTTGCTTAGCTTCGTGCGCAAACAACTTTTGTTGGATTGGACTCATCTTGAAACGCCCATACAGTCGACTACTTTCGGACGTAAATCCACGATTCATCATCACCTGTCACGATGTCATAGACGTATTTTTTGAGCATTTCCTTCGACCAATCGACACGAGTCTTTTTTTGACCGATTGCAATAGTTGCCAAATCCCGAAATATAATAGGCAACTCTCGTATTTTACCAACATCAAGGTAGTAAAATAATAATATAATTGAAAATAAATTAACGTGAGGATTCTTATCATTATTTTTATCAGTAGAAAACTGATTGTTTTGTTTTTATAGCATATGCTTTTTGTTGCAGCTTTAAACTTCTATCGGAGTACCTCAAAGAAAAAACTAAGGATCACATTCCAAAAAAAATGAAAGCCTTAGAAAAATGGCACATTGACAAATTTCTAACCGATGCACCCGACGAATACTATCTGCTTATGAAAGTTGTTTTAATAATCGCCATCTCGGGAGCATGTGGATGCGAGGAACTGACAAAACTAAGGGTTAATGACATAGAAGATAAAGGTTCTCATTTGCTGATCACCCTAGCGAATTCATCATCCAAATCATCACGCAGATTTATCGTCATCAACGATGAATTCGGGATTGATGTACTTAAAATATACAACAAATACGTTTCGCTACGTCCACCAAATGTCGAGCATAATAGATTTTTCTTGCTCTACAAAAAACAAAAATGTACTGTTCAACCTGTTGGTAAAAACACACTTGCAAGAGTTCCAAAAGAGATTGCCGCCTATTTAAAGCTTCCGGACGCAGATATTTACACAGGGCACAGTTTTAAAATTACTTCGGCTTCTTTAATGTCTAAATCTCGAGGCGTTTATGGATAAGCGAATAGCAAAACCTTGCAAAAAGCAAATCATTTATTATTTAAATATATAGTTAAGTTTACGTTTTATCTACTGTTTGATGGTTTAATAAACATATTATGCTAGCTTAAATTAGAATTATTTAATTTTGTATTATCCTTTCTTAAGTTAATGTTAGATGGCATTTAAATTTAATAGTTAACCAAGAAATGAGTTTTAATCTAAAAAATATCATTTATTACAGACATTGTAAAGTTCCGTCGAATTGAAACTTGTTTTTTAAAGACAATTATTTCAACTTGAACAACTTTATTTATAACAGAAATTACAAAAAATTAAACTTCAACTAAAAAGATTCTACAATCTTTCTAGCTCTTCTCGCTCTTCTCTAACAATATTTCTTCTTTATATAATAATCATTACGTTATATTTCTTCATATATCAAATTACAATTAAAATGCGCAATTAAAGCTTAAAAAATAAAAGTATTAAATTAAACAAATCGTAGCGTCTAGACATTAGGTCTATTGCGTAATTATAAATATCTTCTTTATTCCAGGAACTGTAACTTTGTAAGATTCCGTTTTTGTGATTTTAAAACCTCTACATTTGGAAATGGAACTGCCATTTAGACGGTTTTTACAAGATAGAGTTTATTTATTTTGATTATTTCCCATGCTTAAGTATATTAATCAATGAAATGTCACAATTTTTGAAATTTAGACTATTTCCCTTGAGAAATAGTCACTTAAAAATATCACATAGAAATGTTAAATACTAGTGTCAGTTTTTTCCCACGCAGGCTTGTCATAATTTTATATATACCGGGTGTCCCAGAAGTTTCTGAACCATTTTAGCTGCAAATATAACTTAATAACTATAGAAAGGTGCGCTTTTCGTTTTCGTTGCAATTTCTTTTAACTATATATTTTAAATATATCAGAACTTAAAAACCATAGAAAGGTGCGGTTTTTGGGGAACAATTTATTTTTATATATATATTTATTTATTTATACATTTTCTCAAAGGGAAAGAGTTCGTCTTTCAGATAGAATAAAAATATATGGGGTGTTTTATTAAAAAAATCGACGATATTTGCATTTAAAAAAACTAATTCTTTTAAACACCCTATATAAGATTTTACTAATTAAACATGCATACTGAAAAAGCTTTATATAAAAAGAAATTGCAACGAAAACGAAAAGCGCACCTTTCTATAGTTATTAAGTTATATTTGCAGTTAAAATGGGTCAGAAACTTTTGGGACACCCGGTATATATAAAATTATGACAGTCCTGCGTGAGAAAAAACTGACACTAGTATTTAATATTTCTGTGATTTAAGTGACTATCCCTCTAGGGAAATAGTTTTCAAAAATTGTGACAGTTCATTGATTAATATAACACATGGGAAATAATCAAAATAAATAAACTCTATCCTGTAAAAACCTTCTAAATGGCAGTTCTATTTCCAAATGTAGAAGATTTATAATCACACAGACGGAATCTTACAAAGTTACAGTTCCTGGAATAAAGAAGATATTTATAATTAGGCAGTAGACCTTATGTCTAGATGCCACGCTTTGTTTAATTTAATACTGGGACATCCGCCATATATAAAATGATCATTCTCGAAATTTAGACGCAACAAAAATGGCTAACTATTTATCTTGGTATACCACCGTTGATTACTGCTAATTTATGTCGATTTCGAGAGCCATCTATCTGATTGGGTCAAACTACTAGCAATAACCCTAATATTTCCCGGAATTTTTTTTTAATATATTTTAATAAACACATATTAGTTTGGATTATCTATTAATCTTATTGAGCTTTTTAGAAGCTACTTAGAAAATAGTTATTTTGTTGTAAGACATCATGGAAATACATCAGGAAAATTTCATGTCAATTCGGGAGTACCGCAAGGATCAAACTTAGGGCCATTATTGTTTCTGTTATATATTAATGATTTGTCAAACTGTATACAATTTTCCGATTTTTCATTGTTTGCTGATGACTTTAAAATGTTTATGAATATCTGTACAGTAAGAGATTGTGTAAAATTACAAAAAGATTTAAATAATATACAACAATGGAGTATCCGAAATAAATTAAATTTTAATATTAATAAATGTCATGTAATATCAATATCCCGTATAAAGGAACCTGTGGTGTTTGAATACATGATTGGCTTAAACAAATTTAGTAGAATATATTATGAGGTTAAGGATCTGAGAGTGGTATACGACAATAAATTTTCTTTTAGTTCGCATATTAATAAATGTGTTTCAAAAGCCAATCGTATGTTAGGATATGTTTGGAGACATACTTTTTTTCAAATATTAAAACTGATTTGTATATGTAACACATTAGTAAGAACAACGTTGGAGTTTGCTTCAGTGATTTGGGGGGACGAGGCACAAATATACTTAGACTCCGTAGAAAAAGTACAGAATAGGCTTTTAAGGTATCTCTATTATAAGAAATACCATATTTGGATTTGGAATTATGTCGTTAAGCAGTCGTCGTAAAATAACGATGATGATCTTATTGTATAAAATTATAATTTACATTTCCACATCTAATAATTTACTGTCTAGAATACCATTTAAAGTTCCTCATAGACCTACCAGATACGTTACCTTATTTGGAAACCTAAATACAGCTTCTCCTTTAGATTCTATTCTCAGACTGGGAAACAATATTAACAGCATGATAAATATAAATTGGGCAATGTCTCCAAAAGGATTTAAGATTGATATATTAAATTACCTGAAAAATTATGGGGTTTAATTACATTTAATAAATAATGTCGTCTTGTATTTTTCCCAAAAAAATAATTTCAATTTTAATTTTTGTCTGTTTTTTTACTTGATTTAAAAGACACTTTATAATTATTGGTATTAATTATTTTTAAATTTTTTTTAATGCTTTATTTTTATATTACTTTTTATACGTTTTCTGTTCATGTAATAAGGTCGTGAGACCTGTTTGGACTGAAATAAATATATAAATAAATTACTAAGCTAAAATGTTTTTATTAGATGTGTCATATTTTACAAAAGTATAACACATAGTATAATAAAAACTAATAAATAATAAACAACAACTACAAATGTTATATAAAATTCTAGTTGTTTTTCTAATTTCATGCAAAAAATATATATTGTGCAAATATATTACAGGTTGAATGGTGGATAAGGTTTTGAAGGGTCGTCCTCATTCATTTTTGGTTGTAGTAGGTAGAAGAAATTTATAATTAGTTAATAATTTATATTCTTTATCTTATATATTCATTATTTTAGATCATTATATCGAGTTAATTAAAGCTGAACCAATGGAATCTGTATCGATAAAAACTGAACCGATTGAGACTGAATCGATTGAATCTGAACCGATTGAAGTATTCGATTCATTATCCGAAAAATCCAAAGAAAGATACGAAAAAGAATATGTGTTTTTTAACAACTGGAGAAAAGAAAGAAATCTGCAAAATGTTGTTAATGAGGATATAATGATGGAGTATATGCAGAGCAAAGAAGCTGATAAATATAAACCCACTTCTCTGTCAACAATATTCTCGATTTTAAAATCTATCCTAAAAATTCACGAAAACGTGGATATTTCAAGGTTCGTAAGTTTCTTTTTTATCTAAATATTTAATTTTACACAAATACTGTAAGTTGTAAAGATCAGAAGAGTATAGTTTTTTCCTGTTTTTTTTTTATTTCATTGCACAGTTATTCCTTAGGTCTAATCACATCGAGGATTTAATATTGTTATGTCATTTCTTCCATACTTGGTCTAGTCTCAACACTACTCAATCAACATCAGATAATTACGAGGGTTGCCCTTTTATATTTCGGGATTTGGCAACCTTGGTGTTGCAATCTGGCAACTTTGGTGTTGCAATCTGGCAACTTTGGTGCAATCTGGCAACTTTGGTTTTTGCAATCTGGCAACTGAAAGCTCTATCGTAAAGTTGGACATTTTTGAGGTTATACGTACTCAAAATGTTTTGACATACGAGCGCTATTTGTGTTGTTTACAGTAACTTAAAAGATTCATCTCAGCCAAAAAAATGGGATTAAATGGTGAAAATTTTCGTGCGATTATTTTTAACAACTTTTGACATGGATTAACTCAGCAACAGTGCATGGATGAACTTAATTCAGTTCAATCGTTGCCGTAGTTCACTCCAAGACGAATTTCGTGCAGGTGGTCCAACATCAGTTATTGTTTCGAAAACCATTGATGCTGTGCGCGAACTGATATTGCAAGATCGTCAGGTGACCTATCGTGAGATTTGAGACAACCTTAGGCATTAGTGGGACCAGCATACATTCAATATTGCATAAATATTTGACGGTAAAAAATATTTCCACAGAATTTGTCAATCGCTTAAAAAAAGGCTCGTGTCGATTGGTCTAAGGAAATGCTCAAAAAATAAGATCGTGGTGCTTCGAAACACGTCTATGACATCGTGACTGCAGCACTTGTAAAAGTTCTTTTTTGTGTAATTTTTCTCAAAATATATATGTCATTTGCTGTCATGAAGTTTTGAATCTCCAATTTCGTATTCTTTGAGCCAGGAATTTTTGATATGATATGATAGCTTGCGTTGTCCATTACTATAACGCTGTTTGGCGGAATGTTGGGTAACAGACAATAATTAAACCAATCTTCAAACCAATCTTCAAAAAGCTCTGCTGTCGTATCTTCGTAATAATCAACACAAGAGTCCTTAATATTTTTGGCAGAAAGCCACATAGCGTTTGGGATTCAACCATTTTCTGATCCTGAGAGTAATATTGTGATTCTCTTCCCTTTATTTGATGGTGTATTTGTTTTACACTTCTCAGAGGAATCAGACCACCCTTTGGAAGGGGTGTCATGCGTGTCAAACCACGTCTCGTCGAGGTAGTGTATTGGCCGATTTTCAGACCGGTGTTTTCTTATTGACGTTATATATTCAGAACGCCAGTTTATTAAACGTGTGGATTCCATTATTACTTGTCTCTTATCAATTTTGTGATATCTAAAGCCCATTGCAAACAGAGCTCGCCAAAGAGTAGTGAGGCCACAGTTGATGTGAGTTTCGTTATTGATGAGCCAGTGTTTCAGACTTTTGATTGTAGGTACACGCTGCTCATCGTACATACTGTAGATTTTTCGCCTTATTAAATCTTTTTCCAGTCGTCTAGACTTTTTGTAACACCGGAATATTTACGCTTTTTTCTTGATTCTATGGAATTTTCAACAATTCGTCTAACTGAAGTAAGAGACACTTTCGTCAAATTACTGGTTACTGTTGCTGCAGCACCCGCGTTATATCCTTGCTGAAGTAAGGAACTATACACATTTTTTATAATTATTTTCGCTTCACAAGATAAGTGATTCTTCTTTAACAAACCACTGGAATTACTTATTACTTTTTATCCAGGGACGCCATATACTGCTTATTCTGTACGTTGGGGTATAAAATCGTTGCTATTAATGTCTGTAATAACAAATAAATGTTATAAAATTATTGCACGCCGTAACACAAGTGAACACTTCCAATGAAATACAAAGACTAAAATGAACAAGAAGTGTATATAAGCTCTAATCCTCTACAATCCCTCTCTGAGAAACAAAATTACCTGAATCAGGTCCTTTTACAGTTATGATGTGCATCTCGGATTTTAAATGGTTTTATTATAATCCTTCAGTCAAGTGAAAACTACAATAAAAAGCAATCGACTGTATGGGTGTTTCAAGATGAGCCCAATACAACAAAATTTGTTCGCACACGAAGCACTTCCAAGCAAATGGTCGCCTGCTTTTTCCGAAAAACTGGACATGTTGCAACCGTACCACTAGAACAACGCAGAACAGTCTATTCTGAATGGTACACAACCATTTGTGCCAGTTGTCTTCCAAGAAATCAGGAAAACCAACCGCCGAAGGGGTTGAGCCACATCGGCTCAAACAACTGTATTTTTGAGCACCCAAAACATCGATTTTATAAGTCATCCGCCGTATAGTCCTGACTTAGCACCGAATGACTTCTTTTTATTATAAAAAACAAACTGAGAGGTCAACGTCATCCTGAAGAAGCGGTTGCTGTATTTAGAATGCATGTTTTGGACTATATGACTTATATGATAGTTTCTTATAAATAATTGTTAGATTTACTTTTAACCAAAAGTTATCTCTAAAACAATTTTTATCAGTGCTGTTTCTTTGTTTCAGCTTTGAAAAAGTTAACAACTATATTAAGGAAAAATTCAAATTACACAAAGTGAAAAAAGCAAAAACACTACAAAAATGGCACATAGAAAAATTTCTAAAAGAAGCACCCGATCAGCATTATTTACTAATGAAAGTTGTATTGGTAATTGCTATATCGGGAGCGTGTCGATGTGAAGAACTCGTTAAACTTACCGTCGATAACATAGAAGATAAAGGTTCCCATTTGCTCATCACCTTGCCCAAAACATCCTCCAAATCAACTAAAACACGTAGATTTATCGTTATCAATGACAGATTCGGATTTGATGTTCTTGACATCTACAAAAGATATAGATCTCTCCGTCCTACAAATGTCATACATAACAGATTTTTCTTGAGCTATCGTAAAAATAAATGTACTGTTCAACCCGTAGGCAAAAACACTTTTACAAGAGTTCCGAAAGAAATAGCCACTTACTTGAATCTTCCCGATGCAGATATTTATACTGGACATACTTTTAGAAAATCTTCAGCTTATTTCATGTCTCATGTTAGTGGAGTTTATGGTTAATTGTTTAATAAATTGCTTAGCTTTTGTATTGTTTATGTAAATAGTATTAGCACGCCTAATTCTGGTACATTTTCGGGTGATCCAGACTAAAACTAACTTTTTCACGAGGTTTGGTGGCCTAGAACATGACAACCTTTTTACGAGGAATTATTAAGGACTTAAAACGAAGAGGATGAAAAAATCGCGCCATGATTTGATGCCACTACCATTTTTGTATTTTTCTAACCCCCTTTACTCACTTAATTTTAAAGCACATTGTTTTACCTGTTAAAAAATTGTACAATTATAAATAAATAAAATCATTTAAAAAAATACTTTCTCCATTTTTGGTTGCAGTAGCTGTAAAAAATTTAGAATTAGTTATTATTTGATAATCATTGCCTTATACATTCATCATTTTAGATAATTATGTCGATGAAATTAAAACTGAACCAATTGAAACTGAATCGATTAAAATTGAACCAATTGAAATTGAATCGATCGAATCTGAATCGATTGAAGTGTTCGATTCGTTATCTGAAAAATCCAAAGAGAGATACGAAAAGGAATATTTGTTGTTCAACAACTGGAGAAAAGAAAGAAATCTGCAAAATGTTGTTAATGAGGACATCATGATGGAGTATATGCATAGTAAAGAAGCTGATAAATATAAACCCACTTCTCTGTCCACAACATTCTCGATTTTAAAATCTATCCTAAAAATTCACGAAAACGTGGATATTTCAAGGTTAGTAAGTTTCTTTTTTTATCTAACTATTTTGATATGTATTTTTACTTGATAAGATGAATTTTACTGCGTGCCGAGTTTGTCTCATTCCTTGCATGAAGTTTGGGATAACCCCAAAGAGAAGACGTTCGGTGGCGTTTCTGAGCTACAGGTGTAGTCAATGGACTGGGAAAGTAGTGACGTAAGCGTCAAACCAACTGATTCCAAACAACTTTTTTTATGGTATGTTTTATAAGTGTTATTAACTATTGTATTTTCTTGATTTTTGGGAGTTAATTACTGTTTTTTCATTGGTAAGTGTTCATTCATATGATTTACATATCACTAAAGTAGATAGACGAACAATTTCCATAAAAATATTATAACATAACCTTCAAAGTTGTGCATTGGCATAAATTTTAAGAATACTTACAAATTTTGCTTATATGTATTTAATTATGATACTTCCGTTATATTTCAAAGTATAATAATAACAAAATACCTCAAACAAAAGTTATTTCTGGAGATTTATAATGTTGCCGTTTGGAATCATTTCCTTGACATTTCCCAGTTCAACAGCATAGAACACAAATTTTGACGTCACACTTTCCCAGTCCATTTAAACATCATAATCTTTATCAGAGACCTGAAAAATTATTGGGTACACAACTTGGGCCAATTAAGACTCTTATTTACAAAGTTTTTATACTTAAATATTTTCCAATAGGCAAGTATAGTAACGCTAAAAAGTGAAGTATGCTGATGTATGATTTGATTTTTCTTCTACAAAGGGTTAAAGAATATAAATAGATGAGCCCCGTTAGCCTAGCTAGTAGTTCGAGGAATTGTGAAGATTCCTCGAAGGAGTTAGCCGGGTTTTGTTGGAGTAGAGATAGATATTTTGTTGCATCCCCCGGGAGCGGGGGATGGGATTGCGGGGTGGTCCCCGGGGTGGGTTTTAGCGAATCGCTAGGGGTGATATGTCGAAGAATACGTCGTATTTCTCAGGGAGGGTGTCTCGGGGGGTTGCTTGGAGAAAGTGTAGTGGTAGATAATGAATGGACTAGTTTAGTGATTTTTTTTTATATTTGCATCTTATAAAATAGGTTTTTAGTGGTTCAACTGTACAAATAAAATTTTTATAAAATTAATCCTCTAGCCATAATCGGCTTTTGAAATTTAAATTTAATGGTTACATACGTCATAAGTGGTAAGTGACATGTTTCAATAAGATTGGTAGAAAATTTGCGATGTTGTCGATATGCTTTAATATTAACCAAGAAACTTATCTCTCTCTCTCTTATTTGTTGTCATTAAAAAGAGATAAACATATCGATATTTTTGTTCTCTGATTGACACTTTATCAAATAAGGAGTAAAACACTAAAAAAAATATTCTGTCATTTTCGTTAGTTTAATTTGTTGTTTGGTTGTGTTTGGTTTATGAAAGAAATTACTTCTATACTATTTTTGGTTCGAAAATAAAAATCCCTAACACCTTCTCTTGGTGTTATAGCGGTTCCTTCAAAAATAACCAATAGAAGTAATTGTTCTCTCGGGGAGCAACCCTTCTATCGGTACAGTGAGAGAACGAATTTCAAGAATACGGTTTTGGCATTTTCAATAGAACCACGTCCACTTTCTATTGGCTGTTCTATTCTATCACCATCAAGAATAGGGGTCTTGTTTGTTTATTACAGATAAACACGATTTTCTCTCCTGTCATATATCTCGTCAACTGGTATAATCAGTTGGTCACAGAACACGGTGTTTTGTGCCGCCAGTTATTTGAGAATACTTGAAACGAACGTAGCTAAACCGTGACAACGTTGACTTTTAAACACATTATGGGTTATCAGTTGGCGCTACGTTTAAAACTTACTAATTATTTATTGCTAAATTTTACGAAATAAGAAAAATTACTTGCAAAATGAATACCAATATAAGTAAGTAGGTATCTTATCCTAAATATATATTGCTATCATTTTGATTAATATGATACTACTAAACTAGTCCATTACCAGAGAGAAGAGTGCGCTGGACGTAGCGCGATTATAGGTTTTTAATCGTTCTAGGACTGGGGTGATGTTCGTGTTTTGGTAGACTACATTGCTGGGAGTGAGTCGGTATTTATATTTGCAATATCTGAGGATGGCTCGTTCACAAGTTTGTGAACGCCCAAGAGTGGGCGAATAAATGTTTTGTAGGTGTGAAGAAGAGTGGAGGGGTGGGTTCTGCCGAATTTTCCTCCTAATGCCTTGATGAGATTGGCTCGTCTCCGGACTGAGTCCAGGGTGGACTTTACGTCCACCGTCCAACAAAGGGTGCGAGTGTATCTCACCCCCAGGTAGATGACTTCGTCCTGGAGTTAGTCTCTCCCCAAAGCACTATTGGGAAGTTTCCGGGTAGAAGTGTTTGGTATAGTGTGTCGGGGTGTTTGAAAAAGAAGTTGGGATTTATTCGAGTTGAAAGTAACTCTCCATTTGCGACACCACTCGGAAAAGGTGTTGAGGAATTCTTGGAGGCGAGTTTGAAGGCGATATCGGTTAGAAACGGATGAAAAGATTGCAGTGTCGTCTGCGTAGAGCTGGATGTGGGTGTGGGGGTCCCGTGGAGTGGGAACGTAGTGGGTGTAGATAAGGTAGAGTAGTGGGGCTAGGATGGATCCTTGGGGGACTCCGGCAAGGGGAGTGAATGGTAAGGATAGTGAACTACCAGATCCGATGCTGATGTAAATATTTCAATGCTTTTTTGTATACTTAATGTTTTTCATTGAAAGATACGAAAACTGGCCTTTTTTCATCTTTATAGATCATTTTACTTTTGTTATTAGTGGACTAAAAGGATTTTTTTTATTCTGAACAATGGAACGAAAACTAGAAAGCCCATAGTCGGAAGCAGGGTGGGACCGCAACCCCTGGCTTCCAGGCAAACGGTTAGATTACTGCTCAATAAAAAAATATTTTTGTTAAGTATATATCGTTCATTTTTCTGTCAACAATAGCAACAAAGTAAATAAAAGTAGAAAAAACTTTAAAATCAAAATTCTTGTTAGTTGAGCGCGATTAGCATATGAATTATTAATGTTTGATTCTCCATTTCGGAGAACAAAGGCGATTTGATACCACTTACAACTTTATTATTTATACAAGATCTGCCTAATAAGTAAATTCCCGATTATGATAATATTGACAGAAAACATTTACTAAGCCGACGAAGGTACCTACCTGCAAAGAATTAGAGACAATCTTTAATCTCGCTTTAGAAAGGAGTATCTAACGGAACTAGTACACACTGGTTAGGTTGTTAAAGATTGGAGACGTCTGTATGTAGTATCTGACAACATAAAACTATTAAACTAGCATTTGGGGATAGTTTTGAAAGTCATCCCTGCAAGGATGGAATAGGAAGTTTAGCTCGAGATAGATAAAACGGGACATTTTTTTCGACCTTTGCAGAAACTTCATCCACCAGAGATTTCCATAGAAGAAGATACTAAGGCATTGTGCACTTCGAAAAATGGAGCTTCAAAGGATTCCTCGACTGGAAATGACGAAACTGATGAGGAATAAACGCAGAAGATATCAGTGACAACGAGAAGTATTCCTGTTGTTTATACATAGAAAAGTTTCGTTGATTCATAATTATGCTATACTTGCTTGTGCAAGAGAAAATAATATGAATAATATGAGAGCTTAAAAAACAAGGCAAGCTGCCCTTACAGCTTTAAGGTGTCATCTAGGTTGATATGGGATTGGGGCGAAGAACTCAGAAGACTGGTGACTCACATCTGGGTTACACTGGAATGGGTACCAGGACATCAGGGAATCGCTGGCAATGAGAAAGTTGGCGAACTAGCAAGGTGAGGATCGTCAATGCTCTATTGGATCGTGGTCAAAAGGTGAGTTAAAAAAAAACATAAAATTCACTATTTGAACACGTCTAAACAAATACATAGGAAGAAAACCGAAACAGCGCTACACATACTATCGCACTGCGAGAACCTGAATGACAGAAAGCAGATATTATATAAGAAACCAAATACCTATAAAGTTTATTTGCAACTAATACAATTTCAGCAGAATACAATATAAAAAAAATAGAACGTTATAATAATTAATAGTAGGAGTTGCAAAGAGGACTGATAAACAGTAAAACTGATCAAATAAGCACCAGTCCATGTTCACTACCGTCACATACAATAGAATAATGAATACAAAAGATGAAATAATAAGAAATCGTAGAAGAAAAAAAACGAACAATATTTATATATTCTTAAGTCCCTGTGTCAAGAAGATACCTTTTGTATGATTTCTTGAAATTGTTATAAAATAGCTCTTTATATTGCTCAGGAATCCCATTATACATAGCATAAACGTTGTAACTGAATTACCGTCTAAAGATGGCCGTTCGATGTATCGGAGGAGAGATACGACCGCGAAAGCGTAAATTTACATTGTGTACATCCGATCTAAACTGAATCTTTTCGAAAAGGTACGGAGGGGATTTGTACAGCAATATGTGATGGAAGAGATTAGCCGAATGTAAATCACGCCTTGATTTCATATCTAGCCAGTTCGAGTCCTTGAGTTTGTGAGAAACTCTATCAAATTTCCGAATTCCATAAGTGTATCTGAGGCAGGATTTTTGTACCCTCTGAATTCTATTTATATCTATACTGTCTAAACAAGGTCCGTAAACCGTATCGCAGTAATTAAAATGACTGAGAACTAAGGATTCCGTCAACAACAGTTTCGTAGAAACTAAAAAACTTGGATAGAGCATTTTAAGATTGGCGTAAGCTTTCTGCAAAGATTTAGAGACATGAAGCTTAAATCTTTAGTCGTTATCAATTTCCAGTCCCAAGTTCCGAGCAGATGTAGAAAAGTCCAACATTTGACCGTCAATAAATATCTCCATTCCATATTGAAGCTGATGCCGATATTTCCCGAATAACATGATCATGCTTTTTGATGGATTAATACTAAGCTGATGATCCTTCGACATTTGAACTACACTGTCGAGATCTTGATTAATCATGTCACAAGCTTTAACAGAATCCTTATAATGATCCCAGAAGACTTCTATCTCAAACCAGCAAGGAACATGTATGAGCTCATACAGGGAACTGAATTTATGGACAGGTCTTAGTCAGATACAGGAGAATCCACAATAAGGCTAAGAGGTTGAGGTGGGACCGGCGCATGGAGGAGTTTCGGTGATTCATGATTCGTTTGTTTAGTATTTGTTCATTTGTTTTGGTCATACTAACATTCATTTTGATAGCATTGCCAAAAAGTTTGAAAATTTTGGGACAAAACATTGTATGTAGATGGGAATAGCACATTCATATTGTCATGTATACGAAATGTCAATACAAAAAAGGTTTCATTAAAAGTTATATAATGTCAGTCCAGTACATCAAAAAGTATACTTTATTATACCTTGTCCAGTATAAATATCGGTGCACGTCACAGCTGTCAGAACAGGCAAGCCAAGCATTTAAAATAGTTAAAGAAAGGAAAAGATCAATGTCAATGTCACAAAGGTATTTATTGATATAAACAATAGTACTGCTGTTACAAAGCTACTAGTTTCGGTCTAGTTAAAGACCATCATCAGGCTGTACACAATACATAAAACTCAAAACAATTTTCCAGCAGATTTCCTCAAGATCATCATCTTGTAATGAAATTGAGTTATTTTCCTTATCTTTTCTAATTATTAATTAGTTTTTCCTCAATAAGCTTGTTGTGTCTAATACAATTTATTTTTTCTTCGATGTCACCATAAAATATGTTCGTTATAATCATTATATAATTTAACCTTAATTTTTTTAACTCCTCCCTTCTGGACAAATTTGTTGCCGTAACAAATTCAATTTGTTTTGAGTTTTATGTATTGTGTACAGCCTGATGATGGTCTTTAACTAGACCGAAACTAGTAGTTTTGTAACAGTAGTACAATTGTTTATATCAATAAATACCTTTGTGACATTGACATTGGTCTTTTCCTTTCTTCATCTACTAAGTCACATTTGGGAAATGGATGATTTACTCCATTTAATATAGTGTTAGAATCTAGGAAATGTCAAACAAAGTTTCTATAATATTCTTTTTATATTTTGCACTTATAAAAATCTTCATTATAAAACGCATTTGCGTATCGTAATGTAACTTTTACGCATGCAAATTTTAAATGGTTGGCGACATGAGTGAAGTATCTAATGGCAAGACTATTGACAATGACATTTGTGGTTAATAGCAATTTATAAATTTTATATTGTTCTTTAAAAAAGTATTTGTGAATATAAATATCATCTTTTACTTATATAATATTTTATTATTGGTGTATTTTAAAATATTTTTGAAAACATTAACATTTCATAATTTAAATGTCAAAACTGTCAAATGTTATAAATTACACAGTGTTACAGACATAGTTTTTAAAATCAAAATTTTCGTAATTACATAAAAATAATAAATTAATTTAAAAAATTGATAAAATGGCGAAATAAAAAAAAATATTATAAACAATTTATTTCATATGGCTGTTGTGACACTCGTTCTTTACCCATCGCTTCGCGATTCGTTTTTTAAACTTGAACTCGTGTCATAACAGAATTCCATATGAAATGCGTTGTTTAATATACTATTTGATTTGACTGCAATACTACGCCATGTTTGAACGCAACAGCATAGTGCATATTTGATATAAAATTAATTGCGAAACCTTTCTTAAAGCATTTATTTATTATTTCTAATAACTTGCGGCCTACGAATTTTAATATTTACCAAATTTACAGTGAAAAAAGATACTGATTGACAATAGCAAACGAACGAAGGAAGTCAAACGAGCAGGGCGATTTGTTCACTTTGATGACGTGCACCTATATTTATACTGGACACATACGTTACAGGATTCCAGTCACTAAAGGCTCGTCGCAGAATTAAAAAATGACTCGCTAAAAAGGGATATAATATTATACCAAGAGATACCTTGTTTTGATTGCGGTTTATACTTAGTCCCTTCTCCACAAACCGCTCATGAGTAATTGTTAGGGATAGGATGTTAACCTTTAACCAAAACTTATCTCTAAAACAATTTTTATCAGTGCTGTTTCTTTGTTTCAGCTTTGAAAAAGTTAACACCTATATTAAGGAAAAATTCAAAACACACAAAGTAAAAAAAGCAAAAACACTTGAAAAATGTCACATAGAAAAATTCCTAAAAGACGCACCCGATGAGCATTATTTACTTATGAAAGTCGTATTGGTAATTGCTATATCGGGAGCTTGTCGACGTGATGAACTCGTAAAACTTACCATCGATAACATTGAAGATAAAGGTTCCCATTTGCTCATCACCTTACCCAAACCATCATCCAAATCATCCACAACACGTAGATTTATCGTTATCAATGAGGGATTCGGAACTGACGTTCTTGACATCTGCAGAAGATATAGATCTCTTCGTCCTACAAATGTCGTACATAGCAGATTTTTTTTGAGCTACCGTAACAATAAATGCACTGTACAACCCGTCGGCAAAAACACTTTTACAAGAGTTCCGAAAGAAATAGCCACTTACTTGAATCTTCCCGATGCCGATGTTTACACTTTTAGAAAATCTCCAGCTTATTTCATGTCTCACGTTGGTGGAGTTTATGGTTAATTGTCTAATAAAATGCTTAACGTTTGTGTTGTTGATGTAAGTAGAAAGTCAAATTCTGGTACATTTTCGGGTAATCCAGAAGACTAACTTTTTCACGAGGTATGGTGGTCGAAAACATAACAAACTTTTTACGGAGACTTATTGAGGATCCTCTGGACATTAAACGAAGAGGATGCTATCGTTACCGCCTCCCATTTTTATTTTAAAGCACATTGTTTCACCTATAACAAAAATTGTACAATTATAGATTAATAAAATCACAAAAATAAATCTTTCTCAATTTTTGGTTGCAGTAGGTAGAAAAAAATCTATAAATAGTTAATATTCGATAATATTTACCTTATATGTTCATCATTTTAGATAATTATATCGATGAAATTAAAACTGAACCAATTGAAACTGAATCGATTAAAATTGAACCAATTGAAATTGAATCGATCGAATCTGAATCGATTGAAGTGTCCGATTCGTTATCTGAAAAAACCAAAGAGAGATACGAAAAGGAATATTTGTTGTTCAACAACTGGAGAATAGAAAGAAATCTGCAAAATGTCGTTAATGAGGAGATCATGATGGAGTATATGCAGAGTAAAGAAACTGATAAATACAAACCCACCTCTCTGTGGACGACATTCTCGATTTTAAAATCTATCTTAAAAACTCATGAAAACGTGGATATTTCAAGGTTTGCTATTTTCTTACTTTGTTTTGTATTGTTGATCGATATACTCCGTGGCATAGGAACCCGAAAACTTAGTAAAAATTATTTTTATTTTAATGGTACTTTACAGTATGATCCACACGTCTGTTCACAAAAAATTGAGGCTCAAAGTATTTTCCACATCATCTTCTCGGGATTAGTCGCTAAAGACTACTGTGCTCCATTTCTGATCCCAAGCTTGTCTTTCTCTATTCTACTCAAATCGTGGAGAACGCCGTTAAAGACATGTGCATTGTACTGTTGGGGTGTCATTGCTTATGGATCTAAATCAACTTTAGTATTCATTAGAGGCATCATGACTGCGCAGCATTATATTAAGGTTCCTTTAAACCATTAAATATTTCATCTGATATTAAGTTTGACAAAACATCTGATTTTATTAAGAGAACTTGCACCTTTCTAAATTTTACCGTTTACATCAAAAACCACTTACTCTTTAGACGTTTCGCGCAAATGATTAAGGTCAGATCTGCTTTTGTAGTTCATTTTGACCACCTGTAGAGGTCTCTAATAGTATATTTCACAGAACAACAGGATTTCAGTGATAAAAAAGAAGAAAAGGAAGAAACGGTTTTGTATGAAATGAAATGAAATGACATTTTTCCGTTAGGAGGAATTTGAAATGTGTTATTTTTATTAATGTCCTTAGATGAGAGTTATTATTAATTTTAAATTTATTACCTTAAAGAAATACATCTTGTGACAAGAAGCCCAACCATATACAGATTTTAAAAAATGCCTACAATATAAAATAAATAAAAATATTCACAGAACATAATATAAAAAAAATACAATATAAAAAGTAAATTACATCAGAGTTAGCGACTTGATAAATAAAAAGAACAAATTATTCATTTAACAGAAAAGATCTTAGTTTGAGCGAGCTTAAAATGAACTTACAAAAAATACTCATTTGCATGCATGACATGTCGTTCAACGACTGAGATTAGATTAGATTAGATTAGATTAGATTGAACTTCAGCTATTAGCCTGTGCCACCTAGACCTTCTGCAGATCTATTGTGGATGCCCTTTTCCCTTATAGGATTTCGTTCAGTTTGGTCTTCTCTAGTAGTCTTATTGTCCTGTGTAGGAAATCCCTTGTGTAGCTACTAGCTCCTGGCTTGTCTTCGCCTAAAATGAGAAATCTTTGCCTCGATAAGATTTCACAGCTGCATAGTATATGCGCTGCTGTTTCCTCTGTTTCTTGACAGAATCTACATAGTGGAGAATCTTTAATGCATACATGTGCTTATTGAGTTTACAATGCCCTGTGAAAAGACCCACCAACATTCTGATTGTGTTTCTATCCTGCCTTAGTAGATACTCTGTTAGTTTCTGTGTTGGTCCCATAATGAACTCTTTTGCTTGCCTCATTCCTGGTGAGTTGTCCCACCATTCCTGAGACTTACCTAGATTCCATTCATTTAGACATGCCTTTATCGTCGTTTTTGCCATGCCACAGAAAGGTTCTGGTCCTAATAGGGCATTTGACGCGCGCGTTCAACGACTGAGACAAAGTCGTATAGTTTTCAAGGAAGTCTACTTTAGGTCTTACTGGGAACAGTATAGGACAGTCAAACAAATTGTGCTTTAAAGTTTGATCTTGATGTGTGTTGCATAGTGAGCAGATTGCAGTTGTGTGGATTTTTCAAGAAGCAACACTTTGCTATTGGTAAAAACGCGTGCTTAAAACTGATGAGATATAGGGAGACTCCCTATAGCGGAAAAATAAGATTCTAGTTGCAAAATCCAGTTGTATCTTTTATCAGAAGCACCACACTCACTGAGTTTAATAAAACATTATTTTGAATAGCGACAGTTTTCCATACTTAAAATTTTGATCAACCAGTTTAAAGCATATTTAAAAATTAAACAGGATATGTGGTTTGATCCTGTTTCCAACCTTACTAAATAATCCGGTGTGTTTTGCGGAAAAGAAAGATTCGCTTAAAAAAAGCAACTTGTACTCTTTCCACTATATTTGGATACTCAAGGCTCCAGATGGGCATACAGGCCGGAGCGTATTGACAACGATGGAATCATATAACTTAATTCGAGCACTTAGACTTAGAAAGCAGATTCAAAACCACTGTTTTGACTTAGAAATAGCCGTTTCGCTCATTTGGCGGAATAGTCCAGAAGAAGTAAATTCGACCCCTAAATAGGAGAATGTATTAACTATATCTATCTCAGAGTTATTGATTAAAAATCTATAGTTAAATTTTCTTTTATAGCCACCATGCGAGAAACGCATTATTTTGGATTTTTGAGTGTTTACCACAATACCATTGTCAACAGCATGTCGTTGTAATATGGAGAGTTTACGATTTATGATTCACCCAATATTACAAGATCATCTGCGTACAATAAAATAGAAATTTCCGTTTGTTGATCAATGGAAAAACCACGTGAATTTCTAGCGTAGAAATAATCTTCGATATGAGACATAAATAGTGAGAATAATATAGGACTGAGAGATTCGCCCTGTTGAACGCCAGAAGATACTTCAAATGTTTTCGAAAGTGTGTTGGCCGACTTAATCATAATGGTTGCAGTATTATACAAACTGCGGATGATGCTTGTGAAGTTGGAACTTACGCCCAAGTTTGTTTCTCTTATAAACATATTTATCCAGTATTATCACTTTGTACAACTTCGTCTACAAGAAAATGCTGTATTTCAAAGTTGTCAGCATCTGGAATTCAAATTTCCAAATCCTGGAAAATATATAGAACAATTCAGGACCATTAATAGAATAGAACACAGAAAATAAAGCTGTTTGAAAGTGGAGACGCCTTGTATGTTGTGTCTGACAACATAAAACTCTTGAACTGGGTTTTGGGGAGAGTTTTGAAAGTAATTCCCGACAAGGATGGATTAGGAAGTAGCTCGAGTGAAGGTACAATAGATATCTATCCTTTGATATGTGTAGAAACTTCATCCACTAGAAATTTACACAGAAAAAAACGTCAAGGAATTGTTCACTTTGAAAAATGCAGCTTTAAAGGACTTTGACGCTGAAAATGATGAACCTGATGAGGAAGAACCAGAAGATACCAGTGACAACTAGAAGTGGTCGTGTTGTTAATGTATAGAAAGTTTCTGTGATTCATAATTCGTTTGTTGATTACTGGTTTATTTGTTGTGGTAATTGTGACATTTGTTTTATTTACATTGCCAAAACGTTGGAAAATGTTTGGACAATTTATTTTATGTAGTTTGGATTTTCGCATACATATTGTCATGTATACGTTATTCATTATGTATTCATTAGAAGTTGAATACTGTCAGTACATCAAAAAGTATCACTTTCGCTAAAGTACATAAAGTACAAGGTCGTCATTCCGCCAAGGGGACAGTGGAGCAATGGACAAGTAGAATTTCCTCCAGAGAGCATAGTGTCCAAATGGCTCCCGCGTGGAAGAAAAGCAGGTGTTCTGATAGAGCACGTAAGGGTTCACAAGAGCCATGTTAAATACTCTTCGGTCTTCCAATCAGAAACATCTGCCATCCTCAAAGCAGCAGAAGTAATATAAGGACAAGACGTAACCCGGGACATAGTGAGACAGGCAGGGAGACAGCAAATATTACAATGGACCCGAGCCAATAATAGGGTTAAGCAGGGCGCAAACCTTAACTCTGCTCAAGGAATGGATGGGGAAAGGATTAGAAGAACAATGGACCAACTGCAGTGGCCTTAGTCAGACGAAATAAACAATCTCCCACCCTGACAAAGCGAAGACAAGGTGGTTGTTGGGAAAATCCAGATCGCAACTGCATCTGCTTGTCGGTATCCTTACTGGCCACCATGACACTCTGACACCCTACCTGTCTAAACTGTGGGAAGAAAAAAATCTCTTACCACGTTCTGAGCACCTGTGAGACACAACTCAGACAAGACATCTTTGGTGTGCAAAGAATCGAGGAAGAGGACTCCCTCCAAGGCTCCCTCATGGCATTCATACGAAGGTCGAGGCGTTTCAGGGGCACACCGAAAGAGTGATGATGCAGAAGAAAAAAACTTCTGGTATGTCAAAACGTCCCGAAGGGCCTACTTGCTAGGCATCAACCACCCCACCCAATACAGTCACTCACATTCATCTCTTGATATATCGTTTTCGATCACATACAGTAGAGGACCCCAGCGAATATGAAGGTTGTCTTTTATATTTCGGGATTAGAGAACAAAAACTAAGATTAATCATCGAAAATCACTTTATTGGTTTTCAAAATATTCCCCATGAAGATCTATACACTTTTTCATGCGTTTAAACCAACTGTCGAAGCACTTTTGCCACTCAGATTAAGGTATCTCCAAAACATGCAACTGAATGCAGCAACCGCTTCTTCAGGTGTCGAAAAACGTTGATCTCTTAGTTTGATTTTTACGTACGGGAATAAAAAGAAGTCATTCGGTGCGGATCACTCATCAAATCTCAATCTGGGTGCTCAAAAATGCAGTTGTTTTAGCCGATGTGTGAGAGCTCGCATTGTCGTGTCGACAAATCGACACGAGCCTTTTTTTGAGCGATTGACAAATTGTGTGGGATCCAACGCGAACAAATTTTTTGACCGTCAAATATTTATGCACTAATGCCTAAGGTTGTCTCAATCTCACGATAGATCACATGATGATCTTGCAATATCAGTTCGCGCACAGCATCAATGGTTTCCGGAACAACAACTGATCGATAAACACTGGTCCTTGATGGAGGTTCTTCGGCAAAAATTGAATTAAGTTCATCCATGAACTGTTGCTGAGTTAATCCACCTCGAAAATTCCATTTTTGCGCCGAGATGAATCTTTTAAGTTACTGTAAACAACACAAATAGCGCTCGTATATCAAAACGTTCTGAATACGTTTAACCTCAAAAATGTCCAACTTTATGATAGAGCTGTCAGTTGCCAGATTGCAACACTAGGGTTGCCAAATCCCGAAATATAAAAGGCAACCCTCGTAAGGGCTCTTCGCAGAATGGCTCTCTAAAAATGGATGCAATACATTTTAAATATACGAATTTATTTAATCTCTTCTCTACACCACTCGTGAGTCAATGTTAGGGATTGGATTTTTACTTTTAACCAAATCTTATTTGTAGAACATTTTTTGATCTGTGTTTTTTCTTTGTTTCAGCTTTGAAAAAGTTTACAAATATATTAAGGGAAAAGTCAAGACACACAAAGTTAAAAAAGCGAAAACACTAGAAAAATGGCACATAGAAAAATTTCTAAAAGAAGCACCCGATCAGCATTATTTACACATGAAAGTTATGTTATTAATTGGTATATCGGGAGCATGTCGATGTGACGAACTGGCAAAACTGACCGTCGATGACATAGAAGATAAAGGTTCCCATTTGCTTATAACCCTACCGAAACCGTCATCCAAATCATCCAAAATACGTAGATTCATCGTTATTAATGACAGATTCGGAATTGATGTTCTAGGCATCTACAAAAGATATACGTCTCTTCGTCCCAAAAATACCACACATAACAGATTTTTCTTGAACTACCGAAAAAATAAGTGCACTGTCCAGCCAGTGGGGATCAATACTTTTACCAGAGTTCCTAAAGAAATAGCCTCTTACTTGAATCTTCCCGATGCAGATATTTACACCGGACACACTTTTAGAAAATCTTCAGCTTATTTCATGTCTCACGCTGGTGGTGTTTATGGATAATAATTGTCTAATTGATAGCTTAACGTTTCTTTAGTTGTTGTGAGTAGTATAAGCATGAAGAGGTTGAAAAAATCGCTCCATGGTATGATCCCACTACCATTTCCGGATTCTATTTTCGTCCCTATATATCCGGTACGCCATCTTATGAGTAAACTGCTCACCATCTAATGAATAAATGGGGTGTGGGCGCCATCTTGTAAGTAAACGGAATAATTTTGAAAGGGGTATTTTTTTGACAATGCAATTATACAGGGTAATTGATTAGTGTTTAAACCTCAGAAAAATAATAGAAAGCATAATTGTAAGCAACTTTGAGACTCACATTTCCAAATTATTTATAATGTTAAAAGTTTGACAGCATAATGGCTGACCAAATTTATTTTTAATGGAACATATTTTATATTCTAAAACGTTGATTTTCCAATCACAACAAAAAAGTTTTATCATTTTATTTGAAAATCTTAATAAATTAAACTTTCTGCATAATTAACTACATACTACTAAAACAATGATCTATTTCCACCATAATTTTTAAATCCATTGTTAAAATTTTTAAAAATTATAATTTCTATTGTTAATTTTCGTTATATACATTGTGAATGCCAATACTTCTAGCACATTTGAGCAGCTTTCTAGAGAGCATATTTGTAATTTGATAGAAAAACAATGCTATGCATTAAGTGAATGTAAATACGGTTACAAATTCTCATTTTTCTAGAGGTTTTCTTCCAAATACTTGTTGTCAAGTATTCGCTTCTTAGGTTTTAAAAAAATCCGAAGATTCACTATGACTGCACTTTTAATTTTTATTAAGTAAGACTTCGCTGTTGTTTGTTGAGTTGTCGCTACTAGTATTAAAATTCTGCGAAATAAATATTTTCGCACCAAAATTATACTTCATTTATTCATAAGAAGGGTGGATTAGGTGGTGGATGGAAAAAATTTGTATTATCGAAAAAGTTGGCGGTTTTTTGATAGGCAAACAAAGTAATTGAAATAGTATAGTGCTCTCGTGTGACAATTGTAGGCGCAAAACAGTTCTAGTTGTGTGTCACACGTACATAATGATATTAAATGCATTAGCATTAGCATAGCTGGTATTTGCTGGAAATACAGCTGCCTACTGCTAATGCCCACTTTTTGCCTTTGTTACACAATATACTATACATCACATTGAAATATTTTTGGTTTAATTTTTTAGGACGAGGACCAAAAAATAAAGCACAGTAATTTTAAATGATTAGGTAGGTTAGGTTAAGTTAGGTTAGGTAATGTTAGGTTAGGTTAGGTTAGTGTATCTATTAAAATGCCTTAAAACATATATTAAAAATCTAAAAGTCTGGCAATGGAAAAAGAAGAAATGAGTTATCATTGAACACAAACTATCACAGGTCACGGAGTTTTTAACTCCTACCTACAAAGAAAAGGGGAAAATGTGAGGTTTGTTGGTTTTGCGCAGATATAGACACATCTGATATGCTGTAAAAATGTTTTCGATGACGCACATTAGGTTATGTTGGGTTAGGTTTTATGAAGCTTATCAGGATCTTTGGCGACAATAGTTAATGCAGATTCTTTTATTAAGAATAATTTTCTAAATATTCTCATTGAGGGTGGTTAATTTTATTTATATTTAAAAAAATTTGTGGTCTAATATTTAAGTTTTATGTTTATGTTTTTATTTCATTTGTATTTATTTGAAACTAATTGTTATTTTAGACCAATACTTTGTTTCCAAAGTTTCAGAGTTCAGAGTTGTCAAAGTTGAAAGTGTAACATATTTTATTATTTAATTAGTAATATTCTAACATAAATCCCTGTATAGATATATCTAATAATAAAAATATATATAGTTATAGTATGTAGTATGATTATATGTAATATAGTACATTTATATTGTACAATATAGGATATTATAAAGTGAATAAGCGTACAAATCTTAGTAACCAGTGAGTAGTAATGTACTGTCCACTGTATTTGTAATATGTAGTTGAATAGGCAATAAAACTTCTTTTAAGTATGCTTAAACATTGCTTTGTCTCTTCTCTTCTCTTAACCATCTCCCATCTCCTTTTTATCTAACAAAAAATCTAATTTACACATAAAGGAACAGAGGAACAGTCGCAATGGAAAATTATCAACTGCGCCCAAACCTGCAATAAAACTTAGGGTAATCTGCCTTTTCGAATTTTACCTGAAAAAGGTCTGTATCGATTGCGCCCCAAGTGAGACAGGCAGAATTATAAATTCTATGATTGTTATTGCAATATTTTTGTATAATAACTAGATATAGATATAGATTTTTGAAAATTGAATTTTAGAGAATATCTATTCTTTTCGTGTTTTCGGAGATTTGATTTTGTAAAAGCAGTGAGCATTCACTATAAAAAATAGTATAGGTATAAATATGTAATGTTGTGCAATTTATGTTATTGTTTTATTTCATATTGTATAAACTCTTTTTTAATAATTGTGTTGTGTTCTAGGTACTAATTTTTTGGATATTTTATTTATTTAACGTTAGGTTAGGTTAGTTTAGGTTATGTATAATTAATAAAATTGATACATTTAATATGGTCAATATAAAAAATTTGAAAATAACAGGACGTTTTCAAATTCTAATATTCAGGTAAGTATTTTTTGCGCAATCGATATACCACATTCCACCTTCGTTTTAAACCGGGGCGCAATCGATAACCGGAATTAGAAGAATTACTTAGGCAGGTAATAAAATGTGCGCAATCGATATATGCCCGTCGCAATACCAATTTCTAATATCCACTCCAGTTATCTTAAGCATTTTGGGATTTTCCCAATCCCAAACTTGGCTTACATACTTCTAGTTGCCAGTTGCTTATTGCTCTGGTGTGAATTCTGCCTAAGAGGAAAATTTTGAAATATTGTGTTGCAATATCCATATTCTGCATAATTTTATGATTTAGTTCTCTTATTTGACAACATTATACCATGTATTACAACACTAATAATCCTTTTCCGTGTTTCAATTGGGCTTTAAAAAATGATTCTAAATATGTAAGACATTTGTAGTTAAAAATTATTATTTTGTAAATATATCTACATTTTGTGAACGGTAATATAGCAAGACGTAGATAAATAGTTGGCTATTTTTGTTGTGTCTAAATTACGAGAATATTTTAATATCAATTTGGTCTGAAACAATGTGATTTATTCAATTGATTATTAATTCCAAAATTATGTAGAATCAAATTGTAAAATATTCGTGAAATAGTCGCTGATAATTGAATCTGATTGGTCTAAATATTGAAAATTGTGACATTTCATTGGTTAATATAAAGAAAGGGAAATAATTGTATCTATACTAAATGCCAAATAAAGTTGAGTTCACGTCATCATTGTGAATATTTGCAGCGTTGTCAGATTGTTCATAAAGTATGAAAATTAATAGAAAATAACTGAAGTAAACAAAAAACGTGAAGGTAGAAAATTTTACATTATATTAAATGGAATTTACTGATTTTATTTTATTGCTTGTGGTTTTATTTTGATTATATTTATTATTTGGTAACTCAATAATAACAAAAGTCTATTATTCTTCCTTTCTTCTTTAAAATAGTGTTAACTAATGAAGCCAAAAGTTCTTTGCATCGGCTATTTAGCTGTTTGGACATTTTGACATTTAAAAAATAAAATTCTTTGTTGTTTTGGTTATTCAAAACCTCAAAAAACGATAACACTAGGAGTACAAAAGTCACAGATCAATGATTGAAAACTCAACAAACGACGCGGCAACATGGCAATATTTCTGGCAGTGACTAATATTCCGTTATTAATTGGTGTATATTGTATACAAAAGTTTTTTTATTGATTGGGTTATTGTAGCCACACATACAATGGAATTATGCAACTTTATTTGGTTTTTACTATATATGTATGTGATAAATAGATCTGGAATTAAAATATTTCATTCAGAATAGTTATTGATAAGGATAATCTACATAGCAAAGAAAATTGGTACCTATACGCAGTAACTGTACTAAGTATTAGAAACCAAAAAAGGTAGGATTATATTACAATTATAAAACTTGATTCGTGGAATGGATTATTTATTCTATTTTTTTTCTATTTTGGATGTAGTTTTAATTTCCCAACAATTGTATCTTGAAATTTTTCTGCCAATAGTAAGGGTTGGAATTTTTATAATAATTATAATTTCGCCTATTGGTTTATCTAGTTATTAAAAAACTGATTCTATTTTTCAGGAACTATTAAAAAATTTTAAACCTGAACACTATTTTAACTGTTTACTTCTTCGATAACTAATGTTTTTTTAAATTTTAGAAGAAAACTTTGACCAAATTGAAAGCAATAACGAACCATTTGAATCATTACCCGAAAAATCTAAAGAAAAATATGAAAAGGAATACACATGCTTTAACAATTGGAAACTAGAAAAACATCTACATGGAGTTAACGAAGATATTATGATGGAGTATTTGCAGGGTATTGGAGAAGTTTATAAAGCTTCCTCTCTGTGGACCAGATACTCAATGTTAAAAACTACATTAAAAGTATATGAAAACATAGATATTTCAAGGTTAGTAAATTTAAGATATTTATTAATATTTTTATGCAGTCTAAAATAGTTTTTTGCACGATTGATCATTTTTGACTGTTTACCGTGACAGATTTTACGTCAGTAGGTGACATTTACTAGCAAATCGACGGTAAGTAATTCACGTACCGTCGAGTTAAAAAGTCTCTTAATTTTAATTTATTTTTTGAAAGAATAAAGAAAACTAACGAATTATTTATTAATATTGAAACTTATGGTACAATTTGTTAAATTATTTAATGAAATCCCACTTGTTTGGGCTGTGGTTTACCTTCTAACAGAAACTCCTGCAGAATTGCATACATTAGTAGTACTACTAGTATTGCACAATATTTTTTCAGCAAAATCTATTTTATTTTAAAGAGTATCTTCTACATAGCTTTCTGCCACTATCGATGAACGCCAACCTCCATGACGCTTTAATCTGAGGACATCAACACATTTATTAGCCAAAAGCGTTGCTGATGTCCTGAACGAATGGCCAGTATAGTTCTCGGGATTAGGCAAATTTAAGAATTTGGCAATTGGAGAAGGCCAGCCCTCGATTGTTCCTTTTCCTTTTCCTTTGGTGTATCTTAAGAACAAATGATTTGATTTTACTTGTAATGGATGAAGTTTTATACAGGGTGTTTCATTAAGAATTATCCATATAGTAACTGGAGAAACCTCATAACTAAATATGAAGATTTAAGCCAAAACACTTAAATAAAATATTCCTCCTAACCGAGATATAGGGTGTTTTATTTTAACTATTCTAAATGATTGTATCCCATATTTTTGACACCTTCCAATATTATTTGTTCATACTTGGCAAAAAGTTTACACATATTAGGTTACTTTAAAGAGTGGCAAAGGATATTTTTTCTCGATTACCAGAGGCGTGCGGTAGGGGTGGATACTTTCTTTTATCCCCCTAAAATTTACGCCACTGTCGTAATAATTGTTTCTGCATATTTTTTTGATTCTCCGTCACTTTCTATGTAAATATCATCCTCTTGTCTCAATACGATAGAGTGAGTAGTTTTCGAGTTATTTGCATTTAAAGGTAATGTTTAAAATATCCATTTTTGTTTTATTGCTTATTTAACCACCTTGATAATAAAATTTGTTAATTCTAATCGTAAATTCAGATAAGTCAATAATTATTTCAATAAATAAATAAAATTTATTAGTTTCAAATGATTTTTTCATATTAATATGTATCAAAACTACAGTTTTAAATAGAACTATGATTTTTATTATGAAATAACATGATGAATACATAAAATAAACGTACTGAAACAATTATTTATTTAGACTACTGTAGCAAAAAATTTTAGTTAGTTAACATTATAGTAAATTTTCGAAGTGGCCTCAATTGACTTCAATACATTTATTAATCCTTTTGGAAAAATTTCTCCTTACCTTTAGAAATATGTTGGGTTGATTCCTAATAAAATTTGCAGCATTTTCTATTTGTTGTCATAATTCCTGTCGGGTATTAATTTCTTGAGCGTACACAAGTGTCTTCATATGTCCCCAAAAATAAAAGTCTAGGGGATTAAAATCGGGACTCCGAGCAGGCCATGGAAATTCACTCCCACGCCCTATCCATCTATGAGGAAAGGTTTTGTTTAGATAATTTCGAACGCATTTCTGCATTTGAGAAATTACTATGACGAGGCATTTTCACAAAAAAAAACGTTTTTCAATTAAAATTATCTGTCTGACAGTTGTAACGCAAATAAGTGACACAGGTACGTTCCGAAACTGATAGAGCAACAAATAGGTCAAGGATTACTGGTACTACCGTCAACGAAAACGGTCTGACATGGCTAGGGTGAGTTTACATCGATACTACAAATTCCATGTTACCGCCCACAGACATTCTTCACTTGAAAAATAATTTGGTGCTGCGAACCTCGCTTTGCTCGGCACGCAGTGATGACCTTTGTCAATAAATAAGCCCTACATTGTAATGTTGATAATACCCAACAAGAATTATGGTAACAAAATGAAAATGCTGCGAATTTTATTTTATTTATTATCTATCTGATAATAAAAATCATATTTCTGGATTTTCACAAATTTAACATTGAAAAACATTAATATGAAAAAAATCTTTTGAAATGAAATTGACTGAAACTAATAAACTTTATTTATTTAGTGAAATAGTTATTGACTTATGTGAATTTACGATTAGAATTAACAAATTTTATTATCAAAGTGGTTAGATTATTAAGGAAACTCATGTTAAATAAGCAATAAAACAAAAATGGATATTTTAAACATTACCTTTAAATGCAAATAACTCGAAAACTACTCACTCTATCGTATTGAGACAAGAGGATGATATTTACGTAGAAAGTGAGGAGAATCAAAAAAACATGCAGAAACAATTATTACGACAGTGGCGTAAATTTTAGGGGGATAAAAGAAAGTATCCACCCCTACCGCACGCCTCTGGTAATCGAGAAAAAATATCCTTTGCCACTCTTTAAAGTAACCTAATATGTGTAAACTTTTTGCCAAGTATGAACAAATAATATTGGAAGGTGTCAAAAATATGGGATACAATCATTTAGAATAGTTAAAATAAAACACCCTATATCTCGGTTAGGAGGAATATTTTATTTAAGTGTTTTGGCTTAAATCTTCATATTTAGTGATGAGGTTTCTCCAGTTACTATATGGATAATTCTTAATGAAACACCCTGTATACTTTTGCAGAATTTCTAAATATGGAATTTTATCGTCTGGTTTAATAACGACTGTAAAATTACGCTGGATGTTCGTTTTTGTATTGGGTACTTTTAGAATAATTAAACCATCGGTTTGTTGGATGTTATTCATAGTAATATTATATAATTCTTCTCTTCTACAGGCACCAGATATTCCCAATATTATTGCGACCTACAAATTATAAAAAAATCTTCATTATAGTATTTATTTTACCTAAACTAGCTTACATTACCTTGTGAATTAGAAATTCTTCATCCTGTGCTTCCATCAGAAATTTTTCAAATTGCTTCTGTGTAAAAATTCTTGCTTTCTTAGGCCTATACCAACATTTTTTCTCTTCAAATACGCGATCAAAGTTAAAAACTTGAAAATATCAACGCCATCATAAAGAAAAACGAAGGATTTAATCATTGAATATTCTGTCCAGAGGCTTCCAGGAGCCTTTAACTGCATATGTCTTTGAACGAAATATGCCAATAGAGCCTTTTCATCGATTCCTAAATTCTTGCCTTCGCACTATTTTTTAAAACTTTGGTAGGTGTTTTGATAACGGATTTTGGATTTTTCGGGAATAATTGCGGAACACCCTTCTTCCCAAGCCCGTTCAATTTCTTCAAATTCACTTCTGCTCATATTTTAATTTATAATAATCAAAATTGTACTTAAAATTAATGACAACTAAATAAAAACTCAATTCTCCATTGTTGTTATGTACCTTAGTTACTAGCTAACAACCAAAGTATCTATCTTGATAAAATAAATGAAACTAGCCAATACGAAGAAAATGTTTAATTTTATCATTTATGATGGTATCAGTTGTGCAAAAAACGTTATAAGCATGTCGAACGTTAAGGGTAACCCTTACCGTTCTCCATACTTAATATACTATTTCGTCAGTGAATATAAGCAGTAGAAGGAATTGTACGAAAAAAAATCATTGCTTTCATTATTTTTTTGTTTCAGTTTTAAGAAACTGGCAGGTTACCTTAAAGCAAAAATCAAAACGCACAAAGCAAAAAAGGCAAAAGCGCTAGAAAAATGGCAAATCGAAAAATTTCTTACCGAAGCACCAGATCAACACTACCTACTCATGAAAGTTGTTTTGATAATAGGCATCTCGGGAGCGTGTCGATGTGAAGAACTTACAAAACTAACGGTGAACGACATACAAGATAAAGGCTCTCATTTATTAATCACTGTACCTAATCCGATAACCAACTCATCTCGTAGATTTATTGTTATCAACGATCGATTTGGAGTGGATGTTCTCAACTTGTATTATAGATACGCCTCTCTTCGTCCTCCAAATGTCGGACATAACAGATTCTTCTTAAACTACAGAAAAGAAAAATGTACTGTTCAACCTGTAGGCATTAACACACTTTCCAGAGTTCCTAAAGAGATCGCCACGTATTTAAATCTTCCTGACGCGGATATTTACACAGGGCACAGTTTTAGAAGAACTTCAGCTTCGTTTATGTCTCAAGCTGGAGGTGTTTATGGTTAATTTTTAATTCAACTTTAATATTGTACCTAGCAAATAATACAATTTAAGGCTTTGGTAAAATAATGCGACAGCTTAGATAAGACAAGATCATTTATAGGTAATTTTTTGGTTTTACACCATATTTATTAGTAAATATTAATGTTATAAACGTACTATATGTTATAAAATGTTTGTTTTGTCTAGTATTGTTTTTTTATTTCATACACCTAAATATTCTTTGATATCATGTTAATAATAGTATATTATTATATATTCGTTCTTAAAAACACACATGATGATCATGGACGTTTAAGCTTATAAGATGGGTTTATTTATTTACATAAAATTGTGAAGCCAAATTTATTGGAATAGGTCAATGCAATAGCCACATTTTAAATACATTCAAAAGTTGCCGAGGTTTATTATTAATTAATTAATTATTGTTCATTACTTTTTATTTTGCAGCCTAAAACCTATTAACTAAAATATCGAATGCTGATATAATTTAATAGTATTCAAGTATTCAGTATCTTTACTTTTCATCTTAGACTGAACACTATTAGTAAACGATAACGCTGTAAAATTTATTAACTTGTTTACATAGATGAGGAAGTGTGGTTATTGTTTTTTTACAGTATTTTGAGTGATTTTTGTGAAAAGTTTAATAAACATATAATTATAATGGTGCTACATTGCTGCATTTGTAAAAAAACTAAATTATTACACCCCAATCTCTCGTTTCACTTGTAAGTACCTATTATGTTTACATTATAGAAGATAAGGAAATTGTTTGTTTTCATTTATAGATGTACAGTCGGCTTTAGAATAGCATATACATGTTAAATATGAATTTCCTTTACCTACCGAAGGTAATAAAAACACCCTGCTTAGGAGTTGTGATTTTTAAAACGCCTACAATTAGGTATGAAACACAGGCAATTTGTCAATAGAATACCCACTCTATTTAACATTAAAGATGTGGGCATGGACAACTGTTTGACTGATTTCAAATTTATTATTATTTAAACCGTGATTGGTTATACACAAAAAATAGGCGATCCTTAAATTGAATTCAATGCAAGCCATTTGAGTTTGAAAATGTATATGTTATTCTGAAGCCGATAGTACCTACGGTTTTGTTTAAGTTATATAACAAACGAATTAAAAACCATTTGGATGTTTTGATTAATAAAATTGTGCAAGATATCCCAATATATTATTTTGGTGATCAAATCTATGATAATGATAGTTATTCAATACAACTTTTAAACCTCTGAATTATTATCCCAAAAAAATGAAATTTACGCATTCCTATGCTCATTGAGAAACTGTCACATTCTATCTATAACCCCCCACCCCATTTACTAGAAGTTTCGTGGCTTCAACACAATACGTATTTAAGGTATCTGATAAGGTACCTATTTGATCTTTTCTTGTTTTACGCTTTTTGCAGAGTGTTTGTGTCATGTAAGCATTTCGTACTGTCGGAGAGCATGAGCCGTCTAGTAGGTACTATTGTCGAAAGAGTGCAAGAAAGAACGAAGAAGAATGTTAAGCATAAAAGGTAAATGTAAGGGTAAGAAAAGATACAAGGTGAAAAAGAAGCAGCTTGAGCGGAGGAAGGTCGAAAGGTCGAAAAGAGGTAAGTGGGAAATGTTGCTGGGGGAATTGGACAATAATCCATGGGGTAAGGCTAATGAGATTATAGCAGTGAAAAGAATGGGGGGAGCTGGGAGAAAATAAATTATTAAAAAACTATTTGCAGTGGGAGAGGAAGTAGGTGATAATATAATTCGGGTAGAGCAGGATTTCAGTAGGAGAGGTAAAATGAGGGGGGTAAGGCCGGTTGATATGTAGGAAATAGATAAGAAAGAGAGTGGTATCAAGGAGAGGATGGCACCAGGAATAGATGGCTTGACAAGGGAGTTAATAAAAAGACTGCTGTGCGGGATAAGTAAAGTTTTGGAGGGGATACTAAAAACAAGAACTGAGGAGGAAGTGGAACAAAAATGTGGGCTTTAGGAGAAACCGGCATGAAGGGGAAGTAATGTATTTCTGCACAGGGCAGAGTGATGATCTTGGTGGAAAATGCTAGAGAGGGCAGTTGGAGAAATAAAAAACTGTCCCTACTTGTATTCTTCGAAGTCGGGAATGCGTTGAATGGGGTCAGCAAAATGGCAGTGTTGGGCGCCTTTACTAAGCTCGGAGTGGGAGAGTTTTGAGGTGGTTTTGGTTGGTAGGGATCATCCTAGCGGTGATGAGTCTAACACTGTTGGGGTCTTGAGGAGGACCCGTTCGAATATGAGTTTTTCCATCGCAGCCCCCCCAAAAGAAAGTAGGTATTTTCAACGAAAATAGCTTGACAAATTTAAACTAGAATGGAATGAACCTAAAAGATTGTGAGCTGCATCAGCTGCGTTATCCATAGCCAATAGGGGTCGGAGCGCCTACGATTTCGTCCTACCTGTAAAAAATTAGTTTAAATATTAAAAAGATTTTAGCGAAATCGGATTACATTGTGTTGTGTTGAAGTATACCAACATTTTAATGCTGTTTTTAAATTATCGTATTAAGTACTTTGTTGCCTAAATAATTCTGTTACCATTATTACGACTGTGAGCATTGAATATTGATTTTCATTCATTTTAATTTTCTACACCACTTTTGGTTACCGATTTTGATTTTTGTTTTTCATTGTGATTCTTTACTGATCATCTTATTTTATGACGACCTTTTTTTGTCTAGACACTACAGAAACACTTTTCATTTTTATATGTAAAAGAACTTTTAAGAGTTGTAATACACAAAAATAATCGGATTACTGGTTCAAAATGTTGACCGTACGAATTTGCGTAGGGGATCGCTTTACAATCTGTCTAGGTAAATAATTATTAAAGTTCCAAACCTTTTAATTATTGCTTAAAATTAGATAACTAACTTAAAAGTAGATAAATAAATTACAAAATAATAAACGTATTTTACAGTGTAGAGAATAGGTCTATATTGATAATCGTGATTGCGTTATCAACGCGAGAGAGACAGACGTAGAATCTGTCTGATGGGTTTATATTCTCAATATCTGCTACGGGCTTTAACATATAATTTATAGTTTCAACGAAAACTGGCCCTAGCCATGTTAGGCCATTTTCGTTGACAATAGTACTTACTTACATGGCATTGTAGCATTTGAGCCACTTGCTTATTTTTCGCATGTGTGTCTCAAATTTGCATCTGATAGCTATTATTACAACTAGAGAAATATGAATACTATATTTCCCGACGTTGTCGTTGTTACATTTAGATGTAAAGGTGCTGTGGGTCATATTTGTGACGTGGTAAAATGAAATTAATATAGTGACTCCTCATGTATTGTCGTTATAGGTGTCTCAGTGAACAAAAACTCAGGTTTGGTCAAATACATACAGGTAGCTTCTAGTCTATATCCAAAACATAGTTTTCCTATTTAACGGCTGATATCTTTGAATCTTTAGATCAAAATCGCCCATCAATTGCCGTATTCTTGGATCTGTCGAAGGCCTTTGGTACGGTCTCTCATACACAGCTGTTGGAGATCCTTGAGGATGCAGTTACTTACTCTAGTTACTTACATGAACGACAGCAAATAGTGAAAATCAAATCAAACGTCAGCGAAATAGAAACTCTTACCTATGGAGTACCTCAAGGTACAGTCCTGGGAGCACTGCTTTTCTCCCTGTATGTTAATGACATACTAACCATGGAGTCTAAGGGAAAAATAATAAGCTATGCTGACCACATAGCAATATTTTAAAAATTCAAAAACAAAGTGGCTTGATCTTAAGAAAGAAATAGAAACAGATTTAAAATCCATTTTTAACGCATTTAGTCACAAATTGTTAACTATTAATCTTGACAAAACATTTTTTATTACATGTTACAGCAGTTCCTTACTTAATTTTGGCGCATTAGACATTTCATTAAGTACAGATCAAATTAAAAAAGTTAATAGAACAAACACAATGAAATATTTAGGCTTAACCATAAACCCCCCTTTATGATGGGATTCTCACGTCACGGGTGTTTCGAATGTTTTAAGATATATGTTACATAATTTTAAATATTTTAAAACAATCTTAAACACTCCACAATTAAAAATACTGTATCACTCATTGGTAGAATCTAGAATACGATATGCTATCCTTGGATGGGATAATATTTCATCAACTCACTTACATAATTTGGAAGTACTACAAAAAAAATTTATTAAAATTATGTACAATAAAGAGCATACCTATCCTTCAGATAAACTTTTCCTTGAAAGCAACCTAATGGATATCAGATAAATACGTAAGTGCGCCAAATATTGCCATGTTCCTAATATTGCCACTCCCCGTAAATGTATTAATTTGTCCCTTGAGTCGCAGATGGCTATGTAAGCTCAAATATCAAATTAAAACAACCACTCTAAAAACGTTATAGGTGAAACCAGTCAGTATTGGTGTTCACGGCAAAGCAGCGTGTAGTTCGTGCAATTTGTTTATAAAAACTTGGGAAAACTGTAATGATTGTTATAAACTTCCTAATGCCGATTATAGAAGGGTGAAAACGTTATCAGGTAGGTACATTCAAGTACTTTATTAGTCCATATTGTGTTTAATTAATATAAAAGAGAATAAAACATAAATCGCCATTTTTGTTCCGCAGTAGTGATGATCCTAATATTGCCACATGAGATAGTTCCTAATATTGCCATGACAATATTTGGAACCTAATATGAAAATTTACTTTTTATTAATAAAAACTTTCTTTTCAACAGAATGTCGAATAGAAAGAGAGCCATGTGGTCTGAGTCGAATCTCGTTGTAGCGTTAGAAGCAATAAGAGCTGGAAGCAGTATAAGGCAAGCTTCACTACGATATGAAATACTTTGAACAACACTTGGACTACATTATCGCAGCCAAAATTCGATTAAACGACTTGGAAGGACATTGTTTTAAGTTTTTAACAACTGCTAAAGCTAAAGAAGTTACTAAGGATTTATTTTCCACAGCGATAGAAAAACCACCCAAAGGTAAAAGTAACAAAGAACCTTCCAAACAATAAGAAACATCAAAAGACAAAAACAAAGAACAGGAGGAAAAGAAAATAAACAAACATCAAAAAGAACAAGACAATCTGAACAGAGAAAATAAACAAAAGAAAAATAAACAAGAATTTAAAAAGTAGTAAATCATGGTTCTGTCATCTATGTAATGAAGAACGCCAGGCTGATATGAGATTATGCTGCATGTAGCCAATACGTGCATGAAAAGTGTGTGGTCTGACTAACCATGATAAGGATAAATTCATATGCCCCAATTGTTCTCAAAAATAGTCAATGTCTCACTAGTTTTTTAAATGTTAAGGTTCAATATTATTACCTATTTTTATTAACAAAATACCTGTTCCTTTTATTGCCAGTACTATGGCAATATTAAGGGTATAGGTTCCAAATATTGCCAGTTGGCAATTGTTTAAAAAAAGAAGAATATATATTTTTTTGGTTGCTTTATTTTTATAATTGTTCAGAAATTAGACTATAAACATGTTTGTTACTTGTATACTCAATTTACAGGTTATTTCAAATACATTTGTATTTAATAAAAAATAATAAGTCTTAGCATGGCAATATTTAGCTCACTTACTTTCAATTAGCATTGTATCAATACAAAAATAGGACTAAAATAAAACCTATTCATCATGACTACGATACTAGACCTAAAGAATTCTGCGTGTTCAAACCCATTTTCAAGAAATCGATTGGTCAAAGAAGTCATTCGTACTTATCAATAAAACTTTATAACTGGCTCCCTAACATATATAAAATGTACATTATAAACATTAATTCAATTCAGCTTTTTAAAAAACTCTTTAAAAAATTTATTACCATAAATGATCGCATATTGGCCCATCTTATAGTCGAAAACCAACCATTACCGACACTTAATACTTATACTTAATAAATATTTTGTTTAGATTTTATCATTCATATTAATTAATTACTTTATATTTCTTTAAAAGTTTATTTTTTATACCTCTTTTATAATATTTATTTGTTATTATTACAAAGCACATCTAGAACAATTCTTAAGCATATTGAATAGTCTTACAGACAATTTAATTACAATCAAAAACATTGCTATCCCCTCGCACAACGTTAAGTTCTAGAGGGATTGTCTGTGTTTGTTGTTAGTTTTGTTTTGTTTTTTTTTATATGCTAATAATTTGTATTGATTTATATTTATATATCTACATCTGCATACACTTATATCCATGTAATTTCTTGTACGTAATTTCTATCGATTACATTATTATTATTAACAATAATATTATATAGGGCAAAAGAATGCTATTATTGGATCGCCATGAATAAATAATTATTTTTGAATTGTAGTCCTTAAAGAAATCGACGCGTATAGAATTAGCCAACATGTATAACTGGATGTCAGTTGAAATTTTATTTATGTATAAATAAATGTTACCTATATAAATAATTTAAAATAACCATGACTAACCCTGCATGTGTAATTTAATTTTTTTTTATTTATATTATTTTAATTTTAGTGACTCACCGTTTTATTTGTCCAGTATGTAAGAAAGTATACAAAAACGAATCTACATTAAAACGTCATGTGAAATATGAATGTAACCAAAAACCAAAATTTGCATGTCCACACTGTACATATAGATCCAAAAGGGCCGACGAATTGAAATTACACATTGTAAGAAGGCATACTTAAGGCATACATAATAATAGTTTATATTCATCCTGTACAATTATCATGAAAATATTTGTATCTTAATCATTTTGGAAAATCAACAAAAAAGCAAGTAAAAAATGTAATAAAATTATAGCTACAAAATTAATCTTTTTTTTTCTTTTTAAATGTTAAAGCAAAGTAAGTATGTTTATTTCTAGAGAAAGTAATAACTAACTTAATGATTATAATTCTCACTAGTTAATCATTTCCAATTCAATTAACTTATGGACTATCGACAAAAACCTTGTTTTGGAAAATTTTAAAACCCTTATCCATTGAACAAACCGAAACCCACCAGTTTGAGTAGCCTTTTCGATAAACTAGAATCGCAATCTTAGAGCTCTAGAAACTAGAAACTTTAGGGGTTACGTCTCAGAAATATGTCGCAAGTTTTTCCCACTCGTAGAATCTTGCTTACCAGAAAGCATTTTAAGAACATGGTAAAGATCTGCTAATGGAACCGGAGAAACGGAAAAACGTTTAGAAAATTTAATGAAATTTTTACGAAGAGAAGTTGAAAATGAGGAAAAAATCTCCCTTGCTCTCTCTGAGTTTGAACTGAATTCAAAAAAGAGAGAAGATAATACTAAAGCGATTCCTACTACTTCTGGCTTGTTAAATCACAAATCTGTTTGTTGTGTTTTTTGTAAGAACAGTCATTCCAGTGAAGACTGTGATAAAGCCTCCAGAGAGGAAGAAAGTATTATCAAATAAAGGCTGCTGCCATATTTGTCTTAAATTTGGACATATTGCACATAGATTTAAAGTAAAAATAGAATGTTTAAGATGCCAAAAACGACATTCTACTCTGATGTGCCCGAAGATGAAGTTTTAGAATCGACAGCCTGTGAAGCTCCAGTAATTGGTTTTCAATCTCAATCAAAGGTTGAAAATCTTTGCAATCACTTATCATGAGGTCTTTTTGCAAACACTTGTTGTAGAACTTAGTAATGGAAGTTCTAATAGAGACTCATTTCCAACGACCCTTCATCAATAAATTTTCTGTTGAAGAAATGGGTTTTTCAGTCGATTCACAACAAAAAATGGTCCATGCTCTTTTTGGTGGGATGCAGTCAGAAGTAGTTCAGCATAACAGCTACAATATCAGACTCATCAATTTGAAAAAGTAATATTCTTCTAATTTTAAAGTGTTACATCAACCTATCATTTGTAGTAAAATTGTTTCTATACGAGAAGGCCCTTGGCTAAGGGAACTCAAATAACTTAGAATTGCCAGTAATATTTTTTTGATACTGTCTTGCTAATTTTAAAATATTAAATATTTTCCATATTTGTCCAATTTTTTTACGGAAGATCTTATACGCGTAGTATTTGATCCTTTTCCTTATACTAATGTCGTGTTACGTTTTATTTAAAATTCAGTCGAACCAATATTTTGAAGCATTCTCCGCTTTACTTCATTTGTAATGTAGTTAACGACATGAATAACGAAATTGATATATTTTCTAGCTCCATTCATAAGATTAAGCATCATTTTCTGTAGATAGTATATATTATAATGTATTTAGTTTGATAATGTTATATTATTTTTTATTACTTTGTATTTCCCTACTCTGTAATTGGGGTTCTCCCGTAGAGTAGTATTTATGTTAAATAAAAAAATAAATAAATATTTTACTCAACACACGATCGTATTGTGTGTTGTCTACCTATTAGACATTGTCATGTTCATATGAAACGTATGGTTCATTTAAATAACGCAGTTGGTATTAGGGAGCAAGTAGAGAGTAAGTAGAGAGAAATATATTCATTGTTTGCTGAAGCCTATAATTTATTTTAACTCATATAGTTAGCTCGGAATACGACACTAATAACATCCAGGCTTTAAAATTGTTATGTCTTATTACTTCCATACTTGGTCCAGTCTTAACACTACTTAATCAACATCAGATAGTTGACAGCTGTCATTGTATTCTAAAAGCTAATTTTTTAATTAAACGCTGAAGTTAAGTTGAAATGATTACTTGTTTAGTATTCTTAAAAGTATTATTATTAATAATTTTCAATCCAATTATCTTTGAGAAAATATTCCACTGTCGAATTATGGCTTAGCATTTGTATGCGTTGTTTATTATACAAAAATGAACCTGTTATAATAAATAAAGATTATTATATAAATTTATCCACCATTTTTTGTCTTATTATTTTAAAATCTTGACCAACGTAAACATCTAGACTAAAACTCATTCCCAATAAATGATTTTCTTTCTCATGTTAAATTAGTTGCAGGGATATTTGGATGTGACGTTTGTAAGAAATCGTACAAAAATTATGCTTCACTTTGGAGACACAAAAAGCACGAATGCGGCCAGCCAAAGCATTTTATGTGTTCGTACTGTCTAAAAATGTTCAGACAACGATATGATGTGAAAAAACACGTGAGGAATGTTCATCCCGAGAAAGCTGAAGAATACGAATATGAATATCCGAAAATTTTTCAGTGTAGAAAAAAGACAGTTTTAAAAAACTGTAGTTTAAATAAATTATAACAATAAATATTGTTCAGATAAAAGTAATTTTGTTGTATTTGTTAAATTGTTCCAAAATTGGACCAAGCTTACAATAAACTATTTTTGTAGCCAACAAGACAAACGTATTTTTATTAAAATATTTAATTTAAGTGATTTGTTTAATATAATTACAGTTTGCAGATTACAATTTGGGTCGGATTCACAGCATTGTGCTGACCTTGTGTTTCATCACCATACAAGCTTTGAATTGACCTTAGATATCAGAATAGGTTACGATGGACCCCAGCCCCTATATCAACTTTGGAGTCGTCTATGTACAAAATCGAGTTTGCTTCCCCTACGGGTAATCTGGTTTCCCAGTCCTCTTTTTTTGACACCACTATCTGATAACTTTTATTAAATGTATACCTAGGGAATATTCGGTCTATGGACCGCCCTAAAACTCGGTCTGCTTTTCTTTCCTGGTCAGTACCTTGCTCACAGCTTATTGCAGCCTGACCTTACATCTTTGTATTATTGACATAGCCTCCCCTGAAATATAAATAAACAAAGGAGGTAAGTTTAGTAAAATCTCTAACTCTTCCGTGGGGACGTAAATGGCTCCAATCTTCTGGATTTTTCTCCACCAAATCCCTGAACCATAGGTCAACATTGGTCGTAGAGTAGAACCAAACTAAGAATGGTACACCACATGGCTGAAACCTGCGCGAAGGTGTGACGTCAGAAACAGAGGCGGACAAATTTCTAGTTAGTTTTTAATCATTAATATTAATATTATGGATGATTTCCCTTACTTGACTATTAAGGGGTCTTCCTTTTATTCCAATTTTTTTTGGAGCCATTTATAAAATAATAACAAATAAAAAAGTATATAGTCAGAACTCACAATAATCACTTTTCGCTTTCAGCTCACTTTGCACTTACTCTACTCAACCAAGTCACGCCACTGAATAATTACATTTCGCTCTTTCGGGAGTCGTTACTATGGTAACTGCCACTGCGCAACTTATGCGGTCGCCATGTTGTGTACCATTCTTAGTTTGGTTCTACTCTATGACCTTCGTGTAAAACCTCAGGTTCTTCTTTGGGTTGAGTCCTCATGTTTTTCCACACAACCGTCTACTCAAAGGGCAATTGTAATATGTATATGATTCTTTGGATTTGTGGATTCCCTGTCATCTCTGGTCAAATACCGGGTGTTCCAGAAGTTTCTGACCCATTTTAACTGCACTTATTCTCACACCAGTTGTCCTCCTGAGCCTCTTGTATGAGTCTCCTGCGTAGATCGTCATTAATATAAGAAACAGTTTGTAGTCAGATATATCTAAAACTGTGAAGATCAAAATGAGCGGTACCTAAATAGAAACAAAATAGTTTATACTTTACATTACGGTAACAGGTAATTTATTTTGCTAATTACTTATTTTTTCAGTGTTTGCTACGCCACCAAAAACGTTTGTCTGTAAAAATTGCAATAAGACATACAAAGCGCAGACCAGTCTCAACAGACATATTAGAGTAGAATGTGGAAAGTCTAAAAATATGGTTTGTACACATTGTTCGCGGCGATTTTACTATAAACAAGAATTACAGTGCCATATTTACAACAAACACAGAGATCGCAGTACTGATTTGTCAGAAGCAAGAAAGTTTGTATTTCCCTGACAAATGTCTTAATGGAAACGTCAAAAATTTACAATAAGAATATATTGAATGTTTTTTAAGTTGCTAAAAGTGTAAATTAATTTCAAACCACTTATTTTGATTAGTTTACTAATATTTATGTTAATAATAGTAGGTAATTAAGCGCCAAGGTAGAAAAGTTAGTTATTATTGTCGAGGTCTTTAGGGGAAGGGTAGGTAATGGTGCGCCGCGGTTAATTGTGCACATAGGCCTCTACACAAAACAAATAAATTAATTAATTCATAATCGAGACACCTGCTGACCTTTGTTAAATCATAACTGTACCTCCCTGTTCAGCAATCGCACTTCTCAATGAAACACCTTCAACGTGTATGTATTATATGGATTTAAATTTTTTTCTGCGAAATAAGCTGTAAGTATATAATAGGCGACTGGACTGATAATGAATATTGGATTTTGAACTACATCATCGTATTGATACAGACCCTAATTAATTTTTGCATCCCATCAAAACTATTATAAATGCGATGTATGAGCTTATTCGTTGTTCTAAATCATGAAATTTCCTAACCTACTTTAAACAATCCATAACAGGCGCCAATTTGTATTTGTAGGCTGGGGTTGGAGTAAAATTCCATTCACCCAGCTACTAAATGCGCGGTCTAAACTTAGCCGACTCCTCAATAATTAAGAGATTTTTTATTGTTACAAATTTATAATTCCATAGGCACTGGGAAGTAAAAAGTCTTTTTAAAAGACAAACGATATATTACACAACGATTAACAAAATTATAGTAGTTTCTATGTCGCAAACTTAACCGTCAGAGAGAGAGTGATAACAAAATACACCCTTAGAGAGTGGAGCTGAGATACACGCGGCAATATATTATTTTACCGGCCGACTTTAGAGAATACGAGATATGTAACGTTTCAGTAGTCGTCTAGAGACCGAAGTTTTACATTTTTAGCTATAACCGTCTATAACAATATCGAAGGGATGAACTACACGTGTCAAGGTCAAGCTTGCGGCAGATATTAGAAAGACAAGGGGAGAAATAGATATAAACAACCATAGGCGTAACGATTTCGTTAGTAACAATATTAAAATAAGAGTTTCTTCAACAGTATTCATGATGACGTCACTTGTTAAGAGGTGTCCTTGTTGGTCTGTTGATGTTCCATTTCCAGTTGACAGCCAGTGTTGCCAAATCACCTATTAAAAACAAGTTAACCGGAAATTTGTCTTTATAAAATAAAACGTTTTCTAAATATTCGTTAGAACTTTGGCAACATGTTATGTTATACTCTTTCTTTCTTGGTTGAGACGTTTGCTGCCATGTTATCACGTTAATAAAGCTAAGTATGAATTACCACTTAATGGTTAATATAATATATCGATTATAAACACATCATCATTGTATCTAAGAGAATATATAACAGTTTAGTAGTTCACTTCATAGTTAATGTTCAAAACATCAATATTTGAGAATCAATTGTGCCTATTTTCGGAAACTTAATGAAATTTACTGATTCATTTTGACAGGTGGTAACCGTGTTGTTCTCTTCCCCTTCTAATTAAATCGTATTATATATAGTTCAGCACTGCGAGCCAAGTAGGCCCATGGTTTGGTAGCAAGTTCTTCTCCATTCTTTTCTATTTTCAGCTTTCCTTCTCCAATTTGTTAATCCTATTTCTTCCAGGTCCCTCTCTACTGCATCTAACCATTTCGTTCGTGGTCTGCCCCGTTTACGTCTCCCTGTTATGCCTCCTCTCAAAACTTGCTTTGTCGGTCTCTCATTGCCCAATCTTTGTACATGGCCCAACCATCTCATCCTTTGAACCCTGGCTATGCTTGTTATTGATGGCTCTTCATATAACTCTTGTAGTTCTTTATTGGTTCTCCTTACCCACATGTCATGTATTTTTTCCCGCCATATATCTTTCGTAATACTTTCCGTTCGAATATATCCAAAGCCTTCTTTTTGTTATGTGTAGTTTCCACACCTCAGATCCATACAATACTACTGGCCTTATCATAGTTTTGTAAGTTCTTTTCTTGGTGTTTCTTGAGACATTCTTTGATCTTAAAATATGCAACATGCTTCCCATACATTTCATGCCTTTGGCTATTCTTTCCTGTACCTCCTCCTTTTCATCTCCACTGCTTGTAATGGTAACCCCCAGATAATTAAAACTCTCTACTTTTTGAAAACAATATTCTGATTCTGCCGTTGTAACTTTTAAATCTGCAGATACATCACTGAGACCTGATCCACTTTTTAGTACCATAAATTTGGTCTTGGCTTGATTTATTGTCAGACCTTTAGCTTCTGCTGATCTTTCCAATTTTTTTATTACTGCAATTAGATTAGCTTCTGTTCTTACTAAAATCACAATGTCGTCTGCATATGCCATTAATTGACACATCTGGTTATATATTGTCCCCTTTGTCTGTATTCCACTTTCTCTTACAGCGATGTCCAGAACTATATTAAATAAGATTGTAGCAAGCGGATCTCCCTGTCTTAGTCCCCTTATGGCCTTAAAGCTGTCTGATGTTTGACCTTGAATTAATACTTTATAGTCTGTATCTGTTAGGGTCATTTTTACTAGACGTATCACTTTTTCACTCACTTCCAGTTTTTTCATTGCCGAAAATATGCTTGCCCTTTTAATTGTATCATAGGCTTGTTTAAAATCTATAAATTTCATATTTTATAAAGAGGCAAATTTTGGTCTATTGTATTATCCATTACTTGTTTTAAGGTGAATATCTGGTCCATGACTGATCTTTGTTCTCGAAATCCACACTGATATTGGCCAGTTTTATTTTCTACTATTGTATTAATTCTGTTCTTTATTGCAATTGCCAATATCTTGTATACGATATCCATTAATGCAGTTCCCCTGTAATTTTCACATAGTGTTTTTTCGCCTTTTTTATGTATAGGGCAAATTAAAGCCTCTTTTCATCTATTCGGCATTTTTTCATTCACCCAGACTGATCTTATTATATTGAAAACATTGTTCTCTAGTTTTTCTCCACCTACTTTTAACATTTCCGCTGTTATCCCATTTTCTCCTGGCGCTTTGTTATTTTTGAACATATTAATGATGTTTGTGATATCCTCTTTTATAGGCGGCTCTTGTCATTGTGTTCTAAGATTATTTCTTCCTCATCATTGTCTATTTCAGGATTTTGCATGCCATATAATTCTTTAAAATACTCCGCACATATCTGCAGGCTTTCCTTTATTCCCTCTACTATTAAATCGTAACGTCACAAAATTTCGACCGTTTGAATATTATTTTGACTTTATTGGTAATTTAGAGCTGGTATGATCAATAAAAAAAAATATTAAATCGCCTGACATTCATGTATATTATTTAAATATAAATTAAAAAAAATAGTCCTCTCGCCTATTATGTATATTTTTATCGGTTTTCTGCATTCATTTATTGCTTACATTACTGTCTAATATTTTACTCAATAGCAACTCTTTTTCTAGTCTTATTTTTGTATATGTTCAAAATTTGTCTGTAACGGCCGAGTCGCCTAGCATTTTAAAGTGCGCAGTGATAAAGTGGATGGCATTGGGTCTGCGGAGTCTGAAGACCACTGCCTCGTATGCGATGATACCATCAAGAAAGACGAATAGTGGTAGTCTTTCCAATATTAATTGCTAAAATCCATTTAAAAGTGTCATACAGAGTGAGTTTACTAGGCTCCAAAGTAGAAAGAATTGCATGAAAACAACATATTTGTCCCGTTAAAAATCATCTGTATCGTCGGAACCCAGCTCTCTCTAGACTAGTAGTTGTACGGCGCGAAAACAAGTGGGGCAAACACGAGACTTGTTGACGGCTTTTATCGGTCCGCTGTATTCTGTTGCGTGCAGGAATTTGCAGTTTTTTGTAGCTCATAAAGTCGGTATCTAGTGCGGAGGTGGAGAGTCCAGATTTTTATTTGTGGCAGTTAAGTATAACCTTTAGATATAGCTTTGTTTCGGTAATTTATTTTTAATAATTGGTTTACGCATTGTAATTTTTGCCCATAATAATTGATAACCTTTTGAATCATAAAATGGAAATCCTGATCAAAATTTAAATTCAGAAGATATTATATCTCAACAGGTTAGGTTAGTAGCGAATTTTGCAATAAAGATTTACACATACAGTGTCTGAAGGTTATTTTAAATATGTATCAGTGTTTGAGAAATGAAGATAATAAAAAAACAGATGCAATAATAAGGCGAATTAATACGTTAACTAAAATTTCTATTAACACTATTTCTCGGGTTATTAAGCGCGGTGACTTTATAGATCATTTGCAAGTGCGGAAAAACAAAAAAACAAAATTTGCAAATGTTGACGATGCTACAAAAGATGTTATAAAGCGAACGGTTTCTAATTTATATCGAGAAAATATTGTACCGACTTTAGAAATCGTTCAAGAGAAATTACGAGATTATCCTGATTATCTTTATTATAAAAGCTTAGAAACTTTACGCGGTATACTATTAGAATGCGGTTTTAATTATAAGAAATTAGATAAACGAATGGTTATAGATAGATAAAATAAGGAAGTATCGTGAATTAAAAAGGCATATAGTACACCTAGATGAGACTTGTTTAACACACATGATACTGTTCAGTATGGCTGGGTAGATCAGTCTCAAAAATGTAGTTTAAATGCGCCATGTTCGAGAGAAAAGCGTATAAAAATTCTTCACGCCGGAAGTGAAAACGGTTTTGTACCAAATGCGTTACTACCCTCTGCGAAAAATATTAATCAATGTTCAGCCGACAATGTTCCGACAAAGAATATTTTGCCGCTAGGCGGTACCCTTTGTAGCAATTTATTTTAGTTATAGTATACCAGTGTGTTGTGTGCAAACTATTATCTCATGCCCTTTGTTCTGGATGGAATTCCGCGATTTTTGCGAAATGATTTTCTTTTTGTGTTATTCTTTCCGTTTGTTGTTTCTGTGGCATTACCTCAAATTATTGTTTTTTTGTTTGTGTCTTATAAATATTTTATACCTATGTTTATATTTATTTTTTAAAATACATATTATTTTAAAACTCTTTTTACACCCTTATTCATTATGTTCATTATTATTGTAGTATTTGGCTACTGAGCGCAATTATCTGCCATTGTGTACCCATGGTAAAAAAAATATAGTAGCAAGTGATAACCTGTTTTACGCCAAAAATTTATAAGATTATCGGAAGGGGAAATGTTTTAGGTAAGCAAATACGGAAACTCGTGGTTCTGGCGTCCACGGTTTATCTGCTCTGGAATTCTTGCTTAAGTGCGCAGACTCCACCGACCTTTCCTTAATGGATCCGAGAAAATAATACACTTTTCTACCGTGGCTCATATGGCATGCTTTTCACTACTAGCAGTAATTTTTTTTAAATATTAGTTTCTAAAACTAATAATGTTTTGGGTCACATGACATGGCAAAGACAAGGCAATCAATAACATATTCAGTAATTTTGGTTTTGATTTAATAATAAATATTGTTTTGTTAAAATTGCTAGTGAATTACATGAATAAATCAATTGATTTTCATTTTTGAGTAAGTAGGTGGAGTAATGAGTAATAAAAAATATTTTTTCATTTTGTCTTTGCATCAGTTAACCTCACATTCTGTCAAATGGATTGCCACTTAGTTCCAATCAAGTAGTCTCTGTATCTTTCTATCTTGGTTAATAATGAATAACTTCACTACCTTTACTACAAAAGTCAATAAAGTTATGCTAGTGGTGAAAAAAACATTTTCTTGTATTATTCAAAAAATTACCTTTTATATTTTTTATTGCTTACATGCTACTGACAAATGTGTTGTTTTTTAACATTATATTACTAACAACATCAGCATTATTATTTTTATTTACCTACATTAAAATTAGGCTGTGTCGGGTACCTTTTCTATTATTACACAATATTCACAATTCAATTCATCTAAACTACAATAAAAATTCAAATAGGTAGGTACTATCGGCTTCAGAATAGCATATACATTTTCAAACTCAAATGGCTTGCATTGAATTCATTTTAAGGATGGCCTATTTATTGTGTATAACAAATCATGGTTTAAATAATAATAAATTTGAAATCAGTTAAACAGTTGTCAACGCCCACATCTTTAATGTTACACAGAGAGGGATGATATTGAGTGAGGTATTGTATTGACAAATTGCTTGTGTATTATGCAGTACGGTTTTATTTGTTTTTTATTACAACCTCTTTACTGATTCCTTTTTTATGACAACGTTGGCTATTTACACGGATTTTGAATTTTGTTTAGTGATTTTTTATTAAGACGAGCTTTGGCTATTGACACGGATTTAGAATTTTGTTTTTTGATTGTGACTATTTACTGGATTTTCTTATTCTACGACGACATTGGCACGGATTTTGGTTTTCTATTTAACTATTGTAATAATTTAATTTTAAGATTAATATTAAATATAATAATTGTAGGTATAATAAATGTATATTTTTTAGATTATTTATATAAATGTTACTCCTGCAATAAGGGTTACAAAGTAAAAAAGAGTTTTACGTCTCATATAAGAGAAGGATGCGGGAAGAATTTGCCATTCAAATGCAATGTAAATGGATGTTATTATGTGTCCAGCAGAAGATCAAATTTAAAAAGACATTGTATTTTAAAACATGAAATTGTTCCAGATCAAAATTATTTATACCATGTTCATAATTCAGATGCTTGGTAACGTAAATAAATAAATTCTTTATAAAGTATGTTATTTTCAACTGTTAGATTTTAAAAGTCCACCTTACTAAGATCATTAAAAAAAGGTTTTGACAAAACTTTCACTTCTTATTTAAAAAAGAGCTTATTTAAACTCAATGACAGCTATTTCGCTAAAACTAACATCGTCAGATTGATACAATTTGTTTTTTCAAAGCTCTTGCTGATGTTGACTGAGTAATGTTAAGACAATTCTTGGAAAGTTTATTATTATTTATTTATCATTAACCCTAAAGTTGTATTTGACATAATAGTATATTACGTAACGCGTGTGGTAAAGAGCATTTTAGGCACGATTGGATAGGTTAGGTTAGGTTAGGTTAGGTTAGGTTAGGTTAGGTTAGGTTAGGTTAGGTTAGGTTATAAAAATAAAAAAAATAAAATAAAAAATAGATGTTTTTAATCATTTTATTGTATAATAATTAAATACTTAACATTAGTTATATTGGGTGGAGTTAAATTCATTTCACTATCACTTGACATTTTTTAATAAGTACTTGTATAAAACTTCACCCATACCAACAAGTTATAAGAACAATAAAAAATAGGATGTTTTTTGATAATCGTTTTTTGATAAATAATAACGTGTGCGCATGCGGTCAAACGTCAGACGCATGCGCAGACGCTCAATGTGTAAAAGATTTTAAATATGTCGGTTCAATGTACTCCTTATTGTAGTAAAACTCATTTTCGTCATTTTTGAGTGATTAATTCAGTGCTACTGATCGGTTTCTCGCGTAATATTAACATTTACTGCATTCTTAATATTTAAAACGGTTTCGTATAGTAACTGAAGTGAAAGTATAGTACAAAACGAGTAAAAAGTGTCTTTTATAGGTTACGATTGTATCCACAAGTTGAAACAGCTTTGTAAGTATTTTTAAAAAGTATCTCGGTAATAATAATTTTATAAATGTTAAAATAATTAACTTAATTATATAAAAATAACGTAAATTAATCTGGGAAACGTAATTAAGTACATTTATATTATGATCCATTTATACAGACAGAAAGTAGGGTTAATGGAAACGAATCAAATATATATTTTCAAATAACTAATAAATAAAATAAAATAAAATTCACCTTCAAATATGTATATAGGAAATTTTGAATAAAATAGCGACGTATATTGTTGCTAAGTGGTTGCTAGGGAAGCCGTGCGTTTATTTTACGTGCGTAAAGAGATACATTACATAGGTTGTAGATTGTTTGTTATTGGCGGTGCGTAGGTAAAATTAATTACGAAGCTTTTCTATTTTTCTCTGTATTTTTTGTAATAAGTGGCAGCCTAAGAATTTCAATATTTACGAAGTTTGCAGTAAATAAACATACTGATTGACAGTAGCAAACGAAAGAAGAAAGTCAAATGAACAGAGCGATTAGTTCACTTTGATGACGTACAACCACATTTGTACTGAATCAGGTATATTAAGTTTATTGATATGGTAAAGGAGTGGACGAATTGCACTACTGAAATAAAAATGAATTTATTTTAATATCTTTAACAAAGTTTTTTTAACTACTTGGTGAAAAGTCGATGAATTAAGTTTTCTGTGACGTATCACTTATAACCAACGTTGATATTAATAAAATGCAATATGGCGGTGATACGAAAAACGATGACGGGTACAATCTTGAATTATCTTGTAAACAATCCAGAATATAATACCAATTATCAACATATAAGTTGCACTTTTTATGCTTAATATCCAACGCCAACATTAAATATAATTGTAAGTATAATAAATGTATATTTTTTAGATTATTTATATAAATGTTACTCCTGCAATAAGGAATACAATGTAAGACACAGTTATACGTGTCATTTAAGAGAAGGATGCGGGAAGAATTTCCCATTTAAATGCACTGTAAATGGATGTTATTATATGTCCCGTAGAAGATCGAATTTAAAAAGACATTATGTTTTAAAACATAATATTGTTCTAGATAAAAATTCCTAGTTTACCTATTTATTCATCAATCAGATACTTGGTAACATAAATGAATAAATTATATAATATAAAGTATTTGAGTTTCAATTGTTAAATTTTAATATTTTCATATTTCAATATTGTTATTCAAAAACAAACGCTCAATTTAGTTCCTTTTCCTAATTGACCCAAAGGGCTTTTACTTCTGCAAATAAATTTAGTTTAATAAAATATATTGTACTAACCCTTACTCTATGGAAGAACACTAAAAAAATAAAACTTTTTAACTAAATTTTCACTTTTTATCTAAAAAATAGCTTTTCTAAACTCAATGACAGCTACTTCGCTAAAACTAGCATCATCAGAATGGCATATTTAATTTACTTGATGTATTGTTAAGACTAGACCAAGTATGGAAGTAAAAAGACACCTAGCAGTTCAACAATTTAAATTGGTTAATGAACAAATAAATCTTGAAAGTTCTCCACTATTACACTGTTTACTTTGAGTGAGACTTCACTTTTTATACATAGATAAGAAGTAAATGTAACACAAATATATTAGGTTATGTAGTAAAGAAAATATTAATTTGTTAAAAAAAGATTTGATTTAATCGTTAATTAATAATAAAAAAACTATTTGTCTTTAAGTTGTTATGGAAATCTAAGGTGAAGTATGCTTATTTTACACAAATATTATCCAAAGAAATACCTAGGCTAGGGGCGTGAGTAAGTTAATCAGCTCTGACGAATTGTAAACAATTGTTTTCTTTAGGTAATAAGTAGTTGGGCGCCACTAACATCTTTTTATTTTTAATTCTAAGAATAAGTTTAATGTTTTAGTTATAAATAAGTGTGAATAAACAAAAAACCCGATAAAGTGATCTCCTTGGTGTAGTGACAGTTAATAATGAAAATAGTGAATTCTAAAAAAAATAAATATAATAATTATTAAAATTAGGTACATATATTGATTAAATTAGAATAAAGTTTAAAGAAGAATGAAGGTCAGACATCTGTCGATATTAAAGTTTGCGCAAATAATGAAAAAGGTAGTAAGGTGATAAATAGAAACAAAATAAAAATACTATATAAAAGCGATACAATAAAATATTTTACAAATTAGTTATAAAGTACGAACAAGGAACTGGCGACTCTTTATTCTGTGCAAAAAAATCTTCTGGTTAGTGGTAAAAATGTCTTTGTGTGGAAAAAACGTTCCGAAGGAGTTTACAAAAAATACAGCTTGTCACAGTAATTCATAAAACGATTTTGTGTAGCTGATAACCACGTTTCAGCTGTGATGACCACGTTTTTGTGTTTTATTCCATTTAAAAAACAAGTGCATAGCATTAGTATGTGTTCACTCACTCGAAAATACCAAAATAGCGTATGCCGAAATCTAAATTTACGTTTATTAAACACAAATAGGTAGTTATTATCACAAAAAATTTACAATTAAGAATCATGTTACAAAGGATTATTACAAATTCAAGAAAAGTACTTTCAAACTCGCCATTTTGCATTTTCAATCAAAAAACTATACCCAGACTTAGAATGTACTTTAAAAATCTTATCTGATATGATGTATTACCGTAGATATATTTATAGGTATTATTAGTTAAAATTTTATCAAAAAAGATCTCTAAAATTTCATCTGTTGTTCCACAGCTGCTTGAGGACAAAAATACCACCACAAATCATCTCAAGGAAAGATAGCCGACTCCCTCTTTCCCGCGCATTCGAAATTGAACATCAGCGCCTTGAGCGGTGCGTTGCCGAATTAAAACTTTTGTACGGCTAGTTGCATACCTCCTGAATTTAAGTTTAAATACTTAAATACTTTTTATACTTTTATAATTTACCTAACACGAAAATAACAAAAATTTTATGAATTTGAAAATCATCAAATTTGCCATCATAGTGTTAGGTAAATTATAAAAGTATAAAATAAATAGGTACTAGAGATTAATATAATAAAAATAAACAAATATTAATTTTTTTTATTTATTTGTTTGCATCAACTACCAATGAGCAACACAATTGCTACAACTTATATTACATTCCAATATGTTTTAAAGAGTTTATAACATTTTCAGTCAAATTTACATCTAGGATTGATGTTAATCAATTAGGGATGTTAAAGTATATTCTATTATTACTTAAAAGATGTTTGCATTGAAGGAAAGTAAAATTACTCAATATTCCAATTTATTCTACCTGTTATTTTTAAAGTAGAAGGCACTGACAATAACTGTTGTTCTCTTGCACCTTTCTGGAAGTTGATGGCATATCTCTTTCCTCTGAAGATGATCATTCTAAAATTACAGGAAATTGTTAGGAATTACAGGCAGATAAACCAATAACAACAATAATGGCACAACAAAACAACCTCAGTTGTGTTATAACAAGAAATAACCAATACTTTTAACTCCAAAATTTAGATAAAAAATTTGAACATACCAGGAATAATTGTTGGAATTGCTGTGGCCTTCAAATTTGTTTTGTTATGATATGATGAAAACTTATCCTCATTACTAAAGTGCAAGTCACACGCCCTGTACATATTCCGTCTTTTGTTCTCATCCATATCTAATAACTCCAACCTGTTAATTTGAAGACACCAGACTTTTCGTAGCTGAAATTTAATAAGTTTGTTAATAAAATATTAAAGCAAAGCAGCTTATATTATTTTTATTGACATACTGACAAATAAAGGTGGAAATGCACATATATATATAAATTATTACTTACTCAACAAAACAACGTCTAACTATAAAGTTGTATTTATACAAATTGTTTTAGTCATAAGTATAAAAAAAATCAAATAACAATGCACTTCTTTTTTGCTTATCATTCTTGTTAATTGTAGGCTTATGAATATGTTTATATTTAAGACTAAAACATTCTGTATAAATCCTCATTTTATATATAATAAAAATAAATAAAACCTTACCTCATGATCCTTGGGCAAAACATGCATTTTAATATCTTTGCTGGTTAAATTACAACCAGGAACACAACAACGTTGAACCATAATTATTATCTGGAATAAAACACTCGGTAATAATAGTAGTACTAATAAACACGACCACAAATCAAACACTTCAATATAAATATAAAATTAAAAATTGTTTTTCCTGGCTTGACTTCTTGTTTTATGGCCGGTCAGCTGACGGACGGAAACAATTCGTGGCGGCAATTTTGAATATTGCTATACTAGCGCCTTCAGTGATGCGTTGCCTAACTAAAACCTCAGACCTGTCAAAGCGTGGGGAGTGAACGGGCCCTGAATACCACATCCTTACCGGAAGGTCAGCTACGACAAAAGCGACATTACCGCTCTGTTTAAATATATAACTAACGGTAGAAATTATTAATTATACTCTATTATTAAGAACTCGATACGAATGTACTTTTTTCTGCTTATTAACCAACGCCAAGATTATTATATTACATATAATATTTTTTTAGATTATTTATACAAATGTAACTCCTGCAATAAGGGATACAATGTAAAAAACAGTTATACGTCTCATATGAGAGATGGATGCGGGAAGAATTTGCCATTCAAATGCGATATAATTGGATGTTTTTATATGTCCCGCAGAAGATCAAATTTAAGAAGACATTATTTTTTAAAACATGAACTTGTTATAGATCAGAATTCTTAATTTTCTTACTATCAGGTGCTTGGTAGAGTTCGTTCAAATACTCATGACAGCGCAAAAGACGGGTTTTGGTTCAGTCGCCCTTCCTCGATGTAGAATCGAGAGTAGACCACACAAGCCAGTAAAGGGGCGTATACCTGACCAAGTGAACAAGCGTTTAAGTTTTTTAGTTTGGTTAATACAATACCCCTTCCAGTATATACTAAATTTTAATTCCACCTTCCCGCAGCGTCGGCGTCGTGGTCATGATAGTTTAAACTTACTCTAACTAAGCTCTCTAATCAATAAATAAATAAATTTTATATAAAGTAGTTTTAATTACAGTAAAACCTGTGTCATGTCCCATGGTATTTACGGACACCTTTATAATGCGGCCGCGGCCAAATAACCTCAAATTTTTAAAGCCCATTTCATAGAAATTTACCTGTTAATATAGGCCAAAATATTTTAGTCTATGGGGAAATACCCAATATTATTAGATATTTAAATAGGTATCTACCTACCTAAAAAGGAATGAAATTATTAATAGCTCGGTCTTAAGTTACTATAAAATTATGTCGCAAAAGAGGAAACGTTTGTCGCTAAAAGACAAAATAAATATAATCGCCGAAAGTGAAAAGTATGGTTTAAGTTCGCGAAAGTTGGCCGAAAGTATGGGGTTGGAAAAACTCAAATTAACGATATTGTAAAAAATAAAACCAAGTTAAAAAAGAATGTTGAGGAAGGTGTTAACTTGGAGCAAAAACGAAAGTTTCCGAAATCAGAAGGATTGGCAGTGGATCAAGTCGTCTACAATTGGTTTTGCAAAGCCAGAAATAAAGCAATTGCAATATCTGGGCCGCTACTTAAAGAAAAAGCACTCGAGGCAACAAGCAGTTTGAAGATGGAAAATTTTGCAAGGTGGGAAAGTTTCTGCAAGCGTCATAATATAACGTTTAAATCAATTTGTGGTGAGTCTGCAGAGGATAATTTGGACGAAATTTTAGATTTGAATGAATTTGCTTCCTTTTCAGTATTACGGACATTATTGAAGAACTGTGCGATAATGATGAAAAAGACAATTCTGACAATAGTGATGTGGACGAATGTGACATCCACTTTATCTAATATGAGCGAAATTTGTGAAAAATTGAGGGACGTAGAAAATTATTTATTGTGCAAAAATAATGGTGAAATATTTATGGATATGTCTCGAATTTTACTTAAATGTGAAGCTGAGGTTCTTAAATCTGAGCTAAAAACTGTAAAACAAACAAAAAATGACACCTACTTTTAAAAAGTTTAACATCTGTTTTTTTTTCTAGTATAGTATGTATGTAGTTTTATATGTTTTGTATTATGTAGTACATATTAAAGTAGTTTTAGTAATTTTCCGTTTATATATAGAATTATATTTGCTTTAATTGATAAAATAAACAAAAATCAAAATATTTTATTTGTCGACTGCAAAACCTGACAATAGCGTCCACCTTTATATAACGGCCAATAGTTCTTTTATTTTTAGTGGCCGTTATTGACAGGTTTTACTGTATTAAATTTTAATATTTTCATTTTATTCAGAAACAAAAAGACATAATTTAGTTCTGCTCCACATGGACCCAAAAGGCTTTAATGTATGTTTCAGAGATGTTACTAGCTTCTTTGTTAAATATATGTATAATTTGCTTGAAAAAGCAAATGCTTATGCTTGATAATCAACGCTAAGATTAAATATATAATTGTACATATAATAAATATATATTTTTTAGTATATTTATACAAATGTTACTCCTGCAATAAGGGATACAATGTAAGAAACAGTTATACGTCTCATATAAGAGAAGGATGCGGGAAGAATTTGCCATTCAAATGCGATGTAAATGGATGTTATTACATGTCCAGCAGAAGATCCAACTTGAAAAGACATTATGTCTTAAAACATGAAATTGTTCTAGATCAAAATTCTCAATTTATTTACCATGTTTAAAAATCAGATGCTTGGTAACATAAATAAATAAATGCTTTATAAACTAATTTAGTTTCAATTGTTAAATTTTAATATTTTCGGATCTTTGTAATCAAAAACACAATGTAGTTCTCTTTCCCTCTCAGGGCTTTCTATGTATGATTCAGAGATCTTACTAGTTTAGATGGTAATATTGTAAAACTTTGTATAAATATAAATTGTTTATTGTAAATTGTTATTGTAGCATTTTTTATTTTTCAGGAAATGTATACCTCTGTAAAAACTGCCCAAGAACGTATAGATATGCAACGTCTCTCTACAACCACGTAAGATATGAATGTGGGAAGGAACCTAGATTTTTTTGCTATTTTTGTTCTTACAAAGCAAAAAGGAAACACTGTCTCAAAGATCATCTGAAAGCGATCCATCAAGTTGATCCATCTAATTATTTATAATCATAGATAAAGAGCTGTTTTGTTTTTATTTAATTTACAAAAAGGTTTGTTAAATTTACTTCGAAAATTCAATTCAAGTAGTAGCTTCCTCTTTGACCTTCAAATTTCCATAGTTATTAACAAGTTCTACAGAAATTTGTAATTGCTTCTTTCTTGTTATCAATAATAATAATTCTAGTAAATCAATTATATTTTTATTATATCGTAAATAGGTACAATTCACCAATAAGCGCAAGAGAAAGTAAATTAGTACAAATTCAAGTCAGTCCGCATGGCTGGAATAAAAACTTCGATTCCATACTCTACCCTAAAACATACCTCCCCTACAGCACAAGTAAGTCCATAGAATGTTCTCAAAACATTCTTAAAGAATATTGTAATTTTCTCAGAATATTCTATCAAGATGCTAAGAACATTCTGGGAATGTTCTAAGAAAATACGAAGTGGACAGTTTCGAATATCCTATTAATATTCTCAAAACATTCGACAGGATATTCTAGTACATCCTATAAATATTTCTAGCATATTATATGAATATTTTCGGAAAACGTGTGAAAATTTTTTTTAACTGTTTATAGAAATCATTAAAATAAACTTTTTAACAAAAAATGATTTGTTTGTTTTTTGTACTTTTTATTTTGATGAATTTTATACACAGCTAAAAAATAAAACTCAACTTATCATACACCTTTTATTGAAGTCGTTTTTTTAGGTTTCTACTTCGAATGGACACAGTCGAGTCTTCATATGAATTTAGTAATCAAATAATATTATTTAAAAAATAGTTCTCAATTAAAAACCAAACAATAATTTTCATGATCGTTTATTTATATCAATTTATAATTTTTTTTCATTTTTAAGTCGTTCCGGACCTTTCACAAGCCATTGCTTGACAGCATTCTCAATGTCTGCATTAGTGCATATCTTGTGAACTTTCTGCACAGCTTCTAAAAACCATGAATAGAAGATTACCTTAAAATATCTGTTAAAACATGATTTACCTATTATTATATCCGCTATTTTTAAAATAGAAAAATTTTTCTTTTGCTTAAACCCAGTCCAGCTATAGTTGGTAGCCAACTCATTGCTAATTATTTTTGTCGTTATTCTTTTTACCATTACTTTAGAGTTAGTTCCACCAATGACTGCAAGTTCTTTGACATAAAAAACAAAACATTGTTTATTATTAGGAGTAGGTGACAAGTCAATGTTATTAAATTAAATTTTTATTGATCACATTTTGTGCAAGTAATTATAGTTCATTAACTGGAGAATAGTATCTATATTTGTGTAACATATGACAAGTTTTATAAAAGTCAAGGTTATATCTTAAAGGATGTTATACATTTATGTTCTGTAACAGTGTTCACAGAACATTCTTGAAACATTTTTTTCTAGACGAGGATATTCTTAGAAAATTCTATAAATATTACAGAATATTCTCAGAATATTCTGTGCTGTCTGGGCTTAACGTACTTGATTTCAATAAGGAAAATAGACTTTTCCGAATAATAGCATGTAAAATATTTCATTACTTGCTTCCATCCTTGACAGGCTTCTACATATTAAAAACTAACAAAAACCCACTTAGGTTTCAAACGTATAAATATATCTACATTTATTAAAATACAACAGCAAAACAATAAAAAGAACTTACTTACTATATTAATCCGATAAATATATTAATATTTTATTTTTTCACTGTTCTTTTGTACTTTAGGGTACAGTATGAAATAAAATGTTGTAATTCACACTTCCGGTAAACTGTTACAGTACCTGTTTCGAAAAGTGTAACGTAAATATCTATTATTGTTCACTTGAATATAATTAAGTCTTTTCAGCTATGATACTAGATTTGTAATGAAGGTCATAAAAAGCGGGCGTAATCAGAGTAGCCGCTCTTTATGGCCAGCAAATTTTACTCAGTAATTTGTAACAATCAGAACTGTCTCATTGATAGTTTGGACCAAGTTTTTCGTTCTCCATTCTTTAAATTTTGGAAATTCCATTCCGACAATGCTTTTGATAAATTTAAAAACTCCTTGTCAGTTTTTAACGCTATTTGACTTTAATAGTGTATTAAAAATAAAAAAAAGGTACAAAATAATTTTTGTAAAATTTATTTCGTCTATTTTGATTATATTTCCAAATATTGTAAAAAGTTATTAACAAAACCGAATCCCTTTTCGGTTTGTTCTTTTTTATGTGTAAAATGTTTTGTACTGATGATAAATTCGATCTATATAATAGATAAAACATTGTTAAAATAATGAAATTAGCATTATTAAATAGTTATTTATGTATCTAGGGTAAATTAAAGCAAATAACGAGAACATTGATTAAAATGACAAAAGTTTCCATTGACTGACGACAATTGTCAATTATAAGTAACAACAATATCAATATTAGTTTTATTAGTTGCGCACGTTTTACAAAAACTATTCGCAAAAAATCAAGTATTATCTAGAGGTGACGGTAAAAAATTTGTATATTTCAAAATCCAGTGCAAAGTTGGTTTTAGTTTCATACTTATACATTTTACTACAACTTTCAGTTTAAGTAAGTTACCAAAGAGTTATCTTTTTATTTCTATTGTTAGTTCTTCATAGGTTTTTGTTCAAAAACTTTTTCTATTGTTCCACTTAAGTCCCTGCAGGTACTATTTTCACCTTTCTCGTAGTTTTACATTCTACAGTAGATTATAACTTCCCAACTTCAGAGCAACTGCTTTTAGGAACTTGAGCCATATGCAGAACAATTCTGGACTTTCAATTATCTTTCGCAGTTTTCGCTGAACGATTTGCAGTGACTGTCGTGTTACCTTTAAAATAATAAACGTTCATTTTGCTTATGTTATTTTATTCGTATTTTCTTCATTTACACTTTACACATGTTCATCTTTACGCAAGGGTAAAGTTCTGACTGACAACTGTCAAAACCCTTCCCAACCGACCTGATGACCTAGTCCTCAGGAGAGCGAGAGGTGTTGCATACCTTCCAGGCGCCTGATGCCACAGTGACAAGTCCTGCAGTAAGTTTTTTTGCTTATTTATTTGCTCTTTTAAGTAATTTATTAATATACATTTTAGCTACCTTCAATCCTGACGTATCTATCCAGTGATATCTTGATCGATCATGATCCCTGTCAGATGGTTATTAATAAAACGATGTATTTATTAAACACTTTATTCTTAGTATCTGTAAAAACATAAACATACAATACATGACATCAAGATGACTAACTGTATATCCGCCAAAACTATATGACAACTGACACTCTCACGAATAGGATGAACGATACTCTAAGCAGTGCCAAACATCCTAACATTCCCTTGTTTCTAAGTCCAAAATATTATTAACTATTAAGAACGGTAAAGTTTTGTAACAACGTTAAAGATGAATTATTTTCAGTGAATGGGTTACTTATTAAAAATAATACAGTTGTAGTTCCAAAGTCATTAAGAAAAGAAATATTAAAATATATTCATTGTACTCATTTAGGGACTGAAAAATGTTTAAATAGGGAAAAATCTATTCTTTTTTAAATTTGTCACAAAGGACTCTATGGTCTCACCCTCCTGCTTCTTTCGAGTGTTAATGGTTTCATTTTACTGGGGCTTAAAGTATTCTTCAAACTTATGCAGGACTTGTTCGTTCCCAGTCTTTTCTTTCTGCAGTAGTAAGTTCTAAAGTACCATAAGTCTCCTGTGCCTCTGGGCCTATAGCTTGCAGTAAGTGATTGTATTGTGAGGTGTCTGTTTTAGACGTATATACCTTCTGTAAGCGTTCAATAAATAACCATCATTTGCTTCTATAGATATCACGAAGGATCTTGAGGAATAGTTTTTGAAATCCTTAATTCTAACAATTATCAGGTTTTCTTTGTCTTCTATGTCGTCAATGGTGAGTTTCGTCAGCTCTTCTCGTCAAGCACCAGCTAATCCAAAAACTGTTACCAGCTTAATCATGAGGTATATGTCAACAGGTGCTTCAGTTATAAATTTTGAAACATCTTCTTGAGTAAAGATTTTGACCTTCTTCGGTCGAAAACAGACCTCCTGTCTTTTTATGAATGCAGTTATTTTGTCAAATTTGCTAATATCCAAATTTTTCTATACCTTGAACACACTTTTCAACATTGAATATCTGGCCCATAAGCTGTTCGGCTTCCAAGATTTAGACATTTCCAGGAAATAAGCCAAGAATAATGCTTCTTTGTTTGGCTAAGTTTTCACAATTCTATTGTTGCACCATTCAATAAAGCTCTTATATTGCTTCTCATACCTATCTTAAGATATCATTGGCAATCTGTAGCTGCCTACACAATTTCTTATGGAAGTTCCTCATCAGATGAATAATCCATTGAAGCGACTTTACTGAATCGAAGATTCTATATAAGTAACGCTTTGTCTGTCACTGACAATTATAAACAAATTTGTATTTTGTTCGGCATGACAACAATGTTTACCTGCATCAGATCAATCTAAGCTTATATAGGATTTTCGTATGAAATATCTTAAGAGAGAAAATTTTGCCGGCAAAATTTTCGACTCATATGAAAGTTTGTTGCTTAGCCAAAATTGCCAAAAAGCAACAAACTTGAATAAAAGAAGAAAATTTGGCCGGGAAAAATTTTTCTCTCGAATGGTATTCGACAAGACTATTTCACGAGAAAAACAAGACAACATAAACTTTGTTTATTTGTTAACAATATTAAATGTGCAATTATTATAAGTTATAGTAGTTTGCCCGTTCTTTTCTTTTTTCTTGACATGTAGCATTTGGGAAATCGAGTCCAGCTTTATTTGTTGTCCTGAGATTCTCGATCAACTTCTCGTGGTGACAGATAAGGTTTTAACGAGCTTGCATTTGAGTGACTCGTTAATTTAATTAACTCTTGTTCAGCAACACCTTGCTTAAACAAGGTTGTCACAGCTGAAGATCGATGAAAATGGTTTTTTTATTTTATGTTTTTTGTGTCTATTCCAATTTTTTCAGCTAACATTTTTGTCCACTTAGAGACGGTGTTTATTCCAAGTCGACAGTTTTTGAACCAAGATCCATTCTTCCAATTGGGGTGAACGGTAAGAAAATAATATAAAAGTGGGCATAAATTTTCGTTTGATGAATTTCTTACCAACCATTTGCTGCTTGCCAAAGTTTTTGACCCGCCTTGAGTTGTTTTCGAAAAAATGCTGTTGTATTCAATTCGACCCGTATATCTCCCATAATATCAATTTCCTTCTGATAAAAGTTAATCTTGCAGTTTACGGCCTCATTGCCTCTCCAAGCAAGTTCAAATGAGCAAAGGTGAAAACGTTTTGTTCCATCGGGGGTTTCTTCGTCGTAGCTTTTGATCATTTTTTTCGGTAGATAATGAACTGAGTTTTCTTTTTTCTTGACAACTTTGAAGCTGCCTTCGCTTGGTGTCTCTGGCCAATCTTGCACATTTGAAAGATATATCCGTAAAAGTGTCGATTTTTATGCCATATTCCGTAAAATATTTTTTTTGTACCATTTTTGCTGTTGTATTCCATATTGACTTTACAGAAGACTCTTTATAGTCTTCGCCATTGCCTTTTTTCATATTGAAGGCGTAATCCTCGACAATTTTTGCTAGTTCCGTTATGGTAGTACATTTTTCAAGTGTAAAATTTCTCACTTGTAGGAACTCCGAGAATTGGTTCCAAATAGAGCTTCTGGACTTCTGTGTGTTCAATGGGACATTTTCCGAAACCAATTTTCTGATTTCTTCGCCTGACCGGGACCCGAATCTTGATATTTCTTCTGGATTCATTATTTCTTTTCAAAATTATGAAGACGCTTCAATGACGTTTGTGAAACTGACAACTATAGAAATACCAGACACCTTAGTAACGGATGTATTATAATTTTGTCGCTGAGATATCACGAGTCCTTAAAATTTTATCGATAAATTTTTAGTTTCTACGAAAACTTTTTTTATTTGGCAAAAATACGAAAACAAACTGAAATGTGATAAAATCACGAGTCCTACGGACTTATAGAAAGACTAAATTACTAAACTGAAACGTAAACTAAATGTAGTAAAAGTAATATATAAGATATATATTATAATAAATATTTTACCTTAAAATTTTGCAATGGGATTTGAAAAAATTGTACATATATAAAACAAAAACTAAAAGAGAGATATTTTGTTGTTGGAATATTTATTAATTTTATTTATAAGAATAAATACTCATTTTTACAGATTAAACGTTTTATTTTAAAATGACCAACGCTCCTAAAATATCCTTTAAAAATACGCTGTTAATATCTATGGAAAATTCGAATTATTAAACCCTACAGAATATATGCGCCGTGTGTAAATTACCGAATTTTTAATTTATTAATTGTAGATATTTGGAATCAGCCAAATTTAGCTGTGAAATCACTTCTAGATAAAATAAAACACCCAAGAAGAGAATCAGTCTTTTCACAAAGGTACATTTTAAAAAAGTTTAGAGAAAATCATGCTCTTCCAAACGACGATTTTGATGGAAGACACTATGTTACAGAAACCGAAAGAAGAAAATGTTCGATATGTTATAGGAAGCTGCATGTAGCCAACGGCAGAGAATTTGCCAGAAGAAGAGCAACTCAGACTAAATTTAAATGCATCCAATGTAAAAAGTATTTTTGTGTTTATTGTTTCATTAATTTTCATTCATATATGTATTACATTCCCGATTTTCTTGGTTCGTAAAATAAATATTAGGAAGGATTTGTGTTTTTTTACCCTTTACTTTCAGCTGTCTAAATTTCTTTATTTATGCTTTTTAAGAAAGAGTTGTAGCATTCAAGTATCATTTTTAGAAGTGTGTCAACAGGAATGGGAAAAACTGCTATGGCAAATGGTTTGAACAAATGCAAATGTTTATTTATCATCTACTTTGGAGGAATATCTACTCAGGAAATCTGGGAAAGGGTTTTACTATCTCGTACACAAGATACTGTATATGATCTGGCAGTCATGGTAAAAGGACTATTTCAGAGCTGATCTAAGAGGTTCTGAAGGAAGTAGACAAATGGTATGAGGATAAGAATCCTTTCGGTCGCTGTCACTAGGAAAAGAGCTACAAGGCTTAAAGCCCCGTCGATCCAGGTAATAGAGATATATCATTTGTAAGTCAGGCTAAATACTTAGGTATCAAATTTGTCCAGAAGTTGATATGGAATCCCCAAATCCAGAGAATCACACAAAAGACTACGGTTGAGCGGTATATACAGGAGGATATTCATACGCAAGTTTGTCGCACAAAACCTAGAAGCCTAGTTCATTTAACTTTCCTAGGTATTCTTAAACCATCTTCAAACTGATTGTATGTGAGCTCAGTGCTTTGATGGCTGCTCGACTATCCGACATGATGGCAATCTCGTATTTTCCATCGTTATGATATTTTAGAGCTTTTATTAAACATCCCTACCCTAGAGATTTGCAGAAAGCAAAGAGATCTCATACAGCTTTTTAATATCAATGGAATGTGTAATAGTCCCGAGCTTCTCTATAAAATATATTTAGTTGTTCCTCCTTGTGTAACTAGGCAAGTGCAAACCTTTCATGTTTCATTTCATAAGTACAACTATGCAATGACTAGTTTTCTCCCTAGGACATTCAGATTAGGTAACTACATTGGATACATCTCAATTTTTAATGTGTCAACTTTCAAGTTTAAAAAACATCTGATGGAGCTTAGACTTTGATATCAAATTTTTGAGTGTTGGCTGAAGTTATGGTGTTGTCACCCTCTACTGTATTTTGGGTTTTAGTTTTACTGTTTTTTTTTTCATAAATTTAATACCTGAAGTGTTTTCTTTTTCTATTTTCGAAGCAATTTAACACTGTATATTTATTGTGAACAAATAAATAAATAATATCTCTTTTCTGTTGTAGTTTCTTTCAATATTGAATTTCCCACATCTTTCAATGGCGGGGATTTCTTCTTGAAACATGCTTGGATATATGCCCAAGCTTTCTCAGTATTTAGTTCTCGGTGCGAAAACTCCTACTCTCATTCTCTCTTCTAGCTTGGAATCGTCTGCCACTCTATGGCGTTTTGATTTAAATTCTGTATGGTGTCTTCGTCCTATTCGGATTTATTACTCAACTTTGTGATGAATTTTTTCACAAATCTGAATTTTCTGGGTATATCATCTATAGCTATGCTACCTTACTTTAGATTAGCGTCATTTCAAACCTTAAAATCAACCCCGACTTACCGTATATTAGACATTCTCTTATCACCGCTACCGAACCTACCCCTTGCAATTGAACGCAACTGAAACAAAACCCTTAAAATGAACGCAACCCAACCGGAAACCATTGTCAACCCTCCTCTATAAATTACGATACACCCAATACATTGTTCTTTTTTCTTGACGAAAACTCGACGAGACAGTCGCACCTGTAATTTCTAGTATCATCTCCTGGGCTGTACACAAAAGATACAGCCCGTACAGAAGGACTCGTTAGATGCAGCAATTCGGATAGACCTGCTAACTTTACATTCTGTAATACATTGGGGCAAAGTGTAATAGATGTTTGTTTTTTAGCAATAATGAACTTGATATGACAGATAATTTTAATGTGCTGGATGATCAATATTTTTCTGACCACTTTGCAGTAGTTATAACCTTCGGCTCTGAACTATTGGGAAGTAATACTATTCCTTCAACTAAATCTTCATATATGGGTTTAAATTGGGATAATAACAAAGCTATTAATTTTACTATGTCAATTCAATTTTCATTAAATGTTGTATTACTGGGAGACGTAAATGTTTTATATAATAATCTTTGTACCACCATATGGGATGTAGCGCAACATAACAACCTAGTTACAGTAAAATATTTTAATAACATAAACTCACGAAGACATAATAGTTGGTTTGATGCTGACTGCCTAAGATGTAAAAAACAAACAAGAAAGTCTTTGAAAATATGTAAACAGCAAGGATTTTTGGAACCATATAAAGCAGCTTATATATTTAATAAAAAGGAATATAAAACATTAGTTTTTAACAAGAAAAAAGAATATGAAACTAGTATTGTAAATGTTCTCTCCAATACGAAAAATCAATCGGAATTTTGGAAAACCATAAGGTTATTTAGACGTAAAAATAAAGTTTGTCCTATATCAATCACAGACTGGGAATCATTTTACGATAGTATTGTAACGTTTATTTATTTTTACTAGTCTTTTAATTTATTTTTATACTATTTAAATCACTAATACTGTTTAATTTATATAACACAATTTATTTACAATACTTTAATTTATGTAAGACACTATTTCTATTCGCATTTATCCAACAACATACTACTAACTAACTAACTAAAAATATTCAAATCGGTCCTTTATATAAGTAAATATTGTTCGAGTATACTCCAGTATATTCTGGGAGTCGTCTCGATCGTTCGACTGCTTCGCTCATCGAGTGCCGTTGAAAGAAACGTATATTCTGGAATATTCTCGCGTCATCTGTCTGCTTCGCGTCTGGGTCATAGCGCCAGGGGCGTACTCGCACAACAGTTTAATTTCACATAAAATTGTGAGTGATATATGCTTTTTCGGTGTTGTAAATGAATTTCTGGATTCCCACATATCTCTTCATGAACTTGACAAATCACTGCAATTGTGTAAAGATGGAAAATCGCCCGGCAATGATGGCATTTCTTATGAGTTTTTAAAGCACTTACCACAAAATTGTCGCTTTTATATGTGTTATCTGTATAATAAGATTTTAGATTCCGAAACTATCCCTTTTGGTTGGCAAGAAACAATTCTTACGATGCTCCACAAAAAAGGTCCCTTGGAGGATCCCAATAGTTATCGTGGCATATCACTTATAAATTGCTCTGCCAAAGTGTTTACGCTAATCCTACTGAATCGCTTATCTAATTGGTGTGAAAACAATTTAATCCTTCCTGAAACACAGTTTGGCTTTCGAAAGAACAGAGGATGTTTAGATAATATTTTTATCTTAACCTCCATAATAACCCTTAGGCTTCTGCGCAGAAAAGTAAAGTGTATGCTGTTTTTGTAGATTTTCGTAGAACATTTGGCAGTATAGATCATACTCTTCTTTGGATAAAACTGTATAAGAGGAATCAGTTCGAAGTATATTGGAATACTTAAAAACTTATATAATAAAGCCACATTTTCGGTTAGACTTCAAAATTCGTACAGTAAAATATATCCGATTTCTGATGGAATTCTTAAAGGAGAGTCACTCAGTCCATTACTTTTCTCCATATTCATTTCCGATGTTGAGAATCACTTTTACTCAAGTGACATACAAGGAATAAATATTAATGGCAGGAATGATGTGTTAATGCTTCAATACGCAGATGACATAGTAATCCTGGGCCAAGAAATTAGCAGTAGGACAATTAGAAGATGCCTCAGAGAAGCTCATCGAAGAGCAAGACTTGAATTCGCTAGGGAGCATGTGGAATGGGACGAGCATAAATGGTCCAAGGTTTTGTTCTCAGATGAATCAAGATTTTGTCTGTAGGCCAATGATCGACGTCTACCTGTGTACAGAAGGCGCCGAGAACGATTTGAGCAATGCTGTATACAGCCACAGTATGCTTTTGGTGGTGGGTCCATTATGGTTTGGGGTGGCATTAGTTTGGAAGCCCGTACAGATTTGGTAATTGTTCAGGGGGGCCGTAGTAATGCTCACAGGTATATCGTGGACTTCTTAGAACCCCATGTCGTCCCTTTTGCCCCCTTCGTGGGTGACAATTTCATTTTCATGCACGATAATGCACGACCGCACGTAGCAAGAGTGGTACAAAACTACCTAGAAGAGGTAGAAATTAATACCATGAATTGCCCAGCCAACAGCCCGGACCTCAATCCGATCGAGCCAATATGGGACTTGCTCAAAAAACGTCTTCGAGCTTTACCAAACCCCCCTATCCACCTGAACGAGGTTCCTTTACGTTTGGTGGAAATTTGGCAAAATTTGGAGCAGCAAGAAATAGGAAACGTAATTTTAAGCATTCCCAGACGTTGCCAGACTGTAATTAGAGACAGAGGAGGCAATACCCGTTACTGAAATCATTTTTTGCCCTGTTTTTCTGAATAAATGTTTTTCTTTTTTTTCCGTACTTTTGTTTAACACCCTGTAACTTTTAATGCAGAAATTACAAATTAAAACAAAAACCGTTTTGTAATTGTCGAATACCTAAGAGTTAGAAATAAATATTTTTTGTTTTCCAATTTTTGCTTATTTTTTGCTAGGGCGACTTTTAAAAATTATGCGTTAATTTTGTCCAGGAGTTTATTTGATATCCGTTTTCCACTCGACGATGTTCTCCTTTATTTTTATGGTTTTTAAAGTAGGTCCATTTTTCTTGTAAAGGTTTCTAGGGTGGTTTTGGTGGTTTGGATGTTAAGTCCCACTGATTTAAAAATATAATGCTCCCATAGCTGTTTTTTACAATCATTTTATCTCAACTATTGCTTTAATAACCAGTTGTTGTTAAAAAGAAAAACATAATATGAAATTGTCACATGTAATTAAATCTTTTGTCGGTATTTCCGGAAAAATGCGGATATATAAGTAACGAGAGTGGTAATAGGTTCCACCAAGAAATAACATCTTGAGAATCTGCGATTTTTTAATAGACTAAAGTAAATATCTTACTAAAACTCAAAATTACTAAACATAAAGAATACAGACAAAAATTTTGAATTTTTAAACAAGTGAATCAGAATGATTCTAATTATTTAATTAATTAGTAGCAATAAAACTCAAAGTCAACACACAATATATAATTTAATGGTAATAGGGGAGTGTACTTTATTTTTTTATTATATCTATTGAAATAATATACATGAATATAGGGCGATTTAATATTTTTTACTTTTTTTATTGATCATAAATTTGGCCGCACATAGCAAGTGACGTCTCGATTTAATTAGGGGAAGAGAACAACACGGTTGCCACTTGGCAAAATGAATCATCAAATTTCATTAAGTTTCAGGAAATAATCACAATTTATTCTCAAATATTTATGTTTTGAACATTAATTATGAAGTGAACTATTAAACTGTTATATATTCACTTAAGTACAATGATGATGTGCTCATAATCGATGTTTTCTATTAAGCATTAGGTGGTAATTGATACTTGAGCTTTATTGACATGACAATATGGCAGCACACTGCACCAAGAAAGAGAATAACATAATATGTTTTCAAATTTCTAACGAATATATAAAGAACGTTGTAAATGAGGGTCAATAATCAATTTCATGGTTTTCCCACGCTGCTAATTCTAAGATAATCATCAGGAGTTTTTGGCATCAATCACTATTTTATGAAGACAAATTTCCGGTTAACTTGTTTTTAATAGGTGATTTGGCAACATTGGATGTCAAGTGGAAATGGAACATCAACGAAGCAACAAGTGACGTCACCATGAATACAATTTGGCGTCCTGTCATGGATTGTTTAAAATAGGTTATGAAATTTCATGATTTCGAACAACGAATAGGCTCATAATTCGCATTTATAATAGTTTTGATGGGTTGGAAAATTTAATTAGGGTCTGTAACAATAAGATGATGTAGTTCAATATTAGTCCAGTCGCCTATTGTTACATCAGTGCGACATGTTTCAGTAAGACCATCATCAAGCTCTATTATTTGTAACATCCACATTTGAGTTATGAATAACCTCTGCAAATAAATAATTATTTGGTTTATGTTATTGTGTTGATTAATTTGATAATTAAAAATATAATTTGAGATAATCCAATCTTAAATTTTCTACATATACCCGTTTACCCTGGGCTTAGGTGAGTTTAGAATGGTGAATATTATAACTAATATTACCTAATAAATATCATTAATTTGAAGCAAAAAAAAATTTATCAAAATGAGTATGGATAACATTATAATTTTAATTTTAGTATTATTTTTTCAGCATACTGGGATGAGCCAAATCCAGCTATAATACCTCTTTTGGATAAACTAGTCCAAATAAAAAAGTTAAGACCAAGTGATAAAAGATACATCGTACAAAACTTTAAAAGGGATCACTCAATTGACAACTTCAAAAATGACGGTAGACATTACTTTCAAGAAATAGCAAATAGAAGGTGTTGGGCATGTTATAGAAAACTAACCAAAACACACGGGAGAATTTACGCTAAAAACAGATCACCGTTTACAAAATTTAAATGCACTCAATGTGATAAATATTTTTGTATGTATTGTTTTGTTAACTACCATTCTTATTTGTATCATATATCTGATTTTTCGCAATAACTTTTTATCTTATTCAGATCCAATAACTTAAACGAATAAACTATTATATTTTTAGTTTTTTACATGTTTAAACCCCTTTAAGTTCTTAAGCATATAAATTATAATTTCGCTTGGTTATGTGTGGTAAATATGCATTATCTATGCAAGTATAAAATAAATAATTAATCAAAGTGAACAGCTCTACAATGACAAACTCTCCATAATTATTGTAACTAACCCTTCTGTTAGGCAACCAATAATACAAACATTATTGAATTTCTGTGGCCTTCAGTGAGCGAGACTCATAGAGATATGTTCTATCTCTATGTTCTTAACGCACTCCTGCATAGATAAAAAAAGCATTCATTAACGAGGGGTTGATTTTTTTTGACAACAAGGAGTCATGCAAACACTGTCCGGCAAAATATATTAGTCTTTCTTTTAACTTGTAACATTTCAGTTCTTTAATTAAACGTAAACATTTTCACGAGTTATTTTATTTTACTGTAAAAAGTTTTCGAACCCTAACAACTATATAGTAAGAGTATAACATAAAACTCTCTTGCTATATTATTTATTTTTTATTACCAATTGATTGGTAATAAATACTAGCAAATTCATCACATTGCCCGGGCGTTATGCATAATGCTTGGCATCTACTAGACAGGATGATTGAAACTACTTTTATTTTTATTAAATATGTAATATTTATATATATACCTACATACAACATATAACAATTATTAAATAAACAAAAACTCTAATCGATCGTATTTTTTGAGCATTTTCTTCTACCAATCGACACGAGCCTTTTTTTGAGCGATTTACAAATTGTGTGGGATCCAACTCGAACAAATTTTTTGAACGTCACATATTTATGCAATATTGAATGTATGCTGGTCCCACTAATGCCTAAGGTTGTCTTAATCTCAAGATAGGTCACATGACAATCTTGCAATATCAGTTCGCGCACAGCATCAATGGTTTTCGGAACAACAACTGCTGTTGGACGACCTGCACGATATTCGTTTTTGAGTGAACTACGGCCACGATTGAATTCACCATACCATCGATAAACACTGGTCCTTGATGGAGCTTCAGTTAATCCACGTTGAAAGTTGTAATAAAGTACGTATATCTAACCTCAAAAATGTCCAACTTTACGATAGAGCTGTTAGTTGCCAGATTCCAATACCAGGGTTGCCAAATCCCGAAATATAAAAGGCAACCCTTGTATGTGGACTAATGGACTGTTTGAATGGAAATCTCACTAGATGATAAGAGAAGCAGAGGTAAGCTAAGGAGACATGCACTACAGTGAGTAAGCGATCAAGCTGAAAGTGGATGCTGGAGTTCAGCTTTTAACAGAAATAGACATTAATTCTTTAAAATGATGCATAATGATTTTTTTCAATTTATACCACAAATCACCAATTGTGTTGGTCCTAGGTTAGCTTCTCGATGGATCGTAGTATATATTTGGATAAGAACTACATTTAGGTTGAGTTTAACTATTTCTGCTTGTTGCATCAAAACATTACTAAACTTGACCTCAGAGTCGGGTAGTTATTTAGACACTGCATGTTATTGTACATGACCTATAACTTGAAATTTTTCTCACGTACTTTAAATATTCATGTGATTCGTTAAGGTTGACTTCTTTTAACAAATCTTCGACTATTTACTCAATGTTTTAATTATAAAATATTAAATCATATGTAACATGTCTATCGTCATGTCACCGTGCACTATTATCGACCGTAAACGATACCGCTCTTATTACCATTAAAACCGACCCTATTTACTGTTAATGCCACTGTAAACAAGACACCCCTTATAGACGCTAACTATTTATCTGTTTGAACGAGGCCAAATAAAGAACGCTGACAACTGACATAAAACACAAATTCCGTCTTGAGCAAATCTATTTAAACGACCCGCAAGGCAACGATCCTTCCTTTCCTCGACGACTAACAGGCAAACTGAAGCGTCTGTATCTCAGCTTGTGAAATTTCCCAAATTGGTTGACGGTATGTAGATTTTTTTCTTTTCTTTTCATTGTTAGTTATTTAATTATGCTCTAATCATAATAAAAAATCTTTTCTACACAATTACACACACAATCCCTACACATTATTTGAAAACTACTAAAATTGTATCAGAAGCGTGCTTCCGAACACGTGGCTTCAATAATCGTTCAAGGTAAGCTATTACTTTTAGACAAAACATAATAATTGATCAGTAAACCGCTATACATTACATTTTTCGTAAGCTAAAAACATAATTATTGTCAAATTTTAAATTCATAAAAATCTTAGAGCGCAGTCCTCAACCACGCTATTAAAACTTGCTATAGAGCCAAACTAATAGTAGTTATTAAACAAAAACCACTTCACTGTAATATTTTTAATGTTTTAAAAAAATCAATTTTTCACAAATATGCATTTAGTACAAATATATGATTGTTTCAAAGTCTTATTAGAACTAATTAAATACATACCTTTTTTTATTCAATTATTAGTCTATTGATAATTTTTTTGCATTATAAAGAACAGGACCGGCTTCACCGTCCTGTACATTAATAATTTTCAATTTTGTCTGTGTTTATTAAATTTATGGACGCTGTGTTGGAAGACTTAAAGATAAGACAATTTATTTGTTGAAATCTAGTAGTTTGCTGTCCTATCTGAAAAGTCTGTCCAATACCAACGCCCATACCTTCATGATTCCTTCTCACACACATGAAACTTTCAGAAAGATACAACCCCCTAAGTTGGAGTGAAAATCATCCCTAAGTTGGAGTGAAAATTACCCTAAGTTGGAGTGAAAATTACCCCTAAGTTGGAGTCAAGCTACAGTTAAATCATCTCCAAGTTGAAGTCAAGCTACAGTTAAATCATCTCCAAGTTGAAGTCAAGCTACAGTTAAATCATCCCTAAGTTGAAGCCAAGCTGCAATTAATCCAAGTTAGAGCCCAGTTGCCGCCTATGTGTAGACAGCCCTTCGAACCACTTCTGAGATAAGACTAGGTACTATTACATTTCGAGCAGCCAGAACCATCACAGAAACTTTCATTCATCCATAAAGAAGCTGAAGCTGCCCTTCTAGACAGCACAGACATTCAAAGTTAAGTCCTCTTTTTACAACTCCAGTTCACTATCAGCAAGTACTTATATTCTCAATAAATAAACAATAGCTTTAACAAACAGTTTCATTTGTATATCTTAGACTATAAGTCTTAAGGGTGTAGCGTGGCCGTATTTCATTTCAAGTAGCTTCTTCATTTGTTTAATTAAAGTAATTACAAGGTGTTTCTATCTTTCTCACCTTAGTTTTTGTATAGTTTTTTGCTTAATCGTTCAAAAGATAGTGGCGCCCTTTTTACTTATACATCACAATCCTTCCTATAGTGAGCATTAACTTGGAGTCGAACCACCCCCTGGAGAGAGTCTCTTAGCCGGGATCTCTTTTAAGGAGTTATAGTGTTGCAAATTGGCTTCCTGCCTTTTTGGGACAGCTATTGCTACACATATAGGGGGTGTATTTATTCATCACACAATGCTATGCTAGAGTGCTCACGCCACGAAGTATAGAACACAGGAGTCTGAACGGTATCGGGTTTTTCATAGTATTCATGTACGCAATAAATATACCCAGATTATAGTTCTCTTTTCTGCCACTGGTAGCGCAAATATTCGGGACGTACCGTTAGTATTATTATTATTACATGTAAACATGTACCTGTACCATGAACTAGCACGCGAATACGGAAATTGCACATTTCTCAGAGTATTTTTTTCCACAGAGGTGTCAATAGCAACAAGATTTGCCGCGTAATAATTTAAACGAGTACTTCTTAAAGAGTGGCGCACTCTACTGGCAAAAAATCTGTCCCGTAAACTGAGGCCATTCGCTCAACATTACGTTCAGACTCCTGTGTTCTATACTTCGTGGCTCACGCCCTCAGTAGATAAACTACATTAAGCGCACCCTTCGGATTGGAATAAAAACTAAAGTTGGCGGGTTGTTTAAATAAATCTACGGGAAATTCAATTTCGTTAATAATTATAATAACTTACCATTATAACAAATAATAGTTACAATTTATTTCTATACTATATTAAAATATATTGCATATTGGTTTTTATAACTTTTTAAATAAACCTTTACAACAATAAATATTCACAAATTAAATTTCCTAATTATGTCCTCAATGTCCCTGCTAATAATCCTAAGGTCGGTATGGCCTTATTTTTGAAACCTTTTATGTCCCATGGATATTTTATTCTTGAAATGCAAACCTGTGATGGTTTAGCCAAACCATCACTGTCTCATTTTGCCACACAACATCGAATTTAAGTCGTCTTTTGATACATAGGTAAATTCAAGATTAAAACATTGCTAAACTTATTTTAAAGTCAAAATCCTAGATGAATAAAGTCAAAACTAAGTCAAACAACAAACGATTTCGATCTAGTTATGGAGGGTAGAAGAAAGGAAAACCAACTCAATTTATTAACTGCTTTCGTTTTACAGGGTTGGGTAGTTCCGAGTAACACGGATTCACTTAATGAGTGTTCTTTTTAACTGGGGTAAAATGAACCAGAGCTTACCAAAAACCCTTCCCCGCGAAGCACCAGTGATTTCACTGGATCATTTTGACCCAACTCTGCAAATGTCATATAATTTGAGGTTAGGTTACGTTGGTTGTATCTGTTCGAAGTTCTTTAAGTCCACTTGTTTATTTATTAGTTATTGTTTATTTCAAATGGCCTAAGCTATCAGTACACGAAATTTCTAATCAAAATTAAAATAATATAATAACAACAACTTCTTCCATTCAATTTGATTGTGAGGTTATGGAGGGAGAAAAAATTTAAGTGTTCGTTTTAGGTGTTGAATTTAATCTGAAGTGAACTGAGCCGTTCAGTTCTAATTACCCTTAAAGATTGGTAAAACGAAATCAGCTATAGTGTCCATCGAAAGTGAACAAATTGGTGGCGCCACTGTAGCAAGAGTAAGTGGCACAGGACGTTACAAATAGTGAAAAAGAAGAATTTGTCCTGTGAAGCTGCAAAAGGAATCACTGGTCCTATAGAATAAACAGGACTGCCACGATATATCTGGAGTTGGCACGCGATACACACCTTAAATAATCTTTTTAATTGCCGGTCTAGATAAAAAAATAGATAAATTCCTAATCGGAAAGTTTTATGCATGCTTACACAATGAGTTGTGAAAATTAACATCAAAAACATGAAAACTTTTGTTCTAGTATTTCTAACTAATTTTTTAATTTTAGATTTTTGGGATTTGCCGAATCCAGCCATTCAACATCTTTTGGAAGCACTAGACCAACTTAAACATTTAAGACCGACTAACAAAAGATGTATTTTACAAAAATTCAAAAAGGAACATTCCATTACCAACTTTAAAAATGATGGTAGACATTACGTTAAAGAAGAATCGAATAGAAGAATATGTTCCGCGTGTTATAGAAAATTAACTAAATCACACGGAAGACTTTACGCTAGAAATAGATCCCCCCATACGAAATTCAAATGCGTTGAATGTGATAAATTTTATTGTGTATATTGTTTTGTTAACTACCACTCTTATTTGTATAACATATCCGATTTTTTGCAATAACATTTTACATTGTTTAAAATATTTATCAAAGTAAACAATTTCAAGTATACAAATATGTAGATGGAAGAATCCATTTTATTTACTACACTTCTCCAAGAAGTTAACGCACTTTGAAAAATAAAAATAGCGTTAATAAAAATTCCCATTACAATGTTATATTTTGGAAGCCCCTTGTTTATGCTATTCGTAAACTTAATATTTATTGACTGTGTTTTCTAGCTTTAGTTTTTTTGCAAAAAAACACAAAGAAACAAAAAATGTAATGATTCAATTTCCAAGTGCCTACGAATTTAAAAGGTCTTTGTATTCGGCCACTGTTTAATTGTTGCTTAATTTTAATTGTTTTTATTATGGAGCATCAGTCACGAAATTTAACCCGCGATGAATGTGCCCAAGCAGTGGAGAAGGTTGGACTTACCGAAGAATTGGTTGTCGATTTAATGTGTCCCTTACATCTGTTTTACGGGTGTTAGAAAGATTTCTGTAAACAGGGGATCATATTCGCAGACAAGGGCAAGGACGAAACCGGGTAACTACCCCTATTCAACATCGATTTTTAAGAATTTCTGCTATTCGACAACGTTTTGTAACACATCGAAGATTTAGGGCAACGCCCCCCCGGAGGCTGTGCATAGGGGTGGATAGCTTATGAAGAGATAAACATAGTGGTAGGGGTCCCACCGTGCGGAAACTCCCCCAAGCGGAGATATAGGAGAAAATCAGATAAGACATTTACCCATTGAAAATACATTATCTAAACCTAGCAACCTAACCTAACCTAACCTAACCTAACCTAACCTAATCTAATCTAACCTAACCTAACCTAACCTAACCTAACCTAACCTTTTTTTATGAGGTGGTTTAAAAATCTGCTTTCAGCTGATGTTTTTGCCTATTTCAGATTTCTGTATGAAACTTACAGGATATGTGGGGATGGAAGTAACCGACCCACTAAAAACATTCCACCTCTCAACTCCTACCTATCCAAAAAAAAGAGCATACCTGGAACCAAGCTCTTGCTTACAACCATCAGGTAGCTCTTTTGCAAGTTATCCCAGTAGCTCCCTGTCCTTTTCCTTTCTCTCCATTATTTGGCATATAAATTCATAGTAGATATCCCACACTTTTTTATCACGAATCATTTCCCTAACCTAACCTAACCTAACCTAACCTAACCTAACCTAACCTAGCCTAACCCAACCTACAGTCCCTATCCTGCAGAGGCAGCAGCAGTACTCGACCTCTGAGCCAGTTCAGACAAGTCTCTCTGTCTTTCTGTCTTTCACAACTTCTTTTTGCCAGTTTAATCAGTTTGTACTCCATCAGTAAGTAGAACACACTCATTAGTACTTATATCATTATTCATTTATGACAATTAATGGTCGCAAATGTGAGTCATAACCAGGAATCGAACCTGTGACCACAGGCACCACAAGCCAGAGCTGGGCCACTGTCCTGTAGTGATAGAAAACTTCTTATTTCCCATATATTTTTTAAAGAACAGACCATCAAAATATCAGTTGAAGAGTTGAATTGAATCGATGGAAAATATAATACAAATTTTTTTGACCTCCCATTTCCTAAGCAAGCGTTCCTACGCTACCTGACCCCCATTAAAAGATTCCCCTAGTTATTAGCTTAGGTTAGAATCAGATAACTTGTTTTATAATGTATTTTCAATGGGTAAATGTGTTATCTACCACTATGTTCCTCTACTCATAAGCTATCCATTTATCCGCCCCACCGGTGGGGGGGCGTTGCCCTAAATCCTAAAGTGGTGCACAAATTCAACTTCGGGGCGTGCATGCTATACAAGTTAGTACTGAAACTATTCGCCAGTGACAGGAATACAAAATACCCCTAAGATCGCCGCCCGAGGTCCTCTATTAACTGCAGAGCATCGAAGGGAGAGACTACGTTTTGCCAGAGAAGACGTTAATTGGTTAGAGGCTGACTGGGACCGAGTGCTGTTTACTGATGAATACTGATTTTTCCTGTACAATAACGACAGACATATTAGTGTGTTGCGACGACCCAACGAACGTTATACTCAGTGTAACTTCTCAAAAACCACAGTATTTGGTGGAGAATCCGTTATGGTGTGGGGTGGTATTTCTTTGACCGCACGTACAGACCTAGTCGTGATACAAAATGGAACTGTTACAGCTGAAAGGTACATATTGGAGGTCCTGGAGCAACATGTAGTACCATTTTGCGAAAATTCTTACTAATGCAAGATAATGCCAGGCCTCACGTTGCACAGATAGTCAGAAATTATCTAGAAGTAGTAGAAATTAACACTAAGGAATGGCCAGCACGTAGTCCGGATTTAAATCCGATCGAAAATCTCTGGGATATCCTTGGAAGGCGATTAAGAGCGACACCGATCCAACCAAACAACTTACAGGAAGTGGGAGAGAGGCTGATGCAGATTTGGAGAGAAATAGACCAAAACGAAATACGACAATTAATTTTAAGTATGGGCTGTTATACATGGTAGAGGAGGAAACACTCGTTATTACGCCTTTTCCATATTTTAGTTTGCTTTTCTTAACATTAATTTTGTTAGAAATTTTATTTTTTTACTAATAAAATGTAGTATAAATTTGGGGAAGTTTCAATTTTTATTCTTTGCCTGATTACAAATAAAATCAATTTATTGAAGTGGTGCGTTAATTTCTTGGAAATAGTATATTGTGCAACTAGTGTGCACAAACGCACACTCGTGAGAAAAATTGAGCTTTTCCCACGTGTTGCACACTATACTTTTTCTACGACTGCAAATTAATAAATAATTTAACAATTTCAAAGTAATATATTTCAAGTAGGTGCTTATAAACTAATTGTTATGATAATTTATATTTATATTAGAACAGTTTTTCAATATTATTCCTGGAGTTTCGTTTAGTGTTGACGATGTTGACGGCTCAGCACCAGCATTTATATAGGTGATCGTAATTTTGAATATGTTGATATGTCAACATTGTCTTTTATGCTGAGTGTACTTCTTAGCATCGAATATTGCGACCATATTGTAGACGCTTATAATGTAGTAGATAAATGTTCGAAATATACTAACAAAACATTTTCAGAAAACGAATTCACTTTTAAAACTCTTCTCCAATCCATAAATTTTGCATAAACCATTTCATATTTCTTTCTTGAAATTTCTGGCAAAAGCTCTAAGGTGACATTTTCAGCTTTTGCTGTTATTTCTGGGGGTGTGTTTTCAAACTCACTGTTGCTGATGTCCATAATTAGGTACCTACTTATTTTTTTATATTTTAACACAAAATTTAGTTGAATTAAACTAAAATTAAACACCTTCTCTCTACTTTCATAAAACTAACATTTGGGTACTCTGTACTTTTTAACGTTTGACGTTTTATGACAGTAGTCCAAAGCATTCTATAATCGAAAATTGTGTTGATTATTTCTCTATGGTACCGTGGCCCAAGCCGTGGGAAAGATTTTTTCCCACGGTTTGGACAACTTTTCCCACGGCTTAGGAAAAGTGACACTTTGTAGTTTCGTAAATTGTGGGAAAAGGACTATTTTCCATAGCAGTCGTAGAAAAAGTATATTTTTGTATTATTTTTCTTTTTAGTTTTTGTATCTTTTAATAATTTAAAAGTAATTAAGAATCAATTCATAAAAAATAATAAAAAACCATTGTTTTAACTGAACTTCCAAGTTTAATTGAAGAAATTATGTTTAAAATTACAATTACAGCTGTTTCGGTATAATTTTAAACCTAATTTCTTCAATTAAACTTGAAAGTTGAGTTAAAACAAGAGTTTTTATTGTTCTTCGTAAGATGGACTTCCAAAAAGTAAGGGTTAGTACAATAAATTTAATCAATTTATAAATTTAAGTTTTTGGTAATTTTGATAATGTTTAGTATTTAAATAGGGGAAATGGTTGGTTAAGGGATTATTATATTATATATTCAGATTGCTAAAACCTTTGTTAATCGTTATTTCAAATAAAGTAATTTTTTAAAAACATAACTTTCCATTGTGGAGACGTTATTCCAAATCCTTCTTTCATGGTGCGTCGTAGTTTATTGAATTCGGAAAAGGTGTGGACGAATTGCACTAATTTTAATATTTTTAACAAAGTTTCTTTAATTATTTCAATTGAGTAGTCCACTTGCAAAGTGCGCTATACTGTTCAACCATTTCTTTAAGAAAATCAATTAAAATATTTTTTTCTAAAATTAAGTAATAAATATATATGTTGATTGTCATATATTTAATTATAGTTATTTTGTTTTATTTTATGATCAAAAAATAAAATGTCAGTTAAATGGTTATAATTTTGTTTGAAAATTAAAATTGAACAAAGAGAGTTTTGCAAAAATATTGATAACTTAGCACACTTTGCAAGTGGACTACTCAATTATTTATTATTTCGTCAAATTGCTATATTTTTTGAAAAGTGGAACCAACGTTGCTATTTCAAAAAATTCAAGATGCCGGCGATACTGAAAACGATTACGTTGTACAAACTTGACGTATCTTGTAAAAAATGCAGAATATAATGTCAATCAGTATTTCAAAATTGCATAATGTTAAGTTTCTTTATTTCAAAGAAAGCTTTGTTGTCAGGCTTTTTCGCTACCCTGTATACTTACTCATAGGTTTCCCTAGTTTTAGCTAGCATCTGAGAAAAATGTATGGACACATTTGCACGTTGGCACCAAACAAATTTTTTTAACTCACTAATATCAAAGTCACACATTTTGCATTAAATCAATAAATTCGAATTAAATATACAACAAAAAAAATAATCAACACTTTATCACCAAAATATTTGTTTTCCCGAAGTTTTTCCTACAAATTTTCATAAATTTTCGTTCACTACGTGAAAACATTCCACGAAGTTAAAACTTTTATCAGGTAGTTTCAAACATTTGGAGTCTTGTTTACTGATCATCCCATTCCAAGTAAATCCACGATTTCGTGGCTTTATGATAAATTTAAGTATACAGGATGTCACAAGATTGATCATACAAAGTGTAATCGTCAGTTTTAAATGAACCCACTTGTTAACCTAACATAAAACAGTATTCCAAAGCCATTAACATTAAATTAACATCAATTATTAACGAACAAAGAAATACTAAAAATACTTATTAAAAATTATAATATTATTATTACTGTCTAATAATAAGGGTATAAGTAAAATATAATGGGACGTTTCTATAAAAAAACTATTTTTTAGTCGATCTTCATCGCTGTCGGTCTTGTGGTAAGACCTACAAGTATTCCTACACTCTCGGAAGACATATGAGATACGAGTGCGGACAACAGCCCCAATTCGTTTGTTCTCTATGCCCAAACAAAGCATATACGCAAAGTTCGACATTGAAGAAGCATTACATGAAGTGCCATTCAGAAATAAACATCCAATCCAATCATTTGTTTCTATCAAAGTCTTAAAAATAACTATAATTTTTACATTATTTTAATATATGTTTTTTAAAATATGAGTACCTAATCGAACTTTTTATGAATAAAATTTTTATAATCAATCTAGAAGTTTTTATTCAGTGATTGTACAAAATGTAGAGGAGAAGCGCTAAATATGGAACACCATTTTGTGTTTGCCTTTTCATTTTTTGGATTTTTAAAAGAAGTTCTTGAAATTTTTTAGTGATCTATTTATCAGGTATTAAAACTAGAAACTCTAAAATTTGAATACCCGGTTCTTCAAAAAAAATCTATGAAAAAGGTACCTAATATGGAATATGTTGTGATTCTAATATATAATAGGGAAATGGTAATATTGGTAGGCAAACAATGTGGGTAAAAATGAAACAGGGCAAATATATTTTAGGAATTTAATATTTACTTATTAAACATTTATGATTTAAGGCTAAAACAAGAAAAACGAACTAATTTTCTTTGCAAAACTCACAAATAAAAATATCTGTTTCACATCCCGAACAATCAAGATGTTACCACTCCTTCCAGACAACACATTCTATCCACATTTCTCCTTTTTTATCCTCCGAAAACTTTCCTTTGCAATAAAAACAAGTAGCATCATCTTCCTGTGGTTTGTCTGATCCTATGTCCTCCATGTCATCATCTTCAGAAGAATTGTCTTTAAAACTTATTGAATCTGATTCTGAAGAGAAATCTTGAATAATCTTCTTTGAAACACTTTTTTGGTTTAAGCCACTAGAGGATGCTTTATTTAGGTCATCTGATGATTCCGCCAAGACTTTACGCTTCACTGTTTTAGCTTCTTTTGAAGAGACTGACTTTATTGAAGTTTCTAGCTCATCTTTATATGGAGATGAGGTTATAACTGCCGCCTTTCCAGGTTCTTTTCCTCTTTGAGGTCTTTCTTTTAAATGTTATTTTTGGTGAAATGTTTTCGGGTCCAATAAATTCTACACTGTTTTCGGTGATAGTTTCACCTGTTGGAGCTCTACTAGCATCTCTTTCCTCAATATTTTCTTGTTCTGCAGAAAGAAAATCGCTATCCGTGAATACATGACGATTTGGAGGAAATATTTATGTATTTTTAAAACCATTAACAGTTGTTGCACCAGTTTGCACCTTTAGATACGCCTTCTTCAAATAGTTGTCAATGTCAAAGTGTGTGATTGCTCTCTGATTTATTCTTAGAAATAATCTTAACTCCTCACTATAATAGGCTTTTAAATGTCCCACTAACGTGTCTATCTAATGGTTGCAATAAAATGTAGGAACCACTATGTAAAAATGTAAGTTTGTATCCACCCGCTCGGGTGACAAACAATTTTTGAGCCAGAGGGAGCACCTGTTGGACTGTACAATAGATAAGCCAGTCTCATCCACGTTAAGCACCCTGTCAGCTGGATATTCATGATTTTTAAACGCTGCCTCCAAGATATCAAAAAAGTGGGTCACTTTGTCTTTATTAAAACCTTTTGCTCTGTGGATGGACGTCCCAGTTGGTTTTCTGACGGAAATTCAGTCCTTGTGTCGCTTCAGGAATAAAGTTAACCATTTTCTTCCAGCGGTTCCATTATTTTTGGAAAATTTATTAGGTAATTTATTCAAGGTAGCCAGCTGATAAGCCATTCTTTTAACATCACTTCGTGTTCATCCATAATACTTTATTTCCATTAAAAGTAGATAGTCTACCAACTGATCTTCTAAGTTTCGTGGTAAAACTGAGGATCTAATTTTGTTTCAACAACAACTGGTGTTATATTTGACTTAGTAGATAAACGGAATAATGTAGTGCGTGAAACATTAAATCTATCTGCAGCTTTTTTTGTACCCCATCTCGTGACTTCGTACAGCTTCGGTTGCACGAACCATGTCTTCTTTTCTCCATTTTTTACGACCCATGGTATTTTACTGTAAAAAGGTGATAATTAATTGGGATTATTTTAAAAGGTTTTGCAGATATTTTATGGAATTGTAAAAAAAAACAAGTTTACCTAATATGGAATATTCCAAAATAGGAACAGCGTGCTATTCCATATAAGGTACCTGGCCTTCCTTCTGTTACGATGATAATGATACAGCGTTGCCAGCATGAGAACGGAACAAAGAGAATCGATTGGTATTTTTGTCATACTCAAAGACACTCTCTTATAATCATTGCAACAAAGCAAAAGGAATTTTATGAATAGAACGTTGCGGCTCTTCTGATAGTAGGTCTATGTATCAAACCGGTTGAATCCTGCGCAGTGAGGAAATAGTATCGAATATTAGTCCCATGTGCAAGTTTCAAACCGCTTGCTACCAAGTTTAACAGCTTCTTGAACAAACTTTATGGTTAAACTAATGTTTAAATTATTTAACATGTCATATGTTAGGTTAACAGTCATTTTTGCACCGTTCCAATAATTGTATTAATTTTGACTTATATTCTGTTTCATGCATCTTACGCCCATAATACTTATTTATGTTTTTTTTTTCAGTTCAGTCACATCAATTTACATGCTTAAATTGTGGAAAATTTTACAAATACAAGCATAACCTAAGTCGTCATGTGAAGTACGATTGCGGAATCGTCCCTAAATTTGCGTGTATTTACTGCCCAGAGAAATTCAGAAGAAAAGAAAGACTTTATACGCACATTGCTACCAAACATGAAGATGTTGTACATTATAATTAGATGTATTTGTTTTAAATCATAAATAAATGTCGTTTGTAAAATGTGTTTTATAGATTGGTGTGAAGATTTTAGCTCCAAAAAGTCAAACTTTGACTCAATAATTAAATTCCAATAAAAAGTGTCTTAATGATTCTCTACCTCCTTATAAAAATATCAAAATTGAATATTTTATAACGAAACCGTTTACACTACCGCTACACCAACAAACACTTTTAACTTTTTAACGCACACGTTTCGATAACCAAGTTGTCTTCTTCAGAGACCGAAGGTAAACAGTTTACCTTTTTTTTATCAATTAGTTTTTTGTGGACATTTGGCATATCTTACGAATCATTTCGCAATCTCATTATTTTTGAAGAAAGGAAAAGACCAATGTCAATGTCACAAAGTTAGGTTAGGTTATTATTTTTATTTATAATTACACTTAAATCTTTCTAAAAATAAAAAAATAATTCGTAACTTTTTATTCCCGTTCTGTATATCCTTTTTAACCCACCCAGGGTTATATTCCACTTTTACTTTTCAAGAACCAGAAAATTCCTCTTGAACCTTCCAAAAACAAAATACAATTTTACCAAGCTTTTTACTCTCCTCCCGTATACTTTATATATTTTTTTACCCACCCTGTATTTTTACTTTCCACTTCTACGGTCCCGACAACCTTAAAATTCCACTTAAACCTTCTTAAAACTAAATGATTTCATTTTAATAAAATTTGGTGAATTTATTTATTTTACTGAAATAAACAATTGATAAAATTTTCAGCCTTATCAGTTGAAGATTCCGGTTTTTATACTGCTTTTTTTTTGAAATCCACTAACAATCCAAAAATGAATATTGTAGCCGTAGTAAAGATCCAAATTTTGAGGATTTTGGTTCTTGACATTCTTTACTATTGGTTACGATGCCTAGGGTACGGAGACCTGTACGATTTCGTCAACTTATTGAGTTTGATAAGGGTCATATAGTGGAACTTCGGGAAGCTGGATTTTCTTTTCAGGAAATTGCAGTTAGAGTGCAAAGAAGTGTAGACACCGTGGTTAGGTGTTGTCAGGCATGGCTTCGAGAAAGCCGTACGCGAAGAGCAAGGGGCTCTGGACGCCCCCATAGAACAATAGACCGTGAAGATCGCCGCCTAAGATTATTGGCCTTAGGGGACCGTTTCTCCACTACCAGGTCCATTGCAAATGAACACGGAAGACCTATTGGCATGCGAAGTGTTTACCGAAGAATAAGATGTTTTTTGATACCGACCACACTGGGTCCTCCCTTTAACTCCAGAATACCGACGTAATCGCCTTGAGTGGTGCAGAGAACGGTCACTCTGGGATCAGGATTGGAACAGTAGTGTCTTTAGTGACGAGTCTCGATTTTGTTTAGGCATGCACGATGGTCGAGCGAGGGTTAGAAGACGACGTGGTGAATGGAGAAATCCTCGGTTTTTTGTTGAAAGGCTTGTATGTATGTATGAATGAGTTAGGGGTGATGATTACACTGCGACCCATAGGATCTATTGTGTCCCCCCTTACTTGCCATGTTCTGATGTTTTCTCAGATTTATAGCAGCTCTTCGAGTCCTATTTTCCTATGGAAGTTTAGGACATCGTCGGGCTTCAAATCAGGTAGATCCCCTTCCTCTATTTCATGTGCTCCTAGGTATCTAGCCCTAGAATTTTGCAAGGCAGGACATTCTGAGAGTATATGTATTGAGGTTTCATCCTCTTCCTCACAGAATCTGCACTTTGCTTCATCTGCTAACCCTAGTTTCTTCATGTGGCTTCTTAACCGGCAATGCCCGGTTAATATTCCCGTTAAAATACGGAGCCTTTTTTTACTGAGGTTGAGGCAGCTAAGAGATCTCTTCTGGTCATAGTTCTCCAGTAGTATCTTAGATTGCCTCAGTCCTTCCAGCTGATTCCAGTACTCGGATTTTTCTTTCTCCATTTCCTCCCTTAGTTTTCCTAAGATTACTCTACTGCTGATCCCACAAGATGGTTCTGGTTCCAAATGTGGGGTTTCAGAACCTTTTTTTGCCAGCTTATCTGCTGTTTCATTCCCCTCTATTCCTATGTGTCCCGGGACCCATAGGAGGGTGACAGTGTTCTTCTGGCCTAGTTCATTTAGTTTGCCTAGGCATTCCCAAACCATCGTCGAACTGATTATATTTGAACTCAGCGCTTTGATGGCTGCTTGACTATCCGACATGATCACAATCTCTTGTCTGCGATAGTTTCTTCCAATATTGAATTCCACACATCTTTCGATGGCGCGGACTTCTGCTTGAAAGATGCTCGGGTATGTGCCCAAGCTTTCTGAGTATTTGGCTCTCGGTCCAAAAACTCCTATCCCAGTTCCTTCGTCTAGCTTGGAACCGTCCGTATACCACTTTATGGTATTCTGGTTTAAATTCTGTATGGTGTCTTCATCCCATTCAGATTTATTACTCAACTTTGTGATGAATTTTCTCACAAAGTTGAATTTCTTTGGCATATCATCTTGGGGCATTTCCCAAGTTTGATCAAAGTGAATTGATCGAGGTTTTTCCCTGATAATTCCTTCTTTGATCATTCTATATATTGTTTTCTTCCTTACACTTTCTAGCAGAATGTGCAGTGGGGTCAAGTTTAAAATCACCTCCATTGCAGCAGTGAGGCAAGTTCCCATTGCTCCAGTGATACATGAACAGGCTAGTCTCTGAATTTTCGAGAGGTTTTTCCTCGTCGTATTCAGATTAGCCCTTACGCCCCAAGCCACTGCCCCATATGTGATTAATGGTCTCACTATTGCTGTGTACATCCATTGCAGGATACGTGGGTTACATCCCCAGTTCTTCCCTGCAATGTTCCTACACACCATGAGGGCCTTGGTTGCTTTGTGTATTACTTCGTCTTCGTGTTTGTTCCAGAGTAACCTGCTATCTAGGATTAGCCCTAGATATTTTACCTCTGTTTTCCACTCGACGATGTTCTCCCCTATTTTTATGATTTTTAGATTAGGTTTCTTTTTCCTTGTAAAGGCTACTAGTGTGGTTTTGGTGGGGTTGATGCTGAGTCCCACCGAGTCACACCATTGTTCCGCAATGTTCAATCCTCTTTGAACAATATCACAGAGGACATTTTCATACTTCCCTTTTGCCAGGATAACCATGTCGTCGGAATACCCTTGACATGGTATGCCTTCCCTAGTCAATTGACAGAGCAGACTGTCCACAGTGAGACTCCACATAAGCGGGGATGCAACTCCCCCCTGTGGACAGCCTCTGGTCACATTAATGGAGATAGTGTCTTGTCCTGCCTCCATTTCTACGATTCTTGTAGATAGCAGTTGCGACATCCAACTGGAAGTCGTTCTATCTACTCCTTTCTCAATCAATGCTCTTTTGACTGCCTCATGTGGCGTATTGTCAAAGGCCCCTTCTATGTCTAGAAAGGCACATACCATAGAAAGGCATGTTCATCAAACTGTTGGAGTTATGGTTTGGGATGCTATAGCTTATGGTTCGAGATTACCTTTAATCCTCATCAGAGGTAACGTGAACGCGCAGCGTTATATCCAAGAAGTTTTAGAACCCCATCTTTTACCCTATCTTGACACCCTGGCAAATCCAACTTTCCAACAAGATAATGCCCGACCATATTTCTCAAGAGTCACAATAGACTTCTTTCAACATAATGATGTCACATTGCTACCTTGGCAACCAAGATCTCCCTACTTATCCCCAATTGAGCACGTATGGTATATGATGGGTAGGAGATTGCTCAATTTGCAACGTCCTCCTCAGACTCTAGAAGAACTTCGAGAGGAGTTGGTGGTTGCCTGGAATGAGATACCACAGGAGGACATTGACCACCGGATCAGAAGCATACCTAAGCGCGTTAGAAAATGCTTAACACAGGGGTGCATCCACACATAATTAAAGGTAAAATGGTTTTAAAGCAATGCAATCATTTTGAAATTTTTATCATTTACTTATTATGCTTCAGCAAGTACTTATACAAAATTTTATTAAAAGAAAATCATTTAAACTGGGTGTTCGGAAAACGTGTGAATACTACTTTAAAATGTATCAACGGTTTTTTTTGTAATTTTTCCATCTAATTTAATGTTTTTATTTCAGATTCATTCGTATGTCCGAACTGTTACAAAATTTACAAGTACAAGTACAATTTGCAACGTCATTTAAAATATGAATGCGGAATACTACCAAAATTTAGCTGTGATTACTGTCCCGAAAAGTTTAAAAGAAACTACCGATTGAAATTGCATATGTTGTCCAAACATAGCGAAATCGCATACGCAGACAATAACATGTACCCATACTGAATATAAGCTAATGTATGAAAACAATATTATAGGACCAAATAAATGAAAAATTATTGACAGAAAAAATTTGTTAATTTGTATCATAATAAAAAATTAATAAAATATTCTTCAAAAAGTATCTAAAATAATTTTAAGTTCGTTAGTTGTTTGTAAACCCAGTTTTCCTAAACCATGATCATTTTTTTTCAGATTTCCGATGTCATTCCTGCCAAAAAACCTACAGACACAATCGGTCATTGAAACGACACTTAATTTATGAGTGTAATCAGGAACCGAAGTTTTGGTGTGGTGAAAACGGCTGTGGATACAAAGCTTTTCAAAAAGTATTATTAAAAAGGCATATGATAGTTAAACATCGAGTAGAATTTAAATTTAGCAATGTTGAACAATTCACTACAGATCAAAACAATCTACAATAAATAATGTCTTTTTTAGTATTAGTTATAACCTAATTGACAGTTCTAAAAGATGTAAAAAGTACGTTTCACGAAAAATCCTTTTGAATAAAGGATTATAAATAAAACCCCAGGCTGTTAAACAATTCCAAATTTGTTTAAAATCATCAATTAAAGTATAAATAAATGAAAGACTGTAGACTTTGTACACACTTGATGAAATAATAAAGGAAGGAAAATTTTTTGTATATTAAAAACCGTAGGTTAAGTGTGTAAAGTTTTATTAAATTCGGTAACTGAGCGCTTTCGGCTTATAAGGCCATCATCAGAGTTACTTCCTAAAAGGTGTTAAACATAAAACTTAGAAATAAAAAAAAGTGCTACTTACGTTAAAAGATAAAACCTCTTCAGAAGAGACATTACAACACATTAAAATATAAATCATATAAATTATGTAAATTTTTAAAAATAAAACAGTTTTAATATTAAAACATCTTGAAGACAATAATACGGGGTTGGGATAAAATATGGAACCAAGTAAATATCTTTTAAACGAAAAGAACGATATTTATGAAAATTTGCAAGTAAGTGCAATGGAACAAAACACATCTGATGTACATGTTTTTGATAATAATATACTTTCGGTTTGACCGGAAATGCCATCAACTTCTTTAATTTAAATGGGACATCCTATATATTTTTACAGATTTTGAAAGAGCTTGTTATTTTGAATTCATACATGCTGAGTTTAATGTAAACAAATTTGTAAAAACGAGGAATTACTCACTATTACCTAGTAGTACAATAGATGTACATTTCATTATTTTAGAATAATGAGAAACAAAATTACTTCAAATATTCAAAATGCTCGCCGTTTACTTGCTGACAATATGCCATCCTATTAACAAACTCTTTCCAAGACTTCTCCACGTATTAGTTCACATTCACCAATATTCTTTGTCTCAATTCTTGGCTCAATTCCTGTAAGTTTGTTGGTCGTCTAACGTAAACACGTGATTTTAGATAACCCCAAAGAAAAAACTAACGGGCTAAGATCCGGAGAACGAGCAGGCCACTGTATGAATCCTCTACGTCCAATCCACCGATTTGGAAAATTCGCATCCAGAAAATCCCTAACCCGTCTATCATAGTGGGGAGGTGCTCCATCTTGTTGAAACCAAATATTTTGTGGTAATTGCCCATTCTGTTGAAGTGCAGGAATAATTTCGTTATTTAGTAGATCCAAATACTTGTCACCATTCAAGTTTCCCTCGATAAAAAATGGGCCTAAAGCTTATTTTCGACAATTCCCATTCAAACATTTAACTTCTGTGGATGCTGGGTATGTGCTTCATGAATCCAATGTGGATTCTCATTTGACCAATACCTTGAGTTATGGCGATTAATTGTTCCATTTAAACAAAAAGTTGCCTCATCGGAAAAAACTATGCTAGAAGCAAAATTTTCGTCGACATTACAGATGTCCATTAGCCGTTCGCAAAATTTCAGCCGTCGCGCGTCGGTCAAAATCATCGTGTGACAATTCTTGAACCAACTGTACCTTATACGGATGATACATTTCACTTTTTAATATCTTTCCTACAGAACGTCGACTGATACCATGGTTTAGTGCCAAATTTGTGGTGGAAGTTTGAGGTGATTCTTCTAAATCGATTGCAATATTTTGTTAACAGTTTCGTTCGTTGCAGTCCGCGGTCTTTCAGGTTTTAGCAATTTTTTTACCATCCCAGTAGTATTAAAACGTTGTAATGTTTTAGTTACTGTTGAGCGTGATATAAGATTTCTCTCCGGATGCAAATTATTAAAAATATGACATACTTCTTTATGAGTTCTTACACGATCACCATAACCGATCATCATTAAAATTTCAATACGCTCTTTTTCACTTAATTGAACCATTCTAAATTGTGCAATTTATTTCTGTCAATTAGAATTTGACACTTGAAGAACAAAAGACGTACCTACTAAACAGTACTTGTTTATTTATTACTATGCATACAAACAACATCAATTAGTTTATCTAAATAGTTTTTTGCTCTAATGCAAAAAACTCAAAGGAGGTTGGTTAAAGTGCTATATTCCTCGTATTTACAAATTTTTTTACACTAAACTCAGTATGTATGAATTCAAAATAACAAGCTCTTTCAAAATCTGTAAAAATATATAGGGTGTCCCCTTTAAATTAAAGAAGTTGATGGCATTTCCGGTTAAACCGGAAGTATATTATTATCAAAAAAATGTACATCAGATGCGTTTTATTCCATTGCACTTCCTGCAAATTTTAATAAATATCGTTCTTTTCGTTTAAAAGATATTTACTTGGTTCCATACTTTATCCCAACCCCGTATATATGAATGTGAATTAAAAACTAATTACTGTTATAAAAACAAAAAATAAAATAGAAGTGACTACGTTATCATAAAATGTTAATCAACAGATAAAATTATTTTAGTAAAACATTGAGTTGTAAAAATATTAAAATGTAAAATCATCAAATAAATAAAACAAAACAAAAAACAAAAAGGAGGAAAACAATTCCAGAAGAATTTAAATAAGGGTGAAAACTTGGTATTCAAATTGATTTGCGTATTAACGCAATAGGTAGGATTAACCTTGAGTTCCCTCAAAATTTCCAAATCTTCAAGTAGGTTCATTTTTAAATAGCCATTCCCTGGAATATCATGGAGAATAGTGCTGTTTTTATTGGGAGAAAAACTGTGATTGTCAACGTATTGACCGAAATAAGATTTTCGTGAGTGAAGTGTGCAGGGATCTGTTTTAGGGCCTATTCTGTTTTTTGGTATAAATAGCTGACTTATCAGCTCATATAAAAAGTACAATATCTCTTTTCGCAGGGAGTTGAACTCCTTAGTGAAGCAATCCATGGCCTTGGTTCCTTACCTTATGTAATAAATAATAAATAAATGCAGTCCGGTATTTTTACATTTACATCCTCAAAACAATTTATCGTGAAACGTACTATAAACGAGAGTAATAATATTAGTATTATATTAATTTCATTCCACCACAGAAAATAAACGTATTGTAGTATTTATAAGATTATTGTTGATTGTGTAAAAGAATATACAAACTGCACTTAAAATGTAGTTTTCATAGTTGATTGTATAGTCATACCATGACGCATAAATTCATTATTAGCTTCTCCACCTTCTAGGTGCCTTCTCTGTTGAGTCCCAATTTCTTATATTTCATTGCTACGATTTTTTTCCCATTGCTTTCCCTTCGATTTTACCTTGTATTATGAGTTATTTATGTCTTTTATGCCTCAAAATATGTGCAAAATATGCTGTTTTCCTCATTTTGATTGTTCCTGTTGAGTGTGTGCTCAATTTGTGCAGTATTTCGCAATTCATCGGTCTGGATTATTCTAAGCTATATCTACAATTCAAACCCATTCGTCTCTAGGTCCACGTTTCACAACCGTAGAAAAGTAAGGGCTATACATAACATTTCAACTTCCGTAACGTTCATAAGACCTTCATATTTTGGCTAGAGTTGACAGGGGAACATCTGTTCAACCAGATATTGCTTGTATGAATTCTGTTTATTCATCGAAACCAAACTTTTCTTGTAGATTTATATAACCTTAAAGGTTAGGTCGATGTTCCATGTAACTCAGGGCCGTATCTAGGGCGTGGCAAAGGTGGCATTTGCCACGGGCGCAAAGTCCGCAGGGGCGCCAGAAAATATCAAAAAATAAAGAAATAGAAGAGCCAAGCAAAGTAATTCGAAAGACGCGCGAGGGGCGATAGCGGGAATTATCCATTATATGTGGCAACACAAAAAGAAAACCCAAAAATTGTAAATAAAATTGTCTTAAATTACCAAAATTTTACAAAAACACAAAAATACAAATAATTCTCTAAGATGTAATGTGTCTAAAATCTTTTCATAAATATTTCAAATAGGTAATACCGATAATAAAATGTAATAAAACTAACAAGAACAGATGGTCCAAATAATACGTTACGTGCATATTGATGGCAATAGAAAATGCAGTATTAAGGAAAGTTTTATTGACTTTATAAACACTCGAGAAAAAACAGGTGAAGGGCTTGCAAAAGGAATTCTAGAAAAATTGGTGGCCGATGGTTTGGATATTAAGAACGTAAGAGAACAGTCCTATGATAATGAGGCTGATATGGCTGGAAAATACAAGGGTGTACAAGCTCAAATTTTGAACATAAATGACAAAGCAAAATTTATTCCTTGCACTGCCCACATTCTAAATTTAGTTGGCGTTCATCCTGCTGAAGTAACCCCACAAATGGAAACATTCTTTGCAACTGTTCAACAAATATATACTTTTTTTGTTGGATCTTCTTCAAGGTGGGAATTACTCAAAACAGAAATCAACATCACTCTAAAGGGTTCTAACGATACTCGCTGGTCCTCAAAAGCAAACGCTGTGCATTCCTTGAAGTCACAATTAGAAAAAATTATTAAAATTCTTAACGAGCTTAAAGAATCGTCCCTGATAAATTTGATAACAACTTACGAATTTATCATATATCTTAACTTCTGGGATATTCTGTTGGGTAAAATAAATAGAATTAATCTATCTTTGCAAGAAAAGCAACTAGATATTTCTAAAGGCTCACAAATGATACTTGGACTATTAAACGAATTAAAAGCGTATAGAGAAAACTTTTTTACACCATTGATGGAACTTTCTAAAACTGAAGCAAATAAAATTGGAATTGAACCAAAATTACAGGAGTCAAGAAAACGAAAAAAACCCAAAATGTCAGGAGAACTAGCCAGTGATGAAGCTTATCTTTTTGATGCGAATGCAAAACTAACAATTGGACTGTTAGAAGTGATTGATAAAATAATAATACAAATTGAAAAAATATTTGTTGCTTTGAACGAAGTGGCAGACTACTTCAGTTTTTTGAAAGGAAGTGTTATTCAAACTATGACTATTGACGATTTAATAAAAAGTGCTGCAGATCTTGCATTAAAGTATACTTTAGATTTAAATGCAAATGAATTTTCATTGGAAATTGAAAGTTTTAAATTTCAGAGTAACTTAATTTTAGACAATTTTTCTGAAATGGGATCATTACAAATATTAAATGGTATATATGATCTGAATCTTGAAAATATTTATCCAAATCTTCAAACGGCGTTGAGAATATTTCTGAGTTTGCCAGTGACAACTGCTACTTGTGAACGTTCCTTTAGCAAACTGAAACTTATAAAGTCGTACCTTCGTTCCACTTTGGGACAAGAGAGATTATTAAATATGTCAATCCTCGCCATCGAAAAAGAAGTGAGATGTACCCTAGATTACTCTGAATTGGTTGATATGTTTGCAGATGTAAAAGCAAGAAAAGTGAGATTTTGAACACTGTACGTTACTTACCTACATAATTATTTTCTGGTCAATTAACCAAAAAAATTTTTACTTTATTTGTTATATTTTTAAATTTTTTTTTTCAAAAATATAAAAGTTTTTGTATTGTTTTTCAAGATTGTTTAATTTTAATGCATTTCATTTGAAATGTCTATTTCAATGTTAGCAATAAAAATAAGTAAATATCCAAAATACTGCGTATTATTTTAAAATAGTAACCACAATATATGACCAAAATATTAAAAAAAATACTGTTTAAAAAAATCTACGCAAATGCGGGGCGCTGTCTAGTATGTTGCCACAGGCGCAACAGCACCTAGATTCGGCTCTGATGTAACTATTAGCAGTGTTGCTACGTTTTTTTGTAAATCCCATTTCTCATTCAATAATATGGTAAATACCACCATTTTTATTATTTTTCTCCTTAAATAATATTGAAACGTAAATATGATTTGATTATATACTTCCTTGAGATTTTGTCTATTTTTATACAATTTTACTAATTTTTTCAATCACAATTTTAATCCTATTTTTCCACTAGATTCGGACTGACGGCATGTTTTTCATTTAACTACCTACGTGTAAATTTGTGGCAACTTAAAACTTAAAACTTTTTACGGTCTTCTAAAAAAATTCCAGTTTTTTTGAGGAGCTATGGAAAACTAGTCAGAATTAAATATTTTTTTCAATAGATTTTCGTCATATCCAATATACCTACCCACAAAATATCCTTAAAATTAATATTTCTACGTCGTAATAAAACGAGTTTTAATTCAACAATTGGTGTTTAAATAAACGTTTGATATTTTGGTTATAAATAGGGAAGGAAAGAACAAATAGATTTTATATTGAAAGAAACTATGAATACATCAAAAGAAAGCTCGAATTCTCGTTTAGTAATCTCGTCTGGTTCTTCGTCTTATAAAAAAACAATATTGTTTTACCTCATCCATATGTCGGCCTGCTTATAGGCCGAAACTAGTCGCTGTTCTTTAGTTGTGTTAGTAAAAGTCTGTGACATTGATTTTGGTATTTTCGTTTATTCAATAATTTAATAGTATATTAAGTAACTAGAGTTGTAAGTAACCTATTACGCACGAAGTAAAAAAGTTTCTTCGCCCATCCATTTTCTTCTATGAAATCAAGAAAATCGCAATTATTTAAACTTTATTAAAATGATTAATAACAATATAACAATTATTGTAAGTTGTTGGTCCCTTATGCTTTAACGGTGATGGACTGTTGTTATCTATAATTGTAACGTCAGAAGATGACGATTGATAATTATTATTGGTAATCGCTTCCGATATTCGTGAAGCGTTGTCTTATAAATTCACATAGCTTTCCGTCACTGTTGAAGATTGGCAGCCACCTAGTCGCTTTAATGATAGCATATCACCTCCTGCATCAACTAATATAGTGGCTGCCGATCTCCTAAAACAGTGGCCAGTATATTGCTTTGGTTCCGGCAGCTGAATGTATTCAGCAATTTTACATGGTGTACTACCGATTCTGTTTATCCCCACAACCTGTTTTGTACATTTTCCATTTCTGCAATTAACAAATAAAGCAAGTTCCCCTCCAGGAGAACGCAAACTCATATACTTTTAACATGTGATATAAAACTTATCTGGTAGGTACTAAAAATGAACGTCTCGTTTTAATTTTAGAATCTGGAACATTAGTTACAAAAGAATTTCCTATATCCTATATCCTGAATGTCTTCCATTTTTATTTTTCTAAGTTCTTGTTTACGGCAAGCCCCGCTTAATCCAATAATGAGGATAACCTGAAAACCCATTATTATCCCAACAAACAGTAACTGTTGGCGCATCAATGGCCCAGTACTGTTTTGGCCTACTTGTCGCTGATGGTCCTTTGCATGGTTTGCCAGACCGGTAACAGCATGGGCACGTCCGAAACGGCCTACAGCTGTCCCCGGACTGGCTGGCCAGCACTTTTTTAATGGGTAACCAGCAATGGCCCACAGTCGGCCCGGATTGGCCTGCCAACACTTATTTATTAAGGGGAAACGTCAGTAGCCCATCATTGGCCCTTCAGTGGCTGTTCAATGGCCCTTCAGTGGTTGTTTAATGGTTCTTCATGTTGGTTAATCAATGGCCCAATACCATACTTGTCATAGAATATTCTCTAAATAAAAAACCTTTTAAAAATCAATCTTTTTTATTTTAAATATAAAATTTTAGTGTTCCAATTATATAAAACACAAAAAATCTATCTAACACAAACAAAAATATAAAATCCTAAAAAAATATCAGTCAAAAATATATAACATACTTAAAAAATATCTTTAAGTTATCACAAAATTAAAAAACAGACTAGACAAAAAAAAAAGTAAATTAAACATAAATCAGAAACAAATCAAAATCACAAAAAAAAAAACAATAAAAAAAGTACAAATATTTTTGTAAACAATATCACTTCACTTTAAAGATTTCCTTCGTTTATCTCTTCCACCCATTCTGTCTCCTGCAGACCGAAATCCAGGCTTTAATAATCCCTTCCACTTCTTTCTGGGATATGTCTCTAGAATAAACATTTTTTCTTGCAATAGCTATAAAAAATAGAATAGTGATGTAACTATGAAATATACAATGTAACTTTACAGATTATTTTGAATACATTGTCAAAATTACAAATGAGTGTTAACCAAAAAGAGAAACATTACTATTAACCAAGTCACGAGCTACCATTTTTCAACAAATTTCTTTCTCTGTTCATATCATATACACTTCAAAGGACAGACAGATCAGGTTCTAGCTTCTAGCCAGTGAGAAAGATCATAGCTGCGTGAAATAGAGTTACTATTGAAAAGTATTCTCCCACTGGTTAAAACTCGATTTGCAGAATGTCACAGTTTAAATATTTTGTCCAAAACGACTCAAAAAAGCTAAACTTAAGCAAAAGTTCACTACATACCAACTATCATTTTCAAAACCATTTCAAAACATTGAAATGCAGGCTTGTTATTTCTGCCAGACCAATTTATTGATAACACTAATTCATGATCCAGCATTTTTTTTAGGGTTCGGCAAATAACGAATTCGAATTGCTAGCAGAAATATTTTTTTTGTGGCATATCGACCATATCGAGATCAGACAATACTATACATTCTTCAATTTCTCTTTTAATTCTTTTACAATTATAACTATTTTTTTTCGGAAAAGACATATTAAAATACGAAATTTGCACTGCATGCACTGCACTGTACCTAAACTGTACTTCTTATTACAAAAAGTTCGTTATTACTACAAAACAATGCAGATCATTTTTACCGCCAATAACAATTCATGCACTGTAATCATTAAATCAAGAATTACATAATTATTTACTTACTTATTGTCGTTTAAAAACTTGGTCTGGGACATCTTTTTGGGTTTCTTTACAACAATCAAGTAAAATTATGAATAAACAATTCACAAACACTCACTAAACTTAAAAATGCAAAAATGGGGTTATGTTGCCTGTTCACTTGTTGCCCTCTTGCGTCTCTCTCTTCTGACACAGTGACTACTGCTATGACAGAAGCGCCAAATTTAAATTTGAAAAATATATTAAGAAAGCATTGAAAAGTAATAGTACTTTTTTTATAAAATCTTATAATGTTTAAATACATATTTAAATGCATATTTTTTATTGAAAAGAACGAAATAAATATGTAAAAATCATTAAATCGATATTATTGATAGCAAATTTTGGTTAAAAAATTAAAAGAAATCTGGTGCCAGTTTTTTAAGACAAAAAATAATTTCTGTTAAAAATAGTTGTCTATTGTTGTTATTAATAAATGTTATCATAACATTTACTAATACAATAATACCACACTGAACATAACAATCGGATAAGTAACTACTAATCATTAATGGGCCAGCACAATTTCTTCATTGCTGGCCCACAATCAAACGGGCCAACACTGGCCTTCCGTTAATTTACCAGACAATCGGGTAAGTAACTATTAACCAACCATGGGCCAACAGCATTTCGTCATTGTTGGCCCACAATCAAATGGGCCAACACTGGCCTTTTGTTAATTTACAGGTAACAGCCACTTAGCCGACCTTTCCGACACTGGCCCATCAGTTTCCCAGCACATGATTGTTTGTTGGGATGTGATGATAATTACACAATATTTTAATTCTTTACATTTGACAACAAATGCTTATCGTCTGGAGCATCTTTCAGATACTTATCAATTTGTTCTGTATACAGGATATTCGATTTTTTACTTTTAAATCCATCCGATCGCCGTTTCAATAGGGTGATTAGTTTTGGATAATTTGATATGATAATGTTATTATTAATGTAGTGTAGTTCTCAGCATCGAATAAATGGCCCATAGTGAAGATGGTTTCATAGTTTTTGATAATTCTACAAAGTATGCAAGGAAAACATTCTAATATCTCCGGCGGAGTGCTCATAATGTCATCATTTTCACTACTAGAAGACATTTTTGTAGGTGAAGTTGAGAAAATGTTCATTCGCATACAAAACTTGACAGTGTAAATGACATGGCGTTTATTTTCATAACATGCTAAGAGAAAATGAGACTTATTTTTGAGAAATTGTATAATGTGTTGCCGACATTTAGGGGCATTACTCTTTTAATTTAATAGTTTTTCTACTTACTAAAAGTATGTAAATCGACCAAATAAAGTATTACGTAGATAAAAATTTTATTGCAATTCCATACTTCTCAATTTCAAATAATTCACTCCAAACCTAATTGTTCACATGAATCTGACTTGAATTAACTCATAAATTATTTATATTGTAGTTTAGTTATACATCAATAATTAATAGTTTGTTTTTATTTTAGGCAAGACGATATGTCCTGCTTGTGGAAAATCTTTTAAAAAATTCCAGTCGTGGAGGGTACATTCTCAACTAGATTGCAAAACTGTAGCATTCAAGAAATGTTCTTACTGCCATTTTGTAACTAAACGGAAATACAACCTTAAAATCCACGTATTGAAAAAACATGGCGTGAATTTATTTAAGTAGAATAAAATTATCAATAAACAACTGTTTTCTATTGTTGTTATAAGGAATAAATAGATTTCATTATACTTCATTGTTTTCTTAAATACAAAATTATGTTTGGATTTTCAGAAACCAAAAACTTAAAAAAATTATTAAAATAAATTATTTTTTCTGTACAGAATTCCTGTAGAGATTTTTATGTACATTCTTTTCTAAACTGTGTTTTTATTAAATCCTTTTTTTGTTTTAGACAAAAACAAAAAATATGTTTGTAATCGATGTGGAAGATTTTACAAATATTCTCATGGTCTTTCAAGGCATAAAAACGAATGTGGACAAGATAAGAAACTAAAGTGTAATATATGTAGCAAAACTTTTTATAGAAAAGACACTCTAAAAGCCCATTTAATTATGGTACATAGTTACAATAAACAATAATTTTACAAAAATTACAAAAACTGTATACTTTTCATGCAAAAGTTATAAACTCTCAAAATATTGAAACGTGTTTCTTCTGAGTTTTTAGTAATGTAATAAAAAGAATGAAGTGCACTGTTTATTTACACCTAATAATTAATATAACGTAGGTACACTGTTATTATTTATGTAACGTTAATAAACAATTTATTAACTACTACTGTTTATTTCAACTGTAAGTCGGTTAGTGTTTTCTTTTCACGTAACGACCCCTCTATATACAGGGTGTCCTACGATGAGTACCACTTAGAAGTTTATGGGAAAGGAAAAACGCGAGATTAATGAAATTTGGTATACAGGGGTTTTTGATACTTCTGAGTTTAACTAAAATATTTTCAATTTGATCGCACGTCCGGTTATACCGGAAACCGACACCAACTTCACTATTTTAAATGCAACACTCTGTTTATTTTCTTGTTTTTGGTTAGTTCGTTAAATTTAAGTGTAAGTTTATGTAAGGTACTTTGTATCTAAAATTAACCGTTTAGGAGAAATTTAATGTTTTTCGAAAATTTTGACAGAAATCACGCTTAATAAAATGATGATTATTTCAATACCTAAATTATTTAAATTAAAAAGTAAATGTATTATTTTACATTTAAGATCTTCAGTTGTAAGTAAATAAAGTGTATTTAAAAAAATATTATACAGGGTGATCACACTATTGAGTTAAATTTTAATTAAAAAAAAACGAAGGTATCTTCCTTATTTCAAATAGCAACCCATATTTTTTTATTTTAATTCAATTCCTTATAAAAAAAATAAGGTACGTTCATTAGATACTTTACGATTTTCGGTTACAATGGAACTTTATTTGGCTTTGTTTAGTCTTCGAATAAAATCAATTTTGTTTTGAAAAGGAAATAGAGAAAATGAAACATTTGAAAAGAAAACTTTTAATTTAAAGAATTAAAAACAATAGCTACAAATTCAAAAAATATTTTTTTTACTTCCCTGTATCATCTTTTCAGTTTTTGATTTTTGAGTAGAGTGCTTTGGAATTTCTTCGTTATAATTTGGTTGTCATTATTGTTACTTTTTCGGTTGTCATACGATAACATTGTTTTGTTACATTAAAAAATAATAAAATTATGGCAAGAATAGAATTAAATAATGAGATTATGTTTCATTTTTATTAATACACGGTGAATGTGGAAAATTTGCAAAGAGAACTTGCACTGAATTTGCAAGAAGATATCCCGAGATCAAATAACAATGACAATAACAATTTTTGGACGATACATTTAGGGATCAGTGGATTGCCACGGTCTTTTTAAGTAGCCCCCAGAATCTCCGAACATGACCCCGATGGATTTTTTCATATGGGGTTATGTAAAAAATGAAGTTTACTTTAACCCTTTAACAACAAAAGATAATTGTAAACAAAGGGTAAGAAAAACATTTATTTATTTATTTATACAAAGAGCAACAAACCAACAAGTTTTAACAAGAATTAATAAGTGTTTAGAAGTAAATGGAAGAAATTTTGAATATTTGTTAGGATAATTTTTGGTCTTACTTTTTCACAAAATGTTTAAAGATAACTTGTTAGTTTTTTTTTAATTTGAACACTACTTACCTACTTGTCTTTGTTTGATTTTGTTTATTTCATTTATAAATAATTGTTTAAATTAAAAATTTTCTTTTCAAATGTTTCATTTTCTCTATTTCCTTTTCAAAACAAAATTGATTTTAGTCGAAGACTAAACAAAGCCAAATAAAGTTCCATTGTAACCGAAAATCGTAAAGTATCTAATATCTCAAAAACTATTAGGAATTGATATAGGGATGTAAATATGAACGTACCTTATTTTTTTATAAGGAATTAAATTAAAATAAAAAAAAATATGGGTTGCTATTTGAAATAAGGAAGATAGGTACCTTCGTTTTTTTAAATTAAAATTTAACTCAATAGTGTGATCACCCTGTATAATATTTTTTTAAATACACTTTATTTACTTACAATTGAAGATCTTAAATGCAAAATAATACATTTACTTTTTAATTGAAATAATTTAGGTATTGTAATACTCATCATTTTATTAAGCGTAATTTCTGTCAAAATTTTCGAATAACATTAAATTTCTCCTAAACGGTTGATTTTAGATACAAAGTACCTTACATAAACTAACACTTAAATTTAACGAACTAATCAAAAATAAGAAAATAAATAGAGTGTTGCATTTAAAATAATGAAGTTGGTGTCGGTTTCCGGTATAACCGGAAGTTCGATCAAATTGAAAATATTTTAGTTAAACTCAGAAGTATCCAAAACCCCTGTATACCAAATTTCATTAATCTGGCGTTTTTCCTTGCCCATAAACTTCTAGGTGGCACTCGTCGTAGGACATCCTGTATTTATACCATTTTCCCCATCTCTAGATGATTCGTGATTATTTTATGCATTCGATTATTTCTTTAGAGTTGCTTTCGTATCAATCGACGGTATTTTTCTGTTCCGTTCGAGGACTGTAAAAGAAAACCAAGATGTCGATGCCAAAATATCTGGGCTGAGTTCGAAAATTACGCTCCGAGAGATCACTCTCATTCCATGGTGTGACGTTTGTGGGATTCGGTTGTCCAATTTGTTTGACTCTTTTTCGAACTGTTTTCTGACAGTTAAATAACCTAACCTAAAAAGCGAAAAGTAAACAAAACACAATCCAAGGAGTCATATAGCGTTTTCTAGATAAATAAATCTCAAGAACTTTGAATCGGAAGTGTAAAGTGGTTGCGGCTTTGGCAAATTTGCAATCGACCCAATTGAATGAACTCTTGAATTTTGCAAGTGAATCAAAACCACAAAACCAAGAACAAAACAGTGCGCATGTCGGGTGAATGTTAACTTTTAAAATACTTGATTGGAGAATGCGACGCTCGAGCGATGAGTGAACGTAATTTTCGAACTGTATAGTGTAACGGTCGTCTGATCATCCTAAGGCATTTTCGGAAACCTACTCCTGGTTGTCTCTGCCTACTCCGGGTTGCCAACCCGATCCACTGAGGTCACGTGACGGATCACCATGGATCACATACCCACCAACTATGTTTACGAACATCACAGGTTTCAGATCGGAGAATTCAATATGCTGTCATAAGTCATTTTTATCTTGTTCTTGGTGTTAGATGTTGTTGCTTTTTTGTTGTTTTTCAAATCTTTTCTGCAATTTTGGTTATTTGTCGTGTGCTATTCAATAATATACGGATTATATTTAGTAAAAATAGTGTTTGGTGGCCTTTTCTACAAAATCAAACAATTTTCATCTGAAACCATGAATAAAAGAAAAATTGCACTATTTGAAACTATAACGGCGTTATCCTTTGATTCTTTTTTTGAAGTATATATGATTACAGGTGTAATAAAGTATAGATAAATAATAATTTTAAACTGATGCATACCTTCAACTGAGCCTTCGACTTTAAATTCCTCTAATTCATAATTGTTTTTAACAAATTGAACTGAAAGATATTAGAATCTGATGGTGTAAATAAATTATAATAAATGATATAATAATATTGATATCAAAGTTTATAATTTACCTGGAGATTGATGAACTTGCCTCATGTGTCGTCGAACATTAGATTATTGGCTAATGAAACCACAGATTTCACACCTACCCAAATTTTCTTGTATCTCCATTTCTATTTCATCAACGTGAAACAATTATTAGAAAAAAATTGATCCTATTAAAAATCTCAGAAAAGAGATTATGAAGAAGATGCTGAATTCCCGCGCTTTTAGAGAATGACAAAATTTAAAAATGGCGATATGAACGACCCTTCTTTTCGATAGGGTTACGGTAGATCAACCTGAGTCGGCGATCGAGTTAACAGCTCTGTGGTTTACGAACACGGGTAGGTAGTTCGGGTTAGGTAAACGAACGCGTAGGCTAGGGATCGGGCCAACCCGAGTAGGTTTCCGAAAACGCCTATAGAGTATTCGAACGGGTAGAATTAATAGAGCGCGCTTGTGAGTACTTTTCGAACTCAGCCCTGAATATTTCTTCTATCATGCTTCGTACGACTAGCCAATCTAACGACTCAAGTTCGCATGCTATTTTTGGAATCGGGTTCTGAGTCCTCATTAAATTTCTGAGTTCGGCGAGGTTGTTTAGGAGCTCTATGTATGACGATTCATAAAAGAAACATATTTTTTCTATATAGGTTTCAAATGTCAGCTTTGAGTCTAAGAATTATAGTATAAGGAGGACGGTAGTAGTTATTCATAGAAGACTTCTCAAATTGGGGCGCTTTCATTTGAATTCACACTGATTCAGTTTTTGGCTTCTACCCCAAATATTCTCTTAAATATCTTTAATTTACATTTAGATTCTCGTGAATTTCTTCTAATAGGTACCACATTTATATTAATCACTCTGGGAATTATAAATAAGTATGTATGAGGTTGCTCGTCTTCTTCGATCATCATAAAGTTTTTGCAGAAACTTCATGCAGTCTTTTAAGCTTTTTTCAGCAAAACTTGTGTTGTGGTCATTATTGCTGTCTAATTTATTTTTAGTACTATCAAAATGTTTTAAAACTTATTTTTTTTCAATTAAACTTGGAAGTTACGTTAAAACGAAGAGTTTTTTTATTATTTTTAGTAAGATGGACTTCCAATAAGTAAGGGTTAGTACAATAAATTACATCAAAATGTGTTTTTTAACGCACTAGTTAACAATGTTTTTACGTATAAAATCCGACCGTTCTCTGTATTTATACCCTTTTCCTATCTCTAGATTATTCGCGATCAATACCTATTTGTTCTTTGGATTTATATTTTATCTATAAAGTAGCAGAAATATTTATCCTGCAAATCATACAGCAAAAATATCTATCGTCTTACAAGTTTTAACGGTAATTTATTTAGTTTCAGGTAAGATTGCGTGCCCTACTTGTGGAAAATTCTTTAAGAACTCTGAATCTTGCAGAGTACACTCCAAGTTAGATTGCAATAATGTTTCATTTAAGAAATGTACTTATTGTCCTTTCCAAACTAAAAGAAAATATTGCCTCAAACTTCACATACTAAACAGGCACGGAGTAAATATGCAGTGATTTTAGTATTGTAATTATTTTTGTAACAATTCGTAAAGAAGTTCGTTTAACTATAAGGGAGGAATAATTATTTTGTTAAAATAAAACGTCTTTAATGAAAGGAACATTATATAGAATGTTTACATTTTTGGTTTATTTGTTTATTGTTCCATTAAAATATTTAAAAATTGATCGAATGTTTTTTATTCTTAACTCTTTCTTTTTTTACTTTCATAAATTCCTATTAATATTTGTAGGCTGGGGTTGGAGTAAAGAGTAAACTTCCATTCTCCCAGCTACTAAAAGCGCGGTCTAAAATTAGCCGACTCCTCAATAATTAGGAGATTTTTTATTGCTAACCTAGCCTAACCTAACCTAACCCAGCACTTTTCTTATGGAAACGGGAGCATCGTCAAATTGTCTGAATTTTTGATATGTGTGCTAATATTTGATGTCCTGATCAAAAGTCTTTATGGGCCCAACCTTATCATATGGCTATATTTTGAGATACAGGGCGTTGAAGTCCAAAATCCCGACTTTTTTAAAACGGTTCCCAAAAAGTTGCTCTTAAATATTTTTTGATGTTACTCCCATATATATTAAGACAAAATACATACCTAATGGAGAAAATAAAAAATTGTGTTGTTTACAGGGTGATTCGTGCTTTTTGTTAAAATACGTATTTTTACAGTAGAAAAAACAATCAAATATCATTAAAAAAATCACTGTAAAAGTTTCTGAATATTGAATATAGTATAGATCTCGATGACCTCGTTAAAAGTTCTTATGGTAAAATTAGATCCTATGACTACTTTTCTAAATATTAAGCATTTAGTCTGTAAAATAACATTTTTTGGTAATACAATATATAAATACAAAATAGAAATATTGTAAACTAAATATTTTTACACACTGTGTTAGATTATATTGCAACGTTGTATTATTGGGTGGTAGGCTACAAAAATTCATACCAACAAGGTGAACTGACTTGAGCTTGTGAGATGACAAAAGCAACAAAACCAAAAGAGCCGGCGAACAATAGAGACAATTTTGCTATTGCCCTGTATCTCAAAATCTAACCATATGATAAGGTTGGGCCTTGGACATCAAATATTAGTACATATCAAAAATTCAGACAATTTGACGGTGCTCCCGTTTCCATAACAAAAGTGCGGGGTCCTTTATAATTCTGGGAAGTGAAAAGTCTTTTGAAACACAAACGATATATTATTATTACACAACGATTAACAAAAATATAGGTAGTAGCTTCTATGTCGCAAACTTAACCATAAGAGAGAGAGCGATAACAAAATACACCCCTAGCCGCAAAATGACTCGCAGTTTGGTGAGGTGACGCAGTATGAGTCACGGCTATATTTTGAGGGGGTTAACTGCTAACGCGGTAGCCTCGCAAATACGTCCGCAGTTCTACATTTCCTCGTGCTTGCAATATAACTAAACTAAAATTCCAAAATAGTAGGCACTAAATTCTCAGAAATGACTGTGACGTTTTTGCCTTAATCTGCCTCTTGCAGTGGCGTACGGAAATTATACTAAACAGATGTGGAAAAATTAATTATTTAAAAACTATATCCACAAATAAGAATTAAATTACATTATATTAATTATATAAAAAAAATATACACTGTGTCCACGGATGGAGTTGCTAAGAGGAGAAAAACCTTTATTATTAATTTTATGACAAAGTTATTGTTATAAAAAATTTGCATCCTTTGGAAATAAGATTGACATAAAAAAATCTGAGATCGGATGTACAGGGTGTTAGCAAAGTAATAAAACGTGAAAATGTTTCATGAGAAAAGTAGGCACCATTATTATTATTAATGCAGCCGTGTGCATGAGATTTCGATTTCAGACCTACGTTTATTGGACTAAAACCACTACCACCACAAAAAGTTTAAAATTACTTACAGTATTATTCATTATCATCTGAAGAAAACTCGTCGGATGATGAGCCTTTCCTACCTCTTTTCATAAATTTAATGTTCATTTGCTTTAATGTGCGCAATAAAACACGTCGTGATATTTTGGGCATCGATTCATCGGAACTTATTTCGGCTGCGACTTTTTTTAAAGTTGGGATTTCATTTCGGAAAAAGAACGAATGGAATTTCCTACGAATAGCATATTTGGTGCAATCATCAAGCTGAATTTGTTTTCTTCCTCTAGTTTCAATGTCTTTAGATACATTATCACATTTACCTTCATTTTCTTTAAATGTTTTAAGAATTCTGTGAACACTTCTCGTCGACACTTTAGTTAAATCACTACACAGATTAACTACGTCATTATGCAACATATTCTCATTCCGTTCACGGAGCCCACAATACACATTGTATATAATAGTTTTTTCTCCTTCGGATAAATTTGGACGTCTGCGTTTACTTTGACTGCTTTCACTTTCCATATTGCTCACAGTTCACAGCACAAAATTAAACTGATTTATAATGATATTTCCCTTGTTTCAGTCCTTAAACAAATCCCTTGGTTTTTACCTGATCTGATATGAAATTACCTTTTTTTTAATCGTTTTCCTAGAAATGTACCTGCCTAATTATTTGACGTCTACTACATTATTACTTCTTACGAATGGATTAAATGGATTAACTGTATAGAAAGTGTATTATTCCTGTTTTATGTTTATCTAGGGTAGGTATTATACAAAAATATCATTATTTATTATATTATTGAAAAGGGTATTTCCAATTTTAGAATTTTTACAACAGAAATTCCAAAACTGTCATCAGTGTTGAAACAGACCTAATTCGTTATAACTGTATTATAATAACAGATCAAAGAAAAAAAAATAATATTTACATTACGTATTATTCAACGAATGTTACGCTCATGAATGTTAACCTAACCGTGCTCAGCTGATGAAGCAATATTTATATCTCTCTCTATCTTACGGCAAATTTAATCTACCTCTCTTTTTTCCGCCCCACAAACGTCTCTGTGTACGCAACGTTGCCATTTATAAATTTTAGTCCCAGAATATAATTCAAATTTTTTTATATTTAATAAACATTGATGTTGTTGAATATATTTCATTAGCAGGAAGTTTCTTTAATATTTAATATTTTTTAGTATTTAGTATTTAATGAATAAAACACGTTGTCCGTTATTCTATGACCATTTAGTTGCGTGTGTATGATTTAAATAGAAGATGATAAAATATATAGAAACCCAACCTGACAACAATGTTTACGTTTTAATTCAATAATATTTCTGAGAATTTAGTGCCTACTATTATGGAATTTTACTCACTGTGAATAACAACAAGAAACTGCGGGATTGACACTGCGTTCCGCAGGAGCACGTTAGGCAACAACTGCGCCACGTCACACTGCTAAGGCCGGCCGCAAAATGACTCGCAGTTTGGTGAGGTGACGCAGTGTGAGTCACGGCTAGATTTTGAGGGGGTTAACTGCTAACGCGGTAACCTCGCAAATACAACCGCAGTTCTACACTTGCTTGTGCTTGCAATTTAACTACTCACCGTGAATAACAAGAAACTGCGGGATCGACACTGCGTTCCGCAGGATCACGTTAGACAAAAACTGCGTCACGTCACACTGCTAATATGTATACGCGGTGGAATTTATTTATTAGGTTCACAAAATCTCGCCGTGACTCACACTGCGTGCGTCACCTCACCAAACTGCGAGTCATTTTACGGCTAAAGAGTGGAAGTGAGATACACGCGGCAATATTATTATTTTACCAGCCGACTACAGAGATACGAGATACATAACGTTTCACCACTCGTCTAGAAACCGAATGTTTTACATTTTTAACTATTACCATCTAAGACAATATCGAAGGGATGAACTACAAGTTCAAGGTCAAGCTTGCGGCAGAGATTACAAAGAAAAGGGGAGAAATAGAAACAAACAACCATAGGCGTAACGATTTCGTTAGTAACAATATTAATATAAAAGTTTTCTTCAACAATATTGGTTTCCAGTCGCTTCTTTGACAAGTGAAATGTAAATAGATAATGTACTCGCAACACTGCCCCTTCCTTAGACTTTTTCGTATGCACGGCGATATAGGTACCTACAAGAGCTTCGTATCTGAAACGAGAGATCTTGTAAAAGTTTCAAATGTCAGCTCTTGGTCTGAGGATGATACGTTGCGAAATGTAGCCATTTCTTCGTTGTAATCAGAGTGGGTCCCGAGCAGTTTGAGTTTTCCATTGTGCGATTTTCTTATTTTATAGAAGACATCATTAATTTCCTCCTGCCCCTCGTAAGAACCGTCTCAGTAAGTTTAGAGTTTGGGTGAGAGGCCACGTCTGCAGTAAGAGTTGTATAGCCATACAGAATCCCTTAGTTGGTAACTTTTATCCTCTGCTTTCACACTGTACGATTCTTTCATCTAATCTAAGGAATTTTAAATGTTCAAGTAGGCCTTTTGGTGTGTGCTGTCCATTTTTTTTCGTGGCTTGCTAACGTAAACCTCTGCAATCTACTTACCAGGAGATCCTCATCAGTGAAACTTTAGATCAGAAATTAAACGTAGTTCGCGTCCCATAATAACTCAGTTGTCAAGTTGACAAATAGTAATTTTTGAATTTAAAGTGATGACCGCTGTGATAATTATTCTGAAGGATTTCTCCCTTAATTATGGCAATGTCAATTCTCAAAAAATACTTGGCGTTGAAATTGGGATAAATCAGAGCAAGATAAGTTTTTTAATAAACTACTCACTACGTTTTCATGAATGCCGATCTCATTTTGAAATTTGACATTTTATCTATCAGTAGTGTCTAATGCCGTCGTGTTTTATTTCTGGGATTTTTTTACTATATAGTCACAGAGTAATAATATATAGTCAATAATAAAAACGTCAAAAAAGTTGCCCTTTTAACTGTAACTATTGGTTTAATTGCCTAATTGGTGTGTTTTTTTATGAAGATCTCTATATTTATACCCTTTTCCCTATCTCTAGATTATTCGCGATCAATACAGGCGTTCTATTTTTTCTTTGGAGTTCCAGTGGCTTCTCAGTATTTTATTGGGTTGCGGGTAATCAGCGCATATATAGGTAGGGGCGGATTCGTTACAATATTACTGATTTATATTTAACTATGAAACAGCAGAAATATTTATCCTACAAATCATACAACAAAAATATCTATCGTCTCCATACATTACAAGTTTTAACGGTAATTTATTTAGTTTCAGGTAAGATTGCCTGCCCTACTTGTGGAAAATTGTTTAAGAACTCTGAATCTTGCAGAGTGCACTCCAGGCTAGCCTGCGATAATGTTTCATTTAAGAAATGTTCTTATTGTTCTTTCCAAACTAAAAGAAAATATCGCCTCAAACTTCACTTACTAAACAAACACGGAGTAAAGATGGAGTGACTTTAGTATGAAATTGATTGTGTTAACCTTTACTTTTTGGAAGTTCATCTTACTAAGAACAATAACTGAACAGTTAAACTAAACTTCCACTATTTATTCGAAAAATTCAATTACAGCTGTTTCGCTATAACTAGCATCGTCAGATTGTCATATTATATGTCATATTATATATCCTTTAGGCCGATCAGCCTCACATCGTTCGTACTAAAGACTCTAGAAAGAATTCTAGATAGGCACATTAGGGAGGGGAACCTTAGGAATTTTCCTTTGAATCCCCACCAATATGCTTACCAGGTTGGGAAGTCCACGGATTTGGCACTTAACAACCTCGTAGGAAAAATCAGCCACTCTCTTGATAACAAAGAGATTGCGCTGGCAGCCTTCCTAGACATTGAGGGAGCATTTAACAACGCACTACCTCACTCCCTATGTGCTGCTCTTCAGCGCAGGGGAGTAAACAGGATTATCTGTAACTGGATAAAAAACATGCTTGGTAATCGGTACGTAGTGTCATCACTGCAGGGAGAGACTGTTCGATTCAGGGCGGCACGGGGGTGCCCACAGGGGGGTGTTCTATCGCCACTTCTGTGGTCACTCCTGGTTGACTCGCTTCTTGGGACTCTCTCCCTGCGGGGAGTGGATTTCCAATGCTATGCGGACGATCTGGTTATAATAATAAGGGGAAAATTTGAGGAGACCATCTCGGAGATCCTTCAAATGGCCCTAAATATAGTACACAGGTGGTGTGAGGAGGAGCAGATGTCGGTAAACCCCCACAAAACAGTAATTATTCCGTTCACTAAAAGGAGGAAGCTGGATAATCTGCGACAGCCGACTCTTTACGGTGAACTCATTCCTTTTGCGGAGGAGGTAAAATATCTGGGGGTAATCCTAGATAGAAAACTTACCTGGAACTCCCATCTGGAGAGAACAATAAACAAAGCCAGGGTATCCCTCTGGAATCTCAGAAGGGTCTGTGGAAAATCATGGGGGATGAATCCCAAACAGATTTACTGGATTTATCAAACGGTGATAAAACCAATGGTCACGTACGGCTCAGTGGCGTGGGGGTCGAAAGGACTACAACAAGCTGCTGCAGCGAAGTTGTCTGGTCTGCAGAGAACTGCATGCGTGGCCATTACGGGCGCTATGTCCACCACTCCGACGGCGGCAATGGAGAGACTCCTAGGTTTAACTCCACTCCCCATTCTTTTGGAGAAGGAGGCTAGGATGGTCTCTTACAGAGCCAAGTCGATAGGTAACCAGATAACGGGGGAGGCACTTTGGGACCACGCGGGACTAGTGGGGAAGTTAAATTCCCACCAAGTCCTTGGAATGGTATCAGACATGCTTGCCACACGAGTACACGTGGAAAGGGCCTTTAACGTCCTATTCCCAAGTAGGGACGAATGGAAAGGAGGTGCAATCTCCTTCTCTGGGTCCGACTGCGTTGTATACACGGATGGCTCGAAAAATTCACTGGGTGTGGGAGCCGGGGTGTATAGCAGAAATCCGAGAGTTGACATTTCAATAAACCTTGGTAAGTACGCTACTATCTTTCAGGCGGAAACGTTTGCTATAGATTTGTGCGCAAGGGAGTTGATTGCCCAACCCCTGGTAAACAAATGCATATACATAATTTCGGACAGCCAGGCAGCGTTAAAAGCACTGAATTCTACCCGGGTTGATTCAAAGCTGGTGTGGAGCTGTATCGAATCCCTTAACAACCTAGGAGCAAATAACAGAGTAACGCTACTCTGGGCTCCAGGGCATGCGGGAGTGGAGGGCAATGAAAGAGCTGACACTCTGGCAAAAAAGGGAACGGAGTCCGCGTTTATTGGACCGGAACCATTCCTTGGCATAGCAAAAAGCACTGCCAAGGACATTATCTCCAGCTGGGCAGCGAGGGAAACCCTTCTGCACTGGGAGAATATATCGGGGCTTACCCACTCGAAAGCGTTTATATCTCAACCTTCGAGCAGAAAAACAGCACAGCTCCTGGAATTGAGTAGAAGTAACCTACGCATTCTTACTGGACTGTTGACTGGACACTGTCGTCTGAGAAACCACCTGAGGAAGCTTAGTCTGAGCAATACGTCGGACTGTCGCTACTGCAGTGTGGCAGACGAATCGGCAGAGCACATTCTTTGCTATTGCCCCGCGTTAGAAATGATCAGGCTCCGCTCGTTTGGCCTCATACGGCTAGAGCCTACCGACTTTAGACAAGTCTCGCCAAAATCGATCTTGGACTTTGTTAAGAAGTGCAGACTGGATGGCGAATTGTGACCCTTAGGGGTGAGCCACAATAGGCCCTAGTTTGGCCGCAGTGGAGGGGTGGGAAACGCCCCGCTCACATTGAACCTAACCTATAGCGAAACAGCTGTAATTGAATTTTTCGAATAAATAGTGGAAGTTTAGTTTAACTGTTCAGTTATTTTTGTTCTTAGTGATTTTAGTGTTGTAATTATTTTTGTAACAATTCGTAAAGAAGTTTAACTAAAAAGTTTTCGTGTTTGAGAGGAATAATTATTTTGTTAAAACCAATAAAACACCTTTTACAAAAGGAACATTATAAATATAGAATGCTTACATTTTTAAACTAATATTTTATTGTTTCATTAAAATATTCAAAAATTGATCAAATGTTTTTTATTCTTAATTCTTTCTTTATTTTCATAAATTCCTATTCGAATTAGTTCCCATCGCTTCGTTGGGAAGTGAACGGTTAATAGATCATGTAATCGCTACAGTGCGTCCTCCTTAAGAGTTTTTCGTATGCACGGCGATATAGGTACCTACAAGAGCTTCGTATCTGAAACGAGACATCTTGTAGAAGTTTGAAATGTCAGCTCTTGGTTTGAGGATGATAAGTTGCGAAATGTAGCCATTTCTTCATTGTAATCAGCTTGAGGTGCCGAGCAGTTTTCCATTGAGCGATTTTCTTATTTTATAGATGACATCATTAATTCCCTCCTGTACCCCGTAAGAACTGTCTCAGTAAGTTTAGAATTTGGATGAGAGGCCAAGTCTGCATTAATAGATGTATAGCCACACAGAATCCCTTAGTTGGTAACTTTTATCCTCTGCTTTCACACTGTACGATTCTTTCATCCTATTGAAAGCATTTTAAATGTTCAAGTAAGCCTTTTGGTGTGTGCTGTCCATCTTTTCTTTCGTAGCTTGCTACGGCAACGTACTTACCTGCTGGTCCTCATTAGTCATACTTTAGATAAGAAGTTAACAGTAGGTCGCATCCCATAATAACCCAGTTGCCAAGTTGACAATCGGTAATTTTTGAATTTAAAGTGCTGCTGATACGATGACCGCTGTGATACTTATTCTGAAGGATTTCTCCCTTAATTATAGTAGTTATCGCAAAGGATTTTTTTGTCTCGATGCACACATGCGTGATTTTGACGCGGTACCGCAACGGCATCGTTGCGGCATAAAAGAGTTTGATACACATATTAGCGGTGACGTAACGGTCAGATCGCATTTTAACCATTGTCTATGATGGATGTACAGCTACGAGTATATCATACAAAACGGGTAATTTTAGCTTACCTTGTATATAACAAGAAAAGGCGATAGTAGTTGCATCCATTTACTGACTCAAGACTTATCAAAGGCAGATTTCTTACACCCTTTGTAGATTTAAGGGAAAATCGAGATAAGCCATTTTTCTCGTTCCTTATTGCGGCAAATAAACGACCGTGGTTCTCATCAGTCAAACTTTAGATAAGAGGTTACGTTGTTCGCGTGCTTTTACCTGCGGATTCGTGTACATCAAGATCAGATGACCCAGGTGTTTATTTATATTCTTCTGTTCATCACATCGGACTGCAAGTGCAATGCGGTGGTCCTGACTTTGTGAATCTTTAACCTGTCGCATACATTCTGGAAAACTGCAAATTCAAAAATCCTTATTTGATCTGAACTAGCAATAGCAGTTTGAAAATGGACGTGGTGTATTTATTTCCTTGGTCAAACTCCGGGAACAGACCAGCAACATCGATAGCAATTCTTTATAACCCCAAACTGACACAATATACTTAGTACCTTTGGGAATGCCGTCGACAGTACCCACTCTTCAGGTCCAATTTTAAAAATATCTTGGATCCTACCAGGGGTATCTTTCTGTAGCTTATACAAGATCTAGTAGAACCATTCTTCTTCTTTATTAGTACTGCCGGTGAATACCAGGGACACTGCCGGGATCGATGACGCCGTTTTTCTTCATATTGCGTGTTACTTTCTTTCCCTCCTCTCTCTTGGTCAGGGGTAGTCTTATAGCAGATTGACGTATTGGCCGAGCATCTCCAGTATCGACTTTTTGCGTTATCGCTTTTATTCTGCCTTTGCCTCCTCCGCCAACATCGGAAACATCCCTTAATCTCCATCTTAGATTTTTTTCTTCCACCTTCAATATTTTATAGAGCAGTGGACCAGAACTGTCTCTTCTTTCACCATGGGGTGATGATGGTCGATTTTGCTCCTCTTGGGTATCGTAACATCTTCAGCCAACAGTAACTTCATCGATTCGCGTCCCATGTATCAGTTCTTCTGCTACCAAATGTAATGTTTGAAGTATTATTTCCACTTCCAATTCGCTAATTATCTTAGCCGGATCGCCAGTAGCTGTTCGTAGTCGCCATTTAGTTGGTTTAATCATTGTCAGTTTTGTGATAATATAATTCGCATAATTATTTATTTCCATTAACACCATCGATGTTATCGCGATACTGTAGAAAAGCTACATGCGCGGTGTTCATTGGAGCTGGTTGGTTACTGGCTAAAGATTGTCTCTTGATGCTGGTTTTGGTTTTCTCATTCAGTAGACAGTACTCATTGGCAAGAATTGCCTCATCGATACCAACTTTTTCGGTACTATCATTTTGTCGAACAACAAAAATATCTATCGTCTTCATACATTACAAGTTTTAAAAGTAATTTATTTAGTTTCAGGTAAGACTGCGTGTCATACTTGTGGAAAATTCCAGCACCAAATTAGTGTTATAACTGATAAATATTCAGGCACAGCAAAAAGTCAACGAGTGAAACGCAAGAGGTGCAAATTATGTACTAGAAAGGGGAAAGGGAGAAAACAAACCATTTATGAATGCAAGTACTGCGCAGATAAACCAGGATTGTGCATTGAATGCTTCAATGAATATCATGAAAATATTTAAGGTTTTTTCAATCTTTGGAATCTTTTTTTTGCTTATTTAGGTCTCCTCTATTGTCTGTTCAAATAGTTCATCTGTAATTTAACCAAAACTACTATTAAATAGTGTTTTTAAATTTCATAGGAGTCCCCGGCATATAGCAGAAAAAAAAACAATATTGTGACCCGCCGACTCCTGCAAGCGCCATCTTTATTTTCAATTTTTTTTTATTTTTTGAACATTAATTCATTTGTTCATAGTGCTGTACCTAACATTAACTTTATTAGAAGTTAGTCCTTCATACTGAGAACTTATATGAAATTTAATTATGGAGAACACCACACGGCTACCTTGCTCAACAAATTCATTTAATAAGAAAATTGTGTACAAAATGAAACTAATTTCGATATCCAAAGGTCAGCCATATAATTCAGAAGCTACAATCTTTTTATGATACATACGGCAACATCGCTATTGCTATTGTGAAATTAGCTTTCCACTTGCTACATATCATTATTAGGATATGCCAGTTTTCACTGGCTCAGGTTTTCCAAAAATAGAATAATCTGTTAAACACTGTCTAATAGGGTTTGTCATGTTAATTTTGACAGATTTTTGTATACAGACCACACAGATGTGCTGAGAATCCCACTATTAGACATATTTAATGATCTTCCAGATGATAATGTGCAATACAAATATGTTACCCCTTTTTTATTATTAATCATTGTTTACTATTATTATCTCTGACTCTACTGACATGGAAATGGCAAAAACTAGATTTTTGGTTGTCGACATTTTTAGCTTTTTCTGGTTCTTAATTTTGCTTTTATAATTCTGTGAAGATACTCAAAAACAGCCCTAAAAAATTAAAAAAAAATTTTTAAAATATACCTAGGCATGCAAAATATGAACCTAATTGTCACATTTTAATAAAATATAATTAACTAACCCCCATAAAATGTTTCAAATTGAATATAAATATAATATTTTATTACGTAAGTTTTTCATATCACATTTGAATCTTCACCTATCTCTTTTTTGAATACTCATGCGCGAATATTTTTGAATTTTCCCCTTCCACTGCTAAAATATGATTACTTCTTTCCATAGAACACAACGAGAACACAACGTATTGCTACCCAGGAATACCACAATTTAAATGAAAAAAACCCTTTTAGCTGTCTAAAGCTAGCTTATATTTGCCATATAGCCCGGCAGCTCAGGCCATAAACCGCAAAGAAGAAGTCCCAATTTTTATTTCGTTTATTTTGCCTGCCATGGTACAAAAAAATAAAATAAAGATCCACTCAAATAAAATAAACAATAAACTAACCTCTTATGGGGTGTGTTCGGGGAGCACGCTTTCGAGCTATGTAGCGCCAAGAGCCATATAACGCAAACGAAGAATAGTACTAGATAGAGCCAAATGGCGCAAATAGCGTGCTCCCCGAACACACCCTTGGTCTTATGCATAATAATATACGGACTGATAGGCTTGCCAACACAATTTTATAAAGTACCTAGACTTCTCTTTGGATTTACTTTACTTTGGATTACTGATTACTTTTGCATGTCATGCCAACACAATTTTATAAGGGGCACGAACATTTAGGGGAAACTACGAGAGTGGGAGTTGGTTCGCGCATGAGTATTAAATTTGTGCCATTAACGAGATGGGTCTATTCTGTTGATTAGCTTGCGCATATAATTTGAGGCGGCAAATAGGAGGTATTTAGGAAAGTTGTAAAATATCACAGTGTATGCTTTAGTAACAAAGTTACTTCCATAAAACCCACTTAACTGCTATTGTCTGAAAATATTTTATATTTTTTTGCATCACATAAAGAATTACAATTATTAAATCCAATGATCAAGTATTATGCCTTTTATTTTTAAAATCTACCTAGTCATCTCTAGAAACCTATAAATGTATCAACTAAAAGAAAATACAAGCAAAACACATTTAATGTTTTAAATATAAACTGTGTTGTCTAACATAATAATTAATAATAAAATTATAAACCTGCAAGATTTTCGCAAATTTATTTATTTTTGTATATATTTTTGTAAATTTTAAGTTTCTTTTACCGAAAGTTATTTTTAAATGATTTCTTATTAAGGATTATTAGTTGTACAATTGTTCTTAGTTATATTTGGTGTTTTAGCAAGAATAAAAGGTCATCCATGTAAGCGATGTGGCAAGTTTTTCAATCACAAATCAACGCTGTGGTACCATGAAAAATTCGCATGTGGTGAAATAAAAAAGTATCAATGCAATGTCTGTGAGTGGAAGACGACATATGAACCTGTGTTGAGAAAGCATATGAAACTAAAACATGATATTCTAATACCTGGGAGATATAAAAAATATTAAATCATTTCTTTACTGTTAAGAGTATAATTCACAATGACAATTGGAAAAATTATAGTAGTTTAAATAAATATATTTGGTTTAGTAACCAAAAATAAAAAATAAAAATTTTAATCTTTCATTCTGATGACAATTTATTATTATGTACCTATCCTTTTTCAATATGAGTGATATAGTCACCTATATATAAAAACTGTTTATATTCCACAAGTAGGTACAAGCAGAAATGTACTAAGTAGCTATTACAAGAAATTAAAAAATTCTAATAATTAAATAATATACTTTTAGGATTCTATGCTTGCCCACAATGTCACAAAGTATACAAACACTATGCCTCGAGAACAAGACATTTAAAATATGAATGTGGAAAATTACCTACTTTTAGTTGTGATAAATGCTTTTATGTTGGAAGAAGAAAATCTCACTTGACTAGTCATATAGAAAGGAGGCACAGATGTTCACCAAATAAAGAATATTTTTAAGTACAAAATATACCAAATTAATTTAAACATAATGTATTAAATAGAGTGTTAAATAAACAGTAAACCAATTTTTTTTCTTATACCAAGATATTTCATTATTAAAATGTGTTGTGTTTAAATTTATAAATTATTTACAACAGAAGGTTATTCATCCTTCATTGAGAAAAAAGAATATTGTATTTGCACATATTTATTCCTATTTTTGAACAATAATAGTGAATATTAAAATAAATTTTGTTCGTAGATTTTTAGAATGTGCACATATAGGTTTCCTTCGTTTTATTTCTAACTTACTCTACTTAAACTTTAATAGTATTTTAACATTTTTTATAATTTCTTATTCCCTATAATATACTCAAATTGTGTATCTTGATCCATGTATATTAACATAATTTTAACATTCTTATGTTCTAATGTCTTTATATATGTTGGCCACATTAAATAATTATAGTTTATTTTTGACAGAAACTTACTTAAAAACCATTACATTCAATACTAAATAAATTAATTCTTTGTTTTTCTTTTACATGTTCTGGTTTGAGAGATTCACAGACCCCAACGACACCAAGATTGGCAAGGCAGCAATTAACAATCAGCTCTTCAATTTATTCATTTTTTTATTTGTTATATAGGTATAGACTAATTAATTAATAAATTATTAATGTTTAATTTTAAAAAATAATAAACAGTTAGTAAAAAGTGTGTGTTATTGTAGTAGTAGTACTGAAATTTTACATTTGAGGATAGTACACCAAAATCCCAAACAACTAAATAATCATTTAAAGCAGGGGTCTTCAACCTTTTTTAGTGCAAGGGCCAAACATCGATTTCACATCGTCCGGAGGGCCACAGTGTTCCCTGTCCCTTTACTTAGTATTCTATCAAATCAATAAAGTAAAAGACATACATAATTTCAATGTTCAATAATCTTCATTTGTTAACTAAAGTTAATTAATGTGATTTTTGACACCGTTTATTTTTTACTATCAATATTTCTTTTATTTTTGTGGTTGCAACCCGAAGGTAAATAATTAAAAGACTTTAAGTCAGTTAATTAGAGTACCTAATATTTATTAAGTAAAAAAAATTTTTTTTTGTTAATTTTGTTTAATTTATTTTATTAATAATTGTTGTTACTCGAGGCCAGTGTTTCAAACACTGATTAGAGATTTTGTTATGTTTTGTGAATAAACTGTATAATTTTGTTAAAATAAAGATTTTTCAAAAAAAAAGATGTGCATCTGTAATTCTCGACTTGACATAATTCATACGAGAAAACAGTTGTTCGCACACATAGGTGCTCCCAAATAGAGACATCATTTTCTGAGCGTGTTTCGCATAAAAATCAAAAATACCCACGTCGAACTTGTCTTTCAGTTCCGAATTACACTGCAAATCGATAAGCTCCATCTGAATATTTACCGGCATGTCTTCAACGGATACACTGAATGGTCGCGCAAAGAGACTGATGCAATTTTCACTATCTCTGTCAGCAAACCTCGACTGGAATTCATTTTGTAGTAAATCTATTGCCACGAAATATTTATTCACAACTGTACATTTGCATCTCTTCAGTTTAGGAAAGTGTGTAAACTCTTTTTTCAACAACTGATTTTTCCATAAATATTTTCTTTAGCCCTGAGGGTCGCGGGCTGCAGGTTGAAGACCTACGATTTAAAGTGACACAAGTTTGATAAGATTCTTAAAATTTATTTTTTATGTACATAGAAATTCACAAATCTTACATTACATTACTCACTTATATCAACAGGATACTAAAAAATTTGAGATATCAGAAATTACAAATATTTATAGTACAAAATATAACTAAATTTATGAGTTGGATGTTCTTTACCAATATAATAAAGTTTGCAATAAATAATATTAAACAAAATAAAATTTCTACCATACTGCAGCACTATATATAAAGTTATAGAGATAAATTAATGATGCACATATACTATCAATTATTTCCAGAAGTAAGCATGTTTAATAATGCCACCTTCTCTTTTTCTTTCTTCTTAACAACATCTATACATCTATTTCTCCAAGTACTTTTCCTGAGTTTTATTGGTCTGCTACCAACATATCGACCTGAAAATGAAGATTGTATATTTAAACGAAGTTGTATTAGATGAATTTAAATAATTTATATTGAAATTAAATAACTCAACTTAGTAACTAATTTTCAGTGAACTCTTTAAGTATTAGCGTTCTTTTTTTTGAGAATAGTAGAAAGTGAGTGCGCCCTTGGTGCACACTGAAATTGCTCCTGCACTTCCCCAGTTTTTACTGTGCACTGGCAACGGACGTTTTCAGGGCGAACTGCGTGTTTTTGACATTTCAAAAGAATGCATTTGATAGAGTGCAGTTTTTTGGTTATTATTAGTACTTGAAAATTTTTTCTGAAATTACTGAAAGCGAATATAAGTTGAAGGAGAACTTAAGGTATAGAGCGGTTTTGATTCCCTCTTTTCTCCATATTCTTCTGAAGATGAATATGAGATTACAAGCGTACTAAAATTAAATAAGTACAATAAAGAAACGTTTTATACATTCTGCACAAAGACCTATTTACCTCCTCCATAGTTACCAATTTCAACTTGAACTTGATCATTGAACATTTGAACCTAACCTATTCGCATTGCCCTGTCCTGTAAATTTGTTGTACCATGGTATTATTGTCCTGAATCGAATTTTGGTGCCCTCAGATCACATCAAGAGCGAGCAGTCTGTTCAAAAGAACATGTGTGACAGATTGCTCTCCCTAATGACATTTCAATAGAACACACAACTCGCTCTCAGTGTGCACTCAGTGCGTTGCTCTGGTCTAAAAAGAAAATGCTATAAAACTCATCATGTCATACCATTTAATTCTTTCATTGCTTTGGTAAAATCTGCTGGATCTTTGTAGCTAACAAATCCATAACCTTTACTTTTATTTGTTCTTTTATCTCTAATGACTTTTGCTTTTTGGAATGAAGGATACTTATTAAAAGTTCTGGTCAATAGTTCATCAGTAACATCATTTCCAAGATCTCCACAAAATATTCTAAAACAAATGACTTTGTTCAAACAACTATAGACTACAACTATATTACTACAAAATATTTAGAATAAAAATATTAATTCACACATAAATATATATAAATATTACCTGAAGTCATCCTCTGACCAATCAGTTAGAGATGGATCCTCCCAAGTTTGACCCCCAGCTGTTCTCATTAATTTTCTGTTTTTGCTACTTTTTCTTTTATAATCATCTGGGCCAAATGACTGCAAAGCACTGCTGGCTTTTCCTGTAAATTAAAGGAAGTATACCTTAAACAGATTTAATACAAAATGAAATAAAAGGTTACTAGTACCTTCCTTAATAGAATACTTATTAATAAATAGCTCACCTTGTGAAATCGCCAACTCTGCACTAACTTTTTCATTTTTCAATTTCTTTAACTTCTTCTCAACTTCATTTTGAAGTGCCATAAAATCTACAGATTGTATAGGAGCAGGTTGAGGAAGTGACTGAGTCGTGTTTACCAGTTTAGGAGGAGCATATAAAGTAGGTTTGGCAGATACTACAGCTTGTTGATTTGTATGGCTTGAATATCCATGATCATATCTTTTAGGTCCTTTAGACACTTGATGAGGTATTAAAATTGTAGGAGGTGGAGGTATTGCACCAAATCCAGGAATGTATGATGGGCCATAGGCATTTAAAATCGGAGCAGCAGATATTTCTGCTTCGAACCTATAAAATAAAACCTTATCACTAATTTAACACAAAAAAATGTATGTTTTACATACCTACTCATTTCGTCCTCCATATTCCTGTATTTGTTCTTATCCATTTTAAGTGTCAAATTAGTTAAATTAATACAACTTTCTGTGAACTTTATTTAATTTAAAAATGTAAATAACACTTAGGTCTACAATTCTAGAAAATAACTCTGTAGTACAGACACAAACAACTTTAATAAATATGTCAATTTCAAATGTGATTGTCACCATAGAACATAAATAAGGTTAGGTTAGGATGTCACGTCAAAATATTTAGGTATGTTCCATGATACATATATCATGGATTTGTTCCATAGAAATAGTAAAATGTTGGATGTACAATAATAGGTTTGTTTTCACATCAAATCACAAACTTGTTTCTTACAATTTTCAAACCATTCTTGTGCGCAAGTCTCGTTTGAAATAAATCCCGATCTGATCTGTGATTAATGTGAAAACAGTAGACAAAATGTGTATGAGTAAATAATCCGTATGATATTACCTAAAAAGAAGATTAAAAAGAAAGAGGTTATTGTTATTGTTTACAAAGCTATGAAAACTGTAAACATGTGTATGAGTAAATTATCCTTAAAGTATTCTTCCAACATAATTTCTAAATCTGAATCGTCAGTGTCGGATGACATTAAATAATCAGATTTATCAGAATACATGTCTCTTTAGTTTAAATAGGTTTATAATGATATTAAAAAAAACGAGAAAATAACAACAAAAAATATAGAACTAATTGACATAAGGTTTAATACGCGCATGTGCCAACAATCTGCTGGAAATTAATTCTCAAACTGCTTGGACTGTCACCAAACTGTCAGGAAACCATGTGAAAACATCCGACTAGTGATTGGAAATTAGTTTCAAACTAATGCGCGAACATTAGAAACGTTAGAAACAAGTTTGAAACCAATGTGAAAACAAACCTAATTTCCACTACTTAAAATAGTGAAAATTAGTTCAGCCATAAAGAATAAATCCAAATTCGCTTGCATTTATTACGCATGTTGACAGGTAAAATAAAAAGACGTTTTTATTCTGTATTAACAAAGTTTTTAAACATACTTTTGATTAATTCATTCTACTAAGAATTTGGAAAGGCTGGTCGATGGTTTTTGTCATAGAACAATGCAATAAAAAAGAAGAATTAATTTGCTAGATTAATTAATTTTCTTCTGTTTCTATTGTTTTATGGTTTCTTCTGATAGATTACCATGGCCACTTATTCTACAGGACCTCCAGCCAGCGTTGGAGTTAGAGCCCTCAGGTCACATCGAGAGCGAGCAGTCTATTCTAAAGTACATGTGTGACAGGTTGCTCTCCCTAATGACATTTCAATAAAAATCACAACTCGCTCTCAGTGTGCACTCAGTGCACACTGAGACTAAAATTTAAAACTCTTTTCGTTCTGTGGCGTATTCAGCACATTTCTCATGGGAGCTTTTTAATGGTTTATTTTTAAAGTTTTAAAAATATTGTACTTTTTTTTGCATAATTATGTATACATAAACACAATATATACTATAATATAAATTTAAAGAAATATAACATTGTGAATTTGTATTTAGGTTCTGCAACGCCACGTGCCACATATTACTTACACCAGATGGCGTAATCAATACTGTCATTGGTCATTGTTCCATTGTTGACAGGTATCCATATTTCTTTTTACGTTGTTTCTTGAAGCTTGAAAAGGTAGTGTAAATTTTATTTATATTTCTTTGATTAAAGTAAGATTTTAGAATAAAAAAATAATTAATAGTATATCTGATTAATTAATTTTAGTTAAAAAAACATTTTTTAAAGCTTACTCAAAATTTTAAGCCATATTTATCGTTCATAATATCACACCATGTGGTTTTCTAACCTATAATTATTTTTTTCAGGTTTCAAAATGACCAATTCAAAAGGTTATCGTAGAGGAACTAGGGATCTTTTCGCCCGCAAATTTAAGGAACATGGTGTTATTCCCCTTTCCACTTATTTAAAAGTTTACAAAGTGGGAGATATTGTGGATATTAAAGGCAATGGTGCCATCCAAAAAGGTATGCCCCATAAAGTGTACCATGGTAAAACAGGTCGTGTTTTCAACGTAACGGCACATGCTCTTGGAGTTATTGTAAACAAGAGAGTTCGAGGAAGAATAATTCCCAAGAGAATCAATATCCGTATTGAACATGTAAACCACTCAAAGTGTCGTCAAGATTTCTTACAGAGAGTAAAATCCAATGAAAAACTCCGTAAAGAAGCTAAGGAAAAAAATGTCAAAGTAGAACTTAAGAGACAACCTGCCCAACCTAGGCCAGCACATATTGTTAGTGGAAAAGTTCCAGCACAAGTGCTTGCTCCAATTCCATATGAATTTATTGCTTAGGTTTGTTATTTTTAAATAAAACAAGTATAACAATATTATCGTTTTATTTCCAACCCAACAAATTTTCCAATTATAGTTTTGATCACTAATAATTGTTAAAACAATTTATTTCTGTAATTTCACAGGTAATCAAATCAATGATTCTTTGATGTTACCCAAAACGTATTGGGGATGATCAACTTTCTCTGGTGTAAATAATTCATTGAATTGATAGAATACTAAAGTTTTTAATTTAATACCTGTTTTAATGAGATTAATTATAGAAAATGAAGTAATAGTTTGGGATAAGAAAAAGTAATTTGAATATAAATAATAAAAACATAATTTCAATGATAAAGAAATACAATCAGCTTTCACAAAATAGTTTGCAATTATTTGACTTAGCATTGACAGAATACTGAACTTATTAACAAATCAGGATTATTAGAACATGGCGATTAAATTTATTGTACTAACCCTTACTACGTGAAAGTCCATCTTATTAAGAACAGTAAACAACTGAAAGGTTGGATTAAAAATATTTTTGAATTGCAATGACGGCCGTTTCGCTATAGAATTAGCCTCGTCGTGTCAATGTGACGATGCTAATTCTATAGAGAATCGGCCGTCATTGCAATTCAAAAGTATTTTACGAATAAATAGTGAAAGTTTAATTCAATCTTGTTTACTGTTCTTAAGAACATGATGAGTAAACTGAAATGAAATTATGAGTTTCAATATTCAATTTTTTAATTAATACAAGTACTTAATGAGATTAGGTATATAAATAAATAATTCAATATAAAACTCAATTTTAATGAATAAGAAAAATTAATTCTTTAAATATAATTGTTAAATGATAAAAATTAGATGATTTATTTTCAGGTAAAAATACCACTAATCAGGGTGAAGTGGGTTAATAATAAAAAAAAACAAATAATTAATTTATTTATTATAACTAACGATAATATTTACAGAACAAAAATAAAATCTGCTTAGCAGTATATTTCGATATTAATGCACTAGTTATCTTTGACATCTTTTATGAAAACAATTTATACAATTTGCAAAGTAGAATTTGGGGTAGAGTGAATTTGGGTCTCTTCAACACATACAAAAATTTATCACGAAAAATAACAAAATAAGAACTTATGTGAAAATTTTGTTATTGCAAAATGTATTTGATATTCATTCAAATAAAGAACTTTTTCGTTTATAATTCCATTTTTAATGGACATTTCACAAACAAAAATAATCAGACTTCAATGTTTCCATTGAATAAAAACATAAATTTATAAAGAGGGCTTACTATCACTGACGCTGTTTTTTGGAACAATTTTTTGACTTCATTTTAATAAAAATTATTAAATATTGTATTGTTACAAAAAAGGCGTCTGGGAGGTTGCTTCTTAAGTTGAAATAAACATAAATTCACACTACCAATGAACACTTTCAGTTGTTCAACAGTAGCAGTCAGTTTTTAAATATATTTACACAGGTCTCCAATAATTGACAATATATTATTTCAAAAATTTGTATCTTATCTTTATAGACTATTTTATTGTATTTAGAAAACATTTTAACACTTCTCACAATCACGTTATTTAATTCCTATATAGATGTATATAAAAAATTAATGCAAATTAAAATCAAGCTTTATTTTACCCATATGTATGGTTAATATATAAATTTATTGAATTAAAATATAAAAACTAAATCAAAAACTTGATTGTTTCTCAGGACACCTGTGTGAATATCTTAAAAATATGGTGTAAAAATTACACGTTTAGTTTCAATAGAGAAAAAATGTATATGACTATGCAACTAAAAAAAGTATTATACTTTCAAACATCCAAAAAATGCAGAAGATTTTTTAAACTTAAACTCTTGCAAATAAATTAAAATATTTAAACAAATTAAGAAAAATATGTGATGAAATACAAATAGTTTAGAGAACCGCTTTTAGAAAATTAGTTTTAGTAAAATTATTGCTTCTGGAAGCAATATTATTAAAGAGCTGGATGATGGCAATATCTTGGATAGCCAGTTTTTACATATTCATTATTTTAGCAAATGTCCTATCCAAGACAATTTGATGAAACTGAAGAGAATTTAATATAGAAGTCAATGCTTGTATTACGATAATGTTTAAATAATTTAAATATTTCAAACCAAAACTTATGAAAACGCTATTTTTAAGAATAGCTCCATCTAAAATGGTCGATTTACTATTATCTGAAACTGAAATCAAGAAAAATGTACAAATGCTACTAAAAAATCATCCGTAAGTGCCGACAATTCAACATAATTTAACTTTATTGATTCACTTTGAAAAATGTTAATGTAATTAGTATAAAAACAATTATACAATTAATAATTTGAAAACAAACCTAAAAAGTTTCTAAAAAATAGTTTTTAGTTTCGACAACAATTTACGAAATATATCCTAAAAAACGTGCAATTTTTACATTGTATTCCAAATTCTAACAAAAAATACGGCTTTAAAAAAATAAATATAATAAAAACATAATAAATAACTGCCCGTTCTTTTTTGTTTATTTACAAAATTTTTTACCGCTCATTTCTGGTGGGTTAGATTTGTACAATATCGAAACTTATAGACGACTTACCATTTTAAAAAATAGTCTTTTACTTATTTCAAGGAACACATTTATATGGGGTATTTCGTCGGAAAAGGACTTAACGATAAAATAAAGTGATTCTTTTTGAAACCGAGATATCGAAACAACTTACTTATTACCTTCAATCATTTCCTTGGTTTTCAAAGGGAATGCCCCTTACAATTATAAAAAAATGTTTTTATTAAACTTAGTTATATTTAACTTTAGTAATACATCAAACAAATTCCATCTCGGTTTGCAAAAACTAAACTATATATCGAAGGCCTAACTGCAATAGACTGTACCTGACAATTTTACGATTTTGAGATTTTTTGTGCATTGGGTTTATTGAGTTGTAACGCAAAGTCTTGAGGAATCATAGCAAAACGATCTAAAGCAATACGCCGTATTGGTAGCTGTCGGCCAAGCGCATAGAAGTACACCGTATCTGCCAGTTGCCCACAGCGTTTTGTCACCTGAAGGTCTCTGCTTGTTAGTTTTTCCTACTGCGACTGATATATTATTCAAAGGTATGTAGTTATGCCGGTTATTTTATTACAAATATATGCTCACTCTGATAAGACCAATTATTCTTAGAAACGCGTACAAATTTTTACGACGAAAATAAAAATCTCGCCCCTGAAGAGAAAAACAATGTTTTAATGGAGTCTAATTTTATTAAAGATGAAAAGGGCGATTCAGATTATACCTTTGAAGAATATGCTGACGTTCCTGAAGAAACCTTAAATGAAGGATGACACACAAAATTCTACAAATTCAAATGATAATATAAGAGAAGATGAAACTACAAAAGGAAGAACTAGAAAAAGAAAAGCAGACAAACAAAACTGGTCCAGGTTAAAAACCAAGGCCAGAAGGATGCGCGGTGTGGAATACGCGGGCATTCAAAGAAACAAAGACAAAAAAATATTCCATGGAATTAAGCGACCCTGTAGAATAATGAGAGACGCATGTACATCTTTAACATGTCTCAAATCAACAAAACACTTTTGTGACACTTTTCCAGAAGAAGAAGGAAAACTTATGTTTCAGACTTTTTGGGAAACAATGGATTGGGGAGAGAAAAAGAGTAATATAATAGGTAACATAGAATTCACAAAAACAAAAAGATCATCAAAGGGTGAAGAGCAATCAAGAAGAAGTGGAACATACTGGTACTATTTGAGAAATAGAAATAATGAAAAGAAGAGAGTGTGCAAACGAATGTTTTTAAATACTTTTGGTTTAAATGAAGACATGGTGCACGGTAGGTTCCAAAAAACTGAACATGGACGTGACACTACATCAAGTAGTGCCATTAACACCAAACATGTTGATGAAACTAGATCAAAGAATTGTAACAAAACCAAAAAAGACTTTCTCAATAACTGGTTTAACAGTCTACCCAAAATGCCCTCTCATTATTGCAGAAAGGATACAAACAAGCTATACTTGGAAACGCTTTTTCAATCCAAGGCTCAATTATATAAAGAGTACCTAACACACTGTGACAGTAGCGGTCAAGAAAAGTTGTCATATGCAATATTTGACCAGATTTTTTGTGATTTAAAGTTAAGTTTGTATCAGCCAAAGAAATACTATTGTGATACTTACGATGTTAACAATATTGACGAACGTGTTTATAGTTCACATATAGAAAGAAAAAATTTATCTAGAGGACATAAAACTCAAAACAAAGACGATGCTATTAAGTTTAAAAATTATACTTTTACTATGGACCTTCAGGCAGTGAAAAACTGTCCTGTACTAAATGCAAGTGCAATATATTATAAGAAAAAATTGACAATTCACAACTTTACGATGTACAACTTACAAAATCATGAAGCTAAAAACTATTGGTGGGATGAAACGGAAGGGGATTTATGTGCTTCTACTTTTGCTTCAATAATTGTAAATCATATAGAAGAAAACTGTGTAGATACAAACTTGCCTGTTATTCTGTGGTCCAATGGATGTTGCTATCAGAACAGGAACTCGACGCTCTCTAACGCACTCCTAAATCTTTCACTAAAAAGAGGACAAGTCATTCAACAAAAGTACCTTGAAAAAGGGCACACTCAAATGGAGTGTGACAGTGTTCACCACCTGATCGAAATGAAACTTAAAAATCGAAAGATTTTTCTTCCACATGATTACATAAAAGCTACTAAAGAGGAGCGTTTAAAACCGTTTCCGTTTAGAGTTCGTTTGCTTACTCATGATTATTTTTTGAATTATTCTTCTGCTGAAGCAGCGTACAAAAGTATTCGACCTCGAAAAATGAAGGAGGATCCCACAGTTACTGATCTAACGGGCGTTTGCACCGACTTCATCTTATGAGATCAATAGTTAAGAAACCAATAAACTTTATTGGTCTCTTAACTTTTATTCCTTTGCACCAACAGTTTTAAAGACGTCATTAACTATTGGTTCAATAGCAACTATTTCAATTTGACAACATGGTAACTGTACTAGATTTTGTTTTGAATCCACTGGATTTTTGACAGTTTTGACGTTTCTTTAGTTGTTTCTGATAGGAATTTATAATTTATTTATTTGAAGTATATAATTTGAGGAAGCAGTTAAGTGTATTTTGTGTTTATAAGTTCAAATGTCGTTGGAAAAAAGAAAACGGCAAAGGGCAATAAATTTTACGCCTAGAGAACAAAATTTGCTGTTCTCAATTGCAATAAAATACACAAAAATTATTGAAAACAAGGAGACCAGTGCAGTAGCAAATTCGGAAAAAAACGAGACTTGGATGAAAATCACAGATGAATTTAATGCGACCAGTCAAGATTTTCATAATAGATCCACCCATCAATTAAAAAGATTTTATGAAAATCGAAGGTCAGCTTTAAAAAAAGAAAGCCGAAGCAAGGCAAGAGTATTTAAAAACTGGAGGTGGCCCTCCACCAAAAGATACTGAGGAGGACCTTTTAATATTGGCAACATTAGATCCGCTGATAGTGGAGGGAGATCAGAACCCACATGATAGTGATGGTAGGTTTTTTCTTCAAGAGAGGCCTAGACCAATAAACAACATTGAATATATTTTGGTAAGAATGAATTATAACAGCAGTATAGTACATATAAAGGGACGTAGCTCCCACCTAAAGAACTATTATATGTATAGAATCTTTCTGGTGAAAATTTGGTCTATAGTATGTAAATATTTTTAGGAGGATGATTCTGATTCATATCTGCAGCCCCAAGATCTTGAGCTAATTGAGGTATGAAGTTTCAATATTTGATAATCAATGAGGATCAAAAGTCACTATTTAGTTTTTAACAACAAATAGTTACAATTTAGATTTTATATTTTAGTATTTAATAGACTATTAATCTCGTCTTATTAATTTTAGGAGGTTCAAATCCCTGAGGAGCTTAAAAAAACACAAATTAACTGCAATTTGAAAAACTGGAAAGAGTACAGCACACAGGATTTAAAGACACCTTTAAATCCTGCATTAGTAGTCGGAACAGGAGAAGTTAAAGCTCCAGCAGAAAGATCAAAAAATGAAAGAAGGCCAGTCAGACCTGTAAGTATTGATAGGGTTATGGAAGGGAATTAAACATTTTCGATTCAAACTCTTACTGAAAATGAGATATAAGACTTAAATAATGCGACTCTTTTTAAAGTTGGCACATAAAATCATAAAAAATAATGATAAATTTTTTCAGGGACTAAGTAGACGAAGACCAACTGCTCCACTTGTAAGGACCCTTGCATCCAGTTCACTGCAACAAAAATATAACGAATTGGCTGATAAAAAATATTTTGGCGGATCACGCAATTAAAAAAAATTGAACGGGAGAGAGTCATGGCAGAAGAAGAACATAGGCTAAAAATTCGCAATCTGGAGTTAGATATTGAAATAAAGTTAAAACAATTAGAAAATACGAGTACACCTAATAAGTAATAATTTTTTTTTATTCATTAATCTAATTTGTGTTTTTGTTTTGTTTTTGTAGTTTGTATAAGTTTTGAATATTTTTTTTTACTTTACTTTTGTTATATTTCGTAAAATGCGTTGTTTCAACAGAAATTAATTTTTATAATTTTTTTGTTTTTGTAGTTTGTATAAGTTTTGAATAAATTTTTTTTTACTTTATCTTGTTTTATTTAATTACAATTTCAAAAATCACTAAAGTATCTAATAACCTCCCTTTGAACGGCATTAACAGGAGCATCATTTTCTTGTAAATCCATATCAATCTGTTGAGTTTCTATCAAATAATTTAATTCCTGTTCATTTATATCATCTGGTAATGGAGGTTCTGGCTCATTCATGTCTCTTGCTATATTATGAAGTACAGCAGTAGCCACAATAGTAGTTAATATTGTGTTCATTTTTAGCCCTAAGACCATATGCCATAACTGGAAATCTTCGTTTCCATATGCCAAAGGCCTCTTTCTATAGCATTTCTAGTCCTTATTAGAGACTCATTATATAGCTGCTCACCACGGGTAATGGGATTAGCTAGTGGTGTCAGCAAGTAATTTTAAGGGGATAACCACTATCTCCTAAGATTACACTTCCAGGAAATCGCCCTTGCTCAAATCTAGCCCGAATTACAGAATTAGCAAAAATTGTAGCATCATGTACCGATCCTGGCCAACGAGCTACCACATCTACAAATTTTAAGTCAGCATCAGTTAAACATTGCACATTTATGGAAAATATGTTTTTCGATTTCGGTAAATCTCAGCATTTTGTCCCCCAGTTGACTGAATTCTTATATGGGTGCAATCTATTAATGCCTGAACTTTTGGAAATCTGGCCAGACTATGAAATTTTTTGCTGACCAATCAGCAACTCATTTTGCTCAGGCATTTTTATTTCATCAGGTCTCAAGGATGCAATTTTGTCAGAAACCCTAGCAACTACTCGGCTAGCCGTGGACACATGAACATTCATAAAATCAGCCACAGTAATTAAATGTCCACTACTGGCAAAAAATCTTAGAGTTAACAGTAGCTGGTTAAGTGGTGATAGACTGTTATTTCTATCATCAGGATATTCTAATTTGACTTCAATTCTTTCTAACAAAGACATGACAGTTTCCTTCGTCAGTCGAAACCTTTTAAAAAATTCCAGCTCACTAAGCTCCTGATAATAATTAGGTCTCTCATTAAATTGCCTTGGTATACCGTAGTCTCCGAAGTCAACTACTTCCAGATCGTCATCTAAGCCATCTTCCAGAAGTTCGTTATCCAACATATTAATAATATCTTCTTCCATAACGTATAAAAAATGTATCTTGTTTTACAAAAATACTTTCAAACTTTTTTGAAAACTTACAGGAACATAACCTATAAACGTCAAACTAACTTAAGAGACCTTTAAGGGATCAAAATTGGTCATTTAAGAAAAGAACGTTTAAGAGAACAATAAAACACCCGTAAATGTTGGTGCAACGTGTCAAAATCACTAAGAGAGCTTTAAAGGTCCATTATCTTATTGGACTCATAAGAAAAAGTCGGTGCAATCGGGCGTAAGAGTATTAATGTACGATCCAGAGAAAAAACAATTTGGTTTAAAATAAATTTTAACGACGAATTTAAACCACTACCGGTGCGTGCTGTTAATCAAAAAAGTCTTCACATAACAAACTACCCCAAATTGCATAAACAGAGGTTGAAGATAAAAAGTGATAAATATACCCATTTGCAAGATCTGAAATCACTTCTACCCGCTGATTGTCATGGTTTCTATGACAATTTACCCAAAGATTAGCCTGTAACCCAAGACAATTTATTACTTTTTTATACAATTTTGTTCAAAATGTATATATAAGTATATAATAAATGTTGTGTTAAATCATTTTTATGCTTTTTAATAAACCACTGCGTTTAGATAATAATAACTCGTATGTCAAATTTTTGTTAGAAAATTTTTGACAATACTCCTATCAAAATGCTTGTTTTTCCAATATTTGTTTAGTTTGGGGCAATTAACTATATATCATAAGACAAAAAAAAGTTAAACCACCACCTAATTTTGAAATTAAAATGGTTTTTTGTCTCCCCTGTAAAATTGACTTTTTTCAGATACGGTCTATTGCAGTTAGGCCATCAATATATTGGTTATGACCCTTCTCAATCAATCACCCTCTTAAAATGTCACAGAAAAATTTCAATTAGAGAAACAAAACATAAACAGTATAATATACCGATTTATACCGGTATTTTAAAATAAGAAATAATCAAATTAAGGGTAATTCACATTTTTTTAACTAGTTGAAATAACTAATGACTAGAATGCGTATACAGTTAAATTTTAACCAAACTCTAACAAAATAATCTCTAATTGTTATTTCTCTTAGAACCATTTGGAAAATCATAATTTTAATACAATTCCACTAATGCTGGTTTTACGATTCTTTAGGAAAAAAATTACGTTTCGATATTCTAAAAATACTTTACTGTTGTCGCATTATGCAACGACAGGTCATTTCCTAGAGGATTTCGGATAATGTTACATTTTTATATTAATAAATTTTTTGGTTTACTAAATCGTATAAATGAAAAGAGGACATTTATTTTCCGATAATAAATATTTTATAAAATTTAGTAAATTTTTCATCTCACCATATTTAAGTCATTAGAAAACGTCAATCATTCATATAATAATTCATATAACAAACAGTTCAGTTTTTTCTTCTTCTTTCCATTATACATAACCCAAGATATCCATTTATACGGTTTTGTGATAAAATAATCTGACGTTAAAAATGTAGCACTTATAAGTAATAAAAAATATACTCTGGGAATTGGCCTGAACTGGGGATACGTCTGAGAAAGGGGAGGGGGCTATTTGTACTTCGAGAGAGAGGAAACGCCCTCCCTTTCCAATAAGGCGAGTTGCACTAGAGTTCATAAGCTTTCTCGGCTTTGGTAGAATAAAATGTAGCCGGTTTCTGACGATTTTTGAGTGTCTGCAGTCAGGCCATAGAAGTCTTCTATCGTAGATGCGTCAATTTTCTGAAAAAAACATGTCTTATAATATATGTTGTAATTTAGTAAGTTCAAATTCATTTTTCAAACACACAAATATACCCAGATAAAACATCAAGGATAACTAACATGGAGAAACCAAATCGTATCAGTCTATCTAACAAAAATGAATGATCCACAGGTGTACAATATCTTTGAGATTTAACGCTATGTTTTAATTTTTCCTAATGGTCTTGATCTCAGTTAGGATTTTGTGATATTTAGCTCTGAGAAATTTTGTTTTGCTTGTACAACTTTTTAATCAAGCCCGAAATGTAAGGCGGAAATACTAGATCATTTTCTCATGAATTTTTAGCTTTTAGAAGGTTAAATTTTGCCTCTAGTTCTATAGTATTTACTTTAAACTGTTCGGTTAACATTTTTTTTAATTTTAATTATATTTATTCAATATCGTCCGAACCTCTGAGGTTATAGACGACAACAATAGAAAAATACATACAAAGCTCAAAGACTTAACTACATTTAACGTAAAAATGAAAATAGTATAATTTTTGTAACTTGTATTATAAACTAGATTTTGATTTAAATGTCCGTTATACCTGTAGCTGTTAGAAAGTTTATGATCTTGTTTAAATGTTAATTATTTATAAGGAATTTGAATATGTCCTTAGGGAAGTTGAGCTTACTTCTAGTTTCTTGGAATATTTGACATTCGGTTAAAATGTGTTTCACTGTAATGTTAGTTTGACACTGGTTACAATATGGGGGATTGTCTTTTGTGATTAGATCTCAGCTTCTCGGAGTAGTTCTACCATTTGTTTTGCCACGCGCTATTAACTATATTTTTTAGGAACACCTTCAGCTCGCTCGGCACTATTTTATCTACGCTAACATGATCATTGTTTGTTGCTGCTTCATGAGCGAGGCGGTCCACAACCTCGTTACCATGTACTCCAATGTGAGATGGAACCCAGATTAAAACCACGTATTTATTTTCCCTTGCGATGTTTTGAAGTTTCCTGTAGATATTCTTATGAATAGGGTTTTTGGAGTATATGTCGTAGAGGGCGTTCATTGAATCAGTTATGATTGCATAATTTCTCCGTTTTATTTAGTGTTTCTAGTATTGCATATAGTTCTGCATTAGAGATGGTCCAGTTGTTATGCAGCTTAAATTTTGCACTATGAGCATTGGACAAAATTGCAGCTCCTTTGATCCACATGTGTAATAATCCATATTAAATTTCAGCATTCTACCTGTGTCCAATAATAAACTTTCTGTTTCTTGAGAGATCCGCGAGTTAAGGTTTTCTACCAGACAATCCAAAAATGGAGGTGGTCTTTCAGTTCCTCTTTTTTGTGTCTCCATAGAAAGCAGAAGGATTGCCTTTTACAGACATGTAGTATTTAAATATCTAATGCATTACATACTTCCCTTTTTTTTAAATAATATCTTTTAGTTTTTACTTCGCTGTTTCTTAACTTCACTTAATTATGAACCAGACCTTCAACCTTCTCTATTGCTTAACACAAATGTACTTGAGATTTTGCAAGATTTTACTAACCTTTACAACAAGCTTCAGTACTTGATGCGTAATTTTCAAAGACGCAATAAAAGTGAAAGACTTGCAGTAGCAAAACCATAACTAATAGTGTAGTAAATGAAACAGCGAAACATTGTAAAGGGAGTTTTAGACCCTTATACTGTACAATTGTACATAAAAGCTGTAAATTTAACATTGATATGGTAAAAATAGCAATGTTAAATCTAAAACATCATCACGGCTAAAAATCTTATTCTGAACAATTCCATGTAAAAAAGTTATTAACAGCGAAATATTATATCAGCTAACTTCACTTAAACTATGTTGGGTACGACAATTTATCTAATTTTTAGGTTACTGATCAGATCCTGTAAAGCAAAAAAAAAGCAGAAGATATTTTTGGATTATTGTTGTTATATTTATTATTGACCATTCCAGAACACGTGACTGACAGGTCAGCCATATTCGTTGGATGGCACACATAATATCTATAATTTAAAGTTATTTTTTTACTACTCTTACAAAACCCTCCCATTATGTAACAGTTTTGTATGACTGAGGGGGGGAGCGGGTTTGTAATAGCTTTGAATTTATAAATTCGGCTTTGAAAGTATAAAGTGAGCTTTGAAATTAAAAGAATTCTGAACTTTCAAAAGATTCACAAGAAAATTATTCAAAAATACAGAAAAACTGGTGATAACTCAAGAATCGATTTCGAGTAATGTAGTAGAATTGGGCAGTGTATTCGAAAAGTCTGGGTCGTTTGTATCCAATAGCTGCCAGAATATAACTATAAATATTAATGTAAAAAAATATAAATTGTAAAGTACTCAGATGTCAGACTTTCAGTAGTAGAAAAAGTATAGTACAAAACTCGTGTTACAACACTTGTTATGTAGTACACTATTATGCATTATCTTGCGTTTTTAAAATTATTTTTCGCTGTTTTTTTTTGCCAAAAATAGGATGCTTTTGTTCATTTTGATTTATTTCTTGAAAATTTATAATTCGGCTTATCACATACTGTGTCAAAACACTCTTAACGTCGAATATTTTAGTCGGCATTACGTTAACATCGTTGTTAGTTACAACAAAAGAGTACAGAGCAGCATTTTCTTAACACCTTTCGACCGTGAAAATGTACACTGCTGTTACCACTTACATTTTTGTAAAGAATAAGCCCATTAGAATATGCTAAAAATCTAAGACATGAAACAAACAAATGAGCTAGGATGAAGGACACAATAATGCCCCGGTCTGTCAAGTCCTCTAATTAAAGAAAAATAAAGTAACAAAATATTTACAGTAAATATTTTGTAAATATCTAAATATTAGTAATACTAATAGTAGATATGATACATTAATAATAAATATGCTATATGTTGGTACAATAAGGCAGATGCTCTGAATCTTTTCATTTCTTATGTTAAAAAGCAAGTAAAATCATTTGTGTATCATGTTACTGGCATTTTCTGCACTATTCAAACACTGCAATACCAGACCAACGGGTTTCCTTCTTTTGTTTATTAATTCATTAGCTTACAACAACTCTTAGTGACTACTAGCTTACTTAAATCTTCATTTTTACATAAAAATAAACAAACAAAAACACTTACATCGACTTGGTCATCGTCAAAAAGGAGCCAAAATCCGTGGCTTTTAACGATGCTTATATAATGTCCTCTATTAGGTCCGCTACCACAGTGTATCACAACAGCTACAAGATCATAAAGTCTATCTGGATTCAGTGCATCATCCGACTATAATAAAAAAAATACAAAATTTATCTACAAAAACATTACATTTAGATTAAATCAACAATGGGACAAGTAATCATGAACTTTGAATAATTTTGTGAATGTTGGTGATTTCAATAAAAACATTAAATTTTAAAATAAAATAGATGACCTTTTTTTAATTTAGTTATTGAAACCTACTAAAGTAAGATCCCAGGGCCCATAGACGTTACTTATTTTTGAAGTAACGAATTTTATGGTATAGACACTCTTCTATGTGTTTAAGAGTGTGCGTGTACTAACTAGTTTGACTAGGCGGCCCATTCACAGGTAGCAAGTAGAAAAGGTATACAAAAACATAACTTACTTTTGTTAAATTCGAAGTGCTAATTTTTATATATGTCAGATAGAATATTATTAAAAATAAATATTTCATATTGACAGACGTTTCTGTGGGCGGTAATTCCTCCCAGACGCTTGAAAACTCATAAAAAAATTACCGAACTTTTGTTATATTCGAAGTCTTCTGCTTTATATACGATGTTTGGGGGGCTATTTTAATACCTTTTGTGTACAGCCAGACCAATCCGAAGGGCCAAACATTCTCCTAGACACAATTAAATTTTTATTAAGCTACCCGAAACAATTAATTTTTTGCCTACAAAGGGTTTGTTTTCAACAGCAAATTATTGAGGTAAATGACAATTTTTTATTATTATATTTATACAAAAATATAGAAATGCAGTAAAAATATTATCTTCCATTATTATTTAATTAATTTTTAATCTGCATAGTTAGCTTCATAAGAGTTTTGACTTTCATCCTCGAACCAATCCTGGATTTCAATATTCAACTCGTCATCATCGTTATTATCTTTGTTCGAATCTTCTGAAGAAATATTTTGCGGCAGTTCATCCGTTTTGATATTCAAAACAGATTTTCTTAAAAGCAAAGCAGCTGAGTTTAAAATATCTTCGTCTTTGAAATTTTGAAATGATTGGTCGTCGATACCACTTACGTGCTTTGAAACTAATATTTTTTTATTACCAATGGAAAAGAAATTAATATCTTTACTGAATATCTTCATTATTTTAACCTCTAAATTATGTGGTGTGAAATTTCTTCACAATTTTCTGCTGCACTTTCCTCAAACAAATCCATGTAATATCAGTGAAGATAAGTCAAAAAATATATCTTTCCTTTTTCAATTATATTTTCTTTAATAAACGTACATACTTCCTCAAATACGCCTTGATGATGCTCACGATTCGTGAGTCACGAAGATCATGCTAATGACTTTTTAACGTATTTTTATTTTATGTAATTTTATGTAGAAAATTTTTCTTTTTGGATGAAAACAAAGGCAGCCTTTTCGATTTATGTTTTTTTGTTTTTTGGTCACAAAAAATATAACATACATCTTTCGATTTAATAGATGCTTCATCTTCAACTGGAATATTAATTTCAGAAGTTGAATCAACATTTTCTAACTGTTCATTATTATCCTGGGAGCTGGTTCAGTTAAGTCAAATAAAACTGTTGACTGAGATATTGTAGAGGGGTCAGTAAAAGAGCAGCTGCTGGACTTGAAGGCTGTGAAATCAATGGTTCTATACCTTGTGTAGAAGGAGATCTTGAAGAAGACGCTGAACTTGAATCTTCTGTAACATTGGACGATTTTTTTACATAATATTTTTGCATTAACCCAGTAAATGATTGATAACATTGTCTATGATAACCACTTTCATACAATTCCACTGGTAAAACAACGTCTTTAAATTTTAGGTTATGTTCTTTTCTAAATTTTAAGATAGTTTGACACTTTTTTAATGATTCTTCAGTGAACAATATCAATTTATCCCCAGAACTATTGCAAAAAACACAGTTCAATAATTCTGCCATTGTATTTATTAAAAATAAAGCACTGCAAATACTTTTATTCCACTCACTTTAGTTGAAAAACGCAATAACGACAGAAGCACAACACATACTGAACCTGAACAACTAAACACCTCATAACTACTAGAGTAGTTCTGAAAACAATATATTGCTCTCGCTCACGCTCAAGCGTTTGCATAATGCCCCTACGCTCGCTCTCACAGCGGAACTTTGGTTGTGTCTGGCCCTTCGGATTGGTCTGGCTGTACACAAAAGGTATTAAAATAGCTCCCCAAACATCATATATAAAGCAGAAGACTTCGAATATAACAAAAGTTCGGTAATTTTTTTATGAGGTTTCAAGCGTCTGGGAGGAATTACCGCCCACAGAAACGGTCTGTCAATATGAAATATTTATTTTTAATAATATTCTATCTGACATATATAAAAATTAGCAGTTCGAATTTAACAAAAGTAAGTTATGTTTTTGTCTACTTTTTCTACTTGCTACTTGTGAATGGGCCGCCTAGTCAAACTAGTTAGTACACACACTCTTAAACACATAAAAGAGTGTCTATACCATAAAATTTGTTACTTCAAAAATAAGTAACGTCTGGGGGCCCTGGAATCTTAGACTATACAAGAAAAGTCTAAACCGAAAAACTAGTCAAAAATATACAAAACAATTAGATTTAACTTATAATCTTTACCTACCGTATTAAATAACCTAAGTTCTAAGGGAAAGACCACTCTGTGAGAAACTTTAATATGTCTATTGTACTGCTCAACATATTTAAACCTTTTGAGGTGTAATGCTAGTATCATAGGTAATTTTTTAACGCGCATACACTTCTGCGCCTCTTGGTAACTGCTGCAGTTATCACATTTGAATTTGTTATCGCTACATAACGTTTCGGTATTACTGAAACACCGCAGACAATGCGTTATGCTAGTATTCTGTTCGATGTCTACTTGTAGATCGAAAAAATCTTCGTCTTTGCTACTCACGTTCTCGCAATTTAAACATCTCGTCTCACTGGTTAAAATACCCTACAAAAACAATGTAAATCAGTTACATATTGAATATTAAAAACGATTATAAATCAAATGGTAAGGTAGAATTTGAAATACACCAATATCAACGTTTTTACTGCTGAAAAATTAGGAATAATTTGAAATTAAGTTTATATTTTTCTTCTATAATATAATATAGCAGAATACTTAAGATGCTGTAGACTGATAGAGTTACAAAATATTACAAAGAGTAAACAAGGACAGGGAATTAATGCATGAAGTACAGATTTGAAAAACTTCATATCTAGGTTAAATATAAAATTCCTCAACTCATCATAAAAGGGAAAATTGAAGGAAAAGTGGTTTGAGAAGAAAAGAGCTTTCTTGGTTGACAAACATTAGAAAATGGACGTGCTTAACACTCAAGGCCCTCATAAGAAAAGCAGATGAAGACAGAGAAGAGTTTGATGTAGTGGTCGCTATCCTCCAATACATGGAGACAGCAGTGTAAGAAGGATTTAAGTGATTTAGAAATTAGAGAGTGTGAATTATTTTTGTTTTCACATTTAAGTAATAAAATCAGTTCTAGATGGAACCAAATTAACGTTCATTTCTGTATACTTAATTATAAACATGAAAGCTAACATTAATAAATTCATAGTTATTTGTTTACTTCGGTTAACTAGTAGGGCCAATTGCAGGTCGTTTTTTAATTTGCACAAAATTTTAACTGTTCCAGCTCTTATTTATTTTGTTCCTCAGACTTAATTAAAAATCCTTTTTTTACAATGCTAAAAAGGTGAACAGCTTGCTTCAAGTTGATTTAAAACCAATTTGCATGTGTAAAGTGTGTTCAACAATATAGTGCCTACAATAAAAGGGGACTGATGGTGATAATAAACTTCTTAGGTACTTTTATTTAAATATGTTAATATATCAATTCAGTTTCACTATCACTATCGTCGTCTACATTAATTATAAGGGGTTCTATGTTAGTCTGAAATGCCCTGTACGAATCCTCCACTTTTATAACATGGTTTATTGTTCTTTTCCAACAATCAGCGTCTGGGTCATCTATATTTTGCCGGATTAATGCAGTTACAGAAGGACATAATGTATGTATAGTATTTTGGGTGTGTACTTTGTTCTTTAGTTTTCTCCACACATGCTCAATCGGGTTGAATACGCAGTAGTAAGGAGGAAGACGAAGAACTGTATGTCCTTTGGATGCTGCAATTGTGTTACATACATATGTCTTCTGTATGTTAAATGTCCTTAGAACCACTAAAAGCTGCGTTTTTTATATCCTTCTTCAAAGTACATGTTGTTTTGGAGCATAATTCCTGGATTTCCGCTTTTGTATTTGAAGAGCCTGGAACCTTCTTCAATTGGCGACTATGGTAACTGGCATTGTCCATAACTATGACACTATGTGGGAGAATATTTGGCAGTAAAGTGTTTTTGAACCAATTTTCGAACAATTCGGCTGTAGTATCTTGGTGGTAATCCAACGACAAATCTTGAATTTTGCAGTCTTTGAAACCTAGTTTGGATAAAAGTGTCTATAGGTTTCCAATTGATATCCTTATCTCAGTGGAGCTCCTTTGTCTTGTTTGCAATGATCTGATAGTAGGCACCAAGTTTTCTTCGTACATAGAGTAGATAGTTCTTCTTATCAAATCTTTATCACCATTATCAATGGTTCTGGAAACACCACTATCGTTTTTTCTACATAACTGCTGAATTTTTCGAAAGTTCCGTGGATGTTTGAGTGGTGCAGTGGATTAGTTTTAGAAAATCCTTATCTTGTTTATATGTATTTATTCACTTTTAAATAAGCTTTTTGTCAATACTATATTTATATGTACATGTTTCTGAGGACCTAAACAGTATATTATATAAATTTAACACTAATGTTGGATATTTAATGTATTATAACTTTATTTATATTTTATTATTAGACATATTATCACTTTTTGCATAAACATTATGTAATTTTTCAGTGAAAATAAAGCATATTCCTCCCTTTCTCCCTATATAACAAATAATTTGGTGATTAAAAATCGAGTTTTTTTGTAACTATTTTGGTGTAAATGGTTTTTTTGATGAACTAGTTTAACATACTATAGACCTTCTAACTTAATGGCTGTTAGACCATATAAAGGCATGGGCTGATAAAGTATATCTTGCATTCGACGTTAAAATGTTGCAGAGTTAACGACTGAGTGAAAATCAATGTCATTTCATAATTTATTTTTGAATAATAGTGTAACATTAAAGTTCTCCCTTATCACGTGCAAACTATCAGTTTGACACTACTCCACTGTGTTGAAATAAAATAGAAGGAAATATACTATTTAACTTGTAACCAATCGAAGTATACCGGAAATGTATGAGGAAATGACTTATCATTAGAAAGAGAGGAACACAACCAAAAGAGAGAATTTTCAATACAATTAACTTTACTGTTTTCCGCAGACTTTTCTACATACAAATCTGTCTACTCTTTATAAAGTTAACTCTTACCTGAAATATTTCATGCACCCACGTAGGCTCGGGCGGACTATGGGCAGTGCCATTTTCTCCCGCAGCTTTTGATTTTACATTATTTGTAGTTGAATTTTGCTGCCTTTCAGCTAAAAAACAATAGTACATTAATTATTACTAAAAATAACATTTTTTTTAAGTATATGTGAAATGCAAAATTGTAAGCTAACCAATTATATTTTACGTATAAAAAATTATGCGAAAATGCAACTATAATATTTTTTAAAGTATTAAGACCTTCAAAGTAGATGTCGAAGTTATCGGTAATTGTAAGCAAACTCTAAATATGTTGAATTTTAATTCTCTTTTCAATATTTTTAAAACAGACATTTTTTAGAAACCATCCACTATGATAATTTATTAAAAAATATCATTTTTTAAAAAGTAATTATTATTTCTAGATAGCAAAATAAATACTTAAACAAACAAAGGTCAACACCAAAGAATGCTTTAAACTAACACTACTGATAGTATTTATATTTGTGCATAACTCATTGGTTCTCTACTTATGATACACTAAATAAAAAAAAAGAATAAATGGATTAATTAGTTATTTCCTTGAATGAAATCAATTAAATTTAAAAAAATACTTGAAAAATAAATTAAAGGAAAAGCATTTTCAAAACAGAGGAACAGCACAAAACTGAAAAAAAAACACTAAATTGAATCTATTGAAAAAAAAACAGTAAATTATAATAGATTTATACTACATTGATTTATAATCCATGCAGATCGTTTATTGACTAAAGCCAACTAACAGAATTTAAAAAATGATACTAAATGTATGGCTTCATTTTTATTCCAACCAAGTAAATTAATCTCTTTAAAAAATTTATATAATAGCTTAAATTAAAATGAGCACAATTAAATTCATAATATTTGTTGATTTAAAGGTGAATTAAGTAGATTACAGGAAAATTTCCTTGATAAAATTATATAAAATTCATCTTATCACTATTTTATTTCGCTAACCTATATTGATAATCAGTTATATACATAAAAACTCAAATGATTATTAAGCAGTACACAATAATAGATGTTTGATGAAAAACATTAAATTATTTGTTTATCAAAATAATATGAATATATAAAATAAGTAATAAATATGTCAAAAAATGAATTAACTTTTTTTCTTCTAATCTAAGACTATGAACATCTCTTTATAAAATGTAGGACATTGAAAAATATCATAATGCAGCAATTTTTATTTAATCTAGCACTTGAAACAATAAAAAAATGTTTTAAGTTTAAATTAACGAGTTAAAATATTTAATCCACATAAAGACTTACTACCACTACCTAATAATCACTCTTCAACATAAACTCTTCCTCAAAGATTCTTTAATTCATTTATGTAATATGTTGTTTCATTTATTTTGTCTTATTTCTGCCTTCATTCTACACATTGTAGATGAAATATTTCCTTGATTTTATTTTTCTAAACCTTTAGTCAGTATGTTTACAAAAATTAAATTTAGAACTGATAATTTTCTAAAAGAATAAAGAGATGTTTGCTCCTGGTATATTGAACTTAAACACTTATACCAATAAAAATTTTTAAACATGATATAAAAACAATAGTTATTAATAGATTAAGGACAAAATTATTTAACTTTTTAATCTTTTAAACCATATTAAGTAATTGTGATGGCTGTACCACAATTCAGATAATAAAATTAACACAAAATGAATAATGCAAAATGTGGTGAATCACAATTCTATTCAAATTCTTCACTGATAAAATTAGTAATTAAAATATGTGTTTTAAACTATACAAAAATATTATCAAGGTACTGCTAATAGTAGTAATTCCCAGATATGTTAAGAAACATTCACATTAATAATTCTATAAAACTATTTTCCAATTACTCACCAAGTATAATTTCACTAATATGGTTGATGAGAAAATTTAAAAATTCATGAGCATCTTGCTGCATATAGTTATCAAATTCCTCTGCAAAATAAAACAAAAGGTTAATGTAATTAATTTGTTATTCTTATAGAAATATTTAAGTATACAATGATAACCAAAATTATCAGAAAATAACAACTAATATTAGATATATCTCACTCAAATATTCAAATAATAATGAGTAATAATATTAAATAGTTTGAGTACACAAACATCAAATCATTTTTAAGAAGCAAAAATTTTATAGATATACATATGAATTATTTGACAGTTGTTAACACTTATATGTAATATGCATACATATATATTTTTTTAGTTAAATATTACTTTACTTTATTTGGAAATTTTAAATTACTCACCTTTTTCTTTTCTTAGCCTTGCTATAAATTTTTTTGGTGCTATAGAACCTACTTTCTTTTTCTGAGTTGCTATACTGTGAAAAAGGTCTGCAAGACATGTAAGTAATGTCTCCTTAGTTCTTTTATTTTTAGCTTTATATTCTAAAACTTTGTCTCGGAATGGCTTACAAAAATATAAAGCTTGAAGCACTGAATTGCTATAGCATGTATTTCCAAACTGAAAGAAAAAGAACAGTATTAATAAAGAGTATTATTACAAAATTTTTAACAATTATAAATCTAGAACATTAGTCATAAAGTGATTAAATTCAAAACTAAATTGAATTATAAGGTATATTCCTTAACTCATTAAAACAAATGGTAAAATAAACTCATTATATAAACTAGAAGAGTTTGTGAAAAATATGATTTGCAATCTTGTTTCTTATCTACAGATATAAATTTATTTCAAAAGTTAACCAGTTTATAATGTTTATGTTAAAAAAAGTTAACATACTGTATATTTTCTGAAGTATCATCTTATTATATACTTACAAACTAAACTACTTTTAAATTTCAATTGCAATAGCAAAGACGAATTATTGAATTAGTAATGATAAACATTTTGTTGTTATACTTACATTAACTAAACCAAAGTAATGTTCATTGCAAGGAAATTGTTCTGAACCAATATCTCGTTCCAATTGGGAAATATTTGCACCCTAAAACATATATTATTATATTACATCAACTTCAAATGGATACTTACATCAGATAAAATGTTAAAACGTAAAAGCTATTACGGTTATTGAATTACTAAAATTGAATTCATTGTAAGCATTATTTATCTTACCATATTTTAGTGGCTAATCCATAACTTTTGAGTTGAAAATGTGCGAAATTAACACAATTAGTAAACGAGACATCTCCATTTATCGCATTTTGACGGTTGACAGATGTTAAACAAACTTATAAACGTTCGTTTGCGTATGAGTTATTGACAGTGACTTAATATATAGAAACCAATCGAAAACACTTAAAGCATTTTATCTCTATGTAATATTACCGAAATGACAAAGACCAACATATTATTATATATGAATCAGGCGATAGCTGTCATCAATCAAGATCGGATTCTATTAGATAATTATGAGATACGTTTTTCTTTACATTTCAATAAAACTATATTAATTAATTATTAATATTAAAAAAGTTTTTCAGCTAATATAAAAATTTACCACAATCAAATCATAATGTTAAATAGATAGCTCATATAGTACATAAATGCTTAAGCTATTCTGATATAGATGGCGCACTAAGCGGCAATAAAAAAATTTTAAAATAAAATAAATATAAATATTATTTTTTTATAGGTTTCGTTGCAATTTAAAATGTAATAAATAATATATTATAAAAAATATTAACCAAAACATAATTTAAAATCAGAAAAGAATAAAAGAACATAACACTCTAGCATAACTCATAAGGGTATCTAGGATAAGTTTAATTCAACCCAATACGTTACGCAATACATATAAAAAATCAAATAATCACAACCAAATTATTTTGTATCAGTCTTATGGAAAAATTAGTGTATTGACGCACGCTATTCCGTTTGCCCACTTACTTCGCTGTGCGTTAACTCCGCTTTCGTGGGCAATCGACAACTTGTCGCACTAGTATCACAATGTACTATTGTTCTACATTGCTTATACTTGCAATTGACAATTTTTATAGATTTGGGGAGATTAGTCCTTTTATTCCAAATCTTTCACTTCAACCGCTTGCAATGCATTTATGTATAACTAGAACCACTTACCAGAACGGACAAGTCATTTGACTCTTTTGTCAGCACTTCCCAAAAAAGACGCAACGATAGCCGCCTTCCCATGTTAAGAAGAAATATTCCTTGCCACAGACCAAACGCCTATCAACGAAGAATAAATATCAACCATCACTACAGATGTACTGCCCAGAATCCTGTAAAAATATTTGAAGGCACCAGGTCCAGAATACAACTTGTGTGTTAGATTACAAGCTATTATTTTTAAACTATTTGCAAAAAAAATTATGAAGTAGGACTATATGTAGCGGAGTTAAATAGAACTAGATTTTCCAAATTATTTCTTTTAACGCTGTGATCTGCGTTCGAAATCTTGAACCTTTTCTTTCTCCAATAATAGAAATAAAAAAAATCATTAGTTATTTTAAAGCTTTAAAGAATAAATATTTCCTCATATATATTAAATCTGTGTAATCTAGACATACCTATTTTTATTTTTTATTAATTTCACAAAAGTTTGGGCTATTTATTCATAGATGGTGGTAGTAAATTAAGCTTTAATAAAATCATTTGAAATATTTGTTTTGTAATTTGTTATTATTACAAAATTATTTTAAAGTTATAAAAAATATACATAAATTGTTTAAAACAAACAAAATCTCATTAGAACTGATTAGATTATAAATGTGGTGAGATTAAAATAATATAGGAACCATAATGTTTTAAAAATGTCCATGAGCTTGTTATAGGTACCTATTAACCTTGAATCGTATTATCAAAACGATCTATGCAATTTTTTTAATGTACATATTTCTATAAACTATTAAGGAATATGTATGCATTCAATTAAAGTAAATATTCGTTATTTATTCCTTTTAAAAGTATCAACAATTTCTAAGTATTTACAACTTTCCATTTCCAGGGCCGTTTTATTTTTATATAGAAAGTAAACAAAAATTAGATATAAAAGATGTGTTCGACAAGGAATCAAATATATAACACAATATATAACATTTCTATAATTTTTAGTTGATATTTTCTAAAATTTACTTTTTTATTTCAGTTATTTTTTCATAGATGGCAGTGGTAAACTAAATTAAAATCTGCTTAAAATGTATTAAAAACTTTTTATTTTCGATAATTGTAACCTCTTTACAATTTTTATACCTAAAGTATTAAAATATATTGTAGTATTTTTCAATAAAACAACGAACATTTGGGTATTACATCCACAGGTAGAGCTAAAGTGTAAAATGGTATCTATGTTACCCCTTGATATTTCTGTGATTCCAATAGGATTTATCTACAAAAAACATTGTAATTTTGGTTAGGTTGAGAAAAAAGAGTTTTCTTTGAAGAATAGTAATCTAATTTAGAAAAAATATATCGGAGAACTGTTATAAGGCTATATAAAATTTTAAGATAACTACAATGAAAATTAGCTAGCAATATTAAAGAAAAAAACTTTCTATATCTATTTTAAATACATAAAACGTCCCTGTTTATTCGATTATGTGGAACAAACATATTAAGAGGTTGTTACGTCAAGGGTAAAAACTATTTAACATTTCAAACATTCTTTGATATCTAAAAAATGTATAAATTATTCGTAAATATAAATTTGACCAACATTAGATTCTCAATGAGTAAATAAGTAACAACATGCAATATATCACTTTAGTGTTAGTCGTTAGCTTTTGCTCAAATTTTGTAGTTTCTATCTCAAATCAAGAACGTAAGTAAAAAAGAGAACAAAGTTAAAGCATTCTGATCTTATAAATTCTACTAGTTCTGTACACATAATATCCAATTTAAAATATTGAATCATGTATTTATTTAGTACAATGTCTAAATTTGTATGATTGAATTTGTAGTTTAGATAGTTATGACTATTTTTGTTTTGTTTTGGACAACCAAATCTGTTGTTTTATTAATTATTCATTTATAACTTTGATAGTTACGGACCAATCTATTTGACATAAATATAAAAATGGTAGGCAATTAAATTACGAATAAATTGAGCCGTTGTTCAATCTGATGGGATAATTAGAGCCAAAGAAAACTCGAAAAAGAGAGAAATTTAAAATTTATTTAATAAATTGATGACTCCATAAATTTTAGCTTGCCTCTTCCTTCCCAGGAACGGATTTCCTTTTTAATGTGGAAAGGTGTGTTACGCCCTTCTTTTGCGAGTCTATCAATTTCCTCATTACCCATTATCCCCCTGCGACTTGGCACCCATATCAATGTGACCTTGTTGTTTCTTGTCAGTTTTTTAAGGAATTGTTTACATTCCCATACTAGCTTTGTCTCATAAGTAAAAGAACTCAGAGTCTGTAAGAATATAGATATTTTTCCTTCGAGTGCCTTCGAGAAAAAACTGGGCGTAACCAAGAGATTTGGTTACCAGTAAATCGGTCCCATCACTACCACTTTATCCCTTTCTTGGTCCCATCTGTGTACCACACCAGTGAGCCCTCTTTCAGCTCTGGTGGCGTTTAAAGTCACACCTGACTGGCATGGTATCTAATGTTTGATTTAAGCATGGTAGCGAAATTTTTTCTAGGATCCTTAGATGACCAACCAAATCACCAGTTCTGTATCTGTTGTAAGGTACCAGCTGCAGCCTCTCTTATAATGCAGCGGGGGTAAACCTAGCATCGTCTCTAGAGCTGCTGTGGAGCACGTTTTCATCATCCCCGATGTTCCTATACAGTTGTTGCAGTTTCTACAGATTGGCACATGCCGTTGTTCCAAACCATAATACTCCCACCTTCAAAACGAACACGTGGTTGGGCTGTTTCTAATCGGGCTTGTCGGCCTGGGGCCCTCCAATCGAGCGTTCCTCGCGAATCAGAAACCAAGCCAATTCTTGATTCATCAGAGAACATTACGTAATTCCAGTTAGGACCAAGGTGTAACATTTCTTGAGCCTATTGCAACCTTACAATCTTCGTGTAATTGTTTGCCTTGAGATATTTAGTCCTTCAAAGCAATTTCTCTGGATGTGCCACTTGTAGATTCCTGTCGATTTTTTCGAGCTATCAATGTTATCTGCCGGTTTTGTGCTGCTGTTGTACATCGATTTCTGCCACTTCTGGGACGATCCTTCACATCATTTGTGTCTTGGAATTTTTTTTTAATTTTTGATACAGCACCCTGAGTAACACCAACAATATTCGCGATATCACTTTCACCAAAGTCCTGTTGAAACAAAGCAATTACTATATACCTATTAAAATATGATATCATGTATCTGGGCATTTTTAAACAGCTCAAATGAAATTGAAACAAGAATTCGAATAATGAATGGAATGAATGAATAAGCGAAAGAAATTTGGTGGAGATTTGATTGTTTACGAGGGTTGAAAGATAAGAATAAGAGCCCAGATTAGGATTTGATATCCTCTACAGGGCTGGTTTGGCGTAGTTGTGTGGGTGTCGTATTGCTCTGAGAAGATTGAGTGGGGTTAAGGGATGTTGGATAATGGCTCGGTGTGGTGATAGTGGCAGAAGAGTGCCGGTGTGAGTGGTGTAGCGAGGCGGGGGTTTGGCTTCTTGACTCGGAGAAAATCGCGGAGAACGCGCTCAAATCCTTGGGGGAGCGGCGGCGATGGGACATCGTGGGGAGTCGGGTACAGAGCTGTGGCTGTATTGTTCCCTTCCTGTCAGCCATTCGGTAAATGTTATAGGGAAACCACAGAAAACCTATAACCTGACAGAGCGCAGAGGGGGGGTTGCGGGGTAGTTCGAGGAATTTAGAAGTTCCTCGAAGGAGTTACCCGGGATTTATGAGTTAAAGATAGATGTTATTTAGCATCTCCCGGAGGCGGGAGATGGTGTTGGGGGAGTGATCCCCGGAGTGGACTGTAGCGGATTGCTAGGGTGAGTTGATGGAGTTTGTTCTATTCTCTCCTGGGAACAGGAGAGAATGAGAAATGGGCTTGGTTGCCCGACTGAAGGATGGTGCAGTTAATGCCGTATGTGATAGGCAATAACCGGTTGAGAGTTTGTGCGACTATGTCGCGAGAGTGGGGGACGGCGTTTAGGAGTGCTGTGCCCAAGACTTCGATGAGTCTTTGGGTTTGTGGGTGGAACTCTAGGAGTTTTTTGGGGCGAGGTAGGGTGATTGGGGCGGTTTCTTGGGGAAGGATTGGGGGTTCAGTGCGTTTGGGGCACCTGGGATCGAAGGCAGGATGAGGACCTTTGCAGTTAGGGCATGAGGGGGTGAGAGTTTTGGAGCAGGATTCGGCCTTGTGGCCTGGGTTGCCACAGATGGGGCAGGAGGGGGCTTTTGATCTGCACTCGGCAGACAAATGGCCTAATTTGGTGCACTTAGTGCAATACTTGCGTATTGCAGGGAGTGCGTTAGAGTTAGAGGCCTCACAAGGATGAGTGAGGCCGTGGAATTTGATGCCTTCAGTTAAGGCGCGGTGGAAGTGAGTTTCGTTTGGAGTGAGGACCCTCATCATTGAGGTGGGGAGGTTGTTGGCTCTGGAGATGATTCTCCAGCAGCGTGAGTGATCGATTTGAAGCTCGGTTAGGATGGCTGAGAATTCCTCATCGGAGGTGGTTTTGTCTACATTTCTGCAAACGAAAGAGAGGTTTGGTTTTTTGGTGTTGGGCTTAGAAGCAGCCCTGGGGTTGGAGTTTAGAGGGATACAGCAGAAGGCTGGATCTCCTGAAGCGTGGCGGATTTTGGCTTCGAGCTCTTTCGGCTCGATTGGGGAGGTGGTTCTGAGAAGGGCCGTTTTGTTGTAGTTTATCTTCAACAATTCGATTTGGCCATGAAGAATTTCGTAAGTGTTTAGGAAATTAAATAGAAGTTTTTGACTGGCCAGGTGGTTTGGGATTTGTCGGAGGTTGTATGTTTTGGTAGGTTGGGTAGGTTTTGGCTGTGGTGGTTGAGTGGTTGGAGTATTAGGTCTGGAGGATCTAGGTGAATGGGTATTTGGTTGGGTGGTTGGTGGTTGTTGATCTGTGGTACTGGGAGGGAGAGTTTTGTGGGAGTGCTGGGATCGATCAGAGTAGCCCGAGGGGCTCTGATCGCGGAGGGGGGAGTACCGGTTCTTTAAGGATGCGGCGTAGGTGTAGGTTGGAGTGGTAGGACGGGAATTGCGGAGAGCTTGTCGCATCTCCTGGTTTTCTGCGTTGAGGACTTTTAGTTCATCGCTGAGGGCCTTGATTTGTTTTGATAAGGTAAGGTATGTGGAAATGAAGGTTTCATCTGGATGGGATGGAGGGGAGTTAACAGAGTTTGAGTTGGCGGAGCTGGATGGAGGAGTTGAAGAAAGGGGGGGATAATCGTCGGATGGGATGGGAATGAGTTTTGATTTGGTTTTGGATTTAGTGGAGCGGGTTTGGATGGGGGATGTCCTGGAATTGGAAGACATAGGGAAGTCGGGATAAAATCGGTTTGGTGTTTGGGAGGTTGTGGGGGTGTCAGCCGAGGAGTGGAAGACTCCCCGGCTGGTGGAGGGTGGTGTTTTGTCGGTGGGGATGGTGATTTGTGGTTTGGGAATCGTGTAAAGGAGTTAGTGCGGTATTTAAAGGATATATCGGAAATTGGTGGAGGAGCTTTGGCGGATGCGCCGGGTTGAGCGGGCACGCTATGAGCGTGAAATGTTCAGTAGATTTCGGGGATTTGCTTGAATTTGATTGATAGAAGTGTTAATTCGATCGAATCAACAATAAAATTGGGAGGTTTATCGGTAGGATTTTGAGTGGGAAGCAAAAAGGTGGTTTTTTTTTTTACCTGGGTTGATTCACTATCACTCGGTTTTACATTCGCGCACTATTTGTCTGCCGTGGCTACTAATAGTAGTTCTGTCGCTGGACTAGGTGGTGTGACGGGTAATAAATCCGTCAGGGACCACTATACGTTCAAACGACGTTCCTACTTTAGATACACAACAGAAACTGAGAGAAGATTTTAACACGACGAATAATGTGAGAGCACCCAAATAAATATTAAAATGAGTTTTTAAAAAACCATAGGCGTAGATATATTATTTCTAAATATTCCAAACTTTTGGACATATGTGTAAGTTATAAGTCTATTTTATAGCACTCACAACAAAAAACCTATTTAAATGTTTTTCCTTCTGTTAATTTCTAGAAAATGAACATACCCACTTAAAGGAAAAATCTCACGAACTTAATCATGAAAGGGCCCATAAAGAACGTCATCATGAAAGGGTCCATAAGGAATATCATCATGAAAGGGCTCATCAGGAACATCATGAAAGGGCGCATCAAGAGCATCATCACGAAAGGGTGAAACAGCAACATCATAATGAAAGGGTGCACCAAGAACACCATCATGGGAGGGTTCATCATGAACAAAATAGACATTTAGCAAACATTCTCAATCCATCCATCGAAGTGAAGCAACATCACCAACGTAGATCTCATTTTGACCATCACGTACATTACAGAGACCAGCAAAATCAGCAATGTTCATGGGTTTGCAATGGAAATCAGGGTAAGCTATAGAATCAAAAGAATTTTTTTCTTAAAGTTATTTTAGTAACATTTTATTTAAAATAGTTGTAAATTCTGCTTATTCAACTAAATAAATATATTAAAAATTAATGACAAATATTTATCACTTTTTAACATTACATTTATGCTGTAAAGGGAACTGTCGGAATTTTCTTTTGACTCCTTTTAAGTTATTTTAGTTTATTAAAGTAATAAAATTAATAATTTTCCAGTGGAGGAAAGTGCCACTTTTTCTATTAAAATTTTTTTTAAAGTATACCAATTTAAGCCGATGATAAGATGAGTGACATTAAAGTTACTACCTAGTAAGGATTAAGTGGTGGGTTATCTATAGATAAGCTAATTTACAGAATTGTAATGATCTGTAATCTTTTAACATCATCCGGCATTGTCAAAGGAATACATTTACACCCGATGAATTTTTGTGAAAAGTCTTAAGGAAATTTTCTGTTTGTAAACTTAGAGTTAGCAAACTCTGCACTACAAACATACTGACAGCAGTATTTTTTAACAAATATCCAAATTAATTAAAAGTCATACAAGGAAGGAAAAGGCTAATTGAACAAACACAATACGGTTAATATTTATTTACAAAATTTATTAAAAAACATTTTTGAAAGAGTAATAATTTGTTGAGCCGAGAGAGTGAGTTAAACAGCCTCCAATTGGACATTGGACCATTGTGTATCCTCCCGAGAAATTTTCCTTGATTGCTAATCATACTTCCTAAAAAAGTCATCAGGAGACATCTTCCTAATATGAGTAAGTGCACGCCAAGACTCACTGAACGTGTACCCTCTTATTGACAATAAATCCATGCAAGCACTCACATGTGACGTGGTCGCCAGTTTTTATCTCATATATTCTGCATAAATCCTAAATTAAACTCTGTTTTGAAGATATGACCATACGCCCAAGGTTTAGCAATTTGATCCTTTTGAACACCTTCTTCTTCAAGTTTGAGTTTATAGAGATCATACATCTTGTTTATGTCAATTTCGCCTCCTAGGTATTCCCTTTTTTTAATTTTTTCTCTACTATCCTGGATTTCATAAACCGGAAAAGATCGAATATGAGCGCGAACTCCGTCTTTAATATTTTCAGGCAACTTATGTTTTGGTACGTGTCTGCCGCGCATGTCAAGTGATGCAAAGCCCCCTCCTTCCGTTTTTTTAATGCGTTTCTAACAACTGTCTCAGATATCCCTAATGTATTAAAAAAAAACTTTACACACCTCAATAATTTTTTTATCGATTTCAAAGTTGTAACGTATTGTCTGTTTTCTTTGGTTGTCCCTTTGGTTAGTATGCTAGTTGATGGTCTTTTACGTCTAATTGGTGAGCTCTTTACCCCGGAAAGCACAAATTGTCGTTTAACGTCCCACCCTTTATTTTCATCCCAATAATTGTTAAATATTTATTCACGTTTCAAATGGTTAATTTTATCAGTGCATTTCTTTTTGCATGGGCCTATTGTATGGAGGTTTTCCTAAGGTGCCATTCACCAGTCGGAAAACCAACTATTTTATAGATACCATACCGGATACCGAATCTTCAAAATTCCCCAGGGTTTTATTTCAGCCCCGTAATTTCTACCATATTTTAATAAACCCACACAGGAGTGGCTTGAAATGGCAATAAATAAACTAATCACTACATCGTGGCAGTTCTAGGTACTATTGCGCCTGTGGTTACAGTTTAAAAACAATAAGCAATATTATGGATATTTACTTATAGAACCTCTCTCTTTTGTTGCTTTTAATTCGGCAAATATATCAACCAATTCAGAGTAGATGCCACTTATTTTTCCCCACGTTGGGTGCCAAATGTGCGAGCCTTGTATAATAGGTGTGCACGTCGTTTTGTTTCCATGGATTGTTTTTTAGTTTTTGATATGAAAATACTTGATTGATTAGGTTGTTGAAGAAATAAAAAAAGACAAAACATCAATAACTCTTTAAAGGCCAAATAGCATACTGATTTAATGACTAGACTGTTACTCTGATCATGGAAAAACAAAAGGCAGTGTATGTCTATGTCAAGAGAGAAAAAATATGCACGTAAGTCATTATCTGAACCATCTGCTCTTGATACTCTCCTTCTGCGACAAAGTGAAACATTATTAAAAAATAGGAGAGTTGCCGTTTGTTGTGGCTTGGCGAGTGCCACGCCCTAGCTACGGCCATGCATAGTGGTATTACTAAGAGAAACTCAACAAAGTACTCAGTTGTAGCAGTTACTTTAAAATTTAATATTCCAGATGGAATTTTTCTTTTCGTTCTTTTAAAAAATGTCCATATAATTTTGTTTAGGTAAGTGTTTCGACGAGGCTTGATTCTGAGGAAGTGATATTTGTTTTTTCACCAAATACTTAATTGCGTTATCATTACAACTGTAGCAAAGCTTCCAATGATTGATATCATCAATACTACCAATGCAATAGTAACATTCTGTATAACTTGGCTTAAATTTATGTAGATGGGATATTACAGTAGCAAACATCTTACAAAAATGGAATATATTTGTCTATTGAGATAACTTCTGCCGACAAAATGGTAAATCGGGGTGTATTATGGTATATAAAGGTGTTACTTCTGTTACCGAAACAATAGGTACCATTCGATATCCCGTTTTCGATTCCCGATATCTATTTAGCCAACTAACTTCCTTAGCAAACTATTCTACTTTATTGAAAAAGACAGTATGTTGTTTAAGCAACCTTGAATGAATTTCTAAGATTTAAACAATTGTTCCAATTATTTTTTAAAGTGAATAACGCATATTTGGAATCGGAAATTTTCTTGTTAACAGTCCAATTTAATGGAAACATCTGTCAATACACGACATACATGTTAAATACAGAGTAAACTATAAACACACACTGGAATTTCGAAAAATCCTTTTTTCCATACTTTACGGTACACTTGTACTTTACAGTATACTCTTCAATTCTCCCAATGTTGTTTGAAATAATAATAATAAATAAGTGAATCAACATAAACTAAGCTTTTATTCTAGTTTTTGAAGATTGACATTAATTGTACAACTGCTTTTGCCAGCAATAAGTATTAATGGAGTTTTTGATGGATTTACAATGTTTTCTGTAATCGCGGAAGACGTATGGCTGTGATGTAGCACTTCAACAAAAGTTTCGCTCCTTTGGATCATTCTTGCAATCTTGTTTTTGCCTTCAATCAATTATTTTATATAATTTTCTGCAACTGAAGAACTGTTCCATCCACCGTGCTGTTTTAGGTCAGCTCCAGCATTGACCAACAACGTTGAGTATGTCATCCTGAAGCAATGACCTGTATACCTTTCTGGTTAGTCTAGTTTTAAGAGCTCAGCTATTTTCTTAGGTGCTCCGCCAACAGTATGTATACCAGCTCTTTGAGACAGACATTTTCCTTGTCTATAACCCACCAAAAGAGTTTTCAGGGAGACGTGTTGCCGTAAATTCATGTATTTTCTAAACACATCCAAATAGTGAGCCTCATCACTGTCAATCACAGTGAAAGCTCGTCGAATATGCGTTTTTTTCTGCAGGGTTAATCTTAACTACTAGCTGAGTACCCGTATCCTCCACATCATTAACTTCTAAATTATAGATCTCTTCCCTTCGGCAACTCCAAGTAATGCTATCACTTTGAGTAATAGATATTCTTTAAAAAAACTGTTCTTACCACATCCAAAAAGTAAGCCAACATCACATTTTCATCAGCACTACTTTTCAAATTGTGTTATTCACGCCAGTTGCAAAACAGCGCATATTCTTTTTCATATCTTTTCGCAGACTTAACTGGAATGATATGCCCTATCGCTTCCGCAATTTTCTCAGCAATTCTATCTAATTTCAGATCCATTTTCTCTGCAGATATTTTGTGTGTGCAGAAAAATTTAATATGTCTGCCTTTATTTACATTGTTACTTGGTAACCGCTGTTCATTTTTTATTTATAAAGCAAATCAACCATGTTAAGAATAAATCAAGTAACATAATTTTTTTACAGCAGTTTACATGACTTCCTAATAAAATGATCAAATATGTCATTTCAGTTTCATATTTTATTGTGTTTAAAACCAAAGGCAGTATGAAGAAAAATATAGTACGATACACGTCCGTGAAGTGATTATTGCGGTACTCGATTCAGAGGCGGCCTTACCCATTGCGAGGCTCAGGGCGGCAGGTCTTTGCGAGGCCCTTTGTGTATGTAATGCGAAAGTAGGTCTGGTTGTTTGGTTTAGGTATTTGTCATATTTGAGGAGAAATACTAAAGTTATACAAATAAATAAAATTTCAATTTTAAAATATTTTACATTGAAAGATTTACAAAATGAACAAATACAGAGATGATAAATTTTAAAATTGATGTTTGCGGCTTTTCTGAAGACTAAAGTATTTAATTAAAGCACAATAATCTAACGAATGAGCTACGTCATTTTCGATTGAAAGAATAGCAAGGGCTGAAAGCCGATCTTGTGTCATTGAATTCCTCAAATATGTTTTAATAATTTTAAGCCTCGAAAAACTCCTTTCAGCAGACGCAACTGTAAGAGGTTTGGTAGCAATAATTCTCAGGACTATTTCGATAGTGAGGTAAACTTCAATTATTTTTTTTTCTATTATGTATTTCAGCACTGAGAGAATGTCGTCGTTTCCTTCATACACATGGATGAACATATTCAATTCTTCGTACAATTCATGTCCATCAATATCACATGATTCTCCTACTGTCATAGATATTTGCAAGTCGCTGCATTGCTTCAAAAGTTCACTATCACTAATTTCCTTTAATCTTTTTAAATTATATATGAAACCAAATATGCTCTTATGATGTTCAAGAGCCTCAAACCTACGATGGCAGCTTGCGCGCACATTATCGACAATGACATAAAAATAGTTTATTTTGAAAATTTCTTCCGCATTCAATTTATGAGCTTCATCTTCCCCTTCATAATAAAAATGCCTTTTTTTACGTCGTCTTCTGACTTCTTTGAACTGTCTGTCTTTGTGAATGCGTCTATAGGTGTTGTAAAGCCACATCTAAGTGCATGTTTTCGTTTTTCCACATTTTACTTATAACATTTATCCTTGTAAGAATGTCATACCATATGACAAATGAAACTACAAATTCGTAGGTAGTTATTTCCTTTTCTATAGAATGGCATTCACTGACTAACTGACAATCTGTTGTATTTTCTGTTAAATCCTTTAAAGCACCACATATATCGCTTAGTTGGTATTTAACGGCCTTCACCGAAGCTACCCCGCACTCCCATCTAGTTTCAGAGAGTGGTTTTAGTGATAACGATTTTACATGAGCATTTAAAATAGCCCACCTCTGACTTGAGCCTGCAAACAGAGTGTACAACCTTTGTAGCAAACCAAAAAAAGATTTTGCTTGGACACAAGACGATGCTGCATTTCCTAAGATGATATTCCAGCTATGACTCCCACAAGGTAAAAAATAAGCAAGTGGATTAATTTCAAGAATACGTTTTTGAACACCACTTTTTTCACCACGCATATTGGCACCATTATCATATCCTTGGCGTCTGCAGTTTTGCAATTATATGCCTAACTGTTCTAATTCTGTGATTATATAATCAGTCAAACTCTCAGCTGTGGTTTTTTCGACCGCTAAAAAACCAATAAAAATCTCCAATTTCAGCTGTAGTTATATTAAAAATCTTATAATAATTGAAAGTTGCTCAACACGAGAAACGTCGCGAGTACAATCAAGAGTACTGCAAGCAAAATAATTTCAAGGTGACAAGAGTTGACGAACGAAATAAAACACAGGGATTCCCCAAGCGATAGAGGAGCAGAGCATTATGGCCCGACTGCCGAGCTGACCCAAGTGCTATGCGATTAAAAAACCGATCTTCAAGTGTTTCCAGGCGCGATATTCAAGTACTACATAATGAATTTTTCAATTATGTTTTGATTGAATGAATTAGTTAACTAACTTAATTTTAATTTACCGTTATGTTATAACCTTAATAAGTAATTGAGGATCAAAATCGAAAGTTTAAAATCAAAAAAATATAGTTAAAAAAATTTATATTTTTTAAAATTTGCTTGATTTGTTGCGCGAGGCCCCTACAAGGGCGAGGCCCCGGGCGATTGCCCTGTTCGCCACCCCCTAAGGCCGCCACTGACTCGATTAGATATTCTTGACTCGGCTCCTTCGTTGTCTCGTCCATAAACATCTATCTCGTACCGTAATAAGTCACTTCCCGGACTTGTAACGTAAATAACTATTGGAGTGCACACCTACTCCATGAAAAGTATCTACCCTTCAAAAATGGTGACTCAGCCGTTTGTGTTCTAGTTCTATGCCAACAATCAGTAAATTTAGAGTTTTATATGTATGGATACACCACAGTCAACTCATAAATTTCAAATTTGAACCATCTGTGAAAATGCTATATGGATCACCAGCCCTGTCTGACATCAGCCTCTATCTTAAAAGTTCTAGAGACTGTTTGTCCTGTTATGACCTTAAGTGCGCTTTAGTTGAGTATACTATAGTCCACGAAGCATAAATTTAAGTTGTGCTTCCTCGCTTTTTCAACTACGTAATTGAATTTTCTTCCCTTATTACTGCTTCTTAAATATTACACGTTCATATTGAATATGGTCCTATTATTTTTGTTAAATTTTTAGAAAATTGATATATCGCTATAGCTTATTGCACTTATTATTTATGACAACCTATAAATAAAATAATTTTACTTGTTTGTCCTTGCTACGAAAGTGAATTATTTAATTTAATATAAAAATATAAAAAAATAATTATCTTACAACATATATATAAATAAGTACCAATCTAAATGGTTGATACAATATTTACTCAAGTTATCTATTACAAATATTGTCTCTGAAATCCGTCAATATCTAGATTTATTTTTTTACACTTTGGACGTAAAATGGTCGAGGACCAAACAAGAAATTGTAGAAATCAATGCAAATATTCCTTTTGTCTGTTTTTCTATTTGATTTATTTTACTAAAGCTCACACAAGATATGCAAAAAATATTAATTAATATACATTTTTTTATATTTGAAATCCTTTTTACACGAAGTTCTATTTAATCGATAAAAACATGTGTTCAAAATTCCACAATACCTACCTAGTCAATACATTTGTACTTTAATTGATTAATTTTGAATAATTTTTGTGATTTATTTATTTAAAATAATTTCCTTATCAGTTGAACTACTAAAAAAATTAAACAATGAAACTTTTAAACAAAACGTTCACGTTTATTTTAAAAATTAGCTTTTTTAGTTCACTGATAGCTATTTCGATATATTATCATCGACAGTATGACAGTATATCATCATAGTATATAGAAACAGCTGTCAATGTCTAAAGAGATCCACATACACTCACAATACAGTCACAAAAAGAATCGCATAAGTGATTTATGAATAAAATTTTTATTATACTCTTTTTATTTTTTTGGGAAATAATAGGAACTGAATTTGGAATTATGTTTCAAAGTAGTTTATTTAATTAAAATTAAAAATCATAAAGTAAAGGGCATAAATAATGAAAATAACATTTATTCTAGAAAAATCAAATGATACAAAGTAACAAAATAAAAAATATAAACGATAAACTTAACATTTTAGTATCTGGTATTGCCACTACTGGCTCTAATAACATCTCTCATTCTCCGTGGAAGGCCTCTTATCAGGTCACTTATGTAATCCAAATCCAAATTTTCCATTCTTCTATTAAAACATTTTCCAACTCATCAAGTTTGTCTGGAGGAATTTTATGAGTTCTTATGCGCCTGTCCAGGTAGTCCCAAACATCTTCAATTGGGTTTAGGACTGGACTAACTGCTGGCCAATCTAAAACTTAGATACCAACCTCTTGAAGGTATTCCATTATTATTCTGGAAAGGTGCGGGCGAGCGTTATCGTGCATTAGAATAAAATTCTCTCCATAATGATCGGAACAAATGGCACTACATTTTCCTCAAAAACCTCCCTTATATAACGATCAGCTGTCAGTGATCCCCTACGAAACACAATTAACTCCATGTGGCCTTAAAAACAGATGCCTCCCCATACCATAATCGAACCACCTCTATAATTTCTGGCTGTTCTTATGTTATACTGAGCAAATCGCTCACCTGCGCGTCTTTAAACTGGAATACGTATATCGGATCAAAAAAGTAAAAACCTTGAATCATCCGTAAAAAGAATATTAGCCTAATCGTTAATATCCCAATTAACATGTTCTCTTGCAAAACTTAAACGATGTGCTCTGGTTAATAATGGAGCAGTAACAGGCATTCTGGGTCTGATTCCAAAATTCATTAATCTGTTTCTAACCGTATTGACAGATATTCTAATATTAAGGACTCCAGAGGGAACATTTTGCAGTTGCCTGGCTGTAACATGACGAGTTCGCAAAGTCTGAATTCTTAAATAACGGCCATCTGTAGCATTAGTACACTTGGGACGTCCTGGAACTGGTCTTCTATTATAACTTCCAGTTTCTCTAAACCTTCTTAAGACTCTAAAAACGCTAGATTGGTTGATTCCCATGACTTCAGCAACATATTGCTGAGATCGTCCATCTTCATCTAAAGCAACGATTTGAGCTACTTGTTCTGGGGTTAAATTACTCATTTTTACTTAAATGTTTCTAGACACTTCCAAATGAAAAATTAAACAAACGTACTGTACTGCACGCAAGAAATTTTAAAATGTAAATAATACAAATAGGATTTATCACAATTTATTAATTTTTTTTTTCAACAAAAAGGCGATTTAAACTGTGAATATTTTGCACCATAATTCAACTTTTAAAATTATGCCAAACTTTTTGTGACAAGTGTATAAATATATTTAGATAAAAAACTAAAATGCTAATAGGTAGCATCTTGATGCACATACCTAGAAGGACTAAATTGTGACATAAATTCATTTTTTCTAGAATATGCAACACCAGGAAAATATTCTAAAAAGGATTCTAGCTTTTTATTTTAAAATTATAATTTTTTGAAGATTTTTTTAAGTGAGAATAGAGGTCGTTTGATAATTCATACTTATTGTAGCTTGTTGAATAAGTCTTGGTTTTGGTGATTTTAAAGTAAAATATACAAATTAATATCAATAGTTCACTTAGATTGTCTAGCAGTTAAGTTTCTCTGCACTTCGCCCTACTGGAATCTTTTATGCTTTCCTTAATATACTCAAACTTTAGATAGCAAACGCTTTGCATCAGGGAACAGTGTCCAATGAGAAGACTTGTGATCAGCTTTCTTCTTTTTGTTCATTACAAGGTTTTTTGCTCTTTCACATGATATGTTCACAAACCCTTTAACTTAATAAACTTCATGGGCTTCCCGGCTTCTGTATTCAAGACCTTCGACATGATAAGAAACATAAAATTTAAGTAAGGGTTAGTACAATCAATTTAATAAAATTTAACATATTTCTCTTATTCTATTTTGCTTCGAAATTTTTTAAAAAAGGAACAAATATTGAAGTAAAATCCAAATCTTATGCTTCACATGGTGAATAACTTCTATATCCTCTTTTTAATCTCTTGCTGTCTTTCATAGTATTTCATATTTCAACAAAATGGTACTCATTTATCATTTACTGCTGGGATTATTTATTGAAAATATAATTTTTAAAAAGTACAAAACTGTTTTTAATTTTTAAGTCAACAGACCATGTAGGCCTTGGCAAAAGGTTTACACTCATTCAAATATTATTATAAACACTTAAAATAGATCTTATACAGTGTGACCCAATTTGTTTGGAAACACCACTGTAAAATCCGCATTTTTCAACCGATTTTTCTATTTTTTTTGTTATATTCAGTATCAAAAACAGTATTTTGGCACAAATTTTCATTGCTTAATTTCCATTTTCAAGGCCCTTTATGTTTTAATTTTCCAAAAAGGCATTTTTTTTCTTAAATATGACTACCACTGGATTCAGAATTGTCACAAATGTAAACTACCAAAATTTTATAAAAAAATGTTTATTAACGACCAAGTTATTACAATTTTGAATTTGGAAAAAGATGTATTTTATTTAATTTTTTAACTAAAATGTAGACAAATTTTAAAAATGGCAACATGGTAAACTTGTTTTTTTTTCGCGAGTAATTATAAAGTCAATAAAACATTATTTAACGTTGGGTGCCAAATGTGCGAGCCTTGTATAATAGATATGCACACTTTGACTTTTCTTGGCTAATTTGATGATGGTAATTCTTATAGTAATTTTTACAATAAATGGTATTGGCTGAAGGATTATGATAAAACCAATTAGACCCTTAAGTTGTAAAATCCGAGATGCACATATAAATGTAAAAGGACCTGATTCAGGTATGACACCCCTTCCAAAGGATGGTCTGATTCCTCTGATAAGTGTAAAACAAAAGCACAATCAAATAAAGGGAAGAGAATCACAATATTACACGCAGGATCAGAAAATAGTTGGATCCCAAACGCTATGTGGCTTTCTGCCAAAAATATTAAAGACTCTTGTGTTGATTATCACGAAGATACGACAGCAAAGCTTTTTGAACATTGGTTTAAAAATTGTCTGTTACCCAACATTCCGCCAAACAGCGTTATAGTAATGGACAACGCAAGCTATCATAGTCGACAAATGCAAAAAATTCCTGGCTCAAAGAATACGAAATTGTAGATTCAAAACTTCATGGCTGCAAATGACATATATTTTGAGGAAAATTATACAAAAAAAGAACTTTTACAAGTGCTGCAGTCATTTTCTTAAAAAAAAACATATGTTTGTGAAACAATTGCAGAAGAATTGGGACATACAGTGTTATGACTACCTCCCTACTACTGCGTGTTCAATCCCTTAGAGCTTATGTGGCACCAACTTAAATCGAGTGTGCGCGGAAAAAATACTTCTCCGACTTTAAGTGATGGTGTGGTAGAATTAATTAGGAACTGTATGAATGACGTTCCTACCGAGAGTTGGAAAAGTTCTGTTAGTCATATTATAAATGTTGAAAACTCGTACCTTTCTGTAAAATCAATTGCGCCAATTATAATTAATTTAGATGAGGATAGCGATAGCGACACTGAACTAAATATAGAATAGAATTGTAACATTTAAATAAATTACTTGTATATCTCCTATATTATGCAAAATTAAAATTTCTTAAGTTCGACCCTGTAGCACATTTGTATCTTTTACCTGATGATTTTCTACACAATGAGATTAAATCGGGTAGTTTATTGCAGTTAATATGCCAATACCATTTACTATACGAAGTAATCTGGTTGAGCTAGTTAAAATAAATTTTCAAGCAATAAAAAATAAAAACAAAACTTTAGAAAGGAGAAAGGTCAAGTTACTAGAAGTATAAGAAATATTTAGGCAAGGTTGTTTCTCTAATCTTAAAATCGTAATTCTAATATTTACTTCCAGCACAAAATTAAAAGAGAGTCCTAGGTAGCTAGGTAGATAAGTAGGTACCTAACTTTTTCATTTTTTGTTGCCCCTAAATATATTTTAACTTAATCAGTTTACTTTGTATATCCAGGTCTTTGATATCCTTATACATTCCTTTATACTTATTATTATTCATACTTATTACATTGAATTTCCTTAATGGTAAATATTTGCCTATTTGTCCTAAAATAAAGTTTTGGTTTATTAATATTTACTTCTATTGTAATTTACCGGATACAAATGTTTGGGATAGGTGGCAAGATATTCTGAATAATTTCCTGTCAAAAGAAATGGTGTTCATTTAACAACTAATTTTTGTTAATTTACTGAAGCTACTGTTCATTTAACGACTTTTATGCCAGTCTGCAGACTCGTTTAAGGGCTCTGGTAATTTTTAATTTTTTACTAGGTAATTAGTTTAGTTTTTGGTATTAAAACGTGTTTTAAAATATATTTATCTACTGCTATTAAATTATGCATTAATTATTCAACTGCTTTTGAGGAATAAATAGTATCCATAAACAAAAAGCGTGAGTTATAATAACTCTCTAGTGAGTTATTACACCAAACTGTCACAGTAACTATATACTGCCACGGAATCAATGGCGGTTCGATCCCCTGTGCCTACCAAACCTTTTTTTAATTTTGTTCATTGTGATCATTTTTTACATAAATGTCTACTCAATCCATAGAATTAATATCTAAATCACAATTTAAGAACCGAATACCAAAGGTGGCTGTAGAACCTACATTCTAAAGAGCCGATTCGATGAAACGGAATAGTCCATTATTGTAATTGAGGGGAGTAATGTCAGTTGATATTTTTAAAAAGATATTTTGACGTTTTCAAATCTGTTAAAAATTATAAAGGTGTTAAGAAAGATGAATTCAGAGAGTGAAGATGAATTATTATGTACACCTCCAGAATTGAGGCAAGTAGCTAATGCTACAGTACAAAGCGGTCAACAAAAATTTTCAAAATTGGTGTATCAGTAAGAATGTAAACTCTTTTACAGAACATGTTCTTTAGGTATATTTTAAAGAACTGAGCAGTAAGTATAAAGCATCTCTGTGGACTTTCTAGTCTATGCTGAGAAGCACACTCAATTTAAATAATGAAATAAATGTAGAAAATTATTGGAAATTACTTGCGTTTCTTAAACGTCAATCAGAGAAGCATGTAGCTAAAAAGACAAAAACATTTACACCAGAACAACTTAATAATTTCATGAAAAATATCTGGCGACAAAGGTACCTATCTAATAGATTTCACAATAATTCAAACGTTTTAATCATCTATTTATTGTTAAAGTCGTAGATAAAGTATAGTATTCAACTTGCGGTAATGGTCATAACTCACTTGATAAATTACAGCACTCGCCTGCGGCTCGTGCTGCAAACTTCATCTGCGTGAGTTATGACCTACATTACCGCTCGTTAAATAATATACTATTGCTTGTAATAACTCAATAATAAAGGAAAAAAACACTGACGCAAAAGAAAAAGTGGTACTTTCTACGGAAAGGACAAAAAATATTAAACAAGGTGTTTCGATTTATTTCAGACGGTCTGTTGAACTTCAACATACAAGTTCAGTACAAAAATTCATCGGCATTATTTGGAATCCTAAACCAAGAATTTAAAGAGGCTTTAATATTTGCTTATAATTTAAATATAATCGTCCTTCTTAACGGGAAAACTGGACAATCGTATATTCTCGTTTTGGATAAGGATCAATTATTCACGTTACCGAACACTCCAGGAGTATCTTGGACGGCAAACAGTTCAAATTTCCAGGATTATTTCCAAAATCTGTCGGTGTCTAGCCTGTTACAAACAGCACAACAAAGTGGTCAACCATTGGATATAAATAAGTTACCCGATGTTATTCTCAAAGAGTTTGAAGATAATTTGAAATCCGTAGGCCTACCAATTCCTTTTGACAGAGCTCTACCGTTCTTAACAGCCTTTATGGCGTCTTTAAAAAATGGCTTATCATTGTTATACCTTGGCAATGGAGCATTTGATATCCACAACCGCTTAAAATGGTTTATTAAAATCAATATGTTCATAGGAGACTTATTAAAAGATGAAGGCTTCGATATCTCAAATATCACTCTGGACACTAAGAACATTTTTTCCGGATCTTCTGGAATACAGTGCGTAGCGAATCTGTTTTCTCAATTAGCAAGGCACTGTAACATGTCGAATTTTATTAAGAGCTTGGTAAATTCAAGAGAAAAGTCTTTAAAATTATTGGAAGACCTTAGTTCAGGGTCCCACAACGGTTTGGATGGGTTGATGACCTGTTTGGTGCATATTATAAAAGCGGCATCAATGGAAGAATCCCCAACAGAAGTTATAAAAGCTATTTTAGCGTATAACTCAACTGGTTCAGAAGAACCTACTTGGGGCCAAGTTAATGATCAGTTGTTGGAAGTAATGAGAGTACAGAGTCATTTGTTTCCAACGAATGATGGCGGCGTCGATATGTTTATAGGATTTTTGAAGGCGGCTAACGATAATAGTTTAGTTATTAACAACATACACATATTCGATTTATTAAAAATCTTTTTCACTCCGAATCCTAATGATAGGATCGGTACGATTATAAGAGTTTTATCGTGTTTTTTGCCACATCGTGGCATTCCGGCCTTTTTCAATTTTGTTAAAGATGTTTTGAGCAACGCGTCTAACTCTTCACTTCTAACCCACTTACTACCGGGAGTTGATATGTCGAACTTCACTGGAAACGGTAGTATTTTAGAAAATATATTTCCTAGGGAAAATTTCACCCAGTTGTTTTCCGGTGGAAATATCACATCAGCATTATCTCACATCCCTATTTTAGGACAAATAGTTCAGCAAGCTTCTTCTGCTTTGGGAGGACAGAATATAGAACAGTATATAGATCCGTTTCATTTGCAAAATATTTTCAGTAAAGGACTAAACGATTTTGTATCGGGTTTTGGACAATTTTTCGGATCAGGAAACAATTCTTCAAAAGATGGTCAATCTGGAAATGTTTTTGGCTCATTCGAACATGGTTTGGGGAATTTATTTGGCTTAGGTAATGATTAAGCAAAAGCATGTAACTTACAAATATACATAAATATAAGGATTTGCAATTAAACTTATGCATTTTTATATCCCTTGGACATAGAAATTAAGATTGTTTTAAATAAAAATAAATAGTTTTTTTTAAATACCAAACAATATTTACTTTAGTAGTTTAGATCTACGAATAAAGAATAGAAAGGAAGGACTGTTGTCATATTTTAATCTAGCAAATAATTGCGACGGAAGTCGGCCATATTGAAGAACCAAATATGACTCATTCGAATCGTGACATTTGACATGTATAGTTTTTTTATGCTGTTTTATATATTATTTTCTGATTTAAGTAGTTAACCCAACTCTTGAATGGGAATTACTTTTCATCTGCAGGGTTCTATTTATCTAAATTATTAAAAATTAACAAAATATTTTAATGACAACCACATTGTTATCATAGACGTTCTTTATTTTTTATATAGACCAACTAAGTCAACTATTTATAATTACCTGCTTAGAAGTTTTTAATCCAAATTTATATTCCTACAACTTTATGACAATGTATATTACTGTACAGATAATTACAAGCGGAAAACAGTTATTTTTTATTAATAATTAATACGAGACATAAGTTTATAATACCCTGTGTGTGACACCACTGGTAACCGGAAACTTCAAGTCAGCCATATTATGCAAGAACCATTGCGGACATCGTCAAATCGTATTATACTCCTTCCTTTTTATTATTTATTCGTAGGTTTAGATAGTTTAGGTTAGGTTAGGTTAGGTTAGGTTAGGTTAGGTTAGGTTAGGTTAGGTTAGGTTAGGTTATAAACTTTAAATAGGTTCTTTATAAGATTTTAAGATACTGCAAATTTTTTTACAATTTTTAACAATTTTACATTCTCTAGACATAAATAAACTAAAATTAATAAAACTGTCAGATAATAACTTGATATTTAATTAACTTTGTACTGTAAACCATTTCTAACATATTACTAACTTGATAGAAAACAATATTATCTAGCATAAGTAATGCTAAAAATTAATACAAAATGGTTGGTACCTAATCTAAATAATACAGTATAATGCAAATGTTTGGAATAAATTCATTATTTCAGAAACAAACGACTTTTAAAAAAATCTTAAAACACGTAAATTCTAATTTTTTGAATGGTCATCAACTGCTGTAGATGTGTTGGACATTACGTCATTAGTGATGGCGTAATGATGTCATGGACGGTTTTGTTAAATACAAACCGAGGTCACGTGACAGCTCATTTGAAAGGTCTCCTTATCGCCTTTGCAACAATGTAATCATTTAAATATTTATTTCGACAGGGTTAACCAAAATTATGAACTTTGTTAAGTAACATGGAATTACAATAAATATTCATTCACTGAACTAAAATACACTAAGGACCGCCACTGGGAATAAAACAAAATAGTGTTTATTGTTGGTTCCGAAAAAAATACATTGATAAAAACAATGCTACATTATAATTTGAAATTAATTATTGTGGTAAGTACTCGGAATTATTTTTACAAAAATATTTAAATCAATATTGTCATTGACTCGTCTTTATTCGTCAATGATCTGTGAATCTGTCAAATAATAGACGTCAAATTTTTACTCTTCGAGTTTTTTGCCGACATTAATAACAGCATTTACAAAAATGAAACTAACAGAAACAGAACGAATCGAGATTTTAACCATGATTGGTTATGGAGATAGAGTGAGGACTCAAGCAGAAGTTCGTAATTTATTTAATGCTAAATACCCCAATCGCGATCCAATTACTCAATCAACAGTAAGTAAAATTGAAAAAAATTTAGAGAAACGGGCCATGTTAAAGATCTTCCCAGAAGTGGTAGAACATCAATATCCGAAGCCAAAAAACTGGACGTTGTACTGGCGTTTCAAGAAAATCCTCATACCAGTTCTAGGCAGGTCGCACTAGATAATAATGTTCACCAATCAACTGTTATAAGAGTGCTAAAAAAGGAGAAGTGGGATCCATACAAAGTACATCTGGTCCAGGAGCTATTAGAAGATGACTTTGATAGAATCAAATTCTGCGAAATCGTTATAGAACAATGTAACAGAGATCCGGGTTTCATACAAAAGGTAATTTTTTCAGATGAAGCGTCTTTTATGCTGAACGGTCACGTAAATCGCCAGACATGTCGATATTGGGCAAGTGAAAATCCACATTGGATGGAAGAGTATAGGACACAATATCCCGAGAAGGTGAATGTTTGGGCCAGCATTATAAACAATCAAATTGTAGGGACATATTTTTTTGAGGAAAACCTAACTGCTGATAGTTATCTGGAATTTCTTCAAAATTATTTGTTGCCACAGCTGAATCAGCTATTTCCAAAGAGAAATCATTTATGGTACCAACAGGATGGGGCTCCCCCACACTATGGCGTTGTGGTACGAAATTACCTTAATAACGTTTTGAATGGACACCAAGGTCTCCAGATTTGACTCCGCTAGACTTTTTATTGTGGGGATATTTAAAGAGCAGAGTATATCAAAAACGACCGAATAATGTAGAAGAGTTGAAGGAGAGAATTCGAACGGAAATTGCACAAATAACACCTGAAGTCCTCGAAAACATTAGGAAAGATTTTACTACTCGCCTTTCTCATTATATCATTGCTGAAGGTCTTTGAACATTTGTTGTAATTTAATTGTATTTAAGTAAGCAATTATTTTAAGTTAATTGTATTAATAAACCAACAGTTTTGGTTAACCGTGTAGAAATAAATATTACAAAGGCAACAAGGAGACCTTTTAAATGAGCTGTCACGTGACCTCGGTTTGTATTTAAAAAAATCGTCGATGACGTGATTACGCCATCACTAATGACGTAATGTCCAACACATCTATAGCAGTTGATGGCCATTCAAAAATTAAAACTGACGTGTTTGAAGTTTTTTTAAAGTCGTCTGTTTCTGAAATAATAAATTTATTCCATACATTCGCATCATACTGTAGGTATGTTAATTCAGTCTTTGTCATTATTTGAACGTTTATCATGGGATATAGAAGAATTCGTGGCAAATCACCTTTCAATATTTCAGAACAATTAAACAACTTCCAATAGCACTACAATGATTATTTTTTTTTAGTAATTACAAAATGTTTTATTTTCATCAAGCACATAGTTTACCAAGTCACTGTTTTTTATTATTTTAAATAAATGTGTAACAGGCGTCTTTGTTAAAAGGTGCTTCTTCACCAAGCCCAGCCGAGAATCCAGAAGAAGGAAGTGGCAGTCCACCTCCTACTGAAGAAGGTAATAATTATAAAAGTCAATCTCAATTTATAGAGTTACCATAAGCAAATATTATACAATGGTAACCAAGTAAGTTCATGCGGTTTTTGTAGCTATGTTGTACACCGTGGCCGAGTAATTAGTATTGACATATAGGCCTCAAACTTTCAGGAACTCCTTTTGGAGGACCGTTCAAAAAAATTTCGTAATGGGCATATATGATTTAAATTCCATTGGCAGATCTTTTGAATCAGTGCTACATATTCCCAAAACTTTATTGCAATAAAACCAAATTTGATTTTTTATTTAGTGGATTATTTATTTTGTTTCAAAATATACAGTGTGTAAAAGCCAAATGGAATAAATTCATTATTTCGGTTACTGTACATATTTATAAAAAATCCCGAAACACGTCAAATTTAAATTATAACTTGACATTCTTTAACGTGAAAATGCAACCCCTACCTTCAACCCCCTTAGAATGACAGGTACAACCCCCAATTTTTTAAATGGGAAGTATAGGCTTGTGATATATCATTTGAAAGGTCTCTTCATTCTCTATTTAAAAATGTTATTGTTTTAAATTTAATGCAAAAATTAACATAAAAAAAAATTAATATCATGTTGTTACCGAAATTCGCTACAATACAATCAAAAACTAAAATGTAATGCAAAACGTAATAAAATGTAGAAGATGAAAAAGAGCTATGAATGTTAATGAAGTAGATGTTCAAAATGTTCTCCGCGAACGTCTTGGCAACATAATAATCTCAAATAAAACTGTCTTCTAACATTATTTAACATATCAGGCGTGATCGACCTAATCGCAAGCGTTATTCGTTCTTTTAAGTCATTTAAATCAGAAGGTTTAGTTTTGTACACATGGCTCTTCACATATCCCCATAAAAAGAAATCTAATAATGTAAGATCAGGTGATCGCGCTGGCCATTCAATCGATCCTCGCCTCCCTATCCACCGATTGGGAAATATTGTATCGAGGTACTGCCGGACATTAAGTTGGTAATGTGGTGGTGCTCCATCCTGCTGAAACCATATCGTATTCGCTGGAACTTGAGGGTTACCTGGATCAGGATATAAATTTGCCAACGTTGGAATGACATCATTTTGAAGTAGTGCCAAATAATTGTTGCCATTCAAGTTGCCCTCAATAAAAAGGGACCAATGATATTGTTCCCTACAATCCCTGCCCAAACATTAAACTTTTGAGGGTATTGAGTGTGTTCTTCTCTCATCCAGTGAGGATTTTCCGTGGACCAGTAGCGGCAATTTTGCCGATTAGCATGACCGTTAACTAAAAAAGTACACTCATCAGAAAACATAACGTCTTCTAATTGGATAATATTGTTATCCAACATGTCCATCATTTGCTCACAAAAAAAAGTTCTCCTATCAAAATCGTCTTCCATGAGCTCCTGAGTAGGTATCATCTTATACGGATGCAATTTATTTTCTTTTAATATGTTTGCTATCGATGTATGGCTAGCATTGAATGTAGTGGATGCCTGTCTACTCGATGTATGTGGGTTTTCCTGAAACTCGAGCAACACATCTAATTTGAGTTCATCACTCAGTGCATTGGCAGCTGCTTTTTTTATCTGCCTTACATGACCAAACTCGCGAAACTGCTTTTCTATTTTACTTATTGTTCCTTGGGATATAAGCGGTAAATTAGGAAATTTCTCATGAAATAGGCGAGTTACTTCCTGTTATGTTCAAATGTTATCTCCGTAACCAATCATTTGTAAAACTGTTATTTTATGCATTTCCGTTAATCTAACCATTTTTCAGAATTGAATTGAACAAACTTTATACTTAAATTACAACAATGACAACTTAAATAAAACAATTTACTACTGCTTGTTACAATAGCGTTGCCACGGAAATTCTTTAAAGTTTTTTAATGGTTACCATCTAAAAACCCCATTGCTATGGTTTTTATTCACTTTCTCATTATCAAGACCTAAACGGGAAATAAGTTTTAAGTATATTGTAATAAGTTTCGAGTATATTTTAGCGAATTTCGGTAACAACATGATATTAATTTTTTTTCTGTTAATTTTTGCATTAAATTTAAAAACAATAACTTTGAATAGAGAATGAAGAGACCTTTCAAATGATATATCACAAGCCTATACTTCCCATTTAAAAAATTGGGGGTTGTACCTGTCATTCTAAGGGGGTTGAAGGTAGGGGTTGCATTTTCACGTTAAAGAATGTCAAGTTATAATTTAAATTTGACGTGTTTCGGGATTTTTTATAAATATATACATTAACCGAAATAATGAATTTATTCCATTTGGCTTTTACACACTGTATTTATACTACAAGAGTGACATACGAGGTCTGGCTATTAATTAACAAGACTGCTTATGAAAAAGAGTTTTATTTTAAAAATTATTCTACAATCGAATGCTACCCTTCAATATACTCCCCTTCCCTCGCCATACACCGTTCCTTTCGTTTTTTCCATTGGTCAAAGCAATGCTGGAAGTCTTCTTTTGTAAGAGCATTTAGGAGCCGATTTTCGCTTCATCTCTTCCATCGACTCGAACCGGGTTCCTTTTAAGGCAGATTTGTTCTTCGGAAACAGTAAAAAGTCACGGGGTGCTAAATCAGGAGAGTACGGCGCGTGTTCGAGCACTGGAATGCCACTAGCGGCTAAATAAAGCTTCACAGACAGCGCGTTGTCCTGGTGCAAGATCCACGATTTGTTGTTCCACAACTCCGGCAGTTTCTTACGAACTCGCTCTCGCAGCGTTGCCAAAACTTTCAAATAGTAAGTTTAGTTTACAGTTTGACTCTCTGGAACCCATTCAGTCATCAAGATGCCGTTCATGTCGAAAAAAACGATTAGCATGGCTTTAAATTTTGATTTCGACATCCTTGCTTTTTTCATTCTCGTTTTCCAGTGCATGGATTGCCGCTTAGTTTCAACATCGTATTGGAATATCCAGGTTTCATCGCAAGTGATGATGTTTTCCATCAATTCAGGCTCTTCATCTAACCTCTGAAGAAAATCTGAGCAGATCTGTTGACGGACGAGCTTTTGGTCAGGGGTCAAATGTTTTGGGACCAACTTCACACAGACTTTCTTCATGTTCAATTCGTCATGTAAAATTTTTCTGACAGTTTCTTTATCGGCGTTTACAGTCTCAGCAATCATCCGAATGCTCATACGACGATCTCCGCGCACAATTTCATTTATTTTGGTCACTGTTTGCAGAGACAGGTCGACCTGGACGTTGGTCATCTTCGGTGCTCTCTCGATCTTCAGAAAACCTTTATACGTCTCGTTAGCCAGACCTGTATAACATTCAAATTGGCGTTACGTTGTCAAAAGGACATTGATTATGATAATAGCATAAAAAATGTAGGAACTTATTTGGTTAGATATGTTCTCAAACTATTCTCAATTACTTTGTGGTGATCGTTTTTGTTCAAAGGTGTTCCAGCAACACTTGTTCCTGTAGTACCATCAAACGATAGTGCTCCTCTTAACTCACCACGTAATAATCAATATAGAAGTAATTACACTTTTCAATTTCAATAGAATGTTAATATAAATTTTTGTTTAAAGATGCTTCCTCCCCACAGCCAGATGTAGCAACGGTGGACACAGGTAGCAGTCCAGCTCTCAATTCAGAAGGTGCTTTTTTATACTTACTCTGATTATTCATATTAGTTTTATTTATGGTATCAAACATTTTTAAAATAATAATTTATGTTAAAAGGTAATCCAGCATCTGAACAATTAGCTTCAGTAGCATCTCCAGTTGACAGTAACGCTCCTAACCCATCAGGTAATCATTGTAATACTAATAATCATAAAAAATGGTACCCGAGAAGTAAGAAAGTTATTTTATTGAAATTAAGCACACATGTTTAGCCAATGTAATATCACAAATTATAATCATTTCAGTCTTGTATCAAATCTTTAAACCTCATTTTTTTTAATAATGTGTGGATCCGCCTCTAGGATGTATACAATCATGTAGATGTTTTGGCATGCTAAAAATGAGATGGTATATGTTCTCTTGCGGAGTAGCATCCCAGGCCACTTGTACTTGATGCCCTAACTCAGCTAGTCTGAGCGGAAGGTTAGGTAATTTGCTTAGCCTTCTGCCTATCATGTCCCAGACATGTTCTATTGGTGAAAGGTCGGCCATCGTGCATCCCAAGACAAAACCTAGATTCATTTGAGAATATTATATAATTATATCATTTCGAATTCAATATTCATCGTGTTCTTGGTGTACCATTTTTTACAACAAATAGTATATTTTAAATAACTGTTTTCTGACTTTGCAAATTAATTGTAAAATGTGTTTGCTAGAAGTTGTTTCTTCAAGCACCGTCGCACCCACGGGAGATGCAGCAAGTCCAGCTCCAGAAGGTAATAGTTTAAATAATAGTATTTTATTGATACTTTGATTTTTTCTCTCCAATACGTTGTAATCAATGGTTTTATTGATAGTTCCTCCTGTATGGTGGTTTGCTCCACCAAATAGTGACCATGGTCCTAGCCCAACAGGTACCTAAACATTCTTATATGACCAACTAAATTGTTTTTGTACTAGATCAATAGTTATTCTTTTTTTTTTCAAACGAGTCTTTGTTAAAAGATATTCCTTCTCCAGGTCCAGCTGCACCAACAGGAGAAGCAGGAGAAAATCCATTTCCCGGTCCAGAAGGTAATATAACAGCAGCCAAAATGGTTCAATGTAATCATTTTTCTTATTTTAACATGTTTATAGGTCCTCCAGCACCAGCTGCTCCGGAAAATAATAGTTCCGCTTCTATTTCACCATCAGGTAATAATACTTTTAATATAAGAGAGTTGTTAAAAGATAAATATTGGACTTATGTGCTTCTTGGGAGGGTTAAAAACCTCAGCCTAGTTAAACCTTAGCAGTAGCCAGTGAGTTTTCCTTATCTTCTTGGCAAAACCTGAATATGGTGCCTGTCTATCCAATGTTATTCATAGGTTTGTTAACTCTACAATGCGCTGGCAGGAGTCCAACCAGAATCCTGATAAGGGCGACGGTCCCTTGATGAACTCTTTCACCTGCTTCATTTTTGGCGCCCTATCCCATCATTCCTTAGACGGCTTTTTTATTCAATTACTGCTATTTGTCTTTTGCAGCGCTTTTGCTATTCCACAGAAGGATTCAGAGCTAAGGGAAACACAATGTGCCCCTTCTGCAAGTAAGTCTGCCTCTTCATTACCCTTGTGATTCTGGTGGCCTGGTACCTGGTGGCTAGGGACAATCTATTATGACTGCCTAGTGCCTGTACGTTTCCAAGCAGTCCCAAACAAGTTTGGAATTTATCTGTATAGAGCCGATTATATTATAGCCGCTTGACTGTCGGTCTTTTCCTCAAACTCTTGTCTTAATAGCTCTCCTGCGCTTTACTAAATTGCTGCAACTTCTACCTGGAATATCGTCACATGTTTACCTAAGCTCAGTAAGACTTTTGTCTTTGTTATCGTATCGTGACCAGAGGCTGTCCACAGGGGGGAGTGGCATCCCCGCTTATGTGGAGTCTCACTGTGGTCAGTCTGCTCTGTCAATTGACTAGGGAAGGCATACCATGTCAAGGGTATTCCGACGACATGATTATCCTGGCAAAAGGGAAGTATGAAAATGTCCTCTGTGATATTGTTCAAAGAGGATTGAACATTGCGGAACAATGGTGTGACTCGGTGGGACTCAGCATCAACCCCACCAAAACCACACTAGTAGCCTTTACAAGGAAAAAGAAACCTAATCTAAAAATCATAAAAATAGGGCAGAAAGCTTGGGCACATACCCGAGCATCTTTCAAGCAGAAGTCCGTGCCATCGAAAGATGTGTGGAATTCAATATTGGAAGGAACTACCGTAGACAAGAGATTGTGATCATGTCGGATAGTCAAGCAGCCATCAAAGCGCTGAGCTCAAATATAATCAGTTCGAAGATGGTTTGGAAATGCCTAGGCAAATTAAATGAACTGGGCCAGAACAACACTGTCACCTGCCTATGGGTCCCGGGACACATAGGAATAGAGGGGAATGAAACAGCAGATAAGCTGGCAAAAAAAGGAGCTGAAACCCCACATCTGGGACCAGAACCGTCTTGTGGGTTCAGCAGTAGAGTAATCTTAGGAAAACTAAGGGAGGAAATGGAGAAAGAAAAATCCAAGTACTGGAAGGACTGAGGCAATCTAAGATACTACTGGGGAACTATGACCAGAAGAGATCTCTTAGCTGCCTCAACCTCAGTAAAAGAAGGCTCCGAATTTTAACGGGAATATTAACCGGGCATTGCCGGTTAAGAAGCCACATGAAGAAACTAGAGTTAGCAGATGAAGCAAAGTGCAGATTCTGTGAGGAAGAGGATGAAACCTCAATACACATACTCTCAGAATGTTCTGCCTTGCAAAATTCTAGGGCTAGATTCCTAGGAGCACATGAAATAGAGGAAGGGGATCTACCTGATTTGAAGCCCTACGATGTCCTAAACTTCCTCAGGAAAATAGGACTCGAAGAGCTGCTATAAGTCTGAGGAAATATCAGAACATGGCAAGTAAGGGGGAACACAATAGATCGTATAGGTCGCAGTGTAATTATCACCCCTAACTCATACATACATACATACATATCGTATAGTCTATTGAGAGTTGCTTGTCCTTTGGTCAATCTATTAGTGATTGACCTGGCCTCCATGTTGACATGAAATGGGGGAAGGTTGATCAAGACTTCTGGGGCAGCTGCTGGAGTATTCTCATGACTACCAGTCAAGCTTGCCTTTGGATGTCACTTAGCTTTTGAATCACCCCAGCCTGTCGAATCTCTGGCCATCATGCCACCGATCCATATGCTAGCAAGGGTCTAATGATCCTGGTATATACCCATAGGATTATTTTTGGTTGTCGCCCCCATTACCTTCCGCACATTCTTCTGCAGAGATTGAGGGCCATCGTACCGTTTTGTATTATTGTATGTATTTATGTAAGTAGATGTTGATTACTTGTTAGCTTGTGGTTAACTAGAGTGGATTCTATTTTTTATTATGAATTAATCTGTAATCTTTTTTTAAAGATGCTTCTTCACCAAGCCCAACAGAAACTAAAGTAGAAGAAAGTGCTAATTCATCACCAAATCCAGAAGGTAATATAAACTATAACGATTGTATAATTATGTACCATAAAATATCTTGTGTATTTGACTAAAATGACCGTTTTTGTTACCCCAGGATCTGGAGCAACCTCTTCAGTAGAACCAGCAGCTGCTGGCCCTACTCCTATCCCATCAGGTAGTGATGTTTGTTAAATTAGAAATTTAATTTCTTAAAAATAATTAAATCCCCTAAAATAATTGTTTTATATTAATTACATGTTTATTAATAGGTGTATCAGAAAATCCAGCCACTCCTATACAAAATGCAAGTGATTGTTCAACTACAAATGCAGAAGGTAATCTTTAAATAAATAGATGCCGGTTAGCAAGTTTAATATTTATAAATTAATGGACGTTTATTGCAAAATAGATAAATAATAAATGAAATCTGCGATTTTTATTTTTTAATATGGTTTAGTAGTGAATAAAAAATATTAACTACTAAAATAAATACAAAAGAAAATAAAAAAAAGTATTCAAATTATTTATTTAGTAAATATTAAAATCTCTTGTTTTAATGGTAAACTGTAATTTTGATGAACTAACTGTCGTTTACTCTTAAGATCAAAACCGTTAAAATAATTAAAAATATCTCTTTAAATATCATTATGTCAAAGATCTAGTTAATTCAGTAACAAATAATAAGTACCGAAATCCGTTTAAATTTCAAAATATATACAATTTTCATCTTTCCAAAGTCTAGTCTTTTTATTCACTCTAAGAAATGTGACAACGTAGCCTAAGAATAAATTTTTACATCTCTCGTTAAATCAAATAATTCTTAAAAATTCAAATAGCCACATGCCCCTGTTTTACCAATTTAATATAGAGTTAACACGTTGTTGTGTAACGGAGGTTTGACAAGCGTGTTTGCAACCGACCCAAAATATGCAAAATTGCGATCATTCTGGATTATTTTTTGTAAACAATGTTAAAAAATGATCCATGTTCAAGTCCATTAATATAACCAAGCACTTAGATTCCATCGGGTAATATTTTTTGTCCCAGCAAGTAAATTTTACAAAAACAAAGTTAAGGAAAATAAAATGACTGCATATTTCTTTAAACATTAGCATACAAGGGAAATAGCATTAGTTGTGACTCATCGGCAAAAAACCATACTAGAGAATTATGAAAGATATGTTGTTTTCGAGTGGACTAAATTTGACAATTTTATTTGGGTTTATTTGTGGTTCCTGTCTTTTTTGTTAGGTGTTTGCAAATTTCTATTCTTTCTGAATACAGTCGGGTTGAGTAATGTTTTCATGCGGCTAAGAGTTCTGTATTTTTAAATACAGCCTTTGTAAACAAGGATTGTCCCTGACGAGTAGGCAGATTGAGACCACGAAATTGTACTAAACCCTATCCATCCTTACCTACCCTTACTCTCTCTCTTGATAATGACTCCAAAGTGGGAGTCGAAAGGTCGACACAAAAATTGTTCTGCACGCGGTTTTTCCAGAAAACTTAGTAATCATTCTTTTGATCGCGGAATCTTCGAGGGCTTTCCGTATAATGCTCGTCATTTCCAACTCCCACATGAAAATTATGCGGACTATGGTCTTCCTGTACTTTTGACGCAAACATGATTTAATTTGACATGTTCACAGCGAGCGCTGCAATCGATTAAGATGTCTCCACCTGCAACCTGCCAATAGACAATAGTCTATTATGCCATATTTTTGTAACGAGTGTACATTTTAATAAAATTTATTGTAATAACTACTCAAACTGTTATTTATTTATAACCTTAATTTGTACTTGTTTTTAGCCCTACCAGCTAATCAAAGAGATGGGGAACTTATACACAGAATATTAAAAGGAAATATAGGAGCTGGAAGTAAGTTTTTTTTAAAATTATTTACTATTACTATGTTCTCTAGGGTTATTCTAAAAAAGAACTTGTTAAATGATGAAAAATGTATTGATCAAAAAAGACTTAAAGTTAGGTTGGCTTCTAGCCACTGACAGGCTTTCTCATTTTATATTGACCCCCATATTTTCAATAATTTAGGGAATACAAAAAAGTTTCAAATAAAAATTGTATTATTTTATATGTATGTAAGTAACAAAAATGTAGCAACAGACCGAATTTTGTATAAAGGGATTGCTCAATAAAATGCATCTTCAATTTTTAAATGGGACACCTTGTATTTTATTATAGGTTTGAGTAGCCTTGCATTTCCTGATTATAAATATATAACAGAGTGTACCATTAGTTTGGTTCTATAATGACGTATGGTACTCCCAAAGGGTAACCGTAGGTGGCTATGCAACTCACATTTCAAAATAAAAAAAAATCTTATAGAGTAATCCGTTGGGAAAAAAAGTTTGCACTGGGAGCAAAACTGACACTGGTTGCTTGCAGTAAAAAACCGTCCTGGTGCATTGTCAATACATTCTGCACTTGGCTTTGATGTTTATGTTAAAATTTCTATGTTGACGTTAATTTTTATTTACAATTAGAAAATTACTGAAGGAGCTCTAGACAACCATTTTAGAATAAATACACAATCAATTTTATTCAATAAACCTGTGGATGGTTCAAATCAATTATTCAAATTAACCAGTAGTATATAATATGTTGTGGATGTATCTATTTAATTGTTATAACAATTAAAACCCCTATTATTTAATAAAACATAGGTTATTTTGTCCATTTAGCTGTCGTTTTCTAAGCCTATTGGCAAATATATCCTTTCATCATTATCACAGCTTGAAGAAAGCAATTATGAAACAAACAGGGGAAAAACAATTTTACCCTACCAAATTTTCTTTAGAAACTAGTGCCACATGACCACGAGACCTCGTGCGGAACTTTTTGCACTCAGAGCAAAAAACATTTTTCAATATGGTTTGTAAAATTCACCCCGATTCCGCATTCGTGCTGCATTTTTTTCCCAATGAAATACGTTATTAATTTACACATAATATGTCCAAAAGTTTGGAATAGTGGAATATTTCAACTTTTTATTTATTTTTATAAATAATTTTTTTGATATAAGTAAACATCATTTTGCTACAGCTCTAACCAATACTAAATAAATCTCGAAGTCAGATAAACATACAAAAAAATGATTTATTCTTTTGAGGTGAAAAATGTAGAATGTATTACTAATTTTTTAAAATAAATTAATAAGCAAAAAAGGTTTTTAAAAATAAAATTAATAATCAGTATTTCCTCCATGGGCCTATATGCATGACTGTAGGCGATGTGGCATGCTATCGATTAAATGGTCGAGCTGGGCTTGCGGAATTCTCTCCCATTCTTCACGAGCAGCATCTTTCAGTTCTCGTAAAGTAATTGGGGAAGGGTTTTGCTTCTTACTGCGTTTTTTCAGAATGTCCCAGGCATGTTTAATGACGTTCATGTCAGGGAATTTGATGGCCATCTTAATGTGGATATTCCTTCTTCTTCCAAAAAATTTTGTACTGCAGCTGTTCGATGTGGAGGTGCATTGTCATGCATAAACACAAATCCATCACCTACCGCTTCCGGAATAAACGCACAACAGGATTTAAAACTTCCTCGATGTACACAGCACCAGTGATTCTTCTATCCAAACCAGGAGAGGCGTCCGTGTATCCCTCATAATACCACTCCAAACCGTAATACTCCCACCTTCAAATGGAACACGTGGTTGGGCTGTTTCTAATCGGGCTTGTCGTCCTGGGGTCCTCCAAACTAGCGTTCTTCGCCAATCAGAAACCAAGCCAATTCTTGATTCATCAGAGAACAACGTAATTCCAGCTAGGACCATGGTGTAACATTTCTTGAGCCCATTGCAACCTTACAATTTTTTATTGATAAGTTAGTTTGGGAACACGTAGAGGTCTTCTGCGATACAAATTTACCGCATTTAATCTTCGTGTAATTGTTTGCCTTGAGATATTCAGTCCTTCAAGTCTAGCAATTTCTCTGGATATGCCACTTGTAGATTCCTGTCGATTTCTTCGAGATATCAATGTTATCTGCCGTTCTTGTGCTGCTGTTGTATGTCGAATTCTGCCACTTCTGGGTCGATCCTTCACATCATTTGTGTCTTGGATTTTTTTTTATTTTTGATACAGCACCGTGAGTAACACCAACTGTTACTCCTGTTGTAACAAAGCAATTACTCTAGACCTATTGAAATATGATATCATGCCTGGGCATTTTTAAACAGCTCAAATGAAATTTAAACAAAAATTGGAATAATGTGAAAGCACCCAAATCAACTAAATATGACCAAATTAATACAAAAACGAATCAAATTTAGTATTATGTTGATTTAAAACCGCATTAAAATAAATATCAACAAGAGTTTTTAAAAAACAATAGGCATAGATATATTATTTCTAAATTTTCCAAACTTTTGGACATATGTGTACTTTAAACTGTCAGTCCTCATACCAAAATGCAGACGAAAAAGAAGATATATTCTTCATTTATATAAAAATAAAAGCAAACAAATAAATAAAATACCTATTTTACAAATGAAGATGTAACTGTAAGTTTCTCATTTCTTTAATCCGAAATTTACAAATTTTTCACGTATTTCTCAAGGAAAAATTGTAGAATTAGTCATACCATAAGGATCGTAGTCGATTTGGAATTATTGTTTTGAAAGCACTCATTCCAAATACGGATTACAGTAATTTTTATTTTTATGTTTCAGTATTTGGAAATTTGGAATTTGAGAAAAGGCAAGGTAAAATTTATTTTTGTTTTATCTTATTATTAATGTTTTCAATTCGATTAAAAAAAAGACTTTATAAATAACTTTATAAATAGAGTGTTATAAAAGTTCATTTTTCACGTAGGTATCAAAAACTAAATTTATTCTATGAAATTATATTCTAGCACATCGCCATAACAACGCCCGACAACATGAACATGCAGGTCATCACCAACAGGAGCGTCATTATGCGCACCAGGTGCAACATCAAAAAGAACGTCATCATCATATTCATCACGAGCGTAAGCATACTCAGCAGGAACGCCAACTTCATCAGGACAGCAATCATCATGTTCAAAATCGTCAACAGCAACGCGAACACCAACAACACGATCATCTTCAAAAAGAACATAACTAATATTGCATGATTTTCAAAGACTTAAGTCTTACTATTAAAGTTATGTCTCTATAATTAAATAACTTGATTTCATTTTTCTTTCCACCTCTTCCTGTTATTTAGCATAATTTATTGTACTAACCATTATTTATATATCGAGAGCAAATCCCTTTTGTCAGTTAGTAATTATATCTCCAGCTATCCAACAACACGGCTTCCTAGCTCAAAAGTCTATAAATACTAATTTATTTATATTTGGAAATAAGGTATATGAAAATTTGGCTAGTAGATATCAACTGGACACGTTATACATTGATTTTCGCAAAGCTTTTGATCGTGTTAATCATGATGTAAAAAACTGGCGATTTTGGGGTTGGCAGGAGAATTCATTAAATTAATTAAAAGTTATTTAGAAAATAGATTTTTTATGGTTAAATTTAAAGGGACTATGTCCAATAAATATCATTCAAACTCAGGAGTCCCACAAGGTTCAAATTTAGGTCCTCTTTTATTCCTTATATTTATTAATGATCTCCCTTTGAAAATCTAATATTCGCTGACGATTTTAAAATGTACTATCAAATTAAAACTATTCGAGATTGTGTTTAGCTGCAAAAAGATATCGATAATGTATGTCAATGGGGTAAAATTAAAAAATTACAGTTTAATGTAAGTAAATGCGCTATAATGAGTATTTCCCGTTTAAAAGACCCGATTATTTTCGATTATCAAATGGACGGAGAGTTATTAAAGAGATGTTCTGAGGTAAAAGATCTAGGCTTAATATATAGTAATAATTTTCATTCACTAACTATATAAAAAAGTCTGTTGCAGCAGCTGATAAAAATCTAGGATTTATAATAAGACAAAGTATCCCTCTACCCTAATGGAGATGGAAAAAATTCAAAATAAATTTCTTAGATATCTTTACTTTAAAACACCTATACACTACCCGGACCAATGTAGTAAGATCAACAGATCTAAGATCTGAATTTAAGATGTTTCCGTTGGAACAGAGGCGGAACTTATTTGCTGCTATTTTTCTGTAAAAAGTGATAAACAATAAAATAAATTGCCCAGACATTCTATTCATAAGCCCTTTTAATGTTCCTAGACATAACACTCGCACGCAGATTTTATTTAAAATACCAAATTCTCTTTTAAGAACCAGATCTCCTCTTGTAAATATTCTGAAATTAGCAGACAATTATAATACCCTAATAGATTTAGATTTTTCACTACCTCTAACTGTATTCTATAAAAAAATCTTAACTCATACAATTAATAACTGAATTTAACTTAATAAATAAAATCTAAAAATATTTAGTTTAACCTCCTACAATTAAATTAAATTATATTAAAAAATTGTAGGTACTTGTACAATATTGTATATTGTACAATTATTGTAGTAACTAATAATTAAATCATTGTCGCTTTTCTTGTTTTGATGACACATGTAAATTTGAATATTCCTTTATATATTGTTAATCATATTTAACCATGTAATAAGGCTGTTAGCCTGTTTGGTTAATAAATAAATAAATAGATATATAAATCAAATGAAATTTAACAGCACCGCAGTGGCGTACTGGTTTGGTTTTGTAAGCGAAGATCTTCGGGTAAGCAGTAGGTCTCTTACATTAACAACACCCTAGGGACATTCTTCCAATAATATTCACATCTAGGATATACATCCAACTGATTTTTCACAAAACCAGCCACATTTTTCCCACAACAATTATCCAATCAACCCTATCCGATTTTATTTTACCCATTTTACTTCAATGGAAGTAAATTTCCCTCAGTTAAATCTAAAAATAAAAAACACAAACAACAAAAAATTTAAAGACATGGTCGACTGTTTGGTCTTCTTGTTCACATTCTGCATAGATGTTTTTTGGGATACCCCAGTAACCTGTTAGAATCCCCATCAGTAGTATGAGTTATGTTTTGGTCATATCCAGGAATCTTTTAGCCGTGTACTCGTTTGGGTACCAAGTAACTCCTTTGAAAGTCTAAAGCCTTCTGTATCTCATCTCTCTCTAAGGAGTGTCACTTGATTAAGTTAGTAATCTTTAATTTTGTCAGGCTTATAGAGGGTTCGGATCCAAATGACATGCATCGAGCAACCTCTGTGGTCAGAGAGTCAGTGATATGGTTACCTTCGCCTAGCTAATTGTCTCCAGTTTCCTTAGTAAGAACTCGGTGAGATACTAGCACTGTTTTTTCTACTGTCTATATGAATAAGAAACTTGCTTTTAACATTTGTCTTGGTTATTTCCTCTGCCAGTCCGGTTCGTCTTGCATGTTTTCCTATAGTCCATTAAATTTGTATGTCCATGGATTCTGAGTAAACTACACATCCAGTTCCATATTTTGTTTTAGATGTGTACTATACAGGACGAGTTAAAATAATTGCAAACAATGTATGAACGTGATTCCTTGTTAAATATTAATAAATACACATTAAAATGAATAATACACCAATAATAATAGATTATATAAGTAAAAGATGATATTCATATTGTATATTTGTGTATATTTGATGTGAATGGTGGAAGAACGCTATTCGTTTATTCGGGTCTCCTGGTAATTGAGAGCGAACTTTGTCTTTTGTTTTACCGTTACTTTGTGCATTTTGTTTATTTTTATAAACACATATCTTGTTTGTTCTTTTTAGTTATATTGTTCATCTGCATTCAATAAAATTTACCTTATTAATATTCTATTTTTTTATTATATCCATCTCAGAGTAATAAGTAAACATAGAGTAGGCATATTCCCTACTACTTGTCGTCGAGACAGATTTGTTTACCAGCAGAGCATTGCCAGACGTTGTGTTTTGAAGTACCGACAAAGTAGGAAACAAAAACGTAATAGTATAATTTACAACAATTTTATTTTACTTTTAAGAGGAGCCTTTAAGTCAGAGAAAATATTCTTTAATACATTTTAATATTCACTTTCTTACCTTTCGATAATACTAATAAAAAAGCTCTGCACCAATTGTATCAAATACCCACACTGAAAATTTGGCATCAGTGCCTTTGTTTGTTATTGTCTAGAGGTGATTAGCGCTGTGTTTGATTTTTCCTGAATTTTTGTGTATTTAAGTGAATTTTATAAAGTGTTTTTATTTATTTACAATATTGAAAATGGTGAAAACCCGAAAATCGTGTATAATTTGTGGTACTTCGCAAAATAATAATCTAACCGGTAAGTTATTCACTTCATTGGCGTAGAATTAGCAAATTCAATTAAAATTTATTACAAATAAGAAAATCAAATTAATAATGAAATACATATTATATATAAACTAGGAGCTAAAAGTGGAAAGTTTCTTTTAAATAGTTTTCTTTTTGTTTTTTTTTTCATTTAATTAAAAGAATTATTTTTAATGTGTGTAAATTATTTAACTAACATTTATATATTACGGTGATACTTTAACCAATTACACGCCACTGTACGGCTGTGTTTACCTACACCTCTAGATGTCAATTTTATTTTCCATCTCTCTCAATTATAGGTTCATTGCTATTGACTACAAACTGTATGTTATTGTGTTGTTGTGGCACCTCTATGTTTACTTATTACTCTGAGATATCAATACCTTGCACCAACATTTCAATTAAAAAAAATCAATTAATTTTCTCCATTTATTAATTGAAAAAGTTAATAATTTACAAAATTATTCAGTATACAGAAAACCAACAATCTGACGTCTCTCACAAAGCCTCATAATTACCAGTTTAAACGTCTGCACCATAGAGAAATAGAACGGTGAGTTTGGATGTTCAAGTAGGTGTTTGGATATAGATTACAACTAGATAAGTCGAATTATGCAAAACACCTACTCTAACATCCAAACTCACTCATACACACCAATGACATTCAAATACTACACATTTGTGATAAAAAACAAAATTTAGATTTCCTTGAAGAACTTGAAATAAAAAGAAATCTAGCAGATCAACAATTTAAAGTAGTTAAAAGCAATTTTTTGAATAAATAGTGGAAGGTTTGTTCAACAAGTTCTATTTTTAATGTTCTTATTGAAATTCTACTATTATTATCAATAAATTTTAATTATCTTAAGCAAAAAAATTAATTTTGTAAGTAAAAGTGTTTACGTGGAAATCATTAATTAGAGGCTAAAATAAGTGGAAATACCCTCATCAATAAATAATACAAAAAGGCGATAACATATATTTTTATTTTGATTTTTTAAAAGATGAAGACTTCTTTTTCTCAGTAATCAACCTAATGAATATAGCTGAAACATACTTTGAATAGGCAAAATAAAGTACCTATACTATTTTTAACATAAACCAGAACATTATTGTAGTATCTGTTTTTCTAATAAATTTAGGTCCATATCTGCGTCTGAATTTTGCTGGTCTGTACTCGGGTGGAGTGAGCTCAAAAACTAAGTTGGAGGAGTTGAATCTCACTATTCTAAACAAAGTGAAGAGACCACTTCTCCACTTACTCTACAGAACTCAATACTTAAACTTGATCCCATTTGCTTTCATAAGTATAATAAGGTGAAAAACTAGGTTTTCTTCGCATGGAAGAGTTAGATCTGGCAATTTCCTAAATTCTGCTAAGACCTACATCTTCCACCTAAAGATTACCCATGTACGTTTTTAAAGTATGTAATATTAATATCAGTGCAATGAGAAATCGCTTGCAAAAAACGATCTAAATTTTGTCGTTGTGAAGGTTACAATAAAATAAATGTTGCCAATACATCAAATCAGTGCAACAAACAAACATAAATATGATGATTTTAGAACTAAAAAAATAGTTGTATACCTTTTATGACTAAGTCTACGCTTTAGATATAAATTCTTTTGATAAAAAGGATATTTAACCAATACAATATTAATGATAAACATAAAACACTTACCTAAAAATCAGAGCAAAAATATAAATCATTTATTTTTATAAAATGTATAATCTCCACGTCTACATTTATCACTGTCGAACATCGTAACTGGCAATAAAATGGAAAATATAAAATAATCTATAAGTGTACAGTTATGGATGTGTTGAGGTGAAAAATTATCTTATCTTTATTTATGTTACCTGTTGAAACTTGTGTCATCAAACATCAAATATGAGAAAATGTGTATGTCAGTCGAATTTCATATCGCAACATTACGCGTTTTAAATCCTGAGAAAATAATTTCAAAAGATGATATTTTAAACGATATCAAGATGCATACAAGGTGAGATCATCGACATAAATATGATTTATTAGACAATTTATATACCGGGTGTCCCAGACTAATTTATCCAGGCTATATCTCTTAAACGAATAAAGATTTTCGAATGGGATAAAAACTGATCTATTACATTTCAAATGCATTTTAATATAGCGTAGAAAAAAATATCCCCCAAATGTTTATCCCTTAGTTACAACCCCTAATTTTAAATTTCTTAATAGCACCCTGTACATTTTTTTATAATTTTGGATTTGGTCTTTTATCGTCTATTCAACAAATTTTTCAAAAATAAAATGTGTTCGTCGGTAATCAAGAAAATATCAGTTTATTTTTTATTTTTGTTAAATTAATCAAAAAAGCCTTAAAGTTTAAAGGAACAATAAAAATAAATGTAATAAAAATACCAATAACTAATTAATATTATTTGCATTAGATGTTCGAATTGTAGTCCACCTGCTGTAACACACATTTCGAATCTTGCCAGATTTCTTGTACATGTGGCTTGAATCATTGCAGGACATGGCCCGAAAAAAAAGGACAGGGCGACATGCTTGTCTTATATTTTCTTTTAATTCTTTTACATTTTGCGATTTTGATTAATAAACAATATCTTTTATCGCTCCCCAAAAGAAATAGTCATGAGTTGACAAGTCAGATGAGCGTACCGCCCACAGTTTCTGGAGTGTTGTTTGCTATCCAGCGGTTATCGAAACGGTTTTGTGGACAAGCATGTCGCCAAATTCCTCTTGTTCTCCCAATACACTGCTACCCTGAGTCTACTCTTCAACTTCTCTAAATCCGCCTTATTCTTCCAACATCTAAACACAGGACCCTCGTTATACTCCACCTCACAATCTTGTGTAGATACTCCACTCTTGACCCATGCCAAATTACTCCTGCAATGATTCGGGCCACATATACGAGAAATCTTCTGGAAAGATTTTAAATGTGTGTGGCAGTAGGTGGACTACAATTCGAACATCTAGTTATTGGTATTTTTATTAATTTGGTTTATTGTTTCTTTAAGCTTTAAAGCTTTCTTGATTAATTTTACAAAAATAAAAAATAAACTGATATTTTCTTGATTACCTGCGACCCATTTTATTTTTGAAAAATTTGTTAAATAGACCAAATTTAAAATTATAAATATATGTATGAGGGACCACCACCCGTCTTAAAGTATGCTAGATTGGTGATTCCGAGACGAGGGTAATGGCCAATTTTTGAGGTGAGTTTGATTGATAGGTATCCTTTCTGTGGAAGTGTGGAAGCGGAAGTATGATACTACCTTTTATGCATAGGTATTTACGATAGAATTGTTTGCTAGAGAGCTGGTCAATCATCCTCTTGTCAAAAAAAATATATGTACCTAGGTATTTTATCAGACAAAGTAAGCTTGTTATGGATTCCTGAATACAAGGGAAAGCGAGAAGAGAAGCAGAATCCATGTTTGTTGAACTGAAACCATTTTTGATATTGCAAAAGTACTGCAAAAAATCTATTTTGAAATGGACTAATAGAAAAACTCTTCACTGCTGGATAGATATTTCTCACTCCAAGATGTTATTTATTGTCAAACCCTCAGGTAGTACATTATTGCAGATCCTACAGTAGACTTCGTATTCTTATCGCACGAGAACTGTTATCTCCGGTACAACCAGACGAAGATAAGTCAGAATGACAAATCGAACTGCCATTTTTGCAGTGTGAAATACGAAGTGTCGCGGCACATTCTGTGCCATTGCCCTATCCTGCAAATGAATAGGCTGAGTAAATTAAAGTGTATTTAAGTGTATTATTTCCTCCACAAATTTACAAATCCTCAATAATTATTCAAAACTATTTTATGAAGTATGTACTTTCGTAATTAAACAATACAGGGCTAGTTTGAGTATTAGGACTAAGCTAATGAAATATACGTTTTTTTAAATTTTTTACATAAATGAAGGTATATGGATTTAAGAAAGTGAATAACTGACTTCCAGTAGTGAAGATTTGAAATTGAAATATGACCGACCGGGTTGTTATCTAATTATTCTAGTATTCTGGTAAACTGATTAGGTAAAATGACGGATCATTCTATAAAATAGATAAATACGGACCGTAGATTACCTGCTCTAAAACCATGAAGATCGGGTCATAAATTTCATTTCGTTGTCTGTTTACGACTACCCTTCAATAATCCACTCTAGTCACTTTCTTAAATTCTATAGCAAGACTTCAAGTTCAGGTGCAAAATAGAATTTCAAAGAAAATTTTAATTTTAGGCACAAAAATCGCAATTGTGTTGCTCCGTTGCTAGGGATATGAATTACTTTGTTAACAAATGTCAAACAAATGTTACGTTTTGGTTTTTGCGGAGAATATTGTTGCGTTTCGTGTACAAAGCGAATAAATACGAAATGGGCGGAAAAAAACTGACACAAAAAAAGGAAAACCTGCCATCAGATGTAGAAAATGCAGATGGAATGGAAGCAGAAAGTTTATTGTTGTCACAAAAATCTAGGATGATGTATGAGAAAGAATACCAGTCTTTTAAAAAGTGGAACAGCATTAAGAATAACAATGGCGTAAGTGAAAAAATACTTCTGGTGTATTTTTTCTGAAAAGTCGAGGAAAGCGATGCCATTGTCATTATGGTCGTATTATTCGATGCTGAAGCGTACGTTGTTGGTGAATGAAAATTGTGACACTTATAAATTCAGCAAATTAACCTTACTAAAAAACTTGAGAGGAGGATACAAAGAAAAAAATTCCAAAATCCTGTAGTCAGATGACATTATTAAATTTCTGACAGAAGCTCCTGATGACGTTTATTTGTTGATGAAGGTTATTGCTATTTTTGGAAAATCGCTGATAATCGTTTCATTATCTGATACTAAAACCAAGCAGGAGAGGTCGTTTGCAGGATAGGTCGTTTTGTATTACTGACAAGAAAAGTGGAGTGAGTTTCTTGTAAATTGTGAGAAAGTATATTGCCTTGTGTCCCAAAAACGTACCTCACAGTAAGTTTTTTGTGACAGCAACACTATATATAATATCCCCAAGAAGATTGCAGATTTTTTGAAACTTTAACACTAGCATAACATAATTAAGCTCCCTCAAAAAGCTGTAAAGATAAAAATTTATATTATAATTTAGAAGTAAACAGTTATGCTTTGTTTTAAATAATTATTTTCTGTAAATTTAAAAAAATATTTTACCAGTAAACATGAAATCTTTAAATAAATTCAAATAATCAGTGTGATTAATTTAAAAATGTTTTGTGTTGACAATAAGCATTAAAATTTAACACGGTCAAATAATAAATTACCAAAATAGCTAACAAAACACACTATTATAGTCTATATGTCACCGGCAAAGTACGTTATGCGGTCATACCTAGGTTTACCTAGGCAAAGTCTGCATTGCCGGCCTACTTTAAGCAAAGTCCGAAATTATTTGATATTTCGGACATTGCCTACACAGTAGTACGGCAATCTTAGGTTTGCCAAATGTGTAGCAGGCAAACTCCGAGATAAACTGATATCCCGATTGAAGGTGGTCGAAACTTGTCGCTACGTGTTCATATATGATGGTGGGGGGCGACGTAACAACTGAATTCTCATTCTGGGTAAATTTCTTACACTTAGGTATAATTTTCTAAGTTTTCTTTATAATTGTGAGTTTTGATGTCGTTTTGTTAAAATGAGTATAATTAAAAATTATCGTAATAGAGATTTGCTATTGTTAGAAAATTATACATTTTCTAAAAGTAGTAGGTTAAGTTTAGGTTAGGTTAGGTTAGGTTCGGTTAGATACTTATATAAAAATAAATAGTCTTAGCAAAACAGCAAAAATTAAAGACAAAAATGTAAAAAATAAAATTGCGTTTCTAATAATTAGTTTATTAATGTTTTTCTTCTATCGCAAACTGGGCCTCGTACTCCTACATAGAAAATTGACAGTATGATAGATATGCGGCAGTTTGTTTCGTAGTTTGCATGCTACACATTTGGCAAACCTAAGACTGTCGTACTACAGTGTAGGCAATGTCCAAAATATCGAATAATTTCGGACTTTGCTTAAAGTAGGCCGGCAATGCGGACTTTGTCTAGGTAAACCTAGGAATGACTGCAACACATACTTTGCCGGTAACATATATACCAAGTTGAAATAAATAATTTGTATTTAAGTAAAGAAAGCTGTTTGTAATCAGAAAAAATCCAACAAGATCTTTAACACTAACTAAATTGCATAATAAAATTATATAGCAGTATATAAGTAATTTGATCTAAATTAATCAAGCAGAATTTGATATGAACCTATCGGCTACATTCAAATTACATTCAAGAATAGGAAAAAGCTCATTCTCAAATAACGCAATTAAACTACAACCTCAAGGCTGTCAATCACACAGAATAATTAATAAAACAATGAATTATTTTAAAAGTGAACAATAAAATATTAAATTAAGTCAATAAAAAATGTTAAACTGTTGCTAATGAATATTCCAAATTCGTATAGACTTACCCCGTCACTAAAACAAATAAAGTATCACCGAAATCACCGTCGAAATGATAAAATAATTAGATCACGAGGTTTTTATAGTTGAGCCGATCCCTGATTGATAAGAAGGTATCGGTAACCAATTGGTTTTCGAGAATGATTCGGTACACTTTGACTGTTTACATAACTCGTCCAAATACATTTTTTTGCATAGAATATACACAAAAAATAACAAACCAATCAAGGAATTATATATATGTCAGCGAGACAAGTGCTCTTGGTTATAGATAAAAACTTTTATTTCACATTTTATCGCGATAAGTAAATAAAGTTAAAGAAATTAATTCATTTATGTCACAACCACAGCAAATATGAAGATTTTATAAGGTATATTTGGATAATCTTATCGTCACATACTCGAAGTTATTTTTTTTAGAGTCTTATCGTAAAGTGACCCAAAAATGTATGTCTCGTTCGCTATTTATTTTTAATGATATTTACTTAAATAACAAGTTATTTATTCAAATATTTTAAAACTGTTCTAATTTTCTAATTCTCCAATAACTTTGTTACTTTGTATAACGCTTTAAAAATGTTACATGTGTTTAAATAATATTTCTAAAAGATTTTTGTACATTCATTTTGAACATTTTTTATGCAGACTTCAAAAAAGTTTGCCACTGGTGGCAAAACTGACACTGATTGCGTGCAGTTAAAAACTGCACTGGATGGATTGGATTGTGCATTTGGCCTTGAGGGTTACGTTATATTTTATTTACAATTAGAAAGTTACTGAAGAAAGGAAATAAGTTCAAGACATTTCCTCGCATTCCCGTATTCTTTAAGGTCTTCAGTAACTGCCCATGATGAACAGTATCAAAGGCCATAGACAAGTCTAAGAAAACTACCATGGTTGGTTTATTGCAGTCTACCGATCTACACTTGGTTCGCTGTATCTTTGCACATGTATGAAAATAGTCACGAACTATGTCCAACATTTAATAATACATCAAACAAAGACAGTAATATAACAACAGTCTGTGATAAATTGTCATCATTGAACTTGCTTAGTTGTCAACTTGACAGCGTTTTAGTGTTTACAAAAATTATATTTTTAATTTTCTATTACATTTTCGTGCCTTGAATTTATAGATTTTCTCAAAAAGACTTGTTGGAACGACTAACTGTTCACTTAGTGTTGGATTCCTTGATGTAAGTATTAAACAAAGAGACTTAAAGCAGTTCTAAAAATCACTACGTATCCGTATACGTATCGCACTGCTCATTTGCAGAAGCGATATGTGGGTTTCGTTACGTTACGTGAAACGTATCAATCCGTCACACGTATCTAACGTAACGTATCACATTATTGTGTTCCGTGATCGCGTTTTTCCACGATTAAGCGACAAAAGTTATGCTCAAAAATCATAAGCTTATTTTCTGTTCATCAATCATAACAAACATTTCTGTGATATGCGATAATGGATTTAAAAAGAAAAAGATTATTTTACAGTGGCGATGACGGTTAAGGTAGATATCGGGGCTATTTTTTTAGGTTAAAAATTAAAACACATGAATGGTTACGTTACGTTACAAACGCATTTGCTTAATGCTTCTTTTTGCTTACTTACGTATCTCCTTTACGTTACGTATACGGATAAGAGAGAGTTTTCGCATTCCATACGTAAAGCAACCGTTAAATTTGACGTACGCAACATTTTACGTTGTCGTAACAAATTTCGCAGCCATAACTTGACGTGGACGTTAAAAAAAGGTAAACAACAACAAAACATAACCTACACCCATACTTTAATTAGTGCAATATTATAGACGATGGAAGAAATTATTCAGCTTGCTTCTTTTCCTTCAATTTGGTCTTAATTTTATGGTCTAATAGTCATTTAACGGACGTCATTTACATCCGTAATTTCGTCGTCTTTGTCGTGACACGCTAAATATTTGACGTACGCAAAGCAATAGACGTACGTAAAATATTAAAGACGTGTACGTTAAAATTGTCGTTGTAGCTGCGAAAACTCTCTAAGGATACGTGATAAATTTTTAGAATTGCTTTATGTCTTTGCTTCGGATCGATATAAAACATTTGTTGTCATAATGTGTATGTTATTGATGAGTTACTAGGAGAGCATGGTCAGGATGTGTTGAGACTACCTCCTTATCATTGCGAATTCAACGCTATTAAATTAATTTGGGCAAATTGCAAGTCATATTACAATAAGCATATTGGTAGGGACGGCTATTCAGATAGTGCTTTTATAAATATGTGGAAAGAGGCGCTTAATCACAGATTTGGGAAAAATGTATAAGACATACTTACTCATGAAATTATTAAAAAGTGGTATATCCGAGAGCAAAATATAGTTGATAGTGATATTCAACCCATCATAATAAATCCTGAAGATAGCTCGGATTCTGAAAATGAAGGAAATATATAATTTTGATTTTTTTTTCAATTTATTTTAATAATTTAGTCAACCAGTCATATTTGTTGAAATTGGTGGTCACAAAGTAATTGATCCAATATTTACGCTAAAACAATGAAACCTTTTACACATAACTTTCCACACTTTATTGTGGAAAATACAGAGTTCGATGCGAAAGTAAAAAAAAATTGATAAAAACCAGCTGGTATAAAAAATAAATACTAAGTCTCTAGGTATGCGACATAAGTAAAGTCGTATTATTTCATCCTAACAGATTAAACACCAATTTGTAATGCCCTTTAAGTTTTCTACAAATTAATGTATTTTCAAAATTGACGATCGATTTATCTGTAACATTCTGTTGGTTATTTCGTTTGCTGCTATAGTTATGCCAGTCAGCTCCATCTGAACTACATTTGCGTGTCTTCTTATAGTCCATTCAATTTGTATGTCCTAGGATTCTGAGTAAACTCATCCCGTTCCGTATTTTGTTTTAGATCAGTCCATATTCACTTGCAAAAGGGGGGTCCATCTTTGGACAAAAGCATCCCCAAATCTATTTCATTCTTCTCTGTCTGATTGATTATAGGGCAATGTATTGACTGGACAGGATAAAATAAATATATTTAAAAACACCATTGCTCATGAAGTAGATTGAACAAGATAATTTATTTATTATGAAAGAAAAACAAGGAGAAAATGGTCTGTGAGGCAAAATAGAAAAATTTTAAAAATATCTAGACCCAAAACTACTAAGAACAACTTTGGTTATACGAGACATCATAAAGATGAACAATCAAAGCAACAAGAAGTGATAAGATTTTGAATGATTCATCCTATTTTTATATAAAATGGCGAATGCGAATTATGTATTCACCATATTTTAAAGTAAACAACGTGTAGTAGGTTGACTATGCTGTTTTTTTGTTTAAATGAGTAAACCTTTCGTTTTAAAAAAAAAACTTTCATCTACGTTAAATTTTTCGCCTTCAAAATGGTCCCTTTTAGATTGTATGCCTATTGTTATAGGAAAGAACCATAAACCTAATATCAGAGGAGATGATAAAATTTATTTTTTACTTGCTCCATCATTACCTATTTCTGGTCGACTGTGTCGTCTTGATATGGCCGACTGAAATTTGCTTTGCTGTGATGTTGCTTATCTCCATGATGAAGATTTGTGATTGTTATTCAATACGCACACAAACTGTGGTCTTATGGTAGTTAGTTTGCAATGAAATTTTTTGTATTGTGGATTTTCTTGTTTTTTTGTACAGTTTTTGACATTATAGTGCTATATAAACACATTAATATCATTAAGGAATAGTTTGAGTTATATTTAAAGACGTTTTATTTTGTTCTAAGGTGAGAAAAAATTAAAATAATATTACTTAACCTCAAAAGCAAACTGTTTTATATAAAACAAAATAAAACTTCTTTAAATACCTACCACTCGAAATATTCCTTAACGATAATAATGTGTATATTTAGCACTATAATAACTCATAAACAAGAAAATACATGAAAATATATAATATAAAAATCGTCAATGCAAATTTACTACAATAAGGCAAAAGTTTGTTTGGATATAATGGCGACAGTGATATTTCTAATCATGTGGCGTATCACCTATAGTATTTGATTACAATTGCAAAAATATTGTGACCATAATGCTACCTCTTATTAATATTTTATGAATTATAACCACCTAACCTAACTTATTTTACAGAATTTTTAACCATTGAACTATTTTATTCGGTTAGAACATAGAAATGAGCTGCTCAATAAGCGACAACGCCGCACGGCTTGTCTAAATGATACCACGCACAGAAGCGGTTAAACTATGAAATTTGACATAGTCTCTTTAATTATTTTGAGCATTGTTTCCGTAGCAATTGCAACGAGATTTTGGAATTATATTGGTGTTTTTTGGCGAAATTATAGGTAATATTAAGTAAAATTTAGTGAAAGAAATGGTTCGTCATTACCAAGTGTGTAAAAAACCGGACTATTTAGGCCTTAATTTTTCTTTTCAAAAGTAAGTTAAAATATTTGTTTGTTTAGAATGATTTTATCCAGTGGCGTAGACATGATAATTTTCCGTCAGTTGGCAATCTCGAATTGTTTCAGATCTACTCATTGTTCCTAAGTATGATAAGTTGTAAAATACGAACAACCAACGGAAAAATGACCACGGATATAATATGTATAAAAAATACCTATACACCAACTTTTAAGGTTTCTCGATTTTTCATATGAAATCAATAAATTTTAGTTAATGTACTGTGTGTTCAGTGTATTTGTTTTACATCAGTTATCCAACTGAAAATGAGGGGAGAAAATATGGATATCTCATCGAGGCTGGGAAGAAGATAATTGTAGGATTAATCATCTTTATGTATGATTCAATCATTTTAATGCAAGTGATATTATGACTAATAGAAATAGTTTGAAATACTTAAAGACAGGTGCAAATCCACTACCAAGCCGTCCAGTATGTCAGTTCATATCTGACAGATAGTTTTCTGTGTTCTTTGCTGAGCATTCCTTATATCATATGTATATCATAATTTTAAATCGGCAATTTCTATTATGTTTTTCATAATGGAAATACGTATATTAAAATTATGAAATACATGATTTTAAATCTGTAAAAAAATAATTACGAAATTAAAATTTTGAAACTAAAGATTATTTTTTATTCTTGCTTTTTAAATGTTATTATTAAATACCAAAACGGCACGCCATAGAACTAAGTATTTTTCTTTATTAGTTTTTTCTGTATTTGAAATTGATATTTTTACTCCCCTTTTTTTGAAATTTTGTTATTCGAATTCTTGGATAATTCGAACTTTTTTCCCGGTCCCTTGGGGTTGGAATTATCCAAGTTCTACTGTAAAAAAATATAAATTGTATCTTGTTAAATTTTAACAAACCATTAAAATATATCATCGTCCATATCCAGTAATTTTGACTGATCCGTTGATTTCCAAGTACATATTTTGGTTCCTGCTTTCTTGAAAAGTGAGATAAATATTTTTATTTTCAAATAATAATAAATTTTCTACGAATCTACGATAGCGTATTAAGCAATTTTAAAATATATATATCATATAAAAATGTTTGTCATACAGGTGCTCCTGATAAGTGTATATTATTAGTACTTGAGAAAAGTCAATACAGTTATTTTTCAATTCGTTATCAACGTCGCTATAATTTACTTTAGTTTAAATACGATCAATTTTTAAGTATAAAATACACAAAATTTAATTGGGAGATAAAATTATTTTTAAAAAGCTATAAGTAAAAAAGTTATATTATTCCACGTAGGCAATATCTAATTATGTATCTAGTTTGAGTCGTGATTGTTTTTGATTGAATCAAAGAATCGTTCTGGATATTTGGAATTAAAATAAACAGTTTAGCCAATGGTATTTCTTCTCAGAAGTATTATAAAAACAAAACGAGCGAGCTGATATTGCAAGATCGTTATGTGACCTACCGTTAGATTGAGACAACCTTAGGCATTAGTGGAATCAGCATACATTCAATATTGCATAAATATTTGACGGTCAAAAAAATTTGTTCGCGTTGGATCCCACACAATTTGTCAATCGCTCAAAAAAAGGCTCGTGTCGATTGGTCGAAGGAAATGCTCAAAAAATACGATCGCGGTGCTTCGAAACACGTCTATGCCATCGTGACAGGTAATGAATCGTGGATTTACGCGTATGAGCCCGAAAGTAAACAGCAGTTTCAAGATGAACCCAATCCAACAAAAGTTGTTCGCGCACGAAGCACTTCCAAGCAAATGGTTGCCTGTTTTTTCGGAAAAACTGGACATGTCGCAACCGTACCACTAGAACACCGCAGAACAGTAATTCTGGGTGGTACACAACCATTTGTTTGCCAGTTGTCTTCCAAGAAATCAGGAAAACCAACCGCCGAAGACGGATCACTTTTCACCACGACGATGCGAGCTCCCACACATCGGCTCAAACAACTGCATTTTGGAGCACCCAAAACATCGATTTGATGAGTCATCCGGCGTATAGTCCTGACTTGGCACCGAATGACTTATTTTTATTCCTGTAAGTAAAAAACAAACTGAGAGGTCAACGTTTTTCGGCACCTGAAGAAGTGGTTGCTGCATTCATAATGCACGTTTTGGAGATACTTCATTCAGAGCTGCAAACGTGCTTCGACAATTGGTTCAAACGCATGCAAAAGTGTAAAGATCTTCATGAGGAATATTTTGAAAAACATTAAAGTGATTTTCGATAATTAATATTAGTTTTTGTTCTCTAATCCCGAAATATAAAAGGCAACCTTCGTATGTATGTCTGAATATTCTCATCAAGGTATTCTATAAATCTGACTACAAACTGGGAAAATTCAGGCCGACTAATATAGTTAATTATTAGTATCAATTTTCAAAAAAGTTAAAAATATGCCCTTTTATGTTTATTAAATTGGTCTTAATTTTTCTTTATTAAATAATAAACACGCCAACGTAGACCGCTGTTAAGTCTCCCGTGTAACGCTGGGGGATTCACACCTGGACCACTTTGGGAATCACCGGTTTATACCATTTCTAAAGAATAACAATATCCAACTACTGAACTAGCTACTAAATATAGGTGCACAGTTATCACTCACCAGAGTGATTATCTAACCACCACAGCAATGATCCACATCAAGATTTTTTTATATCCTAGCTTCTTACAGTCTCTAGACTTGCATAAACCAATGCAGACTTTGAGACTTGGTCCATCACTTCAATTTGATCAAACTTGGAAATGCCCTAAAATGATATGCCAAAGAAATACAACTTTGTAAAAAAAATCATTACAAAGTTGAGTAGCAAATCTAAATGGGATGACACCCTACATAAATTAAAATGCCATAAAGTGGTTAAAGGACAGATCCAAGCTAGAAGAGGAGGACCCAAAGCAAAATACTTTTACACAAGCATCTTTCAAGCAGAAATCCGCGCCATCAAATATTGTGCAGGTTTCAATATTGATAGAGACTACTGCAGACAAGAAATTGTGATCATATCGGAGAGTTAAGCAACCATCAAAGCGCTGAGCTAACAAATAATCAGTTCGAAGATAATTTGGGAGTGCCTAGGCAAGCTAAATGAAGTATGCCAGAAGAACACTGTCACCCTCCAATGGGTCCCAGGACATATAGGAATAGAAAGGGAAGAAATAACAGATAAGCTGGCAAAAAAAAGGAGCCGAAACCCCACATCTGGAACCTGAACCATTTTGTAGGACCAGCAGTAGCGCAAGAAAAGAAATGGAGGAGAATAATCCAAGTACTGGAACAAGCCAAGATACTTCTGGGAAACTAAGATTAGATTTCTTAGCTGCTTTATCCTTAGTAAAAAAGGCTCCGGATTGTAATGGGAAAATTAACCGGCGAAGAAACTAGGGGACGAAACCTCGATCCACATACTTTCGGAATGCCCTGCCTTGCAGAATTCTAGGGCCAGATGTCTAGGAGCACATGAAATGGAAGTGGAGGATCTACATGTTTTAAAGCCCGACGATGACTTAAACTTTATTAGGAAAATAGGACTAGAAGATAGGTGTAGGTATTACCCCTAACATATATGCATTAATTTGAAAAAACTACTACATTAACACCCCCGAATATACGAGGGCAGTCCAGAAAGTCTGTCACGTTTTGCGTTGTAGCCGCTAGGAGCGGGGCTATCATGGCCATCTTGGCGTCAGGGCGTTCCTCCGTTCAGTGGCTGTCCAGCCGTGATAACGGGAGATTCGTGTCGATCTTCGTTGTTTTTCAATAACAATTTAAAATGTGTGCCGCAATTCAAAATCCCGCGAGTTGTGAAGTACGGTCGGTAATACGGTTTTTGTTGGCTAGAAACAATAAACCAATTGAGATTCATCGCCAAATCTGTCAAGTTTATGGGAACGATGTTTACAGTGAAAGTGGAGTACGGCGTCTGTGCATTCAGTTCAAAAATGGCCGAACTCAAAAATTCTCTTTGTCCACGACAACGCCCGACCACATACGGCAAATCGAACACGAAAAGTCCTGGATGCTTTCAAATGGGAGGTTTTCCCACATCCGCCATACAGTCCAGACCTTGCACCCAGCGATGATCACTTGTTTCCGGCAATGAAGACATGGCTTGCTACGCAGCGCTTTAACGACGACGCGGAGCTGCAGGAAGGCGTAACCAACTGGTTAACGTTACAGGCGGCAGACTTTTATGCCGCCGACATTTCCAAATTAGTTCATCGCTATGATAAGTGTCTCAATTTGTTTGGTGATTATGTTGAAAAATAGTATTTTAGTTGTACTTTCAAATGTATATAATAAACATGTTTTCTTGCACTTAGTTCTTTTTTTATATCAAAACGTGACAGACTTTCTGGACTGCCCTCGTAGTAAAAAAGAGATTATAGTAAAAGGACCTAATTTCACCGCAAGATATACCTACAACCATTTCTAAAAGTGTTAATAACAACAGGCGTCCAGAAAAACAAAAACCAGAAAGGAGGGAAAGAATGAATGAAGTCTATCACAGAAGACTTAAACAGTAGTGGAAAACAAAGAACGGGAAAGCTCAGCACAGATCCCAAATGTTGACAAGGCTAAGGCTGGTGAGGAATGAAGCCACTGTATTAAATGGTCATTGGGCTAGGGTTCACAATAATTTATATCCGATATTGACGACAAACAGTGTAAAGCCTTTGAGTATGATTTCTGCTCCAAGAAAGTACTAATTAGACCATTTTTGACCAAAATATTTAGTACTTATTTAGTTTTCTTTCTTCTTCATACATTTTTTTAAATAATTATTAAAACAGTGTCTGATTTTTATCAGGTTATTTGATTGTTTTTCAATATTTTTACATTAAATGATTTTAGTTCCAAGGTAAAATAAGCTTGTTCCAAGATAGGTACATGACCTTTTGAACCTTGGAAAGCAATAAAAGCCCAATAAATTATGTTCTGTAATATATTCATTGTTTGTTCGTAATTTTATTATATAACCTGTACGCATTTTCAAAATTTTAAAAATATGGGAAATTATTATCAATACACCAACCTTTTTTAATTAAAAAAATTTTGAAATGAAACTCTTTTAATGCTTTTGTTATTTCTTTCAGAAAAAGGCAACTTGGATTAGGTAACAATATGTGGTTTGGAAAATATTTAAAATGGTTTTTTAAATATTTTATAAAAATATTAAATCAAAGTAGGTGCCAAAATATTAAAAGTTACTGAAATTAATTACAGCTATATCGAACCACATCAATAAATGAAGAGGTATATTTTCCAAACTTCTGAGTTAAGTGTTTATGGGTTATGGAACTTTCCTAAATTGCTAAAAACTGTTTGTGATGGATATAAATGAGATAATTGGTTTTCTGCCACTTTTTGGGAAATAATTGTCTAAAGTTTCAGAATATAAATGATGATTATGTATACATACTATTTGGAAGAACATCCTGTATCTAATAAATTACAATCCAATTTTTTTATTTACTTATAGGTAATATAGGTATACTGCACTAGTTTGTAACACTGAACCAAACTACACAATGACAATAAAAATGTGTTTATAAATTTTTCTCAACAAGCAGATGAAAGAGAAATGTGTAAATTTTATTTATAAAATTTAACTAATAATGCAATAAAGATAAGCGTATCACTTAGTTTGAACAGATTATCATATATTTTATTGTTTTTTGGAATAATTGTTTGATTTAGTAGTTGCGTCAAAACAAACAATTTTATAAGGCTAATGTAAAAGTTAAATTCAGCAGTAGAATATTGCCAATCACACTTTGATATTAATCTGATTTTATGTTATTTAGTCCATTTTTTTATTAATCACAACTGGAGTAAATTTTTATTCTAAGAATCACAATTTAATTTTAAAAATCTAATCAAGACATCCAAAAATATAATCAATTTTAAATTGAACAGAATTTAATAATTTTGGCTAGAATGTTAAGGACTTTACGAAAAAGAAGAATACAAAAGATTGATATCATGGACATGACAGTCTTTCGACACAACACTTGACGTGTATATTGAAATTTTGAATTATGGCGGCAGATGTAGATAGTGAGATAAATAATTCATGGAAAATGTATTTTCCAGTAGTCATTAATTTAATAATGTCCATTTTTGCCTACTACCTAACAGTTCGATTAATTCCAGGCTTAAAAGACAAGTTTATTAAAGCTAATTTATTTGGAATTGATATGAGCAAAACAACTAGTGATAAAGTGTAAGGTTATGAATATTTCAATTGGAATATTTTTGTGTATTTTCATTTCTTTTCTAGGCCAGAATCATTAGGAGTAGTTACAGGATGTTCTTTTTTAATAACAATGTTCTTATTTATACCAATTCCATTTGCAAATAGTTTATTTAATGGAGAGTTTCCACATAATGAGGTTTGTACCTAATCAACTGTCAACAAAATATGAATTCTAAATTAACAGTATAATCAATCAGTTTTTAACCTGTTTTTTAGTTTGTAGAATTAATAGCAGCACTTCTTTCTATATGCTGCATGTTATTATTAGGATTTGCTGATGATGTATTAGACTTACGATGGAGGCACAAACTTCTACTGCCAACTGTAGCTTCTTTACCTTTACTGATGGTTTACTATGTAAATTTTAACTCAACAACGATCGTAGTTCCCAAACCATTTAGGGATATCTTTGGCTTTTCTTTGGATATTGGGATACTATATTATATCTATATGGGAATGCTTGCAGTATTTTGTACTAATGCCATTAACATTCTAGCAGGAATCAATGGCCTAGAAACAGGACAAAGTGTTGTGATTGCTATTTCAATTATTACTTTTAATATTATTGAACTGTTTGGAAAACTATGGAAAGCACATCAGTTTAGTCTTTATTTCATGTTACCATATACTGCTACCACACTTGCCCTTCTTAAACACAATTGGTAAGTATTTTTTAGAGTGTTCTAACCTAAACCAATTAATATTACTTGTACACAAGGCACTGCACTTGAACTTAATGAAATTTTTTGTGCCATAAATCTATTAAAATATAAATTATTAATATTGGATTATATTATTCACTTTTTTGAATTTACTTTAAATACTGTCATCTTACGATATGCCAATGATTAGGGTTAGTTTATTTATCAGGGAAATGGAAATAAAAGAAATGTTGGTGTAATGTTGTTTATTCACAGTGTTAGGTACCTAATTAAAAAACAAATTAACAATTAGTAAATATTTGGCTAGAACAGTATATTATATCATACACTAAATTGTTAGTAAATATCACAAAAATAACCATATTCACAACAGGCTTTAATATGAGTAATACTAAAACATAACCAAACCAAATAAGACATAATTTTCTCATATTAGTAACTTTAAAACACAACCTAACATTTCTATTAAAGATTAAATCCTAACAGTTATTTTTTGTTCACATACAAAGTCAATTAAGGAACTTGTTTTAAAATAAATGTGCAGCTAGTGCTGCATATAAAGAAAACTTTTACAAAATACAAAGAATTCATCTCCACATAACACAACAGAATTTCTTTACTTCACAAATGGCGATTGTGGAACAAAAAAGGCATTTTTTAATACTGAAGCTTGATTTCTTGAGATTTCATAATTAAAAATGAACAAATTTTATTGACCACTATTAAATATTTTTCTCCAAAGACTTCACAACAAAATACAAAAGCTAAAGCAATATGTTATATATCATAATAATCTGCTTTTGAATAAAAATTAATGAGTAAAAAATCATATTTCCAATTATGTTCTAAAATAAATTTTGGTGCAAAATAATTGTCATGATATTTATGTGCCCTGGTAAGCCCTGTTTTACCATCTATATACACTCCGTTTTCAATTAGGTCTTCTATATAACTACTATCTATTTTTTGGTGATCTATTTTATCCCAGTTTATCACATTTTTTGGTTTAGTTAATAGAAATTCTACTATATTGGCAGGATCATTGCAGTATTCACAGTACCATCCTCCATAATGATTGAGATCTCCCAACATTAGGCCTACAATTTATAATATAATTAAAAATTTATTAAGTTTTACTCTAATTTTATATTACTAACCTTTGTAAGCAGGACTAGAAAGAGTCTTGTTATTAGTGAGAAATTCAATTTTGTTATTAAAGGATTCTTTTAAAAAAGAAACAGTACAAGCACCTCCTCCAGTAATAGTTTTTTCAGGATGTTTCCAGAAAAAGCCAAACACTGACCATCTATATCTAAACTTAACAGGCTGAGGCCAGTGATCATGAAATTTCAAGAAAATTAAAGCATCTTTATTTGGCAATTCATATAGGTCACTTGAGAGGATTATATCATCATTTCTAATGTTCTTTAAATAATTTTTAATCTTTTTCCATAAGTTCTCGCCATCATCTTGAACATATAAAATTTTGTGTTGGTACTCTTTACAAAATTTGTTGTCTAATTTATTCTGGAGGAAACTGGAATTATCATCTTCATATAAAATAAAAAGATCTACTAGTGTTCCTAAAACAGTTAAAAATACCATAGTATGAGAACATTAAAATTATATTACTTACAAATGAAATATTTACCTAAATCATTTATTCGCATATCTGCTAAATATTCTGAAAATTGATTGACTTTAAATAGATATATTAATCTTCTTTCAAATGTTCTAGGCCCTTTCATTTTATAAGGTTTTTTACTAGTTAAAACTGCTCTCCACATCACCTCAGGCAGCCCACAATCATTTCCATGCCATCCTGGTAGACAAGTACATTTCCAATTTACTCCTTGGGAGATTTTCATTGATTCTAAATCAGTGCCATTTTTAAAACACAAACTAGAGTTAAAATCAATATAACTCTCTCTGGTACTCACAGTTTTGAGTATTATATTGCTTTTTAAAGTATGATATGTCGCTTGAACATTTGTGAAGTAGTCTTCACTTTTTATAAAATTTACACCATTTTCTTGAGTTTTTTTATTAGATTTAAGTGGTAAATAAAAGTAAATTAAAACTAAGATAATCTGACATAGTATTAGTATCCATAAGGATATTTTTTTAAGGTTTAAACGAAAGATATACATTTATTTTCTTAGAAGCTACATAACCTTTAACTTTCTTGCAAGGATTATGCCAATACTGTTAAATTGATTATAGGTTGTGGTTTTAAACGTTTCAAACAAAATCTTTTGATAATTTTCATAATTAACTTAAAAAACTATATCAAATTCGGGAACCGCCTTGTTAATTTTAAATTCAATTTCTTATCGGCAAATGGTAAACATTTGTAAAAGAAAAATTGGTATTACTGATAGGTTAGTTGACAACTGAAAACTGAAGGTCATAGGGAAATTTTCGCGACTTTGCTGCATGATCTCGTTATTTAAATTTATAATTTTTTTTAGGTATCCATCCAAGGTATTCGTCGGAGATACATTTTGTTATTTCTCAGGCATGACGTTCGCAGTCGTTGGTATATTGGGTCATTTTAGTAAAACAACATTATTATTCTTCATACCTCAAGTGTTTAACTTCATTTATTCATCTCCGCAGCTTTTTCGATTAATTCCATGTCCCAGACATCGTTTACCAAAATTCAATTCTAAAATAGATCGTATGGAAATTAGTACAACTATTTTCAAATATTCAGAGTTAAATATCTTAGCCAAACTCGTTATAAACTTGTTTAGATTGTTTAGGTTAATAAAATGGCAGGAAAAAGACGGCGTAGTTGTTACAAATAATTTAACTTTAATCAATTTAGTCCTACTGTACTGCGGACCATTACACGAAGCCAAGTTAACCACAATTCTAATTTTTATACAAATATTTTTCACTGGAATTGCTTTTGTGATAAGGTATCCCCTAGCGTCTGTTTTTTATGACGTGTAGTGCTGAATTTAAAACAAAGAAATCAGTTTTATAAGGGGATAGTAGTTTTACAATTACATTCTATAAATCTTATGTTTAATATCTACCTTCAAGCAATTGAAGGTATTTGGAAAATTTATACCTATATAAAAGGAAATGTTTTTCATTATGTAAAACATTCCTTCAGGGAAAATTCAAAGGTTTGTTCATGCAATCATTACTAATGTCTAAAATTTATTGTACTAACCCTTACTTTTTGGAAGTCCATCTTACTAAGAAGAGTTTTTTGTTATTATTACTTCTTTAATTGGGATTTTCTCCATTTACAATTTGATGCTGGGCAAAATTGTTGGCAGATACAAGTCCAGTAAATTATTGAAGATTTACCTATTTGGTGGCAACACAAATGATCTGTAACGTTATGGATTAAATTATATTTTTTGAATTTTTCAGTTAGAAAAATATTTAGAATAGGTACTATATGTTGAACACAATTTGTTAAAAAAGTTTTTCACAATTAAGTATAATTTAGTAATTAGGTGTAATTTTCAATTTGAGTTTAATTTAATGATCTACATTACAATAGATGTTCACAGGACATATTTAAAAATCACGGATATGACATTTCATGATAGGTATACCTATATTTGTTATTAATTTGTTATATCCACTACATGTTGGAAACTTGACTTTGATTTTCTGTATGAACAAACTGGGAGACAACTAATCAATTGTAGAATTGTAATGGTTGTAGATTATTTAATGTGCCTAATTAGAATTTATAAATCAGACCTCTTCTTATAGGGGCTATATGTATATAAAATATATTATGATAACAAATCCAATTTGTTGTAAAATATCCATGAACTTATTTTCCACAGTATATTAAAAAATATATATTGTAGCTAACAGAAGGTTTATTTAAAGTTCAAACAAAAATTTGTGACATTGATATAAACAAAAGGATCCAACAAAACAATTGAACTAACATATTTTATTTTAGCTGTTCTGTGTGGAAATCCTTGAAATATTTCTCTTAATCTTCATCTTACCTTATATTTATAATCTACATAGGTTTTAAACATTCTTTAGCATTTTATTTAAGTATAATATTAAATTGTGGTCAGACACAGTTTAAGTTTAAATAAGCAACTAAACATAAAATTTCTTATTTAAGATATTTTACTTTGACACAAAAGTTACAAATTATTTGTTATCAAAAATATAATATATCGACTACTGAATGTTTGTTATACTTTGAACTATTAGTATCATTGTAATTATTTTGTTTGTATTTACAAAAAAAATAATCTATTGCACTCGCTTTAAAATTAATTCTAATTTGTTTTAAACGTTTTTACCACTGAAATTAGCCACACATTTAAAATTTTTGTTTGTCACGCGAATGAGATACAATGGTGGTTTGTAGGTATTTCAATCTTATCTGTTACTTGGCACATTTAAGCTAACTAAACTTTGATATTTTATTCGTGCGACAAACGAGTTTATTAATTATGGTTGTAGAATATTTTTGTAGATGTATATAAAACTATTTTTGTAGGTTATAGATATATATGTCGCAGGCTTATTGTAAAATTAGTCTTATTATAACATGCCTAGGCTTTTTCAATACGACTAGGCGTATTGTAAAATGACAGGAATAATCAAGAATCTCACAATTTGACTAATAATTTCAGGCGTATTATGATGCGCCTGCGTCTCGTTAGGCTTATTGTGAAAATTAACCTGTATGCGATTGTTTTTTAATCCGACTACACGAAATTCGTCGTATTGTTATTCGACTGACGCTACGTCAGGCGAATTGTATTTAATCATTCACGCAGTTTAAACTATTTAAAAATAAATACAATTTTGGATTATTTATTACAACATGATCCGCTTTTATGGCATTTACTATAGTACATTTCATATGAGCTTTAAAACATAAACATTTATTGTTGCGACACTGTGCCTTGCTTGGTTTGCAAGAACACTTTTTAAATCCCTGTCCTTCTAATTTTGAAAATAATCTTAGAGCTTCTCTTAACGAAATTGTTTTTCCTTCCGGAATATTAACTGTTTCGTTAGTTTGGCAGTGAGAAATTTCATCTCTGGAAAACCATCGATTCAACAAGCCATGTGAGGTACCAATTTGATAAACTCCGTTGCCGTTGGCGGTATTCACTATAGTTCCTAATATATTTTTGGGATCAAGTGGTCCTCTATCTACTTTGGGAACTTCAATAGCAATATTCTGGCCGATATCCAGAGGCCTTAATTTTTTATTGCTGATTTTTATTTTGCTGATTATTATTTTGCAATTCGCCTGATGTATCGTCAGTCGTATTATAATACAACGGATTTCGTGTAGTCGGATTCAAAAACAATCGCGCACAGGTTAATTTTCATAATAAGCCTAACAAGAAGCAGGAGTATCATAATACGCCTGAAATTATTAGTCAAATTGTGAGATTCTTGATTATTCCTGTCATTTTACAATACGCCTAGTCGTATTGAAAAAGCCTAGGCATGTTATAATAAGACTAATTTTACAATAAGCCTGCGACATATATAAATTATTTTTTTAACTACTAACATTCAACAACACAAAAATTAGTTGTGTTATGACACCAAAGTTTATTGAATATTAACAAACATCAAATATTTGAAAGTAGTTACTGAATATTGATCACGGCTTAATTCTGATTTACAAAAAAATTTTTCAACTATTTTTAACCTGTGACCTGGTGGTCACAGGGAAAATCTAGCAATGGGCCATTATCAATAGTCTGGTAGGTAGTAGTATAGTATTGTTTGTTAAAATTCTTGCAAACCAAAACAACTGGATTAGTCTAAATCATTTATTATTCAAAATCGATTTTGCAATATTGCGCTTTCTTCCATTGGTACTTAAACACAATTTATGCATTTTATAAGGAAACTAGACACATATACCTACCACTAATTCCAAATTTACATAACTGCTAAGTAAGTGATTTATTTTAACATAGGTAGTAACACATAATTCTCTAGTAATTTAATGAGGATTGAGAACTGGTCTGCAGACATAATTTGATCATCTAGAAATGTTTAGTTTTTCCAACCAAAATAAGATGTCCTGCATTGAGAATTTTTTTTTACCTCGATTGAACCTTCCAAATACCTCATAAATTCTACAATACTTAACTTTATTTCTAAAATTAAAAAGCACTTATAAGTCCATTTTGTTGATTTAGCAAATACCAACTTGTACTGATTACTGTAAATAAAATGAAGAGGACTAAATTTCTAACAACAAAATAGTTTTTCAATGAAACACTTTCAATACACCAAAGAAAATGTGGAACCATCCATTTTTTTACAATATAAAAAAATAAAGAATGCTTTCAATTGTCAAAGTCGTGGCACTGCGATCTTAAACAGAAAAGCCTCTAGTGCATTTTTGTGTGGATTTTTTGAAGCATATTTTTATATTATGCTCTTTTTCTATCCAATTTATATTGAGGTTAAATATACAAAATAAACATTAAAAAACTTTACTTTCAAATATTTGAGGAAACATTAAATTTTTATTTTTTAATTGTTATATGCTTTTTTTCTTATAAATTGAAATAGTTTATAATTGCTAGTTTTATAAAAATAAATATTTTTTTTGTTTTTAATAGGTAAGTAAGCAATTATTTTTCTATTACCCTTTTCGTTGTATTGATTTTACTTCAATACAATAACTAGGCTATCTTCTCTTCAGATTTAATTATACTCAATACTATGCAACAAACTGTGCGAATTTGCCTTTTCTCGATACCCAGCTGTGTTAAAAGAAATTCTTTTCGGCTATAAAGAAGAAAGAAATGTGACATTTTTCATGTAGGTAGGGACTTTACTGTGGAATTGAAAACTGTTAAATCTAAATAATATACAACACTACCAGTAGCGTATCGTGCCTTGACGGACGAGACCCCGTAAAAGTTTGTTTGGGGGTCCTTAGGAAGGTTAAAGATTTCTCACAGTAGAAACAAAATGTTTACATAAAATTAAGAGAAATATTTATTCATCATAACTATCTGTCACTTACAAACAAACAAATCAACACATTTTTACAAACAATTCAAATTAATTACCCACCTTGAAGCGCCCCTGTGTCCCAGGAGATCCTATAATTGATACGGCGGTAGCTACGGCCCTGAACACTACCTTTTCATGATTAAGCAAAACCGTCGCAGCCGTGCCTATCCTGCTTTTGTGCTGGTGCCACCCACTTGCTACGCCATTGCATAAGACGCAATTACCAAAAATGGATATTCACTTTTTGACAAAACAGTGATAAGATTTTAAAAGTTATATCATAATTCATTATCAAAGTTAATTAAAGTTCCTTTATTCCACAATTTTAAGTTGCAAAATTTTGAATAAGAGCATAAAATGTACCTACTTTGCAGTATTCCACCAAATCTTAAAATTTTTTATCTTATTTTTTTTTTATTTAATATAAATATATCAAACAGACTGGTGTGTGGCAAACGGATGCATAGCATGTCTAGCCTAGATCCTAGATCTAGATTTGTTATATTTGCTTCCGAATGGACATGTCACTAAGTGCTTACTTCTCGACTTAGTTATGAATTTAGAACTGGGAATTGCTGAAGGGTATCTAATTTTTTGAAGGTCATATTAACTCTTTGAGTTTTTGAATGGATATGGGTATCTTTACAGGTCTGTCTGATTCCAATTTTGTACTTTCATTTGTAATCTGCAGAAAACAAAATAGCACAGGTGAAACTATTTTATTATAAATCTTATGTGTTATGTGCAGGTATACCTATGTTAAGAAGGTATATTTTCTTGGACTAAAAGGTCGGTAAATCTTTTTATATATTAAAAAAGCTACAAAATGAAAGTCTAACTGACTTGTACGTAGGTACCTTTCATTTTATTACTAGAGAAATGTTAATAAGATTCGGATCTTATGAACTGAATGCTTTATTTATTGTAAGAAGAATAGTTTTCTGATTTGTTGGAGTCGTTTAACTTGTGTTGTTCTTAACAGTACTTCGTACTGTATTATAGTATAACTAAAATAAGTTGCTACAAAGGGTACCGCCTAGCGGCAAATTTTCCTTTGTCGAAACATTGTCTCCATAGGTGTGTATGTCCCTGTGTATTACAAATGTCGATCACATAATCGTTTTTTAAAATAAGTGCTTTTATTCTAAAATATCTGTCTTTTTTGAACTAGAAATACAGTCCATAACGACTACTGAATTTGGAGGAAGAAACTGCTCTTGAAATCGGCTGAACATTGCTTGATATTTTTCACAGACAGTAGTAACGCATTTGGTACAAAACCGTTTTCACTTCCGGCGTGAAGAAACTGCACTTTTGAGACTGATCTATCCAGCCATACTGAACAGTATCATGTGTGTCAAACCAAGTATCATCTAGGTATACTATATGCCTTTTTAATTCACGATACTTCCTTATTTTATCTAAATATTCTTCACGGAGTACAACAATACGCCGCGATTCCATTATAACCATTCGTTTATCTAATTTCTTATAATTAAAAGCGCATTCTAATAGTATACCGCGTAAAGTTTCTAAGCTTTTATAATTATAATCAGGATAATCTCGTATCTTTTTTTTTGTTTTTCCGCACCTGCGAATAATCTATAACGTCACCGCGCTTAATAACCCGAGAAATATTGTAAATAGAAATTTTAGTTAACGTATTAATTCGCTTTATTATAATCGCATCTGATTTTTTATTATCTTCATTTTTAAAATAACTCTCTGACACTGAATGTGTAAATCTTTATTGCAAAATTCGCTACTAATCTCACCTGTTGGCGATATCATATCTTCTGAATTTAAATTTTAATCTGGTCTCCAAAACGCTGCCATAATATATGTAACTAGTTTAAGGTTATCAATTAATATGGGGAAAAATTACAATACGTAAACCAATTATTAAAAATGAATTATCCAAACAAAGATATATCTAAAGTTAATACTTATCTGCCCCAAATAAAAATCTGGACTCACCGCACTAGGCACCATCTTTATGAGTTACATAAAAACTGCCGCAAAAAACCAACCCGAGACCCCTGGATGCAACAGAATACAGCGGACCATTAAAAGCCGTCAACAAGTCGCGTGCGTACCCCACTTGTTTTCGCGCTGTACAACTACTAGTCTAGAGAGAGCTAGGTTCCGACAATACAGAGTGGATGTTTAACGGACCAAATATGTTGTTTTCATGCCATTCTTTCTACTTTGAAGCTTAGTAAACTAACTCACTCTGTATGACACTTTTAAATGGATTTTAGCAATTAATATTGGAAAGACTATACCAATTTTTTTTAATATTGATAAAATCTAGCTCTCTATGCAAATAGGTAGTTTTAGACTATTAGTATGTTATATAAAATGAGATACCCCAAGTAATATTGTATCGTCTGTGGTTCAATTGATAGCGTTTAAAGCGTTATTAAATGTCATGCTAAAATATTTGGCAATATTTAAAATTCCGATTTGATTTATATTAATGATATTGTTCCACGTCAATGACTTGTAATCATGGTACAAATAAAACAATTTGTTTACTAATACTGTGATATTTTCAACTATAAACAATAATTATTAGAGTGAACGTTTAGACCTATTTTTAAATTTTAATATATCTTAGTTAGGTAGTAGTTGCGATTTTTTTATCAATGTCATTGACCCAATCGAGAGAATTTTTTATAAAAAAATATTTGGCCAATATTTCAAATTATTTTTAAAATTACTAACAGTTTTGTTAACAAAATTAAATGTGTTTCTCAGATGGTTAAATCGGGTAGGAAATTATCAATACTAATATAGTCTACGATCTAATTGAAAGTTATAGTAGTTTTCACAATAAATGGTAATGACTGAAGGATTATAATAAAACCAATTAGACCCTTAAGTTGTAAAATCCGGGATGCACATCATAAATGTAAAAGGACCTGATTCAGGTAATTTTGTTTCTCATAGAGGGATTGTAGAGGATTACAGCTTACACTTCTTGTTCATTGGAAGTGTTTACTTGTGCTACGGCGTGCAATAATTTTATACCCCAACGTACAAAATAGGCAGTATGTGGCGTCTGTGGATAAAAAGTAACAGTGCTTCTTCCAGTGGTTCGTTAAAGAAGAATCACTTATCTTGTGATGCGAAAATCATTATAAAAAATGTGTATAGTTCCTTACTTCAGCAAGGATATAACGCGGCGGGTGCTACAGCAAGAGTAACAAGTAATTTGACGAAGAGACCTCTTACTTCAGTTAGACGAATTGTTGAAAATTCCATGGAATCAAGAAAAAAGCGTAAAGATTCCGGTGTCATAAAAAGTCTAGACGACTGGGAAGAAGATTTGATAAGGCGAAAAATCTATACTATGTACGATGAGCAGCGTGTCCCTACAATCAAAAGTCTGAAACAGCGGCTCATCAATGACGAAACTCACATCAACTGTGGCCTCACTACTCTTTGGCGAGCTCTGTCTGCAATGGGCTTTAAATATCGCAAAATTGACAAGAGACAAGTAATAATGGAATCCATACGTTTAATAAACTGGCGTTCTGAATATATAACGTGAATAAGAAAATACCGGTCTGAAAATCGGCCAATACTCTACCTCGACGAGACGTGGTTTGATACGCATGACACCCCTTCCAAAGGATGGTCTGATTCCTCTGTAAAACAAAAGCATTATCAAATAAAGGGAAGAGAATCACAATATTACACGCAGGATCAGAAAATGGTTGGATCCCAAACGCTATGTGGCTTTCTGCCAAAAATATTAAGGACTCTTGTGTTGATTATCACGAAGATACGACAGCAGAGCTTTTTGAAGATTGGTTTAAAAATTATCTGTTACCCAAACAGCGTTATAGTAATGGACAACGCAAGCTATCATAGTCAATTGCAAAAAATTACTGGCTCAAGGAATACAAAATTGGACATATATTTTGAGGAAAATTATACAAAAAAAGAACTTTTACAAGTGCTGCAGTGATTTTCTTTAAAAGAAACGTATGTTTGTGATACAATTGCAAAAGAATTGGGACATACAGTGTTACGACTACTACTACTAATACTTCTCCGACTTTAAGTGGTAGTGTGGTAGAATTAATTAGGAACTGTATGAATGACATTCCTACCGAGAGTTGGAAAAGCTCTGTTAGTCATGTTATAAATGTTGAAAACTCGTACCTTTCTGTAAAATAAATTGCGCCAACTATGATTAATTTAGATGAGGATAGCGATAGCGACACTGAACATGGGCGCCGGCTTTGGCCCCCCTGGATCAGGAAAGATTTTTTTTAATATTGGTAAATAATAACACAGTTGCAAATGTAGGCGAATACAGAATTTAGCTTCAACAAGAAAGATTTAAGGTAAAAAATGGCCAAAATCGTGAGTTTGATATACAAAAATATCAAAAATTTTCCGGTCACCCCTGACCACCGGTATGTCGCCCCCCTGTCAAAATTTCTGTCGGCGCTCTTGCACTGAACTAAAATAGAATAAAATTGTAACATTGAAATAAATTACTTGCATATCTCCTATATTATGCAAAATTCAAATTTCTTAAGTTCGACCCTGTAGCACATTTGCATCTTTTAACTGATGATTTTCTACACAATGAGATTAAATCGGGTAGTTTATTGCAGTTAATAAGCCAATACCATTTACTGTGAAAAATACTATACTCATTGGAATCTGTTTCCAGTGTCGGACTGGCCCGTTCCTAGGGAACCCCAAAAAGTTTAAAATAATCCATAACAATTATATAATTTTTTATATTCAGTATTTATATAATTTTATAAATTTTGTATTTGTAAATATCGATAGGGTTACTTTAATAAAGGAGCTTTTAAGATTTTCAAAAGAGAATGGTTTGTCATAAAAATCAGAAAAAGGTAAGTAGCAGTAGTAGCGAGCATGATAATGAAGTTTTTTAGTAGGTAGACATGTCTAGTAGCTTTTTCTCCAATTATTTATTATTTTTTTAACAATTATAGTTAAATTATCAACGTAGTTAGAACCAACGCACTGAAATAAAACTAAAATAACATCTTGAAATAAACATTTCTATTATAGATACAAATGGGCATTTTTAGATTATATGCTTTTATAAAATTTTCGAGATAATTTTTAATGTTAAATAAATTCATCGAGTTTATCTTTGTTTTTAATAACTTATTCATAACTAAAACTGTATTAATATAAAATATTTTGTATGTCTAATATTCTTTTAACTAAACTAATACAAACTACTTTAAGTTCACTGTTTATATCTATAGGTAAATCCAACCAACCTGAAATGGAGAAATAGACCAAAATTAACAAATTAAACAATATTAAAAATAATTAAGTACCTACTAATTTCCGGATGAAAAATCGACTATTTTTGAAGGCACTTCCGCAGTGGTTGCTATGATACGCCACTGTTCGAAGACGGCAATTGGATCACTTTCGTAGATCTGTGACCATTACTGTCATTTTCTGTTGTTTAATAAAGTATTTACGAAATTCGCTAGATTTTAATATTAATAATTGCACTATACTCTCAATATCTTTCTTCGAGATAGATTTAATTTTTTTGTATACGTTTTAAAAAGGGAGTTGTTAGACTTCAAATCAGAATACATTTTTTATAAATTAACTTAAATTATCGAGAGTAGGAAGTAGCCGTAGTCCGTAGTTAGCAAACAGGTGATTTCTTACTTTCATAAAGGTAAGTAGAGGACAAAAAAATCTAATAGGCACCTCGGCGAAAAACTGTCTATACACCTATCTCTTTATTGAATACTCATGCGCAAATATTTTTGAATTTTCCCCTTTCACTACTAAAATATGATTTGCCATATAACACAACGTATTGCTACCCAGGAATACCACAATTTAAATGAAAAAAACCCTTTTAGCTTTCATTCTATTTGCCGTATAGCCGCGGCAGCCCAGGGACCCTATTCTCAAACAGTGACATATTTTGTCGCATGCGAGAAATCCTCTTTGTCGAAGAAAATCTGAATAACCTTATTCTCAAAAGTCACCTTTGCAAATTTTTGATAGAAAAATTGTAGAATGGTCAAAGGCAGCCGACAATTTATGTCGAATGCGAGAATTTCATTAGTACTTGCGAAATTTGTAGCTTATCATTATACATGTTAACTTTTGTTAATTTTTATGGGAAATAAAATCACAATCCTTTTTTATGTTTTTATTTCAACGTTAAAAAAACATAAAATGAATACACCATAAGGAATATACAGAAGCTATCAATGGTTTTGTTTGGTACTTTTTCAGATATTTTTGTAGAGAGAAAATGGCAGTTTTATTAATTGCTATTGAAAATTTAGAAAATCAAGAAATGTATTAACGGCCTCGAGAGAGACGAGGAATATGTAGAAAAGTTTTTACATTATTTTCATCTCATAGAAAGTTTATTAAAACGTTCAAATTAACTAAAAAATTAGGTATATACTAATAATTAATCTAGAACCCTTAATAGAACAAGGGAATCGTGAAAGTGCATTACATCTCTTGAGGAAAGGTATTTTTCCGATTGTATCATAATAGGTATATAGATATTATTAATCTAACCAATATAATACTAAAGTAAGTGTAATTGTAAGTATAAGTGAAAAGACTAATTTAAAAGTTATGAGTATTGTTAGTCATATGCCAAGCTTTTACTACTAATTCTAAGTACTAATTGTAATTTGCTGGTTTTGAAGCTTTTTAATTTTTGCTTGCATGAATCCACCTTAAACACGAGCCTCAAACAAAAAACAATCCAATCTATCACACAAATACAAATTGATACATACAAACAAATATAACTATCAAAAAACCAAAACTCACAGCCTACATTGGCATCGAACATATTTGAGAATCGTTAAATCGGTGTTGCCAGCTCCTGATATTCGACAAAATATGTCTCATGCGAATTGGAAGACGAATCCAATCGAGAATACCACAATTTGAAGTTGTGCGACAATTGTCATCGACAAATGTCGAATGCGACATATTTTGTTCGACATTCGAGAATAGACCCCCAGGCCTTAAACCAAAGAGGAGAAGTTCTAATTTTTATTTCGTTCGTGTACGCCGCTTGCTAGGTGTCATTATGTTTTTCTTGTATTTGCGTATTTAATATTAACGACTTGTGTGTGTACCGCTAGACTTCTCTTTGGATTTTCCAGCTGGTTTTAACAATTTTTGATTACACTATTATTTAAGTATGGATAAACTTACTTATCAGAATACTACCCCACTAGTGTGATGGCCAAAGGTCTAAGAAAAGATATTTAAAGAACAAAATTCATTCATTCAACAAAATGTATTTTCTTTTCAGAAAACTAAAATATAAAGTAGTAAAAATAATGTGCATAAAATGAAAATATACAAATAATGAGGATTATGTGATAATGAGTGAAGAAGATATCTTGAGGTGTAATACAGAATTCATTCATGATCGATTCATATAACGCAATTAAGTAAGTATAATAATTTTGCCTCTGCAGTAGCTTGGAAATAAGAGTTCAAAGTTTAATAATAGACAATTCGGTGTTTTCATTAGAAATAAATCAATGAAATTCCTTTGTAATCATACAGTAAATTATAAATATTTAATCCTAAACTCATTACAATGCAACAATTCTGGTTATTTTTTATATAATATCAAATTGAAAGAAAGTTAAAATCGATAAAATCAAATAGAAGTCGAAACGCACCTTCATTGGTCGTGACGTCAAAACTCATATCGATGACAGTTTGTTTACTTTTAATGTGTGGTAATTGAGAGAGTTGGACTTTTATTTTTGATTTTATTGTGAATTATTGGTTTTATTTGTGTTATGCAATCATAAAATGTCGTCAGTAGGGTTTGGGAAAGCATTGTCAAACAATTTACCATCGTTAGACATTTTCATGGTTAGGTTAGGTTTCAATGCAGCTGAATTTCAAAATGTAAAAGCAACAGCGTAAGTACTTATTTTGTACTTTTTGCATTAAAAAATGTCTAACTGACTTATTTTTATGAAAATCAACAAAAAATAAAGAAAAGAGATGAATAAATATAAATATAATACTTCGCACAATCTCACAGATACAATGTTTACAATAAAATGATGGCGCTTTCAATGACACATATGAGTAGTGACGTAGGCCATCCGCCATGTTGGATCTAGTCGTTTACGCGGCAAATTTCTGAATTTGAATTTGAGGATGGAATACTAAGCTACAACATTTTGAAAAAAATGGAAACCACCGAATTGTTAGATATGTATGAAGGATCAGTATGAAGTAAGTTTATTTATAATATTTTATTAATAATAGAGACCTTATCTGGTACTTAGATGTAAAAAGAAAGTTCCAGGCAACAACACAGTACAGCAGCTCTGCAGAAATAATTTTTTAAAATTTACTCAATGATTGTAGTTGATTTATTCTCATTTTGGGCGTGGCAACTCGGGCGGAATCATTTCGAGTTCTGGAGGGTACAGGTAGGTAAAAACCCTTCTCAAACATAAACCTTCAAGTGAACTGGGACGGTTTAAAAAATAAGGTTATATTCACAACATAAGTTATTATCCCTTAATTTTTGGCAACCTAACCTGGCCTCGATATAGCGTTAGAGATTCCAGATAAGAAACTTATCAAAATATTATAATATTTAAAATGCAGATATAAAACTTATAGAAAAAATAGATTAAAACGTAAATCCCCAACGCCCGAAATGAGAATTAACCAGTACCAATTTTAATCCGGCGCACCAAATGAGAAGGATTTAGGTTTTTCATTACGCCCGAGTTGAGAAAATACCGTGTAGTTATCAGAGATATAAGTAAGTTCCGAGAACAATGAAAACAAAACTTTTATTTAAGAATTTATTTTCAATTTGTTTTTTCTTGTAAATAAATCTTCAAAATAATTAACAAAAAGTCAATTTTAACAACATATACTTTTACTAAAATTATATACACAAAGAAATTAATTTATGTACAATTTTCATAAACCAACATTATTATTAGGTACATCTTCTATATTATTATCAGCAGCTATAAAAAATAACGTACTATAACTATACTGCCTTTTTATTAATCACGATGGGGTTATTTTTTCTAAAATTGGGCACCATTTTCTAAAATTAATTTCACTGGTAAGGCACTTGTAAGTTTTTACACTAATTAAGTAGACATACTAAATGAACACAATTTAAAACACTTAAATCTAATAAACCGTTTTTTTGTACTATTAATTAAATAACACATAAAGATTTATTATTCTTATTATTATTATTATGTGGATAATATTTTTAACGCAGACACCAAAAAAAATAGTAAAACTTCTCCAAAAAATTGTGCAAAACATATATTCAAGAAAGGATTAGGTACAAAAAATAAATGCATCTATTAAACCAAAGATAAAATCAATTTATTTATAGAAATTAATATCTGCGTTTCTGATTTTATTAATGTGGGTTGTGAAGGCAAATAAAATTAGAAAAAAAGTGATATAACAGTCACAGTATATATACATAATAAGAAATAATATTTTTTATTTTTTTATATGAATGTTTAAATAAGAAAGAAATTTCACAGCCCTAGACTAATTAAATTGTTTTAAAGTTAAGGATAAAACTTTAAAACTACAATATTATTAGAAATAAAACTTACAAATGCTACATGTACAGATAACAAAGGACTAGAATTGATAAATACAAATACAAAAAATAACCCCAATACATTATAACTATTTTATTATTCTACTTATAGCTATTACAATATCACAAATGTTTAATCAATATTTGTAGCCGTAGAGTTTTAAAAATATTTAGGTCTATAAAATGAAAAATAAAAATTTGTTAAAAACTGAGTGAAGTGTCTTGTGCAAAACAAATGTTTCTTGAAATCTGAAGGTTCCTCAAAAGTTAGTATTAATAATCAAATCTATCATAGAAAAAAACATTCCTTGATAATATTATTAACAAGTTTTTAATAAATAAGTTTAAATTGTATCTGTTTAAATCAGTTAATTCTAAAATATTTCATGTAAAGATATTTCCATACCTATACAGAATTATTGATAGATTGCCCTATCTTTAAATAGATTTTTTTTAACCCGGCTGATTTGTTGTTAGAATTGTTTGGAAAATGAAAGCAGAAGTAGATCAAGGTTCAAGAATAGAGATTTGTGTAACAAAGGAGAAAAGTGCTACCTACATTTTCTCCCGAGGATAAAGTTTAGGTACTTTACTACGATGTTATATGATTTTTGGTCTAAATTTATTTTAACACACTAAATAATTTGTTTTTGTCGTGAGCAATAATGCTCATAACGGTCATCTTTTATTTTTTTAAAATTATGTCAAACTAAGTAATACATTTCAGACAATCTCTTAACATCACAAATTATTACTCCTTAAAATGGGTACAGTGTTTTATTGATATCAAATTGTTTAATATTATTGTGTTTATTAAATCAGAAAGTAGTCTATTATCATTATTATTATTAGTTTTTGACTAAAGTTTATGGTGTTATCACTAGTGTAAACATTCCAAGTCAATATATTAAAAATAGAAATGAATCTAACCATCCAAACTATTGATGTTTGAAAACGAACAGTAACAACGTGATAATCTACAGTATTTAGATAAAATACAGGTTACTTTTCATTAAAATATATTAAAGGATAAAAAGAGAGCTAAAATTGTAGTAGAAAATAATAGAAAATGACCTATGTTTATCAGTCAAAAATTTATAAACAAATTTCGGTATGACAAAGAAGAAAAAACGACTTTATTCATGAAGTATTTTCGGGTTTACCTTGTAATGTAAGAGTCTATTAACCGAATTATGCCAATTTCGAAACTTATCAAAACATAAACAAGAGAATGTATATCTAATATGAAAAAAAATCTCTTGAATAATTGGTTATTTGTTAGATAATTAGAAAAACATCGAACACACTTAACAATAACGAAAAGGTTATCAAAAGTTTAAGCCTTGGATAAAAGATTTCAAATCGCCGAAAAAAAATTCGAATGGCTCCCTATATCACGAACTGGGTATATGACTTGCAAACTAAATACTTCTTATCTTTTTTGTTTTAAGAAATATAAAAAATAATTATTCTTCATCTTTTTAATAAAATTTTTTTAAATGAATCTACTACAGAAGAAGCCAATTGAACCAAATCAGCAAAGAAATTAACAAGAATTCAGTCTGACTGGGAAAATTAATAACTAGGTAATAAATATTTTTATCATAACCTTCAATAGTAAGGTTATGATACATTCGTAATTAATTAGCTGGCCAAGTGGCACTTGTGCACGCAAGCTAACCCACATAACACTAATGGTACATTCACATTCTAAGAGTATGCCCATGAATTACGTTTTCGAACATTCGGAAAGGTATATGCTAAACAACTCCATTTCACGTTCCTTTTCTTGTAAATTTATATGTTCTTTATGTTACATTCTTAACATGTTCGTATCATGTAATTTTTAAATACCCAGCAATCATTCCATTGAAAGTGGAATGATGATATGATAAGAATATGTTGCACAAACGATGAAAGGAATATTCTTTTGGGGACTTGAATATATTGTGCGATTTTCATTCCTTTTGTTTGGAGCAAGTTACAAGATTACTTTTGATATTTGAAGAATATAACTTGGTTATCGAAACTCGTGATAGACAGTAAAAAAGTGTATGTTCGTGCAGTAGTAATCTAGACTGTGTACAGTAAAAATATATGGTAATACTGAGAATATGCTATTTATGTACTACCAGAACATTTTTATCACCTGAATATAATATCCTTATCATGCACTGAGTAGTATCAAGACATATTCTAAGAACGTTCTTGTTTGGACTAAAATAGAATATTACCATCTAATGCTGAGAATTTGATCTTTACATACTTCAGAACATTCTTTGCATATATATATATCAAGTAATTTGGTACGGCCTTTTGAGGTGATCATGTACTGAACGGTATTTACACATGTTCCAAAAAGAATGTTCTTATTATGTGCAAAGAATGTAAAATTGTTGTCTGGGAAGCAGATCAACTTCATTATCGTTCACATCGCAATTTGGCTTCAGAGTTGAAGTTTAAGTCGACGAAATTTCTTGAGAGCTGCTAACTTGCACCTCGTCCTGGCCATGGGACATGCGCATTACTTTTTGTTGTATGTTTTTTAATATATCTGACATTTTATAACCCTTATCAGTTTCGTGGTAGAGTGGTTTGTAATTGGAAATACACTGAAACAAAAATTCTTCATTGAATTCATATTCCGCGTTGTCCATCTGTATATACTGCTATAAAAAATAAATCCAAATTATGTTTTAGCCACGAGGGTCGGTCACTTGGCCAGCAAATTGATTACGAATGTAGCCTTACGAATGTTAGTTTTTGGAGGTTACAGAAGTAAGAAATGTAATGAAATTTTAACAAAAACAAAATAACATTGTACCCTGTATGAGAAAAGGGAATTTGCTTTATAATAATAGATGAATCGGTATTAAAAATAGCAAATTATATAATATATTTTATCGTTTATGCAATCCATCATTAAGTAATTAATCAGTATTTTTACTACAATATTTAGTAATCTAAATTATTTGTGAATTTCACAATGTTCAAATATTCAGATTAAAATATTAGTGTATGATTAAAAGTAAAAATTCCTGTTACATAGTTATCCACTATTCTTTATCAAAGAAACATGAGGAAGATAAAAATTGCAAACCAAATGAAAAAATAATTGTAATTGTATCAAATTCTTGACTATATCTGATTTTTACACATGTATCGTTTGTCCCAATATTTTTCTCATGTATAAAATATGTCATAAGAGCAATGTAATTTTCTAAAACTTACAGCGGTAATTGCACTAAGAAAGCATTAAGTTGTCATAACAACACATTTGAAACCGTGTCGCTAGACGCCAGCAAACAACACAAATAAATGTTAGATAGACTTCAAAAATAGTCTATAGAGGAAAGTGTAAATGAAAGTTAACCAAAAAATGGCAAATCCAACAGACAGTATATAGGGCGATAGTTTATGGCTTTTATTTATTCGTAACATATTGACATTGAATTTTTTAAATAAAAGTGGAAATTTTGTTATTGTTCACATGCATGTGGTTGAGTATATTAAAGAAAAACAATATTACAGGTACATTATAAACGAATTCTTTCAAATAAAACATCTCATCATAATAATTAAGTTTACACCTGTTAAATGGATGTAAAAAATAAACATTACTGTTACCAGTATAAGCAAATAATCAAAATTAATAAAAAAAGATAAGGAAATACATTCTAAAGTCTCATTTTGATTTATTGAAACAAGTTGAAAATTTATTTATTTTTCTAATCCTCAGTTTTAAATAGTTTTGATATCTATGAAAAACAAGTTCTTAGACTTTGCTAGAAGACTATCACAAAAGATAGCATTCTGTGTCTACATTTGTTTTGTCATTTAATAAAGTCATCATACCTCGAGAGTAATATATATATTTTTAGATCAATATATTCTTTATCTACTTCCATATCAGTATTGCCTTGATTATGTGACAAACTACGCCTGGTTAAGACCATAATATGTATATTTCGTATCTGTTGATGTTTGAATTCATTAAATTAGCATTGCCTGTAAAATTTCTAAGCGGTAGTGGGTCAGAGATTAGAGCGTTCGCCTTGTAAGCGACGGCACGTGAGTTTAAATCCCGCGTACTACAAATTTATTTTCCAAATATGTAATACGATTTTTTTTATTACTTGTCAAATTAAATGTCAAAGTACAAGTTTATAATTAGTTTTTCGAATAAGAGTTTTTTTTATTATTTTCATTTTACCATTAACATTAACACAAAATAGTCTTTATAAATTCTTAAATTTGGTATATAATTATAAAGTTTCTATAACGTGTTAAAAATAAACATGTACATAAACCCCTGCTTGGTTTTTAATATGTTGTAGATGGAATAACATAACAGAAAGTGGCTCAGAGATTAGAGCGTTCGCCTTGTAAGCGAAGAGACTTGGGTTCGATTCCCGCGTACAACAAATTTATTTTCCAAAAATGTATTACGATTATTTTTATTTATTACCTGTCAAAAAAAAGTTTTATTCAATGTCAATTTAGTTTGATTTAATTGTATGTTATATTACGACTATTTATACAAGTGTATAATGAGTTTTTTTATATTTTGCACTTATAAAAATCTTCATTATAAAACGCATTTGCGTATCGTAATGTTACTTTTACGCACGCAAATTTTTTTTTAAATGGTTGGCGACATGAGTGAAGTATCTAATGACATAACTATAGACAATGACATTTGTGGCTAATAGCAATTTATTAATTTTATTTTGTTCTTTAAGAAAGTATTTGGGAATATGAATATCATCTTTTACTTATATAATATATTATTATTAGTGTATATGTCATTTTAAAATATTTGAAAACAATAACATTTCATAATTTAAATGTCAAAACTGTCAAATGTTATAAATTACACAGTGCTACCGACATACTTTTTAAAATCAAAACTTTCGTAATTACATAAAAATAATAAATTAATTTAAAAAATGATAAAATGGCAAAATATAAAAAATATTATAAACAACTTATTTCATATGGCTGTTGTGACACTCGTTCTTTAAAAAACTCATCGCTTCGCGATTCGTTTTTTAAACTTGAACTCGTGTCGTAACAGAAAGCCATATGAAATGCGTTGTTTAATATACTATTGAATGAGAGATTTTTAAAAAATTATTCATTATTTATATAATAAATTTATTTATTTATTTATGTATTAAAACTTTCTTAGTTCTTAATATGTCGTAAATAAAGTATAGTACGTTACTCTGCTGACCATTTTTTTCGCTCGTGCGTAATTGATTCCTTAACCAACGCGTTACGTAATATACTATTATGGCCTAGAATTTCGAAGGATTTTAAACAAATTTATGTGTGTAATAATAGGTATATCACTTAAAATGATCACAAAGAAAAATACTAAATAGTTATTTACACTATAAGTGTTAAAATTGTGATTTATTTTGTGAGAAGGGAAGTTTGGGGGTCAATACTTTTAAACAATTATTTGTTAAGTGTTCTCAATAACATTGTTTCACACATTCCATATAAAAACATTTAGCTTTACAAAAAACACCTCCAATTAAACCTTGCTTAATTATTTTCTCGTCAGAAATAGAAAGTTGAAATCGTTAAATTCGGAATTGATGAGAGACTGAATGTTTCAGTTTGTACCTACATATTTGTAAGTTTACGTAGTATTTTCGAATGTTACTTTTTTTCTATTATTGGCAAGTTATATTCAAAATTTATATTAGGATCAACAATTTTAAAAGTATACATCGTTTTGAGTTCCATTTTTAACTGTAAGGCCCGGTTTCACCAAATAGTTAATCTCAGATTTAAAAATAACCTACAATTTTAATTGCAATTACGCACTGTTTCACCACACCACAAACTGCGATTAAGTCTGGTAATAGAGAGTATTTAACTGGCCATTTTCGATCAGTATTTTGAGATGATCTCTCCGATCGAATAAGGTTATGTTGATTTTGTTTATAGGTATTGTCCAAGAATGATAATCATTTTACCAGGATTGCTTAATCCCATAATACGTACGTTAGCCAAAAAATCGATCGCACGTGACGTCACTGCAGTCCTCGGCCGTATTAAAACGATTTTATGAGAATATTTATTATAAATTATAAGTGTTTAATCTTAAAAATCCAAATAGTGGTACGTTAGTATTACAGAAATCATAAAAATACTGTCTAATTCCTATTATTTCCATGCATTTATATGATAAACGTTATAATGAAGGACTGCAGTGACGTCACACAGCTGGCGGACAAATCAGCCCGATTAGGCAATCCTGGTAAATGTTTATCGTTCTTGGGTATTGTCAGTATAATTAATTTCGTGTACATGGTCTATGATTATTGATTAAAAAATTACTGTAATGGACGATTTACAAAGATTATATAATCTTGCATTCGAAGATGATAGTGATGAAGATAAATTTGTTGCGCTTCGCCCCCGAAGAATACTTCCAAGGGAAGATCACTTCAACACATTGGATGATACTGATTTTGCAGTCTCAGTACAGTTATAGTCTGAGAATTAAAATCTTCGGCAATTTCTTCCTATTCTTTGATTTTTCTTCCCAAAGTTACTACTTCTGTCCTCTTATTTTCAACAATGTTGAATTTAGCCTCCACTAGATATACCAAATATGCATTCTCGTCAATGCTAAAATTGATATCCCCTTTTTTCTTTCCCCTGATACTTTCTTGTCAGCCATATTTTGATAAGTATCAAAATAATACGAACCATCGAAAATAAAATAACGATTTTCTGAATGAAAGTGATATAATGACGTTATGGATGAAGTTTATGGTTTTTCTTGTCACATTACAATGTTGCCTTTTCAGTTTATAGAAAAGATGAAAATCGACTGTTGAAACGTCTACGGACATAATCGAGATTAAATCCAGGGGTTCGATTACAAAAACAGAGCTTGTGTCGCACTTGGTGAAACCAGGGCTAAGTATAGTAAAATCTACTAATAAATAAAGAATCACAAGGATGTACTTTGAGAAAAATATGTTTTAACTACTATTATATCTGATTTAGTGTAAGTATTATTGTGGAAGAAAACAATGATTTATATGTGATGAATATGCATCCATATTTATTTAAAGCAAATGAGAAGTCACGCGAAAAAAAGTGATAGATGTTGCTACAATCCTAAGAAAGAAGGTCATTTACCTATTTATAAAATAGTTCAAACCATGGATATTCTTGTATTGTAATTAGTTAAAACTCGTCAAATCTACCATGTTGCAAGATAACTAATCAAACAATGCTCAAACCTTAGAACAAAAAGAAACAGGAAGGAGTCTGTCTAATGGTCCTGCTACACACCACCTTTTGCCTGAGAGCATGCCTGCAGAGACTTGTTTGCGCAGGTAAGAGCGTGCGTATAGACGGGAAGACGGTATCGCGCGTCGTATAAACATCGCGCTTCTTGCCGTCTATACGCACGCTCTTACCTGCGCAAACAAGTCTCTGCAGGCATGCTCTCAGGTAAAACCTTGTGTGTAGCCGGACCAATATATTAACTTTAAGAAACGGAATATAGTATTAGTATTCTTATTATTAAATTTTGTCAAGTATGTCATTGTAATAACATTATTACTATAGTTGGTGCAAAACAAAATTTGATTCACGTCACTAATTTCGTCTTAATTGCCAAGCATCGTTCCCAACTTTCAAATTAAATGTTCCATTCAATAAATCAATATAAAATACTTAAATTTGTTTACATAAAGTTGGTAGCCATGATTGACAAGTCGCGTCGTTGCCGTTGTCACCTATTAATATATTTAGTTTTGTATTTGTCATTTTGTTTGTGGTTTTTGTGTTATTCTTTCTTGTTGTTATTTTAAAATATAAAAAAACTGTTCTTTTAAGAACAAAAACAGTGTAATAAGTGAAAAAATGCCAAAACAACTAAATAGTCGCTGCAAAGAACTGGTAGCTTCTTTGATAATTTTTTTTGAAAGAGAACGAGACAATGGTGGCCCTTTCATACCTGTTGCTGCTGTTCGAGAGGTTAGTGTATATTAGACAAAATATTATTTAAGTTAAATAAAAATACAAATGCTTTCCCGATATCCATAGTATATTGTGGATATCGTGCGCTTATCTCCGCGGAATGTCCCTCTGTTCGTGAACCACCAGGAATCTCTCGTGTCGATGGTAAAAGACCTGATGGGATGACTCTCATTCCTTGGAATTGTGGAAAGTCACTCTTGTGGGATTTTACATGCAATGACACTTTTGCCATGTCTTATTTGCCCTCAACGTCTGTCATCGCTGGGTCCGCTGCAAAGGTTGGAGAGGACGGGAAGTTTAGAAAATACGAAAACCTTTTACAAGAGTTCATCTTTGTCATGGACTAGTTTTTGTGAAGGAATTAGGAAAACGAATTGCCTCGATCAATGGCGAACCAAGATCGTCATCATTCCTTATACAACGGATAAGCATTGCCATTCAAAGAGGAAACGCTGCTTCAATACTCGGAGCTACCCCTCAAGAACTCGGATTAGAAGAAATTTTTTATTTGTTGCAATAAATATTAGTTTTAGTTAGCTCTGTATTTAATCAAATGTTCGGGATATCGTGAAAACATTTGTGTGTTTATTTAACTTAGTTATGGATATCCATCAAGTAACAGCCAATTCAATCAAAAACATTTTATTTTAGCATGTGGCAGCTGCACTCAACCTCAGTATGGCTACAGTTTCCAGTATTTCAAAAACTGTGAAAGAATAGTCGCCTCCTGAGAAACTAATACAGATGTATTAAATACAAGTGGAATTCGAAATGTAATCTACTATATGTATGAAAAAAGTAGGCTTTTTTCCTCTGAACACAGCTATTTAAATTCTTTTTAATTGTAAGACCAGACAAAATAATATTATTTTTTTGTTTTCAGGAAAGAATGTAACTTTAAATTCTTTACTTGCTGAATTAAAAGTAAGGCACTTATTTGAAGGTTCTCGAAGGTCTTTATCAAATTTATTAAAGGAAATTGGTTTCAATTGGAAAAAATATGAACCTCATGGAGCTTCCTGATATTGCTGTAAAAAGGGTTAGATTTTTAAGGAACTACATTAAAGAAAAAGAAACAGGTCTATATAAATTTGTTTTTATTGATGAAACATGGATATTTCAAGATGGTAGCATAAACCGGTCATGGCAAAATAATGATAAAAGGAGTGTCAAAACGACTAAAGTTGATGGTAAAAGGTGAACTCTCCGGTTATTTTATTATAATTAATAGTATATGTCTCTGTTCAAAGACGAAACCACTGAAACAGACTTTTTAAATATGTGGTCTGAAGCTCTTGAAACGATTACACCAGAAATTTGGAAAAAAACTATCCATCATACTGAAGAGGAAATTTTTAAATGGTTTGATAGAGAGAGATTGTTGGATACACTAGAGATTGCACCTGTAATTATAAATCCCAATGAAGAAACTGAAACTAGTTTTATTCGAATTGAACTTTAAATCTTGTAAACTTATAAAAGCCCGGAAACACTGTCTATACGTGTCGACGTAAAATTATGATGACGTGTATCAAATTTTGTTTTGCACCGACTATATTTGCCTTATCAACTGTCCATATAGAAGTATTAAATATATGATTATTATTCCGGAAAAATGCATTGTTCCATGGGAAAAAATTAACAATCTATTGAAAATCCTATAAATTACTTTTTTTAACAATGCAGCTTTATTAAATATTTGAAATCTTAACCTCAAATTATTGTAGTGACCTTAGAACAAAAATATACAGGAAGGAGTATATGCAAAATGACCTTGAGTCCAGAAAGGAGCTTGCATATGGCGGCCAATTGTCACTTTTAATTTCCGTTTCCATTGACGTACCGAAAAAAAATAAAAATTATACAAGGTTCTTATTTTTAATAAATTTCAACCAATCAAGTTTGTGAATACAATTAGTGTAGTAAATAATTTATTATTTATAAGAACCGAATGATACGCCTATGAAATTTATGGTACTAACCCTTACTGTGTGAAAGTTCATCTTATTCAGAACAATAAACATAGGGATGTTCATTTTTTTTACTAGATTGTCATAGTTTTGGTTGGCAATACCAGTATTTTATCTGACAACTTCTTCATTTTGTTAAAGTTAAAATTAATCTAAATCTGCCATGGAAGGTGAAAAAAGGAGAATTAATCTTGATATGTGTACAGTCAATAGCTCCTAATACCCTTGGAAAAGATGCTATATCAAAAAATTGTTGCTGTGTTTGTCTTATTGCATTTCCTTCATTTGGCATATTTATATAGGTGGCCTTCAAACTAGCTATAGCATTTGTAACCCTCTTCACTATTCTACATACAGTTGATTCATGCATCCCAGAAAAATCTGCTACAGTTTGTAAATGACCTCCCGTGGAATACAATCTGAGACACACTAAGAGCTGATTTATTGGAGATACTGAGTATAAAAGTAGACCTTTCATGTACAAAAAATGAAAATAATTACTAAAAGACCTTACATGTCCCTAGGGAATTCTAAAAGATGTTCTATTCTTGATAACAAGTTCAATACTGTATTTCTAGATAATCTAAACCTCCTCCTAAACGAAAAGTCATCTAAATTGTGAAATGGGTCATTTCGAACATAAATGTGCTTGGAATACCATTTTCAAGGAAATCTAAAATTTGCAGTTCTTCATCAAGATCTTCTTCTAAATTCATTGTTGTTTGTAAACACCAAATCAACTCAAATATGAGGTTATACTATTAGAAATGTCCAAGCAAATTGGAAACGTCACAGAACACAGAACGTCAGAATACAATGAACGCGCAATCGCATATCTACCGCTTAAAAATAAGCTATGGACAAAGCTGTGCTTAAAATTTCGTGCATATAAGCTTCGCTTTGATGACGGTGCAGCGAGCTTAATTTTTTAAGCCTGGCTTACTTGTTAAGCCAAGGTGGTGCAATCAGGCATTATTCTATAAATACTTTAAATGCAATGACAGCCGTTTCGCTATTGAAATAGCATCGTCAGATTGACATATTGACGATGCTATTTCGATAGCGAAACGGCTGTCATTGCATTTAAAGTATTTATAGAATAAATAGTGAAAGTTAATTCAACCTTTTAGTTGTTTATTGTTCTGAATACGCCTATGAGCTGATTTTTGACATTTAAATGCAAATATTGCTTTGACAGTATACTGTAAACATAAACAATGAGTCATACTAGGAGCTTCAAGATGGCCGACTTCCGTCGCAAATTTTCGTTTAAGTTAATATATGACAGACTCCTTCCTGTTTCTTTTTGTTCTAAGGTAGTGACCGATATATTATTAGTCTCATTTTTTTACTGCAAAAAGAAGTAGAATGAAGTACCTTAGCGAATTATTAAGTAAATTATAGTAATTAGTGAGTTTTCTAATAATCTACTATGATATTGAAATATTGTGTGTTTCTATTTGTTGTTTGTAGATTTCCGTAGGTATAAGCTTTACATTGTAGTGTACGTATACCAGTCATAGAATAGTTTATAGTCTAGGTTCCTGGATCCTCCTAATGACACGAAAATTATTTTTAAAAAGTATTTTATTAATCCCTTGAATAAATAAAAAATCACGGTATGTTTGACGAGTCCGGAAATCGGTCATATAGGACAAAGTATTTTATAGAACTAAAAATTGTTTACTTAAATATAAAGTTTCTTCTTGCGCGGAAAGCCATCTTGCCAAACATACCTATCATCAGGGAAGGTTGTCTCGATTTGATGGTACAGCTTCAAATAAACATGGACGACTCTCGAGTTCTATAAATTACTGGTTGCGTCGTTTTTCATAGAAAAAAGCTATGACAATCCTTTCAGTTTCACTTAATATCCAAATTTAATATCAAGCTTTCAACTTAATACTAAATTTATAGTAGTATCACAATCACTTGCTTTTTCTTTTAAGAATTATTATCTCCTCTTCTTATCTTGTGCACAATAGGATGAGAGTTCTTCTTGCGTACAAGATTTTTCACAGCACTCGTTGTATACTCCCCATCTCTTTTTCCTTCGTTTACCTCCTAGCAGGGAAGTAGCTTCAGCCTTTGATTGGAAGGGAAATCCTAATTCTTCTACGCTCACCATTGGCATATCTCCTAGCATGGTGTTTTCCCATTTTATCCGCTGAGGCAACGCTATAACAACAACAAAAACGTAAAAATCTTGTACTGGAAACCTGTGGATTTGATACGATACAAAAACTAAGAATTTACCCACTTACGTTCGAACTTTTTAAGAGTATTGTAGTTTCCTTTGCATATTGTTGATAGCGCTCTGCCTATTTGACCACCACAGTATTTTTTGCCTTGAGAATGGGCCATTTGTAGATGCATCACAACTAAAATTATTGCTGTTATTAAAAGCTTACATTTGAATTCCATCTGTAACAAAAAAAAAACACTTTTTTAATGTTAAGTAATTCAATCACAAACATAGTTGGTTATTTAAACACCGGCGTCCAAAAATTTATAAATTTTATCTTTTACAACAATAAATGCAAAACGTTTTTGGAAAAATAATAGATTTATCTTGAACAAACAATGAAATTGTAATAATGTGGTTTAACAAATATTTGTCAAAGAAAACACTTCCTTATGTACACGAATAGAAAGGCAAACAACTTACTGTTTGTTCTGAAGAATGTTATTATTTAATTACTCAAATTGTTTATTGTGTGGCAAAAGAAGGAAACCCCCCTTAAATAAAATTAAATTAAAAATCGTTTATGTTAAAAACAACTTGATTGGTATTATTGCAAACATAATGCATTCCTGAATATTTTATTATTGAATCAACAAAATTGTTAAATTGATTATACTAACCCTTACTTTTTGGAAGTCCATCTTATTAAGGATAATAAAAAACTCTTCGTTTTAACAAAACTTCCAATATTTATTTAAAAACTGCAGTTTTTAAATAAATATTGGAAGTTTTGTTAAAACGAAGAGTTTTTTATTATCCTTAACAAAATTGTAGTATCATAAAACATTATTGGAATAGTCGGGGTTGTTAATACTTTTATATTTCCCAGAAATATGTTTAAATTACAACGAAATAAAATAAACAACTTTTTAACAGATAAAATTATGAAATTTATTGTACTAACCCGTACTTTGTGGAAGTCCATCTTATTCGATCACAATTTACTTAGCAAAGGAAACTATTTTGACGAAATAAAAAGTTAAGATAAAATTAGAGTCATATTTGTTAATATTTGTGTAGAAAACAGAAATAACAGTTCGTCTGTTTGTATTTCATTACCATAACAAATTGTAGAGCAGATTTAAGACTTTTTTGGGGGAATTTAGATTGTTTACTGCGTGTTGTAGCAAAATTTTTATTGTCCAAAACAAAAGTCCAATCTTAAATGTATTTATTTATTTATAAAATTTAAATTGTTATTCAAAACAAGATATTTATTTTCGTTCAAAATTTCTTTAAATATCGGTCATAATTATAAGAAGACCCGTACATACAATAATATTTACAACTACTTTTTAACGAAATCTTCACAAAAAGAGTTTAATTTTGTGATCTAATATGAAGAGCAGAAATCGACTATTTTACATATTTATATATTTTATATATGGATAGACTTTGAGTTTTTAACTACGATATATCTGTATTATCCACATTTGAGAGATGGATTACCTTTTCAATTTTATATATATATTTATATCCAAAAATACTCACCACACATTCTTTGTAAAAATCCAAAATAACTAAAAAAAATTCACAGCTTAGATCACACTAGTTAAAAACAGTTTAAGTACCTGCTTAAAGCCACAGCGGTGTTGTTGCGTTCAAAAAAAATTAATAACAATTTTTAGCACTCGTAAAAATTCACACATCACAGCCAATATTTTCGATTGGTTTTTAGTATAGCATCGCTTAGCATCGAACCTAAACGTGCACTGACGTTAAGTTGATCAGCCTCTCGCTTGATAAGGGAGTTTGAGTCTCAGTACCACCGGTTCTTGTGATAAGAGTCATCTTAATATAACGTGAAAACTTCCAATAAGGTGGCTGCATATGATTCTTCAATTGTTATTAAAATAGAATTGTTGTCTTATAACACTACTATTTATAAATCTGATACATCATTTCATGGCTACAAATAGACTTCTTTACGCTATCAACATTTAAAAAGAGTGAAATTCGAAATGGATGTTCTTTGGATTAACTAATCAATACTTTCCCACCACTTTTTATATATTTACACTTCCCACTTGATAGACTCAAATTCCATTTTATACGAGAAAGTTCGCTTTATTTGGCAACGTCGCTCTTGCACAAAAGGAGACTTAACTTCAAACAGTGTGCCTCAAAGTATAGTATTTTTCACAGTAAATGGTATTGGCTTATTAACTGCAATAAACTACCCGATTTAATCTCATTGTGGAGAAAGCCATTAGGTAAAACTTAAGAAATTTGAATTTTGCATAATATAGGAGATATAGAAGCAATTTATTTAAATGTTACAATTCTATTCTATATTTAGTTCAGTGTCGCTATCGCAATCCTCATCTAAATTAATTACAATTGGCGCAATTGATTTTACAGAAAGGTACGAGTTTTCAACATTTATAACACGACTAACAGAACTTTTCCAACTCTCGGTAGGACAGTTCCTAATTAATTCTACCACACTACCACTTAAAATGGCATGGTTTTTTAGAATCCACTGAATTATAATTTTTTTTTAACAACTCTTAGATAGCATCATTAGTTGAGAGCCCATCTCGAAAACCAAATTGTTTATTAGAAATAATATTATATCTATTTAAATAATTTTTCAAACGGCAATTTAAAGCTTTTTCTGCGACTTTTGCGAAAGTTGTTATTAAACTGATTGGCCTATAATTGTATAGTTTTGCTTCCTTTTTTAAATATCGGTGTTACTAGGGCTTTTTTTAACTCATTTGGAAAAATTCCCCTATCAAAATTCAATCAATCGATTGGCACAATTGATTTTACAGAAAGTTACGAGTTTTCAACATTTATAACATGACTAACAGAACTTTTCCAACTCTCGGTAGGAGAGTTGGAGAGTTGTCATTCATACAGTTCCTAATTAATTCTACCACACTACCACTTAAAGTCGGAGAAGAATTTTTTCCGCTCACACTCGATTTAAGTTGGTGCCACATAAGCTCTATGGGATTGAACACACAGTAGTAGGGAGGTAGTCGTAACACTGTATGTCCCAATTCTTCTGCAATTGTATCACAAACATACGTTTTTTTAAAGAAAATGACTGCAGCACTTGTAAAAGTGCTTTTTTTGTATAATTTTCCTCAAAATATGTCATTTACAGCCATGAAGTTTTGAATCTCCAATTTCGTATTCTTTGAGCCAGGAATTTTTTGCAATTGCCGACTATGATAGCTTGCGTTGTCCATTATTATAACGCTGTTTGGCAGACAATTTTTAAACCAATCTTCAAAAAGCTCCGCTGTCGTATCTTCGTGATAATCAACACAAGAGTCCTTAATATTTTTCCATTTTCTGATCCTGTGTGTAATATTGTGATTATCTTCCCTTTATTTGATAGTGCTTTTGTTTTACAGAGGAAAGAGACCATCCTTTGGAAGGGGTGACATGTGTGTCAAACCACGTCTCGTTGAGGTAGAGTATTGGCCGATTTTTGACGTTATATATTCAGAACGCCAGTTTATTAAATGTGTGGATTCCATTATTACTTGTCTCTTGTCAATTTTGCGATATTTATAGCCCATTGCATACAGAGCTCGCCAAATAGTAGTGAGGCCACAGTTGATGTGAGTTTCGTCATTGATGAGCCGCTGTTTCAGACTTTTGATTGTAGGGACACGCTGCTCATCGTACATAGTGTAGATTTTTCGCTTTTTTCTTGATTCCATGGAATTTTCAACAATTCGTCTAACTGAAGTAAGAGGCACCTTTGTCAAATTATTGGTTACTCTTGCTGCAGCACCCGCGTTATATCCTTGCTGAAGTAAGGAACTATACACATTTTATTATAATGATTTTCGCGTCACAAGATAAGTGATTCTTCATTAACCACTGTACGTTGGGGTAAAAAATCTTTGCTATTAATGTCTGTAATAACACATAAATGTTATAAAATTATTGCACGCCGTAACACAAGTGAACACTTCCAATTAAATACAAAGACTAAAATAAACAAAAAGTGTAAGCTGTAATCCTCTACATTCCCTCTCTGAGAAACAAAGTTACCTGAATCAGGTCCTTTTACATTTATGATGTGTATCTCGGATTTTACAACTTAAGTGTCTAATTGGTTTTATTATAATGCTTCAGTCAAAACCATTTATTGTGAAAACTACATATTGAATATGTCAATCTGACCATGCTAATTCTATAGCGAAACGGTCGTCAAAAAAAATCTTTTAAGAATTGAGGTTTTGCTATAACTTCCGCAAAAGAAGAAGCTTCAAATTTAACAAAAACATTCACAAAAAAAGATGTAGACTTCCTCAGATTGTGAATGAGAGGAACCTCTGAGCACAACATATGGTTCTTCAGAGAATGTCTTCTTGTTTATGATTATTTATTTATAATTAGTCTTATAATATATTTGATTTAAGATAAGCTATTTTGTACTGTAACATATTTAACTTATGTATGTCCCATCCTGGGACACCCACTGGATATTATGTACAAAAATAGATAAGATTTTACTTGTGTCCACCCTCTTTCAGAACTTTCTAGCCAGCCGCCATGCCAGTGCTAATTTTTGCATGTTCTTATGGTATGTGTATGTCTTTATTATTTTATTTAAAAACTCACTTACTTTTTAATACGTAGTTGGTTTTAAAAATTCATAGACCTTTATAAATAGACAATTTTTATGGTGTTTTTCAAGAAAAATGGTTGACTGCATTTAAGGTACCTGAGGCAATCTCATTATCTATGCCAAATTCGACCATAAACATCACTGATTATACGACATTAGTTGAGGGTACCCGATTATAATAATTTGAAATAGGCTTAGCAAGTAAAGCTTTTTCCGTCAAATTTGTCAGTTTTCATTACGTTTCAATATGTTGCTAATACGCTCTATCATTCTAATAAATACGAATATATATCTATAAAATAATATTATGTGGCATAAAATCCGGCCCTTAGTACTTTCCTTGTTTATTGACAAACTCTCTCCTACACAATGGGAGCAGGTAGCTTAACATCAGTCAACCATTTTTCTTGAAAAACACAGAAGTTTCAATTTGAAAGTAAATAAAAGTATATTAAACAACGCATATCATATGGCTTTCTGTTATGACACGAGTTTAAGAACGAGTGTCACAACAGCCATATGAAATCATTTGTTTATAATATTTTTTATATTTTGTTATTTTAACCTTTTTTTATATCAATTTATTATTTGTATGTAAATTACGAAAATTTTGATTCTAAAAAGTATGTTGGTAGCACTGTGTAATTTATAACATTTGACAGCTTTGACATTTAAATTATGAAATGTTAATGTTTCAAAACATTTTAAAATGATTAATACACCAATAATAATATATTATATAAGTAAAAGATGATATTCATATTCACAAATACTTTCTTAAAGAACAATATAAAATTAATTAATTGCTATTAGCCACAAATGTCATTGTCAATAGTCTTGTCATTAGATACTTCACTCACGTTCCCAACCATTTAAAACAAAAATTTGCGTGCGTAAAAGTTACATTACGATACGCAAATGCGTTTTAAAATGAAGATTTTTATAAGTGCAAAATATAAAAAATATTTTATGAATGTTGTCGAACTTTGCAAGAATGTGTAAAGGACCTTTCATAAAATATGAATTAACAACTTGTTAATTATAAAAATTGTATAAGACATGTTTTTATTTTTGTTTACATAATAAAAATATCGCAAAATTAAATGAACTGTGACAAAAACATATTTTTATATGAGCGGAGTACAATATTCACCAAAACAAACAGTATTGAAATATAAATCGCAAGATGTGTTAACTGCCACATTAAATATAAACTTAATAAACAAAATAGAGAGAAATTGTTTAGCGCAGATAGAACTATATAATATCCAAAAGGCTAATCAAAATAAAACAGAATATTGGATCAAATTTGAAAAAGCACTATATAAACATTAATAAAAGTGTCAACGCAAACGTTCTTCATTTGCCAACTAAAAATCAGCTGAACATCTAGGTAGGTACATGTGATCTATTTAATTTGAACAACTAAGTACTAACAAAACGTATAACATTTTTGTAATCAAAGATAAACTACTACTTCATTAATAACCATTTGATAACAAGTGTCTAGATATGTGATTATTGGTCCAGAACAATTACTAAATATGTATTATTTATGAGTAAACTATATTTATTTACGCTTACTTCAAATAAATATTTTAGTAACGTGAAAGAAAATAGAAAAATATAGGTAACCGCCACATAAAAACTAACAAATAACATTCTAACATCAAAAGAAGTAAATTTTAGTTTCAGTTTAAATCTATTTTTTATGGATTATCCTAAAACTTGAACGAAGTAATTTTATTTATAATATTACCTTCAATTTTTTTGGTTTATAAGCATTGCAGAATTGCAGTGTAAAAAGTAGTTTTCCTTTGTGCAGTGTATGGTGAAACCATAAAGGTCGTTTTCTCAGTTTTATATTTAGTATAGGTTATCAGCTAGCAGGTCTCTTATTGTTATCAAATATATGACTAAATTAAAGCAATGTTCTTGTATTAGGTAACAGGTAATTCTAAAATAATCCCATTGCATTAATAGCAATGATTTTATACCCCAACGTACAGACTCGGCAGTATGTGGCGTCCGTGGATAAAAAGTAATAGTGCTTCTTCCAGTGGTCCGTTAAAGAAGAATCACTTGTGACGCGAAAATCATTATAAAAAATGTGTATAGTTCCTTACTTCAGCAAGGATATAACGCGGGTGCTGCAGCAAGAGTAACCAGAAATTTGACGAAGGTGCCTCTTACTTCAGTTAGACGAATTGTTGAAAATTCCATGCGGAATAAAAAAAAGCGTAAAGATTTCGGTGTCACAAAAAGTCCCTACAAGCGTGTCCCCACAATGAAAAGTCAGAAACAGCTGCTCGACAATTACGAAACTCACATCAACTGTGGCTTCACTACTCTTTGGCGAGCTCTGTCTGCAATGGGCTTTAAATATCGCAAAATTGACAAGAAACAAGTAATAATGGAATCCACACATTTAATAAACTTGCGTTCTGAATATATAACGTTAATAATAAAATACCGGTCTGAAAATCGGCCAATACTCTACCTCGACGAGACGTGGTTTGACATGCATTCCAAAGGATGGTCTGATTCCTCTGATAAGTGTAAAACAAAAGCACCATCAAATAAAGGGAAGAGAATCACAATATTACACGCAGGATCAGAAAATGGTTGGATCCCAAACGCTATGTGGCTTTCTGCTACCCAACATTCCGCCAGCGTTATAGTAATGGACAACGCAGCTATCGTAGTCTACAATTGCAAAAAATTCCTGGCTCAAAGAATACGAAATTGGAGATTCAAAACTTCATGGCTGCAAATGACATATATTTTAAGGAAAATTATACAAAAAAGAACTTTTACAAGTGCTGCAGTCATTTTCTTAAAAAAAAACGTATGTTTGTGATACAATTGCAGAAGAATTGGGACATACAGTACTACGACTACCTCCCTACTACTGCGTGTTCAATCCCCTAGAGCTTATGTGGCACCAACTTAAATCGAGTGTGCGCGGAAAAAATACTTCTCCGACTTTAAGTGGTAGTGTGGTAGAATTAATTAGGAACTTCATGAATGACCACAAATCATCTCAATGAATGACATTCCTACCGAGAGTTGGAAAAGTTCTGTTAGTCATGTTATAAATGTTGAAATCTCGTACCTTTCTGTAAAATCAATTGCGTCAATTATAATTAATTTAGATTAGGAAAGCGATAGCGACACAACTAAATATAGAAAAGAATTGAACATTTAAATAAATTACTTGTATATCTTATGCAAAATTAAAATTTCTTAAGTTCGACCCTGTAGCACACTTGCATCTTTTACCTGATGATTTTCTACACAATGAGATTAAATCGGGTGGTTTATTGCAGTTAATAAGCCAATACCATTTACTGTGAAAAATACTATACCTATAGCTTTTTATTTGTTAAAGAAATATTCATAATCACAACAAATAAAATTCCTACCAACATCATTTACAACTTAGACAAATATGTAGATTAGCCCCATTTTTTACAGATTCTTAAAATCAGTCAAATTAAATGTAAAAAGTATAAATAATTGATATTTTGTTAAGAAAGAGAATGGTTTAATTTAAAAAACAGTTATTCATTTTCAAAATACCTACTATATACATATAATTCTAGAAGAGATATCACAGATTGGGGGAGACCACTTATTTTTAGAAATCACATAATCGTGATCTTCTTGTCTAAAAACTGCCATACATTTTATATTTTTGCCTTCTATTATAGTACAAATACAAAGTTTTTATATCAATCATTAATTTTGATGCAGCATTTGTTAGGGTTGCTCTCAATGGTGTGATGCAATGTGACATGCTAATTTCCACACTCCCATTCACCTTGAGCTGACCAATAATTGCTTGCTACTTAACCTAACTTTGTTGTTTTGCCTTTCAAAAAGTGCTTTGTGTTCGAACACCAGCGAGAACTGTGAAAATAAAACTATTTATTTTGATCCCAAACAAAAAGACATTCAAAAGAGATGGTTTATTGCTATTAACAAACCTTTCACAACTACTATTACCACTAGTTTGATTCGTGGCTTTTCAAATTCTGTTTCCATATTATCTTACAGGAATTTCTTTGAATTAATCAAATATTCTAGTATTAGCACAGATTCCACAGAACTTCTGTCGCAATGGACGGGGGAGTGTGACGTCACAAACTGTCAACGAAAAGGTTTCCAAACAAAATGGCTACTTCCCATTTAAAAAATTGGGGGTTGTAACTGTCAGTCAAAGGGGCACGAATACATATAACAAGGATGTGAAACTCCTATGCCGAGCTATAAGCGCCCGTGGCTGAATTTACGGCTCCTATCTGGGCGGAGTCCAGTCTACGGTCGTTGCGTACTTCGTACTGCGCATCAGGCTGTCTCTCCACTCGAGTTTGACATCCTTGTTATATGTATTCTTGCAAAGGGGGTTGAAGGTAGGGATCAAATTTGCACTTTAAAGAATGTCAATTTATGATTTAAATTTGAATTGTTTCGGGGTTTTCAATAAATATATGTTCAGTAACTGAAAAAATAAATTTATTTCATTTGGCTTTTCCACACTGTATAAGCAACATTTTTTGAAGTATCATTTTTTAGTACGTATTCTTAAAGTTGATGAAAATGCACAACTTTGAAGGTTCTGTCATAATCTTTTACGGAAATATTTCGTATATCTACTTTATTGTTATCTAAATATATGAATGAACACTTTACCAATGAAAAAAACAGCAAGTAACTCCCAAAAATCAACAATAAAATATTCAAAACATACCATCAACAAAAGTTGTTTGGAAACATTTGATTCGACAGTTCAAAGAAGAAATTACTTTCAAGGATCAGTTATAATTCATTTGTTTGGAGTTGGCAGTTAAGAAAAGTCATTAAATCGTAAAATGATGTAAACAAGACCCTAAATCAGTAGCGCACGTACTTATTTATATCGGTATTATGAAATTTCTTTTAATCTTCTTAGGTAAGGGATAAGTAGTTATAATACGATATTTAGAATATTTTATTTTTCGATTTTAACGAGAATAATTTTGGTCGTTAGGAGTGTTAAGGGATTAATGTCACCTATGTATATAATTGCAAAAACAGGTACGTTATTAGTCTATAAATTAAGGATTTGTTTATATCCTAATACATAAGAATATAGGTACTCGTTAGTGTTGGTGGTTTATATTGTGATCTATATTGTTATTATTTTACTTTAAGAACATTTTCGGTACTTAGTGAAAATGATGTCGAGTTCGAGTTTTGTTCCAGAACAAGTGGCTCATTTATAACAAAGTGCGTTTTCTCAAAGAGAAAAAACTATTGTTCTAAATGTTCATGATGCACTAATATATCAAGATGCATCAGAAACTGTTCGTGCTTTGGTGACTAGGTGCTCCAATATGACCGGTGTTAGTGAACGAAGTATCTATCGATTTTTAAGTGAGAAAAAACAGGGAAATGGTAATGAACCAAAAAAACATGTAGGACAAAAGTCCATTATGGTCGATAACTTTAATAGAAGACAAGTCCAATCTTTGTACTTAAATAAAGGGATTCCGACTTTGGACAAAATAATAACTGTTATAGCAGTAGTTACGATTCCCAAATTTGGACGAAATACATTATGAAAACTCCTAAAATAAATTGATTTTATTGATGAGTCGCATATAACATTTTTTTAAATGAGACAGAAGAAATTATTTGCTGAAGAACACAATACTTAAGAAGTATTAAAAAGTTTCGGAGCGAAGGAAGAACTATCTTTTAATTAAATGAAACATGGTTGAATGAAGGAAACACTGTTTCTAAAGCATGGATGGACACCAATATTTCAAATTACCGTCAGGCATTTTTGGAAGGATATTCAACAGGATTAAATGCTCCTCGAGGAAAAGGTCGCAGACTAATAATCGCACACATTGGCAGTGAACATGGTTTTGTAGAAAATGGTTTATTAGACTTTGTATCAAAGTCAACCAAAGATTACCACGAGGACCTTTGATTTTTCCCAGCTATTGGACTTTTTACCAAGTGCTGCAGTGGTTGTATTGGATAACGCCAGTTGCCATTCAAAACTGGTAGAAAAGTTACCAACGACGTCATGAAAAAAAGGAGATATTAAAAAGTGGCTACAGAGCAAGAATATTTCTTTTGACGACACCATACTGAATAGGGAATTACTGCAAATTGCAAAGCGCCACAAATTACAATATAAAAGATACCCATATAGCACATGTACGACTTATGAACGTACTGGGGACGTACGAAACGGACGTATCGTTCGGGACAGTGTACGTCCTATGGACGTACCGGGTACGTCCAGATTCTGCGTAAATTGACGTCCCAGGTACGTACACTTTTGGTCCAAACTGTGCCTAATGTGAACAAATCTGGGACGTACCTGGTACGTCCAAATTATTCGCAAATGGACATCCTTGGTACGTACACTTTTGGCCCAAACTGTGGACTATTCTGGGACGAATCCAGGAAATAGGTGAAAAATAATCTCAATATTTTAATTAATTAAAACAATTTTTAATAACCATTTTTATTTCACAATGATTTATAAAATTTAAAATAAAACTAGATAATAGGTAATAACAAAATAAAAATCATAAAATCAAAAGTAATAAAGAATTCTGATAAAAAATAGCTAAATATTTCCTTAATCTTCAATTAAATAAAATAGAAGCTTTAATGCTTGTTTCATGGACCTTTTGCTTCGCCCTCTTTAGCCATGATTTGAGAGCTAGTTCTGTCTCTCTGAACGAACCAGACGACTTTCCTTCATCAGCAGCATCTTTAATCAAATAGCATCTATCTATAAATCCATCAACGCTATCCCTGTCACTATTATGTGAACCATCAACTGCTAGCAATCGCTCGAATAATGGAACTCTTTGCCGGGCATACTTTAGATGTTTACTTATTTTTGATCGATTCATTGTAATACTAAAAGATAGCTTACCTTCTACAATTTCACTATTAACAGTTCACTATTAATCACAAATATGGTATGGTAATCTGCATTGTCTGTGTAGGTATGTATTATTTTAGTGCCATAGAATATAGGTTATAATAACATATTGTCAAAACCAAAAACGCAAGCAAACAGCAACCCAAACTTTGGCGCGTAATTTAAAAACATTATAGGCGCTTTTTCTCGAGCTAAACAGTTGGGTCTGCTAATTAACACGGCTAGGTTTGGTTTTTCTTTTATACTGTTTAGTATTTACACTTTTTCTGTAACAAACATGATTACAAACATGTTTAATAATCCCCTTTCCCTTGACACATGATAATTTTTATGTTAATCGGTTCAAAATATTGGTGTTCTGTGAGTTTATAGTTCTATGTTTATGAAAACGTAACCTTTTAAAAAGTAAAGCTATTTTTATTTATTTATTTTTTAATAAAAAATTGTAATTACCAAAATTTATTTTATGCAACGAAAAACTTTAAATTAATAGTCACGCGTTTTTATTTTTACGTTTTAATAAGTTATTTTTGCTATATAATACAAAATAAAACATTGTAATAACTACGTCTATTTAGGTGCGTACTGGATACGTCCAGAAATGTACGTACTAGGTACGTCCAGAAATGTACGTACTCAGAACATATCCGATTGGCTTTAGGACTAAATACCTGAAATGGACCCAATATGTACGTACTGAAAACGTCCATTTCCGGATGTACCAAGTAAGTCCAGATATGTACGTACTCAGAATGTCCCCTCTGGTCCGGGGACGTAAAGACCCAAATCGGACCTAATATGTACGTCCCCAGTACGTCGTGTGCTACATGGGTATGTACCTAATTGACGAAATGGCGAAGGAAAAAGGAATAACTATATTACGTTTGCTACCTTATCACTGCCAATTAAACCCTATCGAATCAATATGGGCACAGGTAAAAGGTGAGGTGGCAAGAAATAATACAACTTTTAAATTGAATGGCGTTAGACAACTTTTGATGGGAAAATTGAATCAATGCCATAAACCATGTGAAGAAGGAAGAAGAACGCGAGTATTTTTATCTAGGGTTTTTATTGTGTTTGGGTTAGTTAATCCCTAATTAAAAGGTGGACTCTTTGAAAAATAACAACTATGACTATGAGAGAATGTATACTACCATAAACCATGTGAAGAAGGAAGAAGAACGATTGTGGAGTGTTTTTATCTAGAGTTTTTATTGTGTTTGGGTTAGTTAATTCTAGAATGAATACTAGAATGAATACTAGAATGTATACTACTTTTAGTTATTTTTCATGAACCACTCTTGCTTGGGCTTTGAAGGATTTGCATTTATAATGAATTCACTGTGCTACCAATTCCAAACAAATGAACTTTAAATTAAAAGAAACTGTTTTGTTTGAGAAAAATGCACGCGCTAAAACTTACAGATAGTCTTTTGTGCAGATTCTGCCATCGCAGAAAAGGAAAACCTCTAAACACATTCTTTGTTATTGTATAGGAATTTCAAGACAGAGGTTTCTAACTAGAGACATAAGCAATGCCTACGGCTAGAAGAGGGTTTTTAGAAAAGACCAGATTAAATAAGATCCTTTACAATAAAAAAATACTTCCTTTCCTTTTCTGGAAATAGGCGTGTAGCTTAAATAATCTAATCTAATCTAACCATTCAGTTGAAAATTTTGTTTTTGTAAAACTAAATGTAGCAACAGTCATAAAAATATCTTTCAGGGTATGAACAAGTCATGAAATGGGAAAAATCCTAAAAAGTAGCTTGGGCCAAAAATGGAAAAGAAAAAAGTAGGTTTTCAATGCAATTGAGTAGAAACTTGTTTTTATCTGTAAAATTTGTCTCAGTTACTATTTTTTAAGATTGGTGCTTTTTAATAATTTCCTCATGAAACCATCAAAAAGTTTAGTTTTAAATATAGGCATGTTATATTAAATGAAATATTTAATCTGCAATATTTCTAATTATAAATAATTGCTTCAAAATGTATATCAAATGTTTGTGAAATACGATGTTCTATTTTTTGTAAATTAATGATAAATTAAACAAAAATATATGTATGCGTGAAGATAAAAAGTGCCAAAATATTCTATTTATGTAAGTAATCAGAAGATAATTCAACATTGTTATTAATTTTTTAACTTATCACGACTCTATATCTTAAAGTTGAACATACAACTTAACTGAAAATAGCAAGATTGATAGCACTTCAATGACATTGTGTTAATTTATCACTTGTCACGTCCACTTTTTGTTTGTAAATGAAAAGAAAAAAATTACTTAAGGATCATCCATCAATCGTTTACTTACTTAAAGTGTATCATGTTGCATCGACTGGAACAGGAAAAAAGTCCTACCCGATCGTTTTATAGAAATATTCAAGAAATAAAGTCAAATTTAATCCTTTGTTACGTATTTGCCTCGGAAGTTGAAAAAATTTGCTTAAAATAATAATAAAATACTAATATAATTTTTATGAACATCAATTTATCTGTGTGCAAGTAAAAATACTTGTTTCTCAGTGTATAGTTATGAAACGGTGTTCAAGGTCAAATATTTCGGTCACCACAATATCAAATAAGGGATCGCCAGTAAGATACTTACTAGATATCTACTTAGATATCTAAAATTAGTTTGTAGGTATCATGGTTTGTTTAGTTATAAAAATTAAATTATTAAAAATTGATAGATAACAATCAAGAAATAATTTCTATAAGGTGCAATCAATAAAAAACTGAAAAAGTGGAAAATTGTTTCCACCTGCAGTTTCTATAGAAACTGTTAAGTTTCCTTAGCCTGTGTGCAGGTGAAAACAATTTTCCACTTTTTCAGTTTATTAAAAAATTAATAAAACATGTATCTAACATTGCATATTCATGCAAAATATTAATTGTACTTTTCGATTTTTTCTATTAAATACTCCATTTATAATATTAATAGTATAGGTAAAAATCAAGTGCTACAATGAAGTTAATTTGTATTTAGTACCATTATCTTCATAACTTTCATGCTTTAACTCTTTAATCTAGCTTTTCAAAAGTTGGGCTGAATTTATTTGAAGCTTAGCCTGAACTGAATAATTTTATTCTGGATAATGGAAAAATACATTAAATTGAAAAGGAGGAAATGATGTTCGACGATCGTGAGAAAAAATAACCAGATATTTCGAGAATTATCAGGGGCATTCCGGTACATCTATCAAATTAATTGTAAAATGTAAACATTTAAACGGCAGATAACATTAAAAATATAACATTTTACCAATTATAATAATTAATAAAGAAACAGATTATTTTAAACGAGTTTGATTTTTAACAATTTATTATACCTACTTCAAATACGATAATAATGGTCTTTATTAATATATTTTGATACCATTTTAAGCGCCATCAATAAATAATAAGCCTTGCTACAAAACTCGAGATAACCTACAAAATTCCTCTTATCTTTATAGACATGAATAGGTTACATAAACTCTTTCACAAAATGTTTCTATAAATAAATACCAAATCGGGTTTTCTGATCCTAGTTATTTATAACCAAAATTAATGTTTTTGTTTGACTTTTAAAAATACATTTATGAAAATCATTGTTTGGATATTTGTAATGGTTTGCTAATGTTATCATTGATTGAATTTGCAACTAGTGCGTAATTGATTCCAAAATCTACAAAATGCATTTTAATATAATTTAAAATGTGATATGACTTAAAAAATTTAAAAATTGTTATTGATGTTACCATATCTATTTGTCCATTAAGATATCAGAAGTAATAATATATGGATATAAAGGACACTACTCCTTAGTCCAAAGCCTTTTTTCAGGTGCAATGAATAAAGTTTTGAGTTGCCATGTACCAAATGGGTGCCCCTAAAATCGCTTCAGTATCAGAATAGATTCTCAGCCATTAGCCATTAGCTCGGTAATGGTTTTTGTTAGGTGTAAGTTTTATAAAGATCTTTGTTTTGGCTCCGATAATATTCTTAGCACCTTAATTATACAGCAAAATTATACCAACGTAATATTTGCTCTGTAAGTACTGTAAATTCTCTTATAGAACCTTTATAAAGCAAATTAATTCAGTGTTTTTAAGTTTTCCGCCATTTTCTGTAATAGAGCAAAATTGCTGCCAAGAACGCTAGTTACAACACGATTTTGCCTCAGACTCTCTGCATAATGCATATTTCTGCATATCTTACAACAAATTTACTACAAGACAGAGTTATAAACGTACCTTTAAGGAACTTGTTTTTTCTTTTTTGTCTTTTTAATCTTTTTTTATCATTCATATTTATTCATCTATCTAACGTTCCGCCCTAGTTTTTGGCCACTATAACGTCCCCTTTTTTTCTAATTCGCATTAATCTACATTTTAATTCAAGCCAATTGCTTTCTGGCACTAAATTGGGGTCATCTATCTAACGTTCCGCCCTAGTTTTTGGCCACTATAACGTCCCCTTTTTTTCCAATTCGCAGGGACAATAGCCGATTGTTTTTTCCCATTTCTATAGTTTGTACTATCTTAAACAGTATTGTGCAACAATAAATAGACCTAACCTCAAAATTAGTAATTTTAATTCTATTATTCTTGAGCTTAAGCTGTAAGAAGATGAAAAATCAAAGCTTTATTAATTTGGCTCTTCATTTACAAGAATATTCACCTAAATTATTCTACAAACAGTTTTATAAATAGCTCTAATGGGATTAAAAGAAAACACTTTAATGAATAAGAAATCTTTACAAAGCTTATTTGGCCAATAATTATTGACACGATTAGAATTGATGTCCTCTGATGAGTTTTGTAATTGTTGATCGCACTCTCAAAATAAAAAATTTGCAGTAAATAACTGTAGAAATTGCTTTACTGAACAACAGTTTTAAGGCATATTTAAACTGATAACCAAATTTATATATACACTAAAAAAATATGTAGGGGTTGGTATCTATAAATTACGATGGACTCGTTTTCCAAGTTTTGGGTAATCAGTTCCGTAGCGCAACATTGTATAGCAGAAATTTCTGCTTGAAATACAATCACGTAGTTCCCTAGGCATAGCTGGACCCTGGGCTTTGTGCCTTGCCTTCAGCTGATCTATTGACAAAGCTGTCCCTTCAATATAAATATGCAAAGGTGGTATGTTCAGTAAAGCTTCTAACGCTTCTATTGGGCTATTCTAATTGCTCCCCTGATGCTCAAGCATGCCAGCCTTTGAACCCCATCTTGTCTACTGTGTTTTTTTTGTTTACCAAACTTCTGAATGATAGGTCAACTACATGCTTATCTTTGGGTTGAGTCCCCATGTTTTCCCGTAAAACTGTCTACATCTACCAAGAGCAATTCCATGTCAGCTTCTGTTCAAATATTATTCTTAGGTATCTAACCTAGCTTACGAATAGAATATCTATCCCTTTGATCGCTGTAGCCTTGAGTGATATTTTCCTGTACAGGTGGTCACTGCTGTTTTTTGAGAATTGACTGATAGCCCTCATCCTCACACCACATCTTGTACCCTGCATCAACTCTGAAACTATGCTAGCTTTAGGTCATCTGAGTATCCGAGACAGCAAAACGCTTACTCCGATAACCTGCAGGGTAGATCCTGAGTAGGTTGCCCACAGCAGGGGAGATAGTACTCCACTCTGAGGACATCCCCTTTCTACCTTTGCTTCGCGCGAGCTTTCTTTATCCATTTGCTAATAAATCTTGGGAATCCTCTACTTTTAAGGAGCTTCTTTCACTGACTCGGGAGTCCCGTTATTAAACGGTCTAAGAAAGAGGTTATTGGTATTTTCCTCTCCTCAATGGCAAAATCATTGAGAAAAAGAAGTTTACGAATCTAGAGGTATCAGAAGTAAACTGAATCAAAGCGATGCTAAAGAACCGAAGGTCACGACGAAAATAGATTGAGTTTGCTGCAACAAGCTGCCCGTAAGAGGGGAGTACTTTTCCCTTCTTGTAGTAGTAGTTACTAAATGTACAGGTCTACGTAGATGATTGTGATATCGGTAAGGGAACAGCATTTCCAAATTTTCAATATACACTCAATATTAGGTAGTAATAGGGAATGTAATAAGGAACCCTGTTAAAGCAACACTTTATCAGCTTAAGTCACTGGAATCAAATTTGATTGACTTAAAAATAATGTTGAAATGCCTTTAGGACAAATGTGGTTAGAAAAAAACAATAAAATTTATTGTACTAATCCTTACTGTATGGAAGTCAATGTTACTAAGAGCAATAAATAACTAAACGTTTCAAGGAAACTTCCACATTTATTTATAAAATTAGCTTTTTAAATTCAATGAGGAGCAAGGAATAGCTGTCATTGAATTTAAAAAAGGTAATTTTTTAAATGCACTTGAAAGTTTTGAAAGTTTCATTGTTTATTGTTCTTGGTAAAAAACAATAAATTTACTTTATTTTGAGTGCTTGGACATAATGGAAAGCTGGAACCATTCTTTGGCATATTATAGGTAATAGTGTTGCCAGAAAAATAAAATGAAATCAAAATACGAGCTACAGTCAAGGTACTCAAAGGCTGTACTGGTAGGACCTACGAATTGTGAGATAGTGTACAGATTCTTCTAAACCGAAGACACAATAGAGATAAGAGAATGACTGTAATCTAGGATTGAAGGGACGTTTATGGACTATTCACATGAATCCTAAATTAAACTAACTCCTTGTTCCTAAACTTCGTCTCTTATTATTGGAACTGGTTGATACAGAAAAAATATTTTGTTGCGCTACTGATGAAACTATGTGTGTCAGTAAGACTAAAAACAATAATTTGTTTGTTTTCCTCGTCTTCATAAGCAAGGACAAAAACAAATCATACAGTATGTTTTTTTTAGAATAACGTAATTTTTCTGAAAAACGGTAGGTATATTTCTTCTACCTGGGCATTGCAATCAGAAAGTTGGAAGGAGATTTGTTTGTTAAAAATGCACCAAATCAACAACTAAAAGTTTAGAGATTGGGAAAAGATAACAAATATCTAAACGCACCTAGGTTTTAGTATTTTTCAGCCAAGCGTCTGAAATTTATTTCTTTTTTTTTAAATCAATTGGCACTTCAATTTCACAAGACAAAAGATAACAAATATTACTAAGCTAGAAACATTTTGTACTAAAATTTATAATATTTTTTTTTCATATATGACATATAAAGTGACACTTTTTAAAACTGATTGACATTATGAAACGTTAATTCCGGCAGATTTTTTTCATTGCTCGAACTTTCTGTCATTTGGGAAGCGGCGCACATTATATTAGATGTTTTACCAAATATTTCTTGCGCTTATTCATGGAATTTTCAACATATCCCTCCGCAACAGAGGTAGATTTCCAACCTCCATGTCTCTTTAATATATCAGCGCCACTGTCTGCTAGGAAAGTGTCGAATAACTTTTGTTTTTGAAGGTGGGATATCAACCCGAAAATGGCTTCCTTCGTCTATAACATTTTGAACAAAAGAAATGTTAATTCTGCTTTTCTGCCATTCCAATTATCATTGCAACCTTAGCCATTAAGTATTCTTTGTCATCAGCTTCCACTAAAAATTTGTTAAAATCTTCTTTAATAACAACTTTTAGCTTTTTAGCCCTGTACCCGTCCGCTTGCCTTTTAACATATGCTACCAAATTTGTATATTTTTTAATATCAATATTCCTTTTCAGATTTGTGAGATCTCTCACGCGTTACACAAAATTAGGCATTTCGTAACTGATGGCATAAATAGCTATTTTATTTTCCGGAATTTATTTTTTGTGCTTCTTTCCCTTTAAATACTTCTTGAACTTATATTTCAAATATTTCAATATCACAATTAGCCAAAACCATTTTTACTTTTATCATTTTTACTTTTACCATTTTTTACTTTTACATTTTTACTTCATACTCGATAGTACCTCCTGGACCGGGTCTTTTATTCTAACCTCCAGATTTTCTAAGCCTTCTACACTTGATTCTCTTAACTTTTTCAAGAAAAACTACCATTTAAGCTGTCTGTTGGGCATGCCCGTATCCTGGGTGTGTGAAAAGGTTTAACGTTACCACAGATGTAGCTCATCAAGACAAGTGGGTAGTACTTTTTTCTTTTCTTTTTTAGCAAAGACATAGGTCATTCTGTCAGAAATTCTGCATGTTCTTTCCTTGCTCAGAATAGCAGTGGTCGATAACTCAGTATGTATGTATACAATTTCGCCTTAAAAGATGTATTGACTTTTGTATTTGTTTTATTTCAAGTTTCTTCAACCACCGAATCAAAAAACTATTTGGTGCCCAACGTGGGGAAAATGCAGGTTTTTTTGACTATATAAATACTGGCTGAAACATACAAGTCATATCCTTGTTCCTCCTTGGGATAAGACCGATTAACACATCCTTTTTTAGATTATACCAATTTACTTTATAAATATGAAAATTTTTCATTTGTGTTTTAGTAATTTGTTTGTTATGCCTTTTATTTGAAAATATATATTTCGATGTTGGCAATAGGAATAAGTAAATACCCATATAAATCCAAAATTATACAAAAATACTGGCTAAAAAAATCTATGAAAATAGGTGACGTTGTCTAGTATTAGTAGTATTATCACAGATGCAATAGTACGTAGACTATTGCATCTGCTACGTCAGAGGGGTTGAAACCCCCCGAAATTTTCCAAAAAAGGATTTTTAAATACAAGCATTAAACTTACTCAAGTTATAATCATTCTTTATAGAAAAATAAGGGAGAGTTTTCAAACCAATTTCTAGTTAAAAATGCATCGTCGTTCTTAAAGTCCATCATTTCTTGTGAATTTGTAGTGTGCCCTTGTTTATTGGCTAACATATACTCTGCCACAATATCTGTTTGCAAAGTGCTTCAGTCTCTCTATTGTGACCTTGAGTATGCAGTTGACCACATTTTAAAAACTTAAGGAAAACAATAAATCTTGTTTTCCAAGATTTTCAAAACAGCAGAATCTTTCTTGAGTGATGTTGGTAAAGAAATAATTCGGATCCCAAGATTAGCTCCTCATCAGTTGCAGATTCACAGAGCTTCTGGTAACACTTCAGTGAATTTTACCCACCTCAGCAACTGAGAAAATACAAGTTGAAGCTTTGAAGCTTTATTAAAAGATAGTTGATCTAGAACTAGTACGAGGGTTGCCTTTTATATTTCGGGATTAGAAAACAAAAACAAATATTAAACCAATTGTCAAAGCACTTTTGCCACTGATTGAGGTATCTCCAAAACATGCATTCTAAGTGCCGCAACCGCTTCTTCAGGTGTCGAAAAACGTTGACCTCTCAGTTTGCTTTTTACGACCGGGAATAAAAAGAAGTCATTCGGTGCCAAGTCAGGACTATACGGCGGATGACTCATCAAATCGATGTTTTGGATGCTCAAAAATGCTGTTGTTTGAGCCGATGTGTGAGAGCTCGTATTGTCGTAGTAAAAAGTGATCCATCTTCGGCGGTTGGTTTTCCTGATTTCTTGGAAGACAGCTGGAAAACAAATGATTATATCCCACTCAGAGTTGACTGTTCTGCATTGTTCTAGTGGTAGGATTGCTTTGCTTGGAAGTGCTTCGTAGGCGAACAACTTTTGTTGGACTGGGCTCATCTTGAAACACCCATACAGTCGACACTGCTGTTTACTTTCTGGTTCATACGCGTAAATCCACGATTCATCACCTGTTACGATGTCATAGACGTGTTTCGAAGCACCGCGATCGTATTTTTTGAGCATTTCCTTCGACCAATCGACACGAGCCTTTTTTTGTATGCTTGTCCCACTAATGCCTAAGGTTGTCTCAATCTCACGATAGGTCACATGACGATCTTGCAATATCAGTTCGCGCACAGCATCAATGGTTTTTGGAACAACAACTGATGTTGGACGACCTGCACGAAATTCGTCTTGGAGTGAACTACGGCCACGATTGAATTCACCATACCATCGATAAACACTGGTCCTTGATGGAGCTTCATCGGCAAAAATTGAATTAAGTTCATCCATGCACTGTTACTGAGTTAATCCACGTCGAAAGTTGTAAAAAATAATCGTACGAAAATGTTCACGATTTAATTCCATTTTTGGGCCGAGATGAATCTTTTAAGTTACTGTAAACAACACAAATAGCGCTCGTATGTCAAAACGTTCTGAGTACGTATAACCTCAAAAATGTCCAACTTTACGATAGAGCTGTCAGTTGCCAGATTGCAACACCAGAGTTGCCAAATCCCGAAATATAAAAGACAACACTCGTATCTAGTGAGTACTCACTATTCTTCTCCTCGGTATCTTCGGTATTTTAATTATTACGCATTCACAATGATTTATAAATGTTAAATCTAGATACTTTTGTTGATTTTTGATAATAATTTAAGATTAGCAATGAAAATAATGTTATTTATAATAATGATTAAGCGAGAAACGTAAACAAACAATTCCGTTTTATATTTCGTTCAGTTCCATGTGTCGTTGGAACCATTTCCGTGTTTCAGCATCAAGATTATCAAGAGTGTTATTTTATTTACTCCAGAAATAATTTGTAGTGTCACATGCGCATCGATATTATTCTGAGAACCTAGATTAATGTCGTATATATTTATAAAAGCCAGGAATGTCATAAACACTATAAACAGTTATAATGAGTACATAGGGTCGTTGTTTTCCAGCATCTACTTATTTTTAGAACAACAAAAATGGTCAACCATAGCGCCAGACTGACTTGAGACATTGTAATACCGATTATAAAAACTAATTGTTTCTTATCGGTTACCAATGATTTTATTTTACGCTGGCAGTTACTAGACAACCGCCAAAACGTCACCACAATTGGAACGTTCTTTGTCAGGATTTTTACGATTTTACGTTGCTGGCATCAAATGAAGACATACAAGTTTTCATAACATTCGTTGGGTATCTAATCCAGTTGTAAAACTGAACTTCTGAATTATGATTTCAATTTCGAACTTAGACTAAAAAATGAAGCAGAGTTAAAAAAACCTAAATTTTATTCTGTCATGGATTTTTTAGATTTTTAAGCCCAGTTTGCGAAAACCTAGATTAGCAAGAGTCAAAACTTGACAGTTCTGAAGATAATATTAAATACAAATTAACTTGATTGTAGCTGTTAATTTTTGTACTATCCAGATTACAAATGAAATATTTAATAGAAGATTAAAATATTTACCACTTGGATTTATTATTTATATAATGAATTTACTAATTAATTAAATCCATTTATTCCCCTTTGACACGCCATTTGGTTGGTAACCCTTCCTGACTTATGTTGGCACTAGACAATTTCCGTTTTGTAGTTTCCTACCTTAACAATACCTTTCTTTTTATACGTATAAAGTTCTTATTCAAGTGCACTGGTACAGTTTTTCTGTTCTGCCAATCGAAATGTTCTTTATGCTATTCTTATTAGTTTTCTGCTTATATCGAGAAGACTAACAAGAACCTTTACTTACGGTTTAGGATCGACCTGTCTTCTTGATTCCAAGGAGATCGAGCCACCATCATGGTTCTCTCCTTATTTGATTGTTTTTTACAATAAACTCTGTTAATTTCTTCATACTTTCTGTTTCTACTGTTACTTCCTTTAAAATATATATTTTTCCACTGGGATACAACATTCTTACTATTATTATGTTCTCCCACATTTCATTCCACATGTTAATTTACCCTACACACTTATCAGACTCCATATTCGTTGATAGCTTCTTATTTTCTGTTTTCTTCTTCTTTTTACTTGACTTCATAACTCTCTTATTCATCGATGTTTAAGTTTTAAAATTCCATAAATTAAAATGCAACTTCTGCAATCTACACATACAGGTGAGTTTGTATACGATTTACTATAGGTTCGTTCCAACAGACAATCAGGGATGTGTTTCGGATTGTTTTCAAATTTGTTTCTATGCATACGCGCATTTGATGAAATTTGAAACTAGTCCACAACTGTTCTATTGGAACACTGTAGTACTAGTTTGACATTTAACACATGACAGTGCAACAAGTGGAAAATATTTTCCCATTCCGAATTTTTCGGGCGAACACCAATTTCCTCAACTATTTACTCGAGAACATGACTGGATTCGTCTTCACTATGGAATGCTCCGATACTTTCGTCTAATAAATCGCTGTTGCCAATATTTTCATCCGAGCCACTAAAACTCATATTTATATTAAATAGATCTCCTCACGATATGAATATATAATACGCGAAAAAGGTTAAAACCTTAGACCATATACAAATAGACGTCAATTTTCTGTCCTTGTTGTGAAGCCAAAATAACTTTATGTTGTGTTCTATAACTAATGTTTACAAACAAATCCACGTTTGAATAAAACTTCTTCGGTTGTTTTCTTATATCTTCGACTGCACTGTCTCTTATAGCATGGAACATTGCGAATCATTTGTAAACATTAATCTTACCCTGTTCATAAACTAATTGTGGTATTGTTTTCGTTGTATTAATTTTGGGTTAAAGTGATGATTTAAGAATTTTGATTAGAGTTAAAACCTTGTTAGGTACCTATTCAAATACATTTACGCCGCTGGTATTTGTTGTTTGTAAACAGTACCGCCCACACACCTCATCCCGTAGCTCCACGAACTTCATGCGACAAAGAAAGATAATATTGGCTTCAGTATGTTGTTCAGAAAAATGACGTCACAGCCAGTCTATTTGTATATGGTCTAAGGTTAAAACTCGAATTAAATGGACAAACACGTAGTTTCGAAGGATCAAATCTCCTTTGCGCTTGCGTCTGATTTATGGTTCCTAACAAATTCACAAACTCTTATGACAGTTTTCAAACCGTTTGCATATGTAACGTTGGAACAGCTTACTATCAGTTACCAAACTGTCACAGATTGTTGTTGGAACGCTAAAATGCACATACGCATGCTCATAACAATCTCTGATAGTTTCGGACTCTTGTTGGAACGAACCTATAATATGATTTTGTGATAATTTGATCTTGCTTGCTTTATCGTAACTTAGACATACGAGTATCATGTACTGTTAACGTTTTTATACTTTGTTACCTGAATTTGAAAAGTTTTAACCATAATTTTTTAATATAATCAGATAACCTCTACTAATCATATTTCGTTATAACTATTTTTGATTCTTCCCTGATACCTTTGTTTTCTTTATAGCCTGATGATGGTCAAAGAATTGAAACATGACGCATTTACAGTTATAAGCTTTATTATTAAAATTGTGGATTGACTTTGAGTTTTAGTGATTGAGCTACTCGCCTTCGGCTCGTGGACTCAATCTTCACCCTCGTGAATAATATCCTAAATAATATACTATTTTGATATAAGTAAACATCATTTTGTTACAACCCCTGAGTAACACCAACAATCTTCACGATATCACTTTGACCGAAGCCCTGTTGTAACAAAGCAATTACTGTAGACCACTTCTTAATGCGTGTTTTAAGAATGTCCCAGGTATGTTCAATGATGTTCATGTTAGGGGAATTTGATGGCCATATTAATGTGGATATTCCTTCTTCTTCCAAAAAATTTTGTACTGCAGCTGTTCGATGTGGAGGTGCATTGTCATGCATAAACACAAATACATCACCAACCGCCTCGGAATAGACCCACAACAGGATTTAAAACTTCCTCGATGTACACAGCACCAGTGATTCTTCTATCTAAAACCAGGAGAGGCGTCCGTGTACCCCTCATAATACCAGTCCAAACCATAATACTACCACCTTCAAATGAAACACGTGGTTGGGCTGTTTCTAATCGGGCTTGTCGTCCTGGGGCCCTCCAAACTAGCGTTCTTGGCGAATCAGAAACCAAGCCAATTCTTGATTCATCAGAGAACACCATGTAACTCCAGTTAGAACCATGGTGTAACATTTCTTGAGCCCATTGCAACCTTACAATTTTTTGTTGATAGGTAAGTTTGGGCACGTAGAGGTCTTCTGCGATACAAATTTACCGCATTTAATCTTCGTGTAATTGTTTGCCTTGAGATATTCAGTCCTTCAAGTCTAGCAATTTCTCTGGATATGCCACTTGTAGGTTCCTGTCGATTTCTTCGAGCTATCAATGTTATCTGCCGGTCTTGTGCTGCTGTTGTACATCGACTTCTGCCACTTCTGGGACGATCCTTCAAATCATTTGTATCTTGGAATTTTTTTTTAATTTTTGATACAGCACCCTGAGTAACACCAACAATATTCGCGATATCACTTTGACCAAAGTCCTGTTGTAACAAAGCAATTACTCTAGACCTATTAAAATATGATATCATGTCTCTGGGCATTTTTAAACAGCTCAAATGAAATTTAAACAAGAATTGGAATAATATGAAAGCACCCAAATCAATTAAATATGACCAAATTAATACAAAAACGAATCAAATTTAGTATTATTTTGATTTAAAAAGTTTTTAAAAAACCATAGGCGTAGATGTATTATTTCTAAATATTCCACACTTTTGGACATATGTATATTTACCTATGTATTAATTTTGATTAAAATGATATATTATACATTTTTAAGTTTTAATTTAACAAAGTTTTTATGGCGCATATTTAAGTTGAATGTAGTAGAGGCAAGTGAACATCGTCTGTAAAAAGGTATGTTCATAAAATTGTCCAACTGCTTAAAGGAAGTACAGGTTGAAAGGTTGATTAGCGACTCCCGATTATTTAAAATAACAAATAACATCTTACAATGTATTTATCACGAGTTCAAATTAATTTGTTCCTGATTTAGTGATTTATTACTATTTTTGTCGACCTCTTAAATTTTAGGTAATCAATAATTAACCGATGAGGTGTCCCTTATCTGATAAATCGATTTTATAACAAAATTAATAGATAGATACATTTTAAATTAATTTAATACCCTTTTGTTATCAACCATAAATTAAAAATTATCGAAAATAAAATAAACAAATTGAGACTACAAAAAAATATTATTAAAGCAGGTGCTGTATTTTATATTTTTTTTATAAATTAATATTAGTTTTTGTATTAGTATTTGTTAATCCTGCCAGATGAAATTATACACAGGATTTGGAGTTTATACTGATAAATTAATGCCTTGGTTTGATTATCATCCATTAGTCAGCTGATACGTGTGTGTGTCACCGGAATGTTATTAGTTAAATTTCATCTACAAATCATTTTGGTTGAAATATAATCAATGTTATTTGTTATGCTTTTATTAACACGCTTGTTTGTTGTGATCGAATATATAAATCAAGGATAGATTGGACCTTACTTTGTTTAACTGATATCTATCACTGAAATTTTCTACTGTTTAATATAGGAATAAATATGAATTGCAACGGAAAAACTACAGAATTCAAAAACATCTAACGGAAATCATTGCTCCTTAGATCATGTAAATCTTATTGCTTTTTTAAAAAATATTAATATGCTGCATAAAATTTAAATAGTAGCTAGTGCTCTTTTGATATACATTTTTTATAAAAATTTTTTCTCGTTTTACCTTTTTCTTTTTTACTTGATGTAAATGTAAAATGTAAACTATAAACCTTATTGTGTAATATGTAACAAATGTAATATACCTATATATATTAAGTAACCGCTAATGACCTTATTGGTCGATGCGGATAATTAAAAAAAATGCTTTGAAAACCTAAGCTACCCGAAACGTATCTGCAGATACGTCAATGTAATATAGGTACAGAGTGTCCCGAAAAGAATGGTTATAAATTATACCACAGATTCTGGGGTAAAATATATGTTGATTGAACCCCTCTAACCTATATGCAATAGTGCACACAAAAAAAGTTACAGGGTGCTAAAGTTAAAAATTTAAATAATTTTTTTAACGTTACTCTAAAACGGTTTAACGTTAATGTATGAAAATTTATAGGAAATACTAGTAGAAAATACCCAATAAATTGAAAGCAGTTGCATTCAATTATTTGGATTTATTATGGATTTTCAGAGGGGATCAACACCCCTTTCACCCCCCAATTTTTTTTTGGGTTATAATTTAACAAAATATGTAGGTATCTTCCATAATGAAATATTTACAAAGAAATACAGAGAGATACAAAAGTTTAAGAATAGATGTTTGATTCCAGTGGCGGTCCATATTTTGTTAAATTATGGTCCTAAAAAAAGTTGGGGTGTTAATCCCCTCTGAAAATCCCTAATAAATCAAAATAATTTGATGCAACTGTTTTTAATTTATTGGGTATTCTCTACTAGTATTTCCTATAAATTTTCATACATTAACATGAAACAGCAATGTTAAAAAAATTATTTAAATTTTTAACTTTAGCACCCTGTAATTTTTTTGTGTGCACTATTGTATCAATATTTTTGACCCCAGAATCTGTGGTATAATTTATGACCATTCTTTTCGGGAACACCCTGTATACGCGCGAATATCAAAATGATATGATATGACCGCGCAATATGGCGCAAATATTATAGCACGAGTTATGTTCGTTGGAAGTTAAAGTTTATATTTTTATTAGCCCAGGAGTTGTATTTGATATAAAATCAATTACGAAACCTTTCTTATAGCATTTATTTATTTTTTGTACGAATTTCAATATTAAGCAAATTTACAGTGAAAAAATATACTGATTGACAGTAGCGAACGAAAGAAGGAAGTAAAACGAACAGAGCGATTTGTTCACTTTGATGACGTGCACCTATATTTATACTGGACAAGGTATACCTACCTACATTTACAAATGAAAATAAAAATATTGGAGAAGTGGAAAGTTATTTTTTTAAGTTAATATCCTGGATTGTTTAAAAGGTGACCAATCACATTTAATTAATCTTTGCAGCCTTTTTGGCGCCATTTTCATTTAACTATTAAGTCTCTCCTATTTACAAATTGAAGTTCAAGGTTCACATTATTATGTAATAGTCCAACATATGATTACTGATTATTTTAAATATAGACGTTTCGCGTAGGATGAAAATAAAGACACGCCCACGTGCCCATCATACTGAATAAAACCATATATAAGTAACGTCAATAACCTTTCGATTAACCCTACTGATGTTTCCTAAATGTTTCTGTTAAGGATCAATCAATTTCTTTGTTTTGAAAATGCGTGAATTAGTTTGTCGGAAAATATTGAATTTGTTTTCATTTTATTTAGTGAAACTCGCTCGTAGTCATGACTGATAAGAAAGCTGAATGTTGATGTTGACTCAGGATTACCCAGCTGTTTATCGAAAAACTTTCCTTGATATTTTTAGAAAGTAAAATGTAATAATAATAATACAAAAAACTCTTCGAACTTATTCACCAATAAGTCTACATATTTGAGTAAAAGAAAAATGGGTAAAGAATTGTTGCAGACAGTAGTATCCAAATAAAACTGCTACTACAAGTAAATTGATTTTAAATTCACTGAAATTTAACTGCCCAACTAAAAATAAAGGTATTGGTTACACTTAAGACATAAAAGAAAATGAGTAGGCATGGAATATATTGCATAACAAGACCATAATAGAAATTAAATATTAACTAAAATTTAAAAGATATTGGGGTGCAAATTAATACATTTTTAAAATAGAATGTCGGATAAAACATGAAAAGTAGGTAATTTATTACACAAGAGACATAAATGCCTTCCTAAAATTAAATTTCTGTTTTTTGCCTATTTTAAAACCAATCAATCGTTTCTGTAAATCCTAAAACTAAACCTTACAACTTTTTGCATACACCCTATATTTAATTAGTACAAGTATAGTTAACTTACCTTTGCGGCTTTAGTGGAGTTATTTTTTGGTAAAACTACATCTTAATAGTACTTTACCCTGCCAGACACTAAACGAGGAAATGTTTCTACCTATCAGGCTAGGTTCAAACCTATTAACTATTCCATAGGCGTATAATATGCAAAGGATTTTATGGTGTGCATGCAAAACTACGAGGGTTGCCTTTTATAATTCCGGATTAAAGAACAAAAACCAATATTAATCATCGAAAATAACTTTATTGTTTTCAAAATATTCCCCAAAAAGATCTATACACTTTTGCATGCGTTTGAACCAATTGTCGAAGCACTTTTGCCACTCTGATTGAGGTATCTCCAAAACATGCATTCTGAATGCAGCAACCGCTTCTTCAAGTGTCGAAAAACGTTGACCTCTCAGTTTTGAGCTTTTCCTTCGACCAATCGACACGAGCCTTTTTTTGAGCGATTGACAAATTGTGTGGGATCCAACGCGAACAAATTTTTTTGACCGTCAAATATTTATGCAATATTGAATGTATGCTGGTCCCACTAATGCCTAAGGTTGTCTCAATCTCACGATAGGTCACATGACGATCTTGCAATATCAGTTCGCTCACAGCATCAATGGTTTTCAGAACAACAACTGATGTTGGACGACCTGCACGAAATTCGTCTTGGAGTGAACTACGGCCACGATTGAATTCACCATACCATCGATAAACACTGGTCCTTGATGGAGCTTCATCGGCAAAAATTGAATTAAGTTCATCCATGCACTGTTGCTGAGTTAATCCACGTCGAAAGTTGTAAAAAATAATCGCACGAAAATGTTTACGATTTAATTCCATTTTTGGGCCGAGATGAATCTTTTAAGTTACTGTAAACAACACAAATAGCGCTCGTATGTCAAAACGTTCTGAGTACGTATAACCTCAAAAATGTCCAAATTTACGATAGAGCTGTCAGTTGCCAAATTCCAACACCAGGGTTCCAAATCCCGAAATATAAAAGGCAACCCTCGTATACTGATGTACCTGAAATTATTTTTTATATTTTGCACTTATAAAAATCTTCATTATAAAACGCATTTGCGTATCGTAATGTAACTTTTACGCACGCAAATTTTTGTTTTAAATGGTTGGCGACATGAGTGAAGTTTCTAAAGGCAAGACTATTGACAATGACATTTGTGGCTAATAGCAATTTATTAATTTTATATTGTTCTTTAAGAAAGTATCTGTGAATATGAATATAATATTTTACTTATATAATATATTATTATTGGTATATTTTTTATTTTAAAATATTTTAAAACATTTGATAATCTAAATGTCACAACTGTCAAATTTTATAAATTACACAGTGCTGCCGACATACTTTTTAAAATAAAAATTTTCGTAATTACATAAAAATAAAAAATTAATTTAAAAAATGGTAAAAAGGGCAAAATATAAAAAATATTATAAACAACTTATTTCATATGGCTGTTGTGACACTCGTTCTTTAAAAAACTCATAACAGAATTCCATATGAAATGCGTTGTTTAATATACTATTTATTTAACTAATTTTTATTGCCTCTGTAATGCTAATATATTACTAAATTTACTCAGCTGGAATTCACCTGCCATTTTTAATTCAATAACAGTGTTAATTCCCATATTTAAATCCATGTTGATTGTGGATAATATAATAAAACTTTGCATACATTATATTTTGGTGCATAAAGGTTACCTTAGGAATGACTACCATTTTGTACAGCCAATGTAACATTCCTGAAGATTGCCTCCGTTTTGATATAGTTCCAGGATTGCTTTTGAGTCAAGAATAACTCCGACAATTGTATTGCTTTTCCCCGAAGCCAAAGTGGTCCAAACTATTCTCTATTTCTTTTTTTGGTGAAAACTACAATTTGAGATTTCGAGGGAAGGATATATAAGTCATCATCTGTCCAGTGGGTCACTATATTAAGTGCCATCTGTAGCCGATCTCTGATTATACTATTAAATTTACCTTGGGATAGGATTACGAGGTCATCTGTGTATGCTACAGTATTGTATCCTTCTTTGTGTAGGGTTCTAATGATTTCACTCATAACCAGACTCCACAACATAGGGGACAATACTTCCCCTGTGAACATTTCCGACCGCAGGAACTACCCATTGATTCCCCCATGAGTTTCAGTAGTTTTATCAGAATTTGTAGGTCCTGTTTTTTATTCAGCAGCTCAAGATCCAACCAGTAAGAACGTCTCATTCCAGTTCGGTATTGTGCCTCTGACTACGCCATTCGCTATGCCTAGGAACAGCGCCAAATTTTCCCTCAGCACTTTTTCTGGCTAGAAGGTCTGCATTAACAATGCCGGTATGTCCAGTTATGTCCCAAATTTAGTTTACTTCTTTTTTCCCCTAGACGTATTAGATCCAGAAGGCATTTCCAAACTAACTTGGAGACGATCTGATGGCCGCGTGGCTATCGTACATTATTTTTTTATACAGGGTGTTTCAAAAAAAGGTAACACCGTCTCTAGGATAGGTAAAAAACTGAAAAATAATTGGGGTTTGCTTAGTAAAATTTTTTTCTAACGCCATCCGTTTTCAAGATAAAGGGCGTTGAAGAAAATGAAAAATTACACATTTCTTACGATTTTGCTGAAACTACTGGCACCATTGCAATGAAATTTTATACGAATATGTTTTGGAAGCTGATATATCCCATGAATTTGTTTTTATAACTAACTCTCATAGAGGGCGCTAGTTAGACGATTCATACAACGTATTATTCAACATAACTTTTTTTAGGGTAGAATTATTAGTCAAAACTCCAAGTGAACATAAACAACGTTTAATTCTACACCGAAAAGGTACTATTGGTAAAACTCGATATTATGTACCGTTTTCGGAATATTTTGATTTCAAAACTCTATTTATTGTTGACTTATTGTCATAACAATCAATAAATGTCAATTTTACATGGCAAACTTAGAGAAAAGCGAACTTTATCATTAGTTTATACCAGGAGCGATTATTACTTCATAATTTTCAAATTAGTAGTTTTGCCAGTAGTTTCGGCAAAATCGTAAGAAATGTGTAATTTTTTATTTTCTTCAACGCCCTTTATCTTGAAAATGGATGGCGTTAGAAAAAAATTTTACTAAGCAAACCCCAATTATTTTTCAGTTTTTTACCTATCCTAGAGACGGTGTTACCTTTTTTTGAATCACCCTGTATATTTTTTTAATAATGTACAACAATTAGTTATTTTAAGCCTAATTTTGGTTGATAAACAATTTTGTAACAAAATTTATTGATTATCTTATATTTTATATGTAAATATTGTAAATAATACGGCTAAGTACGCCTATGTCAGATTGGCATAAGTGAACCAGAGACTAGACACCAAATTCTATTATTGGCCTTAATTGATTCCTGGAATAGAACAATTATTCTTAAAATCATGATTTAATCAATAATGTAGGTACATAATAGAGATATTTATATCAGGCAGCATTTTGATATGAACACATTTTTGTTCTGTAGGTAATAAAAACACTTTTAAATGGCCCAAATAAATAAGTTTCAGAATACATTTAATTCAATATACCTAACCTTTGGCAAATTTCTTTAAAAATTAAACTATAGTTTATTTAAGAACAATAAATAGCTGAACGGTTGAACTAAACTTTCACTATTTTAGGCCAGACAACAGGTGGTTTCAGATAGAAAAAGGTCGGAATTTAATGAAACTTGGAGATGTTGTTCAGGGATAGTTAATTAACATTTTGTCAAGTTTTGGACCTCGAGGACCCTGTGCAAAAAGAGGAGGGGGGGAGAACTGCAAAAATCTCGACCTTTCGTCAGTTTTTCGTCAATTACCTTTTTTCCTTACATCCATACGACAAAAGCGTTCAGAAACATTTTGTAGTACGTGAAATTATCTACAATTTGAGTATTCACATATGTCTGTATGTCAATTCCTTACTGAGATATGGCGCTTCGCAGAAAATAGTATTTTCCGAAATTCGCTAAAAATACCTTAAAAAAGCAGAAACCAACCTTATTTCTTATTTTAATAATAATAATTGTTGTTATTATGGTCTCTTGTTAGAATAACTAATTTTGAACCCCCCCAATCCCCCCTCCCTTCCCCACCTAACCCCAATTCTCAAAAGCTTATTTTCTACTGTAATTTCATACCAACCATATATCATGTCGGTAATATTGGTATTGACATTAGTTACTTTTTAGACCGATATTCCCTCTCCCTCTCCTTCCCTCCACTACATAATTCTTCCAGGGTAGGTAAAAAAGACGTAGTCCTTTCGTAAACAAAATTATATTGACAAAATTAAGGTTTTGACAAAGTATACACTAGAGGCAACAGAGATATTGTTGAAAGGTCTCTCATACATAGTAGGTACGCATTTGTACTCATTACAGTTCCTGTCGAGATTTTTTAGCCGTTGGTTCTGCTTCTAATTGCTCGTCGTCCTCCTGCACAATCAGGCTGATAAGGACGTCCTCGCCGTCGTCGTATTCGTCGATTATGTCTGACGAGTCCTCCTCGTTCAAATCAGTTGCAGGGGCGTTTTCGCAGGAGTGGCCTGTGCAGTACTTGCACATAGCTGAGCATCTAAGACCTGCTTTCTTGTAGCTGCAAGCTCCGGTGCTACAACCTTTGCTGCACTTGCAGGAAACAATTTGGAGGATGTTATCTGGCGCAGCATTTTTCTTTGTGGGGATTGGTAGTACCCCTCGCGTGGTTAGACTCCAGCCCCAAACTGATGGGCTAACCACGCTTGTACTTGCTGGTAAGTGCGGAAGGAGTGGTAATTGGCAGCGTCCCTTGTCGGTGGTAGGCGGGCTAGTTCCAATTTAGCCTTCGTCACTGATCGTGTAAATAATCGGTACCGCAAGTCGTCAAGGTTGTCATTGTCAATATTGCCTCCATAAACTACTACCAGGAACTTTTCTCCAGCGTCCTTGATTTGCTGAGGAGTAGCGTTTGATGTAAGAAACGGAACCACTACTGCAGAGAGGGCGGTATTCTTCATATAGGTGCTGCAAATTTTGTTCTTCACCAATCCATACGGTGCTGACGTGGTATCACACCCACTCACTGCGTGGAGGAGAAGTATATCTTTGGGAGGAAAGGAACAGGAACTTGGTGAGTAGAGGATACTAGGACCACCACCTCTTCCACTTTTCTGAAGATAGATGTTCTTTATGGACATACCCAATGCCGTCAACAGAATAAGTATGTCCACATCTTCAGCAATAATAATGACGCTGTCGAATTCGCTAGCTTTGGATATGGCGGTGTTGACGATCAACACGTCGGCGTCTTCATGTGAATGAATGAATATTACTACTTTTTTTCAATAATTATTTCATGGGGAAGGGGGAAGGGTGAAGGGAATATGAAGGGTGAAGGGATATGAAGGGTGAAGTAAGAAATAAGGTTGGTTTCTGATTTTTGGGGTATTTTTACTGAATTTCGGAAAAAAATATTTTCTGCGAAGCGCCATATCTCTGTAAGGAATTGACATACAGACATATGTGAGTACTCAAATTGTAGATAATTTCACGTACTACAAAATGTTTCTGAACGCTTTTGTCGTATGGATGTAAGGAAAAAAGGTAATTGACGAAAAACTGACGAAAGGTCGAGATTTTTGCAGTTCTCCCCCCCCCTCCTCTTTTTGCACAGGGTCCTCGAGGTCCAAAACTTGACAAAATGTTAATTAACCATCCCTGAACAACATCTCCAAGTTTCATTAAATTCCGACCTTTTTCTACCCAACTCCACTTCTTGCAACTTGTCGACCGGACTAATTTAGTTCAACCGTTCAGTTATTTATTGTTCTTAGTAAGAGGACTTCCACAAAGTAAAGGTTACCACAATCAATTTCATATAGTTTAGTTTTTTACAGTTGGCCGGTAAGAAAAGTCATTAGATCGTAAAATGTTGTAAACAAGACACTAAATCAGTAGCGCACGTACTTATTTACATGGGTATTAAGAAATTTCTTTTAATCATCCTATTTCTTCTTTTTAGGTAAGGGATAAGTAGTCATAATACGATATTAAGAATATTTTCTTTTTCGATTTTAACGAGAATAATTGTAGTCGTTAGGAGTGTTAAGGGATTAAGGTAACCCTATGTGTATAATTACAAAAACAGGTACGTTATTAGTCTATAAATTGAGGATTTGTTTATATCCTCATACATAAGAATATAGGTACTCGTTAGTGTTGATGGTTTATATTGTGATCTATATTTTTATTATTTTGCTCCAAGAACATTTTCGGTAGTGAAAATAACGTCAAGTTCGAGTTTTGTTCCAGTACAAGTGGCTCATTTAAAACAAAGTGCCTTTTCTCAAAGAAAAAAAAAACTATTGTTTTAAATATTCATGATGCATTAATATATCAAGATGCATCAGCAACTGTTCGCAATGTGGTGACAAGGTGCTCCGGTATGACCGGTGTATCGATTTTTAAGTGAGAGAAAACAAGGAAATGTTAGTGAACCAAAAAAACACGTAGGAAAAAAGTCCATTATGGTCGATAACTTTTACAGAGATATTATTAGAAGACATTCTTCGTACTTAAATAAAGACATTCCGACTTTGGACAAAGTAATGACTGTTACAGCAGAAGTAGATACGATTCTCAAATTTGGACAAAATTTGTTATGGAAACTCCTAAAAGAAATTGGTTTTAAGTATGAATCGCATAAAAAGCTAACATTTTTGAATAAGACAGAAGTAATTATTTGCTGGAGAACACAATACTAAAGAAGTATTAAAAAGTTTCGGAGAACTATCTTTTATTTAGATGAAACATGGTTGAATGAAGGACACACTGTTTCTAAAGCATGGATGAAGACCAATATTTCAAATTCCTGTCACGCATTTTTGGAAGGATATTCAACAGGATTAAGTGCTCTTCTAGGAAAAGATCGCAAACTAATAATCGCATACATTGACAGTGAACATGGTTTTGTAGAAAATGGGTTATTAGATTTTGTATCAAAGTCAACCAAAAATTACCACGGGGAAATGACCTCTGATGTTTTTGAAGATTATTTTTCACAGCTATTGACCTTGTCAAGTGCTGCAGTCAGGGCCGCCCAGAGCCTGGCCGGGCCCCGGGGACGAGAACCCGGCCTGGCCCCCCCACACCAAACCCAGTTGAACGAAAATTCCCGAAAATCTGATAACTCATAAACTGGGATTTGTAATAATGAACACTCATATTATTGACACAGGAAGGAAGAACATTAAAACAGTTTTAATAATTAAACTTTGTTTTTAATTATTTACAATAAAACTGTTAGTTACAACATAACTTTTCTTGCTTTCATATCAGCAAAGTTTTGGATTACGTGGTCGAAATCAAGAGTTTTTGCAAGTTTTTACTCTATGCTTAACAGTCCCAAATCAGATAATCGTTGTTGACCCATGGTAGATCTTAAACAATTTTTAATTCGGCTCAAAACACTAAATGATCTCTCGGCCTGAGCAACGGATACTGGTAGGCAACAGAATATGCGAAGAGCAATGCACACATTGGGAAAAAGATTTGTCACAATAAGGGACACGAGCTTGTTCAAAAGTTTTGCTGGTTTCAGCGACGTTTCTGAGATCATTTCTTGCACATTGCCTTTTCCAAATGCATAATATTCCTTATAATAATGTATATTTCATCAATAATTAAAACCGCAAGTAAATTCAATCTATTGTATAATATTTTAATGACTGGAATTTTTGGAACTTGCTAAGAAAGAAAATCGCGGCCGGGCCCGGGCCCCCTTGGGCACCGGTCCCGGCCCCCCCCTCTGGTCGGGCCTGGCTGCAGTCGTTGACTTAGATAACGCGTTATCATTGAAAACTGGTAGAAAAGTTACCAACGACGTCATGGAAAAAAGGAGATATTAAAGAGGCTCCAGAGCAAGAATATTTATTTTGACGACACCATGCTGAAAACTAAATTACTGCAAATTGCAAAGCGCCACAAATTGCAATATAAAAGATATGTAATTGACGAAATGGCGAAGGAATAACTGTATTACGTTTGTAACCTTATTACTGTCAATTAAACCCTATAGAATTAATATGGGCACAGGTAAAAGTTGAGATGGCAAGAAACAATACAACTTTGGATGACGTTAGACAACTTTTGATAAATTCTTTTGGAAACGTAACACGGGAAAATTGGACCAATGCCATAAACCATGTAAAGAAGGAAGAAGAAAGATTGTGGAGTGTTGATATCAATTCCTATCGGACCAGGCAACGAATATGACTCATCGTCCGATGAATACGACGAAATGAAAGCCGACAATTAAAGGCTTTTTGCAATAATTTATATTTAATACTTACTTTTTAATATGTAGCATATTTTTATTTTACTCTTAATTTTAATTTAAATTATGCTTCAAAAAAACGTCGGTTCTACGGCCATGGGATCTATTCAGCTACCTGTTGTGATAATATTATCTAGGGTTTTTATTGTGTTTGGGTTATTTAATCCCTTATTACAGGGTGGACTCTTTGAAAAATAACAACTTTGACTATGTTTCAATAGAAATGTATACTACTTTTAGTTATTTTTCATGAACCACCCTTGCTTGGGCTTTGAAGGATTTGCATTTATAATGAATTCACTGTGCTGCCAACTCCAAACAAATATAGTATAATAATAGTTAAATATTGCTATGTTTACCACGAACTTTGTCCGTTAGCTACCTAATACCAATATGTAATAACAAAAACATGTATTGAACATCAAATTATTTAAATAGGTAGGTATTATATCATTTTGATTTATTTATAAATAAAGTATAACATCATACACGGACTTATTTGTGTAAGTTAGCAGTGTGATCACAATCCCAACCACTAACCAACCTGTTTTAAAGTAAAAAAAAATAAAAATCGAAATTTAATCCAATTCTAATTCCAAAGAGGTTGTACGAAGAAGAGGCGCCGGTCGCGCCTGCCGTTCAGAGTCTGAGCGCTAGCTAAACAGTCAGGGTGCAGAAGGTCATTTTTAAAACTCACGTTTTACGTCTCAGTTTTAGTACCTAGTTGAGTAGCTTCGTTGTCATACATATCTTTTATTTACAGTTTTAATGTTACAAGTACATTAAAGAATATGTAAAAGATTATAAAGATTATTTTTTCTTTAGTTGGCAGTTTTCGTTTAGTGGAGGCATAATGTAATAACACAGGTAAATATAATATTTTCAATAGCATTAGCAAAAAATTTAGTATAAACCATACTTAGAACTAGCTTTAAATGTGTATTTAAATTATGCATTATGTTTATTGTTTTTTTATAATACATGATTAATAGTACACAAAAATATTCTTATAACATAATAGATTTTATAACTGCTCTGACAAGAAAAATAAAACAAATAATAGCTTGGAAATATAGGAATAAACAAACTAAATGTTAACGTTTAATAGTCTTGCAAAACATACTTCAAACAACCCTAGTTCTAAACTTACATCCACAGTAGATTTATTTTTGTTTCTTTACAAAATTGAAATTTTCTTAGTCCAGTTCTGCGCAACAATATTAATACCACATGTTGGCAAGACAAATAATTTCATAGCATGAAAGAGGTTATAGTAAATAAACAGCTTTTTATTTTTTTCAAATAGTAATTCAAATTTTCAGCTTATTTTATTCAATCAGGTGAGTTATGAACAAAAAACAATAATTTCCATATATTTATAATTGTGTTTAAAATAAACTTTAACTTTCAATGTGCATTAAATTTTAAGCAGTAAACATTTTTATTTTTATATCTGTTTAACGTTTCGTTACAAATCGGTAGGTTACGAGTAGACGAACGTCGAACTATTTCTTTATTTAATGTAGGAATAAAAATGTTATCTGGACCGGAGTTGGAAAACGTTTATAAGAATATTTTTAAAAGGAAACCCTTGATTAGTAATAACCAATTTATAGCGGTAACTGTTGATTATAGAAGTTAATAATTTAAATACTTTATCATACCTACCTACCTACCTTTTATAATATATATTATCTATGTACCAATTTATTTATCTATCCGCAAAACAAGGTTAACGGTTTTCCAGTGTAATTCAAAAATAAAACAAGTTTGTATGGAATTGATTTATTTCTAGGTGATAAGACCTGATAAAGAATCGACCAAAATGCTGATTAAATTGTAACCTCTAAGCAACAAATAATACTCAGCAGAAATTACAATGTGACGATTTAGTGAGATATGAAATAGTACCTATATTATGAAGTATGATTATAAAAAGGTTTATTGGTTTATATTTTACAAAGCTAATTGTATGCCTCACCGGAATTATACATGCAGTAAGTTAGCATTCAATTTAAATAAAACATTTTTATATTGTTCTGATTTAACCCTATAAAATTATTCCGAGCCATCTATCGCGTCTTTTTCGTATTAATAATAAACGTAATTGATTGTAGATGGTACCTATTAGCCTTAATTTTAAACTTTATAGATTGGTTTGATTTCTAAAATATCTCCAATTAAAAATTGTATCATTCATTTATTTCACTTTCCAGATATTTATTTATGATGGTATTACTACTACTATACAAGATTCTGTTCTTTTTGAAGAAAATGAAGAGTTACAAAACAGAGAAAAATATGAGGCATTTGTTTTATATACTGGGCATTTCTTAATTATATTTCTACTATTTTTTTCTGTGTATAAGGTATTTATATACTTTTTAACAATTTTATAATTTCTACTTTAGGTAAAACCTATTGTCATTTATTTTTATATTAAATATAAAAATTCTTCAATAAACATAAATAAAATTGTACCCAGAGGTATAGCATATAATTTTATTTAATCAAATTATAGTAAAAGTTACTGCCTATAGGAAGCTAAAAATTGAAATTTTCTATATTTACAAACTTTAGGTTTGATATCACCTTAGATATGTTCCAACCCAGCTGAAAAGCAATTAGCAATAAATTATTGATAACAGCTATATTTTTAAAATTAAATTTGTTAAATGAAATGACAGATTGTTTATTTTATGCCCAATAATATTGGTAACAATTTGTTGGTTTCAGAATGCAGTTCGTTATTTGTTACCTTGGTTGTTTGTGATGGTGTGGCCTTTGATCTACATGACATACATGGTGCTAATAGGATTAAGAGATATGAAACCATATTTAATAGATCAACTTATAGAAAATTTTATTTTGGTTGGTAAGTACATCTGTTGTTTAAACCAAATCATAATATATGATTTTGAGTTTTATAGAACTTTTGTTGCATTCAAAATTTTACTAAAAAATATTATTTTAGGTATTTGTTGGTCTATTTGGAGTATATTATTCCACATTTATAGAACTGGAAGTTTTAAGATATTGAACTTTATAGATAACACCTTGATCTACTACAAAAGACAAAAAGAGCTGTATTAAATATTTATAAATAAATTCGATTTTTATATAAAAAATGCATGGTGGTTTTTTTTTATATAATTACCTCTACAGTCGTTTAGTTACTGATGGCCCTCTTAATTAGGTATTAATGCACCATTTTTTTAGGGTTCTAGGAAAAACAAAAAATAACAATTAGTTATTTTATTTTAAACTGCTTAACAACATTTATCTTTGGTTAATATACTATGCTAATATAATATATTATTGTTTACATCTTTGGCTTTTCTTTCTTATTTTAAATAATAAAAAAGGCTTAATTCAGTAGGTAACTATTTTGAAACTAGTCTAACATATTTAACTTTTTCAAAATGATAACTTTTTTGTAAATTGTATTTTAAAACAAAATACCACATTGTCCAAATTGCACCTAAAAATAAATATCATAAGTTGTTTCTATTAAATGAAATCACGGCTAACAACACTTACCAATTGTAAAAATATTATAAAAAGTTTGTGTTATCTCTTCTTTAAATGTAACAAGGAGTCCATATGAAGTTACAACAATAAAAGCTGGAGTTGTCACTAGCATCCATGGAAGAGTGAATTTTGGATTGTCCTAAAAAATTTTATTATTTCTATCAAAAAACTTTTTTTGTATACCTAAACAAAGGTTCAAATTTTAAATAAGTTTTGTACACCACTGAAGATTCGAATATAAATAATTGATTATGCACACATTTAACAAATAAATTTTATTTAAATTATAATATGAACTCTTAAGTTTACTAGGTACGGCTCTGGTTAGCTTATTCACAGAAATACTTACTGTAACAGTTCCATAAATAAGTAACGAGACGGTAACTATTTGGATGAGGTAGGAAGTAAGTAGGAAGATATGATCGCGAATTAAAACTGGTTCTTCCAGAATAATCAGCTCCCAAATTCTATCATATAAACGTAATACGATCAACAGCTAGAAATAAATAAATAATTTATTTAGAAATAAGTAGGTTAAACAAATCGATATTCGAAGAAAGTAACTTCTCCATCTCTCTTACTCTAATGCACAGGGCACAGGTAGAATTGTAGGTTAGGTTGGTTATTTTTATTTTTACGACTACTTACCAAGTGTAAAAATCCCACCAGGAAGCAATAGTGATTTAATGTTATTTTCATTTTGTAATGTCATTAATATATATGTTATTACCTATTTATTACTACAAATAATGGTTCTAACATTATAGGTTACAAACAAAATCGTACCCTAGTGTAGAAAATAACGAATTAAGATAATGAAAAGCGCAGAGTTGTCAGATCAACTTTTAACGTATTCCAGAAATGTAAATAAACAAAAACCAATAAAGTTTACCTGTTTTAGATACTAGATAAATAATTTATATTTATGATATAGAGTTATTAGAGAAATCTGTTGTTATCTGCCCATGTAATATTAATTCGTTGAAATTATTAATACTTGTTAAAAGCCATAGTAAAACAGTTATTGTCGACAATTTAGTAAATCTGACAACTCAGGGAAAAGTAAGATAGGAGCAGAGATGGAAGTAACCAATAATGCAATAGGGAATTCCAAACCACGTGATAAATTAATATGACGGCAAAAGCAACAGATGTTTGATGTTGACAAATAATTTAAATTTAAGGTGTTTTGGAGTAATTTTTATCGTGTGTGTGTTTTGGTCCGACGATTGAGCACCTAATATAATCAATAACGTCATGGACAACATTTTGAGCTTCCGAAATCAAAAACATTCAATCAACTCATAAGTAGTGTTCTTTTCTAAATAATTTGGAGTAAGACAACAATTTTTTTGAGCTAAACAAATACGAGAGGACCAAAGTGAATTTAAAAAAATAAAAGCCTCTTTAAACTGCGATTTTGACAATCAGTTAAAATAGGTATACATTTATCATTGCAATGGTAAAAGGAACAATACTTGATAGAAAAGATATTAGTAGTAGTAAACGTAAACGTCAATTTATTAGCATTGAAAGTTGAAACACCAGTAAATGTAATCTTCCATAGAAGAAGTAAATTTCGTAGGAAATTCAAGAAGAGTTCAGAAAAAGACGTGGCAACTGCGCTTTTAAAAGTTCAGTGCGCACGTGGAAAACATAAGAAGAAGGATAGAAGGAACAAAACAAGGAACTGCAATAAGAAAGGTGGCAAATGATCAAGAAATAATAATTGTAACCGAATTGATTGTACTAACCCTTACTTTTTGGAAGTCCATCTTATTAAGGATAATAAAAAACTCTTCGTTTTAACAAAACTTCCAATATTTATTTAAAAACTGCTTTTTTAAAAGACTCAATGACAGCCGTTTCGCTAGACAACTAGCATCGTCAGATTGACATATTGAAGTTACTATTTATTTTTGTAGCTGGGTACCTGATGTTTATTAGGTAGTTATAAGGCCAGACCAAGTATGGAAGTAGGTAATAAGACATAACAATATTAAAGCCTGATCTTAGAGGGAAATACATCCAGGATAATCCCTTAGGGCTAATAACATCTAGGCTTTAATATTGTTATGTCTTATTACTTCCATACTTGGTCTAGCCTTATAACTACCTAATAAACATCAGGTACCTAGCTACAAAAATTAATAGTAACTTCAATATGTCAATCTGACGATGCTAGTTGTCTAGCGAAACGGCTGTCATTGAGTCTTTTAAAAAAGCAGTTTTTAAATAAATATTGGAAGTTTTGTTAAAACGAAGAGTTTTTTATTATCCTTAATAATTGTAACTTGTAACCGAAGTTTAAGAAAAACAAAACAATCCAAATGCAATGCCGTGATACCGTGCATAATCAGCCGTGTAAATACATGTAAATATATAGATTACTTACCTTTGCTTAGTAGAAAATGTAAAAGGGGACGTGTAGCTGGGGTATGTACCAAAAAACCGGAGTGTAATTATGTGGATTGCGGACCAACATTTATTTTTCACATGACAAAATATAAACAAACAAGTAAAAATAATGTGATTAAAAAAGGAGCTGCTAAAAGGCAGACAAAACTGGCTTGACAAATTTAATATTCAGTTTAAAAGTACTTATGTATTGATAATGTAGAACATACGTTTTTAGTAACAAACTAGAAAGGGTTTAAAAATATACTAAAGTACTTAAATACTGATCTACTTTTACTTAAGGTCAAGATCCATACTGGGAACTGTAAGGAAGGTTCAATAATTAGGAATGGCATTCTTCTGAAAAAACTAAATAGGCAAAACCAGTTGTATGCAACTAGAATCTTTGGAGATTATTGGATGCATGAATAAGTACCTACTTGAAAGTAAATTATTATCCAACCACATTAATTGATGAAATGTTTGCAAAACTATAAGTATGTACATTTAAAAAAGGTAAGATCTGAGTGGTGCTAATCTAAGAGAAAATATATCAAAATTTCATGATATATGATGAAGACAGATTGATGACTGTTTGACTAAGGCAATCACAATATTTCAGTAATATGAAACAATATGTCATTAATCATCAGAACCAGTGACAAGCACAAAATATAGATTTTGAAATTATATTGTGTTTTAGGTCAACTATAGGTAGGTATAATGTATCTGCAAATATGATAAAAATATTAATGTCCAGGCAACATATAAAAGCCACCTTAGTGAAAATTCTCTCTCATCTTCAAGCAGTCTCAAAGCTACAAGTTAATATGTAATGCAGTATTTTAGTAATTAGTTAATTCTGTGATATATTCTGGAATATAAATTGTTAATAAAATAAATATACATAGTATATATCTTCCTATTATTTCACAACATAAATAAAAGAACCCAAAGACAAACAGGGACTGTAAATGAATTAGATAATAAATTGATAATTGCATTGGAGCAGAAAGAAAATAGGGGTAAGTAGGTAGGTACAGATGAAAAGCTTAGATTTTGGTGCTAGAAATTGGAAAAGAGATCTTAAGACAGAAACTGATAGGTAATTTTAATGCACTGAAATTTTCAAAATGTGTTTCAAGAGTAATTAAATATAATAATGGGGGGCAAGATCCTTTTTTAAATTGGGAGACATTTATAGAAGATAAAGAGATTAAATCATTTGGGATCTGCCAGCATATTTAGCTTTCTAGTACATACAACACAAAACATTAAATATTGTTATTTATTCAGATTTAAAGTACATGAATGTTTATTATGTTCAGTTTTCTTTTCATCAGTTGTGGCTGTCATTTATCCTTAATTAACATTTAGATGTCTTAAACAGTAGTGCCAGCACTACTAATTCACATTTATAGTGAAGAAGAAATTAAACAAAACACACTTTATTTTTATTAAAGAAATTTATAGGCATAGGTAACTGTTACGTATGCGGTAACATAAATTTTTATATTATTTACACATCAATTCTCAAATTTGATATATAAAAATAATTTAACCTGTACTAATAATAAACGTAATTTAAAATGTTTATACAGTTGATTTTATATAGAGATTTTTAAGTTTCTGGGTGCCAAATATATCGAAAATAAACACAGTCCCTACTTGATAAAAGTTACTTAAGAGCATAAATCACAATGCAAATGTATTTTTAGAAGTATAAGATGAGAGCAAATTTTTAATACTGCGATTTTATACTGAATCTTTATTTTGAATTGAGACTTTTGATACACTGTTGGTATTATAGATTATGTAAACTGGGGCTATGTTATGAGCAACGTGGTTGCTGTCTAAGTGTAACTATATTTTTCCAATTCGTAAGCTTTTTTATATTCTTTTCTGACTGATGAAATTTTCATCTTTATTTTTTCAAATAATAAATAAATTGGGTATGTACTTCCCGTGTTAACAAATCGCAGATGGGTTGTGACTTGATAGAATAATGTTATTATTGTACGTTGTTCCTATTTATATATGTATTTTTAACAAAATTTACTAAATGTAGGTATATACAGTTGTACATTGTATTTGATATTGCAAAATGTTATTACTAATGTCAGTGATACTTTATCTCCAAAATGCAAACTAAACAAAATCATAAACATAAACCAAAACCATTAAATAAATTGCATCAAATCATATCAATTCTAAACAGAAAAAGATAGTGAGTCAAAATATTATTAAAACACACAACGGTTCGATAAACGTTCAAAGTTTGTTTGACCCGTTGTAGACTATTCGTAATCGGCTGGGTATCATCCAACGCTATTATTTTTAAACTTAACTCTCCGCATTTTCAGTATGTTTTTGTCACAGATTGTATCATATCTATCTAATACAATTTTTGTCAATGTGCTAAGTACTTCTAAGTACCTGATACAATAAAACTCCATTAAATCGATACAGAAATATCAACAAAAGACGATGTATATTTTTTGTGCGCGATATGATTAAAATGGGATGTGATGAGGACATTTTGAAATGTTTAGTGTTTTGGACGAACTTTATTTTAGCGGTAAGTATCTATGGCTTGTTTGAAGCTCAATAATTTGCAATAAAAGTTTGTAGAATTAACATGTTTTATGTTTAAAATTAAAATAAGTAAACTCAAAGTAAATTCTTCGCTACTTTACTGTATGTAAGTTACAGAGAAAGAATAAGAAGTTATAAGCTGCAAACTTTTTTTTCTCTCAGCTAAAAAAGCCTTAATAATTGAAATATTATTTTAGCTAGTCGGAATTGTTCTTATATCACTTGGAATTATTTACAAAATAAGTTTAGAAGAAATTTTGGACGCAATACCGAATGAATATGATGATATTACTGTGATACCTTTTCTAGCCATACCGCTTGGAACTATTCTAATATCTCTTGCTGTTTTTGGTTGTTATGGATGTCTAACGGAAAAAATTAAATATGTATTATTGGTAAGAATACTTATTTGTTTTATAATTTGTGTGGAACACAAAAGCACTTAAAGTTTTTCCAAAATCAGTTTGAAATGATGGATCTAAACAATGGCGTGCATAGTATAAATTAGAAAAAATAGCGATTTCAATATTTATTCGAATATGACTGGAATGGATAATTTAAGTAGTCAGAATTTTAAATTTTAAATACAGGAGTAACATTAAGAAGGTATCATATAAATCTATTTAATAAATATCGTTAAGTCAACCCAGTTTTATGAATTTACAAGTTTTGTTAATTCTTACAACAATAGGAATATTACAATACCTACCTAATTGCAGTATTGTCTTTTTTTCAAAGTTGTTTACATAATATTTATACAGCATTAACCTTGAATGTATAAATATTTGTTTTTAATTCGAAATTATAATTAGTAAATTAGGATAAGCAATACCTTTTTACTGATTCTATTAATACACCAAAATGTTCCAGACATGTACAGAAAAAACTTTTATATGCTGGAACACAAATGATAATATCGTCTCAACGATAATATTCATTTTTTTGACTTTAAATATTAAGTTTAAGGTTAACGGTTCTCCAAAATTATCTACACGGTTTTTTCTTGGTAATTTAGGCGTATGGGACACTATATGTTTTTAAAAAGTTTACCCTAAAATGTCTATTTACTTTTAATGTTACATCTAGTTATACCATATGACGCAGGTAAATAAATTAACTTTAAAATATCGTTCAAACTTGAAATTCATAAGATTATTTACTGATTTTTAAAAGGCCTCTCAGCAGTGGCGTAACCAATAATCTTTGGAATCTTTTCCGTGATTTGTATTGGTTTTAAATAAGATTAGGGTCATTAATTAAGAATATATTGATACATTTTATATATTTTGGAAAGAAATGTCTAGTTAATATGCCAACAATAAATAGCACTTAGAGTTTATTAAGCTGAATTGTTCATAACTAATTAAAGAAAAGGAATACAAAAATAAACCAAAATTCTTTATGCAAAATGCAAAATTCTTTTTATACAGTTACATAATCTTTCTTTTTGGTTTTTGATTAGCAAATTATTTAATAGTTCATCGATTTCAAGTTAGATACATCGAGTTTTGTCATTTACATTCAAATAAATTCTGAAAATGGTTTTTTTTCAAAATCTCTTACTGGTTATTTTTATTTTACGGTAGTACAAAATTAACTTCAAGCAACAGCTATGTTTAGTTATGTATAACACAAAAAATACTCACAAGATAAACAAACAATGAAAATATTTACGCACTCGACAAAGTAACAGTGGCCATTTTTGACTCCGATTCATTTCGTGAGGTTTGTACAGTAGAAAAAAATTACCTTTACTCTGACGTCATACCTACAAACCTCGCGAAATCAATAAATTAGACAAGTGTACATAATTGTTTGATGTGTTTCTACTACTAGTAGAAAAAGATGAGGTATATAAAGTTTGTGTTTACTACTGTTCGCTGTTGTTAGTGACGTCAGGGTAAAGGTCAATTTTTTCGACTATATATAAATTTTGCCAGATCATACACAGATTTTAGTGTGTTCAATTTATTATCGAATAATATTTTTAATTCAATAATTTGATTAGCAAGATCTGTTGACAAATCATCGTTATGCTTTTCAACTAATTTTCAAGCAGATTTATCAAGCTCTTATTTTGTTAGAGTTCTTATATTTTGGAGAAATCTACAAGAAATAAATTAGCAATTTGATTAAAACTTAGGAAACGAGTTTTTAATTGCAAAATTAGATGCTATATACCTAAGGTTCTGTAAAAAACCTGTGTTTCTCTCAGTAATGGTAATGGCCCAATTAAAAAAGATATAAAGTTTAAAATTAACTTTAAAAAACAATCTGGTTGTTCTTTGAGTGTGGAAAATATGTCTTAAAAAATAGTCTGGCTAACCTGTCGAATAACCTTTGTTTTGTTTTGAATTTTACCATCGCTCAAAAGGGAGTTACGCCACTGGCTCTCTGATATGATTGTGTAGCTCAAACCACGTTTCCACGATGGAAAATGTACCTACTTTTTAAAACAATCACAATTTATTTTATAACATTTTACAAAGGTTTCAGCAATCTGAATATATGTATAATAATTTTAATCTTAACAATTCCCTTTGTTTAAATATTAAAACATTAGGTTCGTTCCAACCACCTGAAATTACTGGTTCAGAACCCTTGATTACTAACAGTTCTCTGTTCCATCTTGTTTCCGGACCAGTAAAATTACCGTTCAAACGATTCTTGCTTGATAGCGAGTACCGAAAGTTTTGAAATGAATAAACATGCGCAATGATAACATTTTATTTTTAAACAATTAAATTTATTTTTAATATAATGTGTAAATAGATTATGGAAGTGTCTTTTTACTTTTTGAACTGGTTTGAAAACGTTCACAGTTTATTACTGATCTTAATAATGCTAAAAAAACCTATATCTCTGATATTGTCTAAATTCTTATAATCTGATGAATGCTCTTCCTATATAATTTGGATTTTTATCCATATTTTAAAAAGTTGTTTTTGAGGTTATATTAATCATGGGTGCACATGCCAAATTAAACTAGTTAAAGTTAAAAATACTCTCCAACCGTTTGATAGAAGATTACCAGAAACTTTACTAATTTCACTCACGCATGCGCATTACACAATTCAATTACTGGTTACGTACAATAACAGACTTGTTGGTTGGAACGAAACTATTATTTAAATTACCAAGAAGCTTAAACCTGTAAATTATTCTTTGATTAGTTTTAAATTATTAAAAATACAAAAACTAAAAGTAAAATTGATTCTTCCAACTACGAAACTTTCGTCACAGCTCATTTTTTGTCCTAGTTCTACGTTTATACCAAAACTCTGAAACTGAAACTCTGTTCCATCTTCCCATGGCAATCTATTATGCTTGTATGAATGTATGAATGAGTTAGGGGTGATGATTACACTGCGACCCATAGGATCTATTGTGTCCCCCCTTACTTGCCATGTTCTGATGTTTTCTCAGATTTATAGCAGCTCTTCGAGTCCTATTTTCCTGAGGAAGTTTAGGACATCGTCGGGCTTCAAATCAGGTAGATCCCCTTCCTCTATTTCATGTGCTCCTAGGTATCTAGCCCTAGAATTTTGCAAGGCAGGACATTCTGAGAGTATATGTATTGAGGTTTCATCCTCTTCCTCACAGAATCTGCACTTTGCTTCATCTGCTAACCCTAGTTTCTTCATGTGGCTTCTTAACCGGCAATGCCCGGTTAATATTCCCGTTAGAATACGGAGCCTTTTTTTACTGAGGTTGAGGCAGCTAAGAGATCTCTTCTGGTCATAGTTCCCCAGTAGTATCTTAGATTGCCTCAGTCCTTCCAGCTGATTCCAGTACTCGGATTTTTTTTTCTCCATTTCCTCCCTTAGTTTTCCTAAGATTACTCTACTGCTGATCCCACAAGATGGTTCTGGTCCCAAATGTGGGGTTTCAGCTCCTTTTTTTGCCAGCTTATCTGCTGTTTCATTCCCCTCTATTCCTATGTGTCCCGGGACCCATAGGAGGGTGACAGTGTTCTTCTGGCCTAGTTCATTTAGTTTGCCTAGGCATTCCCAAACCATCTTCGAACTGATTATATTTGAACTCAGCGCTTTGATGGCTGCTTGACTATCCGACATGATCACAATCTCTTGTCTGCGATAGTTTCTTCCAATATTGAATTCCACACATCTTTCGATGGCGCGGACTTCTGCTTGAAAGATGCTCGGGTATGTGCCCAAGCTTTCTGAGTATTTGGCTCTCGGTCCAAAAACTCCTATCCCAGTTCCCTCGTCTAGCTTGGAACCGTCCGTATACCACTTTATGGTATTCTGGTTTAAATTCTGTATGGTGTCTTCATCCCATTCAGATTTATTACTCAACTTTGTGATGAATTTTTCTCACAAAGTTGAATTTCTTTGGCATATCATCTTGGGGCATTTCCCAAGTTTGATCAAAGTGAAGTGATCGAGGTTTTTCCCTGATAATTCCTTCTTTGATCATTCTATATATTGTTTTCTTCCTTACACTTTCTAGCAGAATGTGCAGTGGGGTCAAGTTTAAAATCACCTCCATTGCAGCAGTGGGGCAAGTTCCCATTGCTCCAGTGATACATGAACAGGCTAGTCTCTGAATTTTCGAGAGGTTTTTCCTCGTCGTATTCAGATTAGCCCTTACGCCCCAAGCCACTGCCCCATATGTGATTAATGGTCTCACTATTGCTGTGTACATCCATTGCAGGATACGTGGGTTACATCCCCAGTTCTTCCCTGCAATGTTCCTACATACCATGAGGGCCTTGGTTGCTTTGTGTATTACTTCGTCTTCGTGTTTGTTCCAGAGTAACCTGCTATCTAGGATTAGCCCTAGATATTTTACCTCTGTTTTCCACTCGACGATGTTCTTCCCTATTTTTATGATTTTTAGATTAGGTTTCTTTTTCCTTGTAAAGGCTACTACGTGGTTTTGGTGGGGTTGATGCTGAGTCCCACCGAGTCACAGAGGACGTTTTCATACTTCCCTTTTGCCAGGATAACCATGTCGTCGGAATACCCTTGACATGGTATGCCTTCCCTAGTCAATTGACAGAGCAGACTGTCCACAGTGAGACTCCACATAAGCGGGGATGCAACTCCCCCCTGTGGACAGCCTCTGGTCACATTAATGGAGATAGTGTCTTGTCCTGCCTCCATTTCTGCGATTCTTGTAGATAGCAGTTGCGACATCCAACTGGAAGTCGTTCTATCTACTCCTTTCTCAATCAATGCTCTTTTGACTGCCTCATGTGGCGTATTATCAAAGGCCCCTTCTATGTCTAGAAAGGCACATACCACGGTCTCTTTTTTGTTCAGTGCGTCTTGGATTTCGTCCGTCAACTGTATTAAAGCGGTTTCCGTGGACTTTCCCGCTTGGTACGCATGTTGACGAGGGTGCAATGGCACCTGTTCCAAGATTTCTGTTCTAATGTAGTTGTCTACAGCTTTTTCCATCGTTTTTAGAACAAACGATGTGAGGCTGATCGGTCTAAGGGATTTGGGGTGCGTAGTGTCCCGTTTCCCTACTTTTGGGATGAAGGTGATTTTGGCCCTTCTCCACGCTTCTGGTATGTATCCCAGTTCAAGACTGCTCCGACTAATTCGGATCAAGTGTGGATCTATTATGCTTATTAGAGGTCTATTTGTACCTATTGAGAATCCTTGAGATTCCAAAAAAACGATGAAACGTTTGTTTCGTTTGTTTTGATTACGTTTTTTAAATTAGACTTAGCATTTGAGATAAATAATTATTTATAAGATTTAAGTGCTCTTGTGTTTACCTAACTGAAATCTTATTTAGTTCCTACCTATTTTGTTTATTCAGTAGGTATAAATATTTTTGTAGTATGTAAGTATCCTTTTGGTTGTATTTATCTTTCAACTAACAGTAGGAGTGACTGCCTTTTATAAATTGGGAAATTTAGCTATTTTTCAAAATAGATTAGATGAGACGCTAGAAAGAATATTTGAAAATTACTCGACATCTCCTAATGCAGGTATTGTCGACCTTATACAGCATAGGGTAAGTTATTTTTCGAATAATGCATAGGTATGTTAGGTGTGTTTTATAATTTATTGAGAAGGCAAAAATTATATGGGAAATATGCCTATGATGGACAATCTAAGGAAATATCATTATAACTATTTTAGTTTTCCAATGATCATTTGTTTTGGTAGTGTATATTATGCGCGGAAACGAGGTATCAAGTTCAGCGTTATAGGATATATTTATAAATGCAACTGAAGTATTGTGTGAAAACATAAACTCCTTAGCGAGGGGATAAGGGGGTAATTTTTTTATTTATTTTTATTAAAATGACCCCCTTATCCCTTCTCTAAGGAGTTTGTATTTTCACATAATATTTCAATTGCATTTATAAGTAGGTATATCTTGTGACGCAGAACTAAATGAGTGGTTTTTGAGTTTATTAAGATGTTCTGAATTACTTTAATCATAGAATTATCGATTCACTTTAGATATAATCAATGGATATCTCTCAATCAGTTTAGACCATTAATATTGATCAAATTTATCGCATTTGTTTGTGCATCATAGTTTCGCTGCATTGCAGCGCAATAAGCCTTTAAAATAAAAATTTCAGCAGCCCACGACCTACGTCAATGATTGTTCGGACGTTTCCGTCGAAGTGGCTGCTAGAAAGTGGCTGCTAACTTCACGCCGGTCCATCATAGACACATTTTCCATAGGTATGTTATATAATTTATTAAGAAGGCAAAAATTATATAATATTATAAAGCTAATAACCTTCTTAATTTTTATTAAGAATATTCAGTACTTTTTTTCATATAAATTCTTTTGTTCATTTTGTGATTACTGTCTTTGTCCTTTATATTTTTTATTTTGATATGTTATAATATATTTTTTTAATATATCTAATGTATTCAGTTTTCAAGTATTACCTATATTTAAAGTAATTATAATTTCAATAGTCTGTATTTTTTCAAACATTTTAAGTAAATGAAAGTGGTAAATTAAAAAAAACATTGTTTTTTAGCAAATATTGTTTTATTGTAAGTAAATAAGTAAAGTGTAGACAATAAACTGTATTTTTATTTTTATTTTAGTTGAAATGCTGCGGTTTTAATGGACCTAAATATTGGGTTAAAGGTATACCCAGAAGTTGTGTTAATACATATTCCACTGATATATTCGATGATCCTTGCAACGTTCAATTATTAAATTACATTAAACATTGTCAGAATGCTCTGGGAACATCCATTACTCTCTTGTCACTATCTGAGGTAACATTTAATTGACAGTTGCATTTAATATCGCAAACAATGTTAATTTTATTTTTTTATTGACAATGTAAAACTTTCCAAATTAACTGTATATTATGTTTAACGTTTAACATCAAATTACTTTATTAAACTACTATTATTTTTGTAAAGAAATACAACAAAACAATTTGATGAGATAAATAAATAAGTTAAATTATTTTTTTCGCACTAATGACAAGAATCTGTATAGCCAACAAAAAAATGTATTAGCACCAAATATCAAATTAAATATTTTATCACCTTACACTGGGGATGGAATTGGAATTACTTTTTGCACTTAATGGTCAAGGTGACTAATGTACAGAAATGATAGACCACTGAAAGTAAGAAAAAATATTAATCTTAGATAAAGAAAAAAAGTAACTAGACTATACCTCAGTTTAAAGTTTCAATTTAACTGTGAATTAATTAAATAAGGATCCTGTGACAAACAACCCACTGACATCCATGAATCAACTTTTGCACACCATACCAATCAGGTTTCACTTCACTACATCATGATCGGAATGATGTTACCATTTATTAGATGAGAAGTGAGAGGACTGCTCCTTGTGGTACTCCGGCTTCTGTTCCTAGTTCGGATTTTATGTTTGGTATTCTTATCCTGAATCTTCTGTTTTTCAGGTAACTGAGTAATCATTTGGTCAATTTTTTGCTTCTTGTATATCAGTTCTTCGTGCCATACTCGGTCGAAGGCTTTGCTGATGTCCAGGAAGATAACTCCAGTTGATTGGTTTCTGTTGAATCTTCTTGAATGTATTTCTGCCATTATTCCTTTTGCTTCAGTTTCCTCGTTTAGTTTCTTGAGGACGACTTTCTCGGCTATTTTGCTCATCGCTGGTAGAAGGCTGATAGGTCTGTAATTTTGTGGAAACTTGGTAACTTGTCTTTCTTTCCTTAGCATCACTATTTCCGATTCCTTCCATTGGTCCAGAAAGTGCTTTATTCTTGGGATTCCGTTAATTATCGTTGTTAGAAATACTAATCCTTTTCTTGGCAGATGCTTCAGTGTATTGTTGGTGATGCCGTTATATCCTGGAGCTTTTCTGGCTTTCCTTCCTTGTATTATGTAGGCTACTTCTTCTGGTGTTTTGAATCCCAAGTTTCCATCAACTACTTCGTCGAGGTCTTCGATTTGGTCTTCTACTTGATCCGTAATACATAATAAGCAAACTACAGTACATATTTTTGGTTTATTCCATTTAACGATTGTCGCTATTTATCTTGGCATCAAGGTGTAGTGGGATCTGTGATCTTTATTTTGTTTTGTTTTCTGTGGTTGGAACGTATTCCAAATATTTCCAATATAGATGAATATATTTTTAATTTCTTCCCCATATTTGCATTGATCTTGACCTAAACTGTAGAGAGAAGTGTAATTTAGTATCAATTTACTATACAGGTTGTTTTTTAAGTAATCTAAAATATTATATGGGGCGCTTCGTTACTCAATTTTAAGACGAAAAGTTCATATAAACATGTGTGATAGGTGTTGTCATTTATGAGATACAGGGTGTTGAATTTATTGTAATAAGTCAGTTCTGATTGTACGTGAAATTAATTTTTCCCGGTGACGCTACTGGTTTTTAGAAGTAATACGCAAAAACATGCTTATTCTAAGTGGCCTTTGAAATAATGTTGACAAGTGTCAAATTTGAAAACCAACGCAAAAATCGTACATTTTTATTTGATTGACTGTGTTTAGTTAATAACTATGCCAGTGTTTACGAATGTTGAAATGGCTAATATGCATTTTTTGTACGGATTAGCGAATGGTAATGCCTTAGAAGCTAGACGTACGTATGCCCAGCGTTATCCAAATAATCGTTTACCATGTTCAGATACGTTTACTAATTTACATATTCGTTTACAAGACACTGGAACTTTTGCTAAATCGAAGAATATTATTGGACGACCCAGAACTGTGAGAAATCCCCAATTGGAAAACCAAATTCTTCAAATTATTGACCAACATCCAGAAACGAGTACAAGAAAAGTTGCAGATGAAGTAAATGTTAGTAACAAAACTGTTTGGAATATTCTAAAAGATAATTTATTGTATCCATATCACGTTCAACGTGTTCAACATTTGTTACCTACTGACTATCCATTACGCATACAGTATTGTCAATGGATTTTACGTGAAATCGCGAACAATCCGAATTTTGTGGCCAATATTCTATTTACGGATGAAGCCAACTTTTCTAGACATGGGATTATGAATTTTCATAATGACCACATATGGGCAGATGATAATCCACATACCATTAGTGTAAAACTATTTCAACAAACATTTTCGGTCAATGTTTGGCTTGGCATCATCGATGATTATTTAATTGGACCATTTTTCCTTCCTGTACGGTTAACCGGTGAGACATACCAACCTTTTCTAGAAAATGAACTTCCACTTCTTTTGGAAGATGTACCTATTATTATTAGAAGGTGCATGTGGTTCATGCATGACGGAGCTCCTCCACATTTTTCAGTGATTGTACGCGAGTTTTTAAATAATGTTTTTCCAGGCCATTGGATCGGACGAGGATCTCCACACCCGTGGCCCCCTAGATCACCTGGACACAATCCTCTGGATTTTTGTGTGTGGGGATATTTGAAATCGCTTGTTTACACAACACTGATATTAAACGTACAAGATCTTCAAAATCGTATCATAGACGGCTGTAATGTTATTCGTAACAATCCTGGTATCTTCGAACGTATTCGACAATCCATTAGACATCGAGCGGATTCTTGCATTTTAGCTGGAGGTGGACATTTTGAACATTTGCTCTGAAATGTATTATTTTTTCTTTATGTTTAATACATGTTGCTTGTAATAAAATAATAAAAAAATATAAATCAGTAGCGTCACCAAGAAAAATTAATTTCACGTACAACACCCTGTATCTCATAAACGACAACACCTATCACACATGTTTATATGAACTTTTCGTCTTAAAATTGAGTAACGAAGCGCCCCATATAATATTTTAGTTTACTTAAGAAACACCCTGTATAATACATTATTTGCTTGATTAAAGTTAAATAACTGGTTAAAAATAATACCAATATTATATTTATAGGTAGGTACGTAATATTGATTATTTGGAACACATAATAAACTATATAGGACTTACATATACATAGTAAGGGTTAGTGCAATAAAAAATTGTATTTTGCTATTTATGTTAAATTGCAAATTATTTTATTAAGCAGATTTATATAATTATTACATGCACATTGCGCCGTCCCATTAGATTGCAGAGTAATAAGTGCAATGTATTTTAATATTTTCACAACGCACAATTCGTTTTTTATAAGAATGCAAAGCTGTTTATAATTATATATTTAATAATTTTAACATCGTTAAAGACAGGATGGACTTGTATGGAAACAGTTTACCATGTAGAGGAAATTATTATTAATCTTTTTGTAGCTCTTTTAAGATAAACAATTAAATTTTACGACACTACATAATGTTTCCAAAGATAATCAAAAGCAATAAATTTTTAAACTATGAATAAAAAGGAAAATAAATATAAAAATAATTACAGGAAAATACATCGAATGCAACAGCGTAGAATATATTAAATAACATTGTAAGAATATAAACAAACTAAGATAAATAAAGGAATTTAGATAAAACAGTAAGACATAACGGATATGACCATATTAGAGGTGTTTTAAATTAGCTCTAGGTTAGATTTTTAACTGGAAATTTTTGGGCTGTTCTGTTCCCTCATAAGTTTTAACTGCAGCTTTAATAGTTATCTTCAGTAGCGTGGTCAACGTATTCTTCTTGACAAAAGAACTGAAACTGACTTCTATCGGAGTGTTTATTTGCTGATTTTTGCGTAATTTGTTGTGTGTTAAATTCGGGTTTTTTGTTTTATTTTACATACTAAATTTTCGATAAATATGTAGCTTCTTCATTTTTTTTTCTCTGTGGTTCTAAAATATTAAATAGCCATTTACATACCTCATCCAATTGCCTAGTGATTCTTTTTCCAGATAAATTTTTCCTCAAATTTCTGTATACAAAACTATAAGGCTATTCATGTCCTAGATGTTTATAAATCTGTCTCAATACTTCTTTTCCACAAGGTAGCTTCAGAAACTAAGAAGCAATGAATTTGATCTGCATCATTCATAGAAATGTCGCCAATGACCTTGATGAGCTTCATTAGAGGTATAGGGTTTATAGGAATGAGCCACCATAGACCTTTCAGGAGCAGTGAGGTGGACGTTTATTGACCACCCACACATAATCTAGCCTAACCCAAACTACTTTTGCACAAATAATTGTAATCGTATAAACTCCTGCTTGCTTTAATCACCTGCGATTTGCTGATGATATCGTTCTCCTCATTGGTGACACAAAGAGCTGTCAACAAGGATCCAGGAAATTAAGAATGCTTAGTATATATAAGCTTTCAAATGAACCTTCAGAAGACTAAAATTAGAAGCCCTGGTAATATGAAGGTCTCCATCGAAAACCAGGATCATTGTCATAGAATATATATAGGACACAACAACAAATTCAAAAAATAAAATGAAACATCAGAGATCTTTCCTGGATAATATTCGGAAAGCTTAGGTATGTCTTTCGAAACCATCTCAATCAATCTAAAGAGGAAGGGGCGTACATCTTCCCATACGGTGACACATTAGTTGCCAACCTTCTTCGGGTCTGTCAAAGAGCAATAGCTGGACTGTTCAAATATCTTAGACATCTTTGTAGTTCTCTGTGTTTGTAAAATATTAAATAGCCATTTACATACCTTATCCAATGGCCTGGTGATTCTTTTTCCAGATAAATTTTTCCTCAAATATCTTCATACAGAACTACAAGGCTACCCATGTCCACTTCTGTGATAGGGAGTTAATAGCTTTTATTTCTTCTTGTTGGAATAAAAGTTTGCTAATTGAATGTTTTCAAAGCGTTTTCTATTGGATTTTCTGGCTGCCTGCGGAAATTCTTTTACCTCCTCGCATTTAGGTCTTCAGGGCGCTTTCTGCTTTTATTTGCAGACTTTCTTGAACTTTCTGAGGTTTCCCTAATACATATTTCTGGTCCTCTTTAACTTTTGTACGTTTAGCAATGTTTTAAGCTGTTCTTGTTGACCGCTTCATCAACTTCATCATCAGATTGACAGATAAAGGTTACATTTTATGTAACAAGATAACTATTTAACCGAACTAGAGGTATTTATGCTAGGTCAAGTATTGTAGGATTATCCAGGATTCAGAATAATAAAAAACTCTTCGTTTTAATGCAACTTCCACGTTTAATTAAAACAAATTAATTAATTAATCAAATAAATTAATGAATAAGAAAGAACAGAATGTGTCACTACAACTAATATTTCTTAAGCAAACTAAAGAAATTAAAAGTTATAAACATATTGCATTCTGTGGAAATATTTCTAATACAATTTAAAAAATAATATCTTCGACAACATCAGCATTAATATAATTTAAAACACAAAATAATATTGGTACAAAATTGTTAAATCTAAAAACAAAATTACCCAAATTAAAACAAACTGGTGTTTACAAAATTAATGGTCCAAAATGTAATGCTGTATATACAGGGTGATTGATTAGTGTGAGGAAGCTCAGTAGATCTGTTATAGTAAAAAATCCAAAAAAAAGTTATTAACAAAAATTGTAGGCAACTTTAATCTCCACATTTTAAAATTAGTTACAATCTTACAGGGTGTTCCATAAGATGGTGGCACACAAAACTTATGTTTTTTAAATGGAACACCCTGTATTTTATTTTAAATTCGAAATCTGCATCACTTCCACATCACAACAATGTAAAGTTTTATTATGTTTTACTGGGTATTTAAAAAGTTATAACCAATATTACTTGAAAATCGTATCAAGTTTAACTCCCTGTATAATTAAAAAGGAGTATAGGAGCACTGATCTATTGCAACCATAGTTTTTTAATAATTGTTAAACATTATAAAACATATTCGTTTTAATAATATTCGTTAAATTAAATACAGGGTCAAAATGCAAGTACATTATTTTCTTGGTAATTTTAAAAAGAACACCCTGTATTTTATATCACTATCGAAAAGTACTAATATCATTCCTCAAATTTTAAGAAGTACTCCCTATACCTAAAGTTATCAGTTTTCAAGATATTTTTATTTTTTCATCAAAGTATTAATTTGGTAGATATTTTAACGTTTACCAATAATTATTGTGAGTGGGCCATGATTGGTTTGTCAGAAACTGACAATTTATAGATTATAGTTTAATAGAAACAGCTGTCTTTGGCACACAAAGCTTTTTTTAAGAAACAAATTATTACACTGCTGCTTTGTTGTTGTATATTTACAGTGTAACTTTCCAATTTGTTACTATTACCTGAATCCAATATCAAAAATGTTTCTATTTAGTTCATTACATTGAACTGTACATTATTGTGAAAGGGGAACAATATAAAAAGTCACTGATGTATCTTCTGCCTCCAATGAAATGCCTTTTAATAATGCCTACAGAGCGAGTCGAGTTGCAAAAGCTTATCTAAATCCTGTAGCACTCAATATTGCTCTATGTGGTATGTTTTCATTATGTATTATAAGTAGGCCGGAAATTACGTATATTATATTCAATCCGGCAGTGAAACTTCCTACGCAACTTTAAGTTCTAGATGCTACAAGAAGTTGCCAAGTACCTTAACAAAGGTGTACGATAATAGGAAGGGATAAAAGAAGGAAGGAAATTAAAGAACAAAATTACGAAGATATATTAAAATATACCTAGAAACCATTTATAGCTGCGTCACTTGTATTCCTGTATCTTTACCATACTCTTATCGCATATTGATTCATCGACATATTAAATGTAATCAATCATCCCCAACTCAAAAAATTATTAATTAAACCCACCGTTTAAACTGATTTTTACTAATAAAAACACTGATGTTTATAATTTTGGTAAAAATGTTTGATAATGAAAAGTTCGTCATATTTATTTACTTATTTATCTGTATACAGTGTGGAAAAGCCAAATGGAATAAATTTATTATTTCGGTTACTGTATATTTATAGAAAATCCCGAAAAATGTTAAATTTAAATTATAAATTAAGATTCTTTAAAGTGAAAGTTTGATCCCTACCTTCAACCCCCTTTGAGTGACAGTTACAACCCCCAATTTTTTGGTGTTTCGGGATTTTCCTTAGTTATTTGTAACTCTCGTGTTACAAAGTGAGTCATTTTGGCAAAAGTTTTACACTTTAGTTTTTATAACTCGCATTTATTCATGTTTTTTAAATAAAATTATTTAACAATTAGTACTTTTTGTGTTCATTTGTGTTTATGTTGGTACTTAATAAAATGACATATGTCAAATATATCACGTTTGAAATTTAAATTTGATTTTAATATTAAATTGAAGTGATAAAAGGAAAATGGAAAAATCTTAGTTAATTTCAAAATTGTCTAATAAAATGCACACAAGTACCAACTGTGACACAAAAAATAACTAGACGAGTGTGGAAAGAGATTTAATTTCCACATTCCGTTGAATGTTACAATGAAGTATATTGTAAACGTGAATTATAAAATAAATATTTACAGTGAGCGAAATAATGAATTTATACCAATTGGCTTTTCCACACTGTATAACGATTATTAGTAACACATCTAAAATGTTTTTATTGTTGTCGATAAATCTTTTTATAAATTTTACTAATTAGTATTATATGTTTTTTTTAGGTGGTGGCTTCAATATTTTCTCTTGCCTTTGTATACTACCTCAGGGTTCATACAAAAGAATTTGTTTTTATCAAAGACTACACCTTTGAAAACGGAGTACTTTGATCTTATTCAATACTAACTAATTATTTTTTAAGGTCTACAATACGGTGTTTTTTATTTTGATAAAACATTTTAAATATATTTTTTATAAATAAATGATTTTTATTTAATATTCAATGTATACTAAGTGACATAAAAATCCGAACACCCAGTTTGAATGATTTTTTTTTAATAAAATTTGATGAATTTATTTATTTTATTGAAATAAACAATTGATAACATTTTCAGTCTTGTCAGTTGAAGATTCCGGTTTTTATACCTACTGCTTTTTTTGAAATCCACTAACAATCTAAAAATGAATATTGTAGCCGTAGTAAAGATCCAAATTTTGCGGATTTTGGTTCTTGACATTCTTTACGATTGGTTACGATGCCTAGGGTACGGAGACCTGTACGATTTCGTTAACTTAGTGAGTTTGATAGGGGTCGTATAGTGGGACTTCGGGAAGCTGGATTTTCTTTTCGGGAAATTGCAGTTAGAGTGCAAAGAAGTGTAGACACCGTGGTTAGGTGTTGTCAGGCATGGCTTCGAGAAGGCCGTACGCAAAGAGCAAGGGGCTCTGGAAGCCGCCGAGGAACAACAGACCGTTAAGATCTTCGCCTAAGATTATTGGCCTTAGGGGACCGTTTCTCCACTACCAGGTCTATTGCAAATGAATGACCTATTGGCATGCGAAGTGTTTACCGACTAATAAGACGTTTTGGCCTGTTTTGATGCCGACCACATTGGGTCCTCCCTTTAACTCCAGAACACCGACGTAATCGCCTTAAGTGGTGCAGAGAACGATCACTCTGGGATCAGGAATGGAACAGTATTGTCTTTAGTGACGAGTCTCGATTTTGTTTAGGCATGCACGATGGTCGAGCGAGGGTTAGAAGACGACGTGGTGAAAGGGTAAATCCACGGTTTTTTGTTGAAAGGTATGTTCATCAAACTGTTGAAGTTATGGTTTGGGGTGCTATAGCTTTTAGTTCGAGATCACCTTTAATCTTCATCAGGGATAAAATGAATGCGCAGCGTTATATACAAGAAGTTTTAGAACCCCATCATTTATCCTATCTTGACACCCTGGCAAATCCAACTTTCCAACAAGATAATGCCCGACCACATGTCGCAAGAGTCACAATAGACTTCTTTCAACATAATGTTACCTTGGCCACCAAGATCTCCCGACTTATCCCCAATTGAGCACGTGTGGGATATGATGGGTAGGAGATCGCTCGATTTGCAACGTCCTACTCAGACTCTAGAAAAACTTCAAGAGGAGTTGGTGGTTGCCTGGAATGAGATACCACAGGAGGACATTGACCACCTGATCATTTTGAAATTTTTATCATTTACTTATTATGCTTCAGTAAGTACTTATACAAAATTTTATAAAAATAATCTGGGTGTTTGGATTTTTATGTCACTTATTATCGAGATATAACAATAGTTTTTATATTTATTTAATATTCATATACATAATAATTTCTGCGATATTTAATACTAATATAATATACACAAACCAACGTTTTATAACTGCGCACCAGACTTTTAGTCTCTATAAAGGATAGCATAATGTTACCTTGGCCACCAAGATCTCCCGACTTATCCCCAATTGAGCACGTGTGGGATATGATGGGTAGGAGATTGCTCAATTTGCAACGTCCTCCTCAGACTCTAGAAGAACTTCGAGAGGAGTTTAAACATTTTTACATAAAGGAAGTATGATAATAGTAATTCTAGATTTTTTCCGCACTATGTATTCCTGGCGTATTACACAAGGCCTTCAACATAATGTCTTTTGATCTGTCTACAAAATCGTTGGAAAAATTCTACCAACAGTGGACGAACTTTTTAAAAATCATTTTACTATCGTTTTAGATTGAATAATATATAATTTACTTCAATTAATAAAACGTTATTAAATTTCTTTAACTGTGTATAGTAATTATTTTAATATATTAATAAAATATTTTTGAGAAGTTCGGTATGTCTATGAAAACAATTTTAACACTGATGTAAACATTTTAATGATTTGATCTTTAGTTGAAAATTTTGAAGACATTGTTTATGTACACTATTTTTTTGCCTTATTCTAACTTAACTAGATGATTAAATGTATTCAGTTATACAGCAGTGCTTTCGATGGCTTTTTCTGGAAAAACTACTGGATTTATGTTGGTATTACAAGTAATTTCAACAATACCAGATTTCACACTATTATATTCTGCCAATTCGTTGTAGAATCCGACCATGCAATACAGCCCATACCAGAGAACAACTGAAAAAGAAAACAAGGTACTAAATTAATTTGAGGGTCTAAATACTATCAGTAATTATTTCAATTGATTCAATAGACTTATTTTAGAAGTAGACCAAAAAAATTATTTAATTTGGATAACTTTTTAGTTTAACAACATTTTTATCTTTTGTTCTAGAGGTAGATAAATTAAAATACCGGATTTTTTTTTATTTTGATTTGATAAAGGTGAATCCAAATAGGAATAGTCAAATAAATTAGCGGTGGTTTTGTAACTATCTATTTAATTTGTCAAAGTTGTCATGTTGCTGTAATTCGATAGAACTAATGGTAGCCACATAATATTAAAGTCTATTTTTTAATTGGTAACAGACTATCAGACTTTTATTCGTCTATATCAAACTTTTAGATTTGTCTTTGTTCAATTTGAGTAAGCAGAGACATGTTCTCAACCTTTTTGCAGTCTATTACTGTCTTTTTACATTCTATATCTAGCGGATACTGCAAAAATATTATATCACAATATTATATTTACAATATAAATTTATACAGTTCCAATACAAAGCTCGCTTAATGTCCAAGAGTAACATACTATTCAGAACTACACTTTGAAGTTGACCATACAATCAAGGACAAAGGTGCAAAGGCTGGTGCAGAAGTTGAGTTAATTAGACCAGAAGCCTTGCTTGGTATAACTCATAGCACTGTCAAAGGAGTAATCCTTCAGTGGGTAAGAGAGTCGCACTCATTGCCAGGACACAGACATTCCAAATCCTTCATATGAAGACCATTTGTTAGAACAAAACAGAACAGAACAAGTTGGACAACTTTAGGTAGTAATTGTAATGATAATAAACAGCATAGGGCGCCAAATTTGTAATGATAAAACGCACCAAATTCGTAACTATATTATCACTCTTAACAGGTCCCGTCTAGGGATTCTCTCTAAGTTAATATTTCACTATAGTTCAGGTTGATTGGTTGTAAAAGTTGAGGGCGCCACTATATTTTTATTCGTTTACGGAAACATAAAAGTAAATAAAAGAAACTAAAGTGAAAAAGATAGAAACAACTTGTAGAATTTGAAAATAAATATAAATTTTTGAATTAACACGATACACCACGATGGGCTTTAAATGAAACTGATAATTACTAATTTAGTAGTCTGCCAGAAGGAAATGAAAAAATAAGAGTAACTTTGCTTGACATTTTTTTGAATTTCCAAATGGCCTCCGGTGATTTGTTGTGTTCTTAGGGCTGTTGAATGCTAACTGATGTTCTTGTAGTGGGTTTAATGGTATTTCTTACTTCTACTGCATATTTAGCGGTATTCTTGATGGTTTAACCTTGGCGGTATGACCTTGGCGGTATGACCTTGGCGGCATAACCTTGACGGCTGTGTTTTCACACAACAAATTGGATAGGTAAGATATTATCGAGAAAGAAGACTTTCTACGACGAGTGATTAAGCAAATAAAGGTGGTTTGTTCGGGGCCTTGATATTTATAAGCGTGAACTATCAGTCGTCTCACTATATTCTTTCGGTTAGTGGCTAATGGGGCGACGAACAGGGAGGTAATTTAAAATTGTGGCAACGGTAAACTAAAGTGACAGGGCGATAGACATGTTACATAAGATTTATGTACATAGGTCACTGCAGGTTAAATCACCTCATGCACAGAATTGTCTTCTGGTGTAACCCAGAGTGCTGATTATTTATGGAAGACGATGGAATTATTATTTATGGAAGCCATGATAGATTACTGAGTCGCGGTGAAGAATCAGCTGCATTACCCACCAATATTAAAAACATGACATTACTGATAGCATGATTAAACTGAAACTTTATTTAATATATTCGGATAAAAAGGAAAAAAATCCCAAGCTGAAATGAGTGGCTCTTAAATTGTTAGTGCCACTTTGTGTGAACTAACGTTATCTTTAATGTTAAGGACTAAAGAAAATACATACTTAGGCTTCTATTCCAAAAACATTTAACTTAGATTTCAGAGTGATTTGACATTTTTTTAAGAAATAAAAAACCTGTTCTTCTTATCAAAATTGTGTTTCTTATATGGTTTATCACGCATAACCTTTTTCTTTTCTAAATAACTCTAGGTAAATTTTCGCAACTTTCCAAAGTACAACCCGAAGATTGAAAAATACCGATCTAAATGACAGGCTGCAATATCGGTATTCGTTAAGACAAAATAAAGTTTATTTGATAGTATTTCTGTGGCACCTATATTTTTTTATCATATTTAATGAATGGGATTCTTTACTAAAAATTGGAGCATTTAGCTATTAATAGTAAAAGCCAAATAAAGTTGCGTGCACGTCACCAAGGTCGTAATTCTATTGTATGTGTGGCTACATTTCTATAGAAAAGTGTATGTTACTTAAGTTTGCTAAACAATCACTTCTAAAAATAACCCGATCAATAAAAAAACTTTTGTAACAAAATAATGTATATATAATATAGCTTTTTTGGATTTAGACGACCCTCATTGTAAAATTTTGTGTTAAAATATTCATGAAGAGACCACTAGTTATATAAGTCACTGCCAGAAATATTGTCATGTTGCCGCGTCGTTTGTTGAGTTTTCAATCAGTGTTCTGTGACTTTTGTACTTGTAGTGTCATCGGTTTTTGAGGTTATCTTGTGAAAAACATTTATAATACAAACTATTTTTTTCAAAACAACACAGCATTTTATTTTTTGATTGTCAAAATGCCCAAAGAGCTAAATAGTAGATGAAAAGAACTTGTGGCTCCATTAGTTTACTATTTTGAAAAAGAAAAGGTAATGGGCCTGTGTACCAAGAGGTAATTAATATGCGAATAAAATATCATCACTTTACAAAAATTTGTATTATTTTAGCGTGTCTTTGAAAATACGTTCATTATTAAAAAATATTTTATTTTATTACTTGTGGTTTTATTTTGTTTGGTAACTAAGTAATAACCTTACCACTTTTATTGTGGAATTCCTTACTTTGTGAAATCAATTCATGAATGTAATTAACAAAAAACAAATGAAAAAAAATCACTAATTTTCAAGTTCCATTTAATATAATGTGAAATTTTCTACACGTTTTTTGTTTATTTCAGTGATTTTCTGTTAATTTCTGTTAATTTTCATACTTTATGAACAATCTGACAACGCTGCAAATATTCACAACGATGACGTGAACGCAACTTTGGATGCGCATAGTACATAAAAATTACATTTATAAATTATCAATATACTTACGACAAGTTAAAAACAGAGCAGCCAGACTATAGGATTTATATTCGAATACATTGATTGCAGCAAATACTGTGATGATAAATAGATTGGTCATTTCTAAGAGAATATAGAGAAAAACATATCTTTCGTTGCCCTAAAATAAATACAACATTAAAAAAAGAAAATGACTGAGATTTTTGACTGTTCAGAACATTAAACAACCAAACTTCCACCTTTAATAAAAAAATTATTTTTGAAATGAAGAAGCTGACAGACAACATTCCTTCATCCATTTGTGGCTTCACAAAAAGCTATACCTAATCGATAAAAGCAAAGAACCTTCACGACGAATGCTTTGTGAAAGTCCATCCTTTTTAAAAATAAACTTTTTTAACTACAGCACATCTTGTGCATATATCCAGCATTAGCTAGGGCCAAATTCTACAGTCTTGGCCGAAGCCATAACAGTTCACTGAGTCGCGGTCAAGAATCACATGCACTACCAAATGATATTAAACATGATTAAACTGAAACTGCCAATCTGAAATGAGGGGCTCTTAAATTGATGTTCAAAAGTTTCGTTGTTTAATGTTCTTAAAGAATTTGATTACCGATGGTTAAATATTTTCCTTAAAATTATCAGTAATGGGGATTTCCATAGTTTTTGCAGCTTGAGGTCAGATCTATCCGAAATTGTTTTGGCACTACTGAAAAAGTATGGTCTTTTTTTAATGCACCTTGTCCAGGGAAAAATTGAAACTCTGTAGCACCAAGGACTAAGAAACAAAAACTCAAAAACAAAGACAGCTACACCTAACCAGAAGGTTTCGAAGACCTGATGCTGACCTCTTCATAAAGGAGTTGTATAACCCTATCATTTCATCCTTAGAAGAAATCAAGTGTTGAGATAATAAGGACTCATCTCCTGGGAACGATTTCCTTTTGACAGCTATTTGTCAGTCAGAGTATATCGTAGTTCTAGTATCAGCTGAAAAGTTACTCAGCTACACTTTGATATTGTGTCAAAAGTTACAATCAAATTATGTTGATCTGCGGGTTGCTTTGAGCTATGCTGACTATGGATCTATTCAGAATCTGAAGACACTAAGAGAAAAAGTTGATGAAGAGTTTTCGGTCTTGTTTTAAAAAGCAATATCCCAGCCGAAAACACAGAACCATTTTATAGAATTAACGTATTCATCCCTTAGATTGGAAGTTTTATCTTCTTTTTATGTACAAGAACATTTTGAGAGGGGTTCACTGCTTGCTTCATACGTATCCAGAGAATGGTGACGAAAGTAATGTGATGAAAGAGGCGTCTTTGAAGTTGATTGAAATTTATGGAGAAGATTTGGAAAGCAACAATTTAAACGAAACAAGGCACACTATGTCAAGGCAATTGATTTTTTAAATATTTGTGATAAAACAATCTTTCCAAACAACATCTTATATTTATGTCGACCAGCACACCAAAGCGCTCCTTTTCCACTCTTAGGAGAATCAAGAATACGTCTGAGAGTAGGCTAAAGGGCTTAGCTAATCTTAATATTCACAGGGAAATTCCAGGTGATACAGACAGTATATTGTCCATACTGACGAAGACCCAAAGAAGAGTCAATTATGTTTTGTAAGACAGCTGAAGAAGTTTTTATCAAAATAAAACCTAAAATATTATTCTAAGAAATTTTTACTTACTTTTACTAAAGCTGCTATTATAACTCCAGCAATAAATACATTATATATGCCCAAGATAAGAGTTATAATTAAATACAATTCATCCTCGCTAGTCTGATGGTGATAGAGGGCTATACTGGATGCTATAGTAGTTGTTATGAAAAATACCTAAAATATTATTTAATTGACCAAAAACATATATAAAAAGAAGGTTAAATATTATCGATTTATTTGGAAACCATTTATAATCAAAAAGAACTAAATAATAGTGTGGAAAAGTGTGTTTGGATGAAACAGTTTCCTAGTTTTAATTAATTTTTTACTTTATTTAATGCTGAAATGCAAAAAAGTGCAAAATTATATGAAACAAACTTTGTGTTAAATCAGATAGAAAAGGTTTAAAATTTTATAGGGCAATAAATAGTGACGTTCTGAGGATCATTTGAAACTTTTACTGGAATTAGACATGATTTTTGTAGCGAGTGCTACATTCGAAAAAAAAATAGATAATCGTTCAAGAACGGATAACCTGTTCCGGAAGAAGAGTTCGTTTTAGAGAAGTCTTGAACTTGTAGTCACTGCCAAGGATACCTACATTAAATTTATAATACGTCAATATTCCTATATTGGTGACCCCTTCTGTGAAAATAATAGTTGTGATGTCACTGTTTACACGCGAAGTTAAAAAAAATGGACATAGCTCAAGGTCTACAGCAACAAAACGACGCACTACAACAACAAATTGAGGAGCTGCGTCATCAACTACATCAGCAGCAGCAACAACCGATCCAGATATTTCCTCATATAAACATCGATTTGATTGGTCCACTTCCACCAGCAAAATCTTTTTTTCATTGCTTGACTGTCATCGACCGTTTACATCGTTGGTCTGAAGTTTATCCACTACAATTCATTACAGCTGAATCTGTGATTCACGGACTTTTGGATTGTTGGATTTCTCGTTTTGGTGTTCCAGAGACTTTTACATCTGGCCGAGGAGCTCAATTCACGTCCCAGCTTTTCAAAAGTTTCACAAATAATTTTGGAATCCAACACAATTTCACTACCAGCTGGCATCCAGCTGCCAACGGTTTAATTGAGCATTTACATCTTCAGTTAAAAGCAGCAATCATGGCTCAGTCTGAAACTGTCTGGTATCATGCTTTGCCTCTGGTTCTTCTCGGCACTCGAGCTGCTTTTAAAGAAGATATCAAGACTACTGCAGCTGAGCTTGTTTATGGAAAAAATATACGTCTACCTGGTGAACTTTTCTCTACAAATCTCACTATAATAATCTTGATGATTCAAGTGGTTTTCTTTCAAGTTTACGAGAGTATATGATTTGTCTACGACCTTCCCCAGCATCTCGACATTGCCAATCTACAATTTGTTTGTTCAAATAACTTTTTAATTGTAGTCATGCTTTTCTGTGACATGGACCAATGTTAAAAGCTCCATACACTGGACCCTACGAAGTTCTTGATCGAGACGACAAGATCATAACTCTCAAGACTAACAACACACCCAACAAAGTATCGATTGATCGCGTAAAACCAGCTTTTATTAATCAAAATGACGAAGATCTTCAAGCTGTTCCTGTTACCACTACTGTTCCTGTTCCTACAACTGTTCTAGTTCCTACAGTTGTGCCTGTTCCTACAAGAGTGCTCCTGATATACCTGCATATTCGTCTACTTTGCCTCTTGTTCAAGAACGAATAACCCGTTCCGGAAGAAGAGTTCGTTTTAGAGAAGTCTTGAACTTGTTGACAAAGTCACTGCCAAGGAGGGTAGTGGGCGAATGCTTCATTCGAACAAAAAATGGTTCCCACGGCAATGGTAGTCAAGATTATTTAGTTTTCAAGATCGAAAAAATTATAGATAATCGGTCAATGTTGTAACGTCAATAAAAACGATTTATTTTACATAGGAATAAAGTATACATTGAATTTATAATACGTTAATATTCCTATATTTTCAAAAACTGCTGCTGAATTATTTAAATCAGCTGTAAATATAGTCACCATATTGAGGATAATCGTCAATATTCGGAAGAAATTCAAGGTGCTTGAAAGAGAAGCTTAAAATTAAATATGAAAGAAAATTATGCATCCATACAGATTAATGTATTATAACACAATATTGTATCAATTATTGCTTTTAAGAAACTATAGTGCCTTGATTTGTAATTACTAATAACAAAAAAATGGTTAAAAATTAAAATACATTGGAAATCAACTACATTGAAATGTAATCAACATTAACAATAAATTTCGTATTAATACCCTTAATATGTTAGTAAAGTTAAGTACGCATTGTCTCACTCTCAAATTTCTTCACATCTAAATTATCTACGTAGTACGTAGGCCAATAAAAATATTTAAATTTGACAGCTTTTACGAAAGTTTTTTTTTCGTCCTTTCTTCTTTAATTTAAATGAACAACTTTTAACTTTTTAACTCTATTTTTTAGAAAATATAACATAATCTTTATTATGAATCAGTTTAAAAATATTTATATTGGAAAAAAATTAATATTAAATAACTTCTAACTATTATAATAACTTACTAAATTAGTGGCTCCCATGATGGCTGCCCCGGTTTTTAAACTCATAAAATAAAAGAACGACTTCACCATATTGTTAAATTTCTTCAAAAGCAAAATTTTGAAAACTCTTAGTCACTCGTTATTTCCGAAGAATCTGTGTGCAAACTGAATAAACTTAACAGGGATGGATGCTGTACGCGCACTCTGTGACAATTCGTATTCTATTTTTATGGAGTTTATCCTTTTTTAGCACAAAAGCATCGTGTGCAACTATTTCCGTCTATATCAAAATTATACGAATTTTACATTACACTGATAAATTTAGAGAAGAGAGAAAGTGACGCCAGACGTCTCGGCGCCTTTGTAAACAACACTCGGGTGCTTGTGTTGCCGTTTTGTCCAAAAAAAAATGATTCAAATTAGTGACTATTATTAGAAGGACAATTTTGTACAAGCATATCAAATTTCTTTCACCTTAATGTATTTATTTTACTTTATATATAGAATTAAGTAGTAACCGCACCATAAAATATAGAACTTGTTGAAAGATTTATTTATTATATCAGTATATTTACAATGCTCAATAACTGAAGTTATTTTTTAAATTACAGAAAATTGCGTACAAAAATAATATTTGAAATATACGTTTCATGCTATCAGTAAACTCTGTATATAGCAAATTGTTTTTGTCGTTTTTTTTTCATTTTATGTGCTGTTATCTCTTTAACCAGAATTGTAGGAATTCGATTTCAAAATACTAACATTTTAGTAGCGTAGAAGTGCTTGCAGTGACATTGTTACTGTAGTCCATGGTTATTAGGTTAGGTTATCTTAGGTTAGGTTAGGTTAGGTTAGGTTAGGTTAGGTTAGGTTAGGTTAGGTTAGGTTAGGTTAGGTTAGGTTAGGTTAGGTTAGGTTAGGTTAGGTTAGGTTAGGTTAGGTTAGGTTAGGTTAGGTTAGGTTAGGTTAGGTTAGGTTAGGTTAGGTTAGGTTAGGTTAGGTTAGGTTAGGTTAGGTTAGGTTAGGTTAGGTTAGGTTAGGTTAGGTTAGGTTAGGTTAGGTTAGGTTAGGTTAGGTTAGGTTAGGTTAGGTTAGGTTAGGTTAGGTTAGGTTAGGTTAGGTTAGGTTAGGTTAGGTTAGGTTAGATTATTGAGCAGTGTATACTGGTAGCTCTATGCAAACAAATAAATAAAACCATAAAATAATATACGGTATCCGCCAAAATAAACAGTACCGAAACAGAGAGTGCTGTGGAGTTGTTTATGTAATATGGATTTGTCATATTTGACTTAATTGTCATTAGTTGATATATTAATAGTACGCTGCAGTTAAATTTGATTTAAAAATGTTTCTAACAACGGAAGAAAAAGTGTTTTTGGTAGAGCATTATTTTCGTTCATACGGAAAAGTTCGTAATGATGGTCCAAGCTTAGAACAGGTGTCCTTTTACCAATGAGGAAGATCCCCAAAATATTTTTTTCCGAGATCAATATTTAGCGATACGTGAGCTAAAAAAAAATTCTGGGGGAGCTATGGGGGGGTCGACCGAAGAGAGTTTTTCAAATGGATTCATGTGAGCATAATGGAAACACCGAAAAAAATAAAAAATTTTGAGCCCCCTTATTTTTTTCAAAACTTTAATTTTTACCCCAATTGACCCTCCCATCAGAGTTATAATTTTTTTTCTCTATCCGATCATATAGGCATTGTTGGGTTAAAGTTTTTTTTTATATAGCTCATGTTTTTATTTTTATTTTCGGTACTGTTTATTTTGGCGGATACTTACCGTATTACATCGATTTAGGGGTGTGCGAATAGCGTTCGAATCGAATCGAATCGAATAGTACTATTCGATTCGAAATTCGAATCGAATAATTCGAATTTACGAATTATTCGAAATATTCGAATTATTCGAAAATTTTTCGAATAATTCGTAAATTTTTGAATTATTCGAAATTTTTCGAATTATTCGAAATTTTTCGAATTATTCGAAAAATTTCGAATAAATATTATTTATCTGTAATTTGTACTTTCAATATTTTTCATGATAATGCTATTATTTGTTTACGAAGTACTTAAAATGTTTAGCATGATAAATCAGAGGTTTGAACATCTCAAAATTCGAAAAATATCAAAAAAATTGACGATGGGTTCGAAAATTTTTAAATTATTCATCCATTCACGGATCATTCGTGAATTTTTGAATTATTCGAAAAATTTTCGAATTATTCGAAAATTTTCGAATAATTCGTGGATTTTTCGAATAATTCGAAATTTTCGAATAATTCGTAAATTCGAATTATTCGATTCGAATTTCGAATCGAATAATAATATTCGATTCGATACGAATTATTCGTAAATTCGAATTATTCGCACACCCCTACATCGATTATTTAAATTTTTTATTTAAACTGTACATATTTGTATTTGTACTTTAGAATTAGTTTAAAAGTTGTGGAGTACGATAACTTAATTCTTAAATATTTTTCTCTTTTATCACTATTTTTTCTTTTTGTATTGGTAGTTTTAATTGTTCTTCATTCGTATACTTTTGGTCTTATCTTACCTTACCTTGTCTTTATTCAATTTGTTTATATGTCCCAACCGTCTAAATCAACATTCTAATGTTATTTAGAATAGTATTTAATTTTTTAGCTACTTTAGTGATAGGAGTGTTAACATACAAAACTACAGGTCTAATTGGTTTTGACTCTTTATGTAATTTAATAGTTCCATATAATTCTGGACATTGAGGATTTTTATTAATTAGGTATTTTTTATTTATTTATTTATTTTTTAGTTATTAAAGAGATAATTTGAATCATTTACATGTCCTCTTATTTGGATAAAACATTTTTGAGTTGGATCGTTTTTTAGAATTTTGACATTACTTGACATTATGAAATTATTCACTTTAGATTTATAATCAAAAATTAAGGGTTAATACAATAAATTTAAAAAACAATTTTTTCCACAATTGGTGTATACCTATGAGTTAACAATAACAAGTATTTTAAAATCTGCAAAAACATACAGGGTGTCCCATATTGTTCTTTTCTTTTCAAAGATATTTGCTTGGGTCCATACTTTATCCCAACCCTGTATATACTACTTCCTTGGTCTTTTGAATTTGTGTAGTTTTTTTATATATTTTGTAATTTATTATTACCTACTAACTATATGCACACATTGGTGTTCTTTTTATTTTTTGGAATAAATAAAACAAATATTAAATACTTAATATACTTTATTTGTATTACTTGATAAATGGATTGCTACAGAACAAAGAATGTATCTTTGGTATTATTGGCAAAACATTATATAATTGCAATTTAAGTACAAAATAGATCCTCCATCCAAAAAATCGTTTACATTTTTGAACTAAAATTAAAATAATTCGTAATATACAGAATACAAAAATATACTTTTACAATAAATAAAACTAATAAGTCTATAAAAATCTTACAATATAAATATTATAGCCGCCATTTTCAAGAGAATATATTTTTTACATGTACCCCTTCAACAGCATGGTCAACAGAAGAAAATCCATTCCATGCGTGAATGTAAATAATATATAAAAACAAAAAAAACTTGTTTGGTTTATTATAAATTTCCCAAACGTTTTAATTTTGTTCAATTATTGATTTCACTCAGTAATGCCATCTGTTATTTCTAGCTTGAGCATATATCCGCAGATGAAAATATATTACTACACTGTTCGCTGAGAAATTTCTTCTATTGATCAATAAGGGGCGATACTTTCTATACAATACATAAGGTGTTATCCTTACACACTGATATTTGAGCCTCTTGCATTATTCTTAACCTTGGCCCGAGTGGTAAACCCATCTTTTGTAGTCTGTCTTCACTTAAATAAGGAAGTTCAACCATTCCTATTCTTTCCGTTTCAAATATCGCTGCATATTTCTGAAAATAAAAATATTTTTTGTAATAAACAATCCATAAAATAGCTTTATTAAAGTTTCAACAAATTATTATATCGATTCTGTGTTCACGGTTAAAATTAGGCTATGAGAAAAATAATTCTTCTTACTAAAATTTATTGTATCAACCTCTACTCTCTGGAAGTTTATTTTTTTTTATAACCGCATCAACCTAAATGGTTATTAGCGGAGGAATTGTTAGTTATAATACATGGAATAGAAATTTGCAATACATCTTTAAATGCGGTACAATAGTCTTATGTCGCGTAAAAAGTTACATATGCTTTGTGCGGTACATGTGTGAAATAAGTCGAACATATCTGAGGGAATTTTGTTCTCTAGTTTTTCTATACTAAACTGAGGACACTCAACTAAAACATGTTTTACAGATAGTCGGACTTCACAGATTTCACATTCCGGTGGAGGTTCGTTTGTAATCAGGTGCTCATGAGTTAATCTGTGTCCCAGGTGAAGTCTAGTAGTTATCACTTGTGAAAAACGGTTAGGAGCTTGGTTCTTCCATGGCCCGCAAGTTGGCTTGATTTTTTTTAGTTTGGAACTTGTCTCTTTCCAGTTTTAAGTCCGTTCGTCTATTAATTTTTGTTTGAAAAAGGCTTTCATGTCTGCTGCTAATGGTTTGATAGATGGTACCAAGTTTGCATTTGTCGCAGTTTTTCGTGCAATTTTATCGGCTTGTTCGTTTCCTTGTATACCGATATGCGATGGAACCCACAATAATAAAATTGACTGGTCGGTTAGTTCATGCAATTTTTCTTTAATTAATCTGGCAATTGGATGGCGACTGTAAATTTTCGAAATTACATGGAGCGAGTTGGCTGAGTCAGTGATCACTAAGAATTTATTTGTTGTTGCTGTTTTAATATGAATGAGTGCTTTATATATGGCGTATAGTTCCCCAGTTAGGATTGTTGATTCTTCTGGTGGTTTAAATTTGAGCATTCTGTCTGGTGCAACAAAGGCAGATCCCAGAATCTATCTTTGATGCGTCTGTGAAAATTTTTGTGTGTTCAGGGCAGTTATTTCGTGATATGAATTAATGATTGTGGATTTGTTTCGTGTTTATTATAAGATAGTTTAACAGAACGTTCACCATTTAATTATAAAAAATTATACTTTTCCTCATCGATAGCTGTTTCGAATTAACCATCGTCAGTTAAAGAAATAATTTCTGGAAGAGACGGGGAGTGGAGAACTCGTGTGAAGACACAACAGGGAAATATTCTTCGGTCATTCCAGAGACTATACCCATTAAAACATCAACGCTTCTTCTCTTCTTTAGATGAAATGTCCCATGAGTACAGTATTTGGAATTGCCAAAGAATATTCCCTTGTTGTTTCGTCTCTCCTAGGTATGATTTCTTTAATTCATCCCTAGCGAAACGTATTTCTTATGGTCAATAGCTTTCGAATAATTGAGTCAGGAGGGTGGAAAGCTCTCAATGAATTTCCTTGCTACAATACCTTCTTCAGTCGCTTGTAGTAGATATTGGAACTTGTCCTCCAATTCAATTTCTTCATTTTCGTGTCTTTTTGAACTGGCCCTAGAATCCTAACCAATTTCTTACGTTTCCGTCGAATTTCCACTTACGGTATTTTAAAATTTCTCTTCTTAATGTTTTTATTTCCAATGAAACTGGAAATTTATTGTACTAACCCTTACTATGTGAAAGTCCATCTTATTAAGAACAGTAAATAACTAAAAGTTTGAACGAAACTTCCACTTTTTATTAATAGGGTTTTAAATGCAATTACAGCTGTTTCCCTAAAATTAGCATCGTCAGATTGACATTGATTGAATTTTATTATCTCTTTCCTACACACCTCTATTTCATCGAATTCTCTTTACAATTCTTCATCACATGGTTCGAACTACGAATAAGGAATAGAAAGGAAGGAACGTTGTCATATTTTAATCTAGCAAATAATCACGACGGAAGTCGGCCATATTGAAGAACCAAATATGACTCATTCGAATCGTGACATTTGACATAAATAGTTTTTTCATGCTGTTTTATATATTATTTTCTGATTTAAGTAGTTAACCCAACTCTTGAATGGGAATTACTTTTCATCTATAGGGTTCTATTTATCTGAATTATTAAAAATTAACAAAATATTTTAATGACAACCACATTGTTATCATAGACGTTCCTTTATTTTTTATATAGACCAACTAAGTCAACTATTTATAATTACCTGCTTAGAAGTTTTTAATCTAAATTTATATTCCTACAACTTTATGACAATGTATATTACTGTACAGATAATTACAAGCGGAAAACAGTTATTTTTTTTAATAAGTAATTCGAGACATAAGTTTATAATACCCTGTGTGTGACACCACTGGTAACCGGAAACTTCAAGTCAGCCATATGCAAGAACCATTGCGGACATCGTCAAATCGAATTATACTCCTTCCTTTTTATTATTTATTCGTAGGGTTCGAATGAGAATAAACTTTCCCAGATATGTTCATCCAATAAAAACAGTCTCTCGCTCTTATCCTTCAAATGTCATATCAAAGCTGACACTTTTTCTTTGTTCACTGACTCGTCTGCTTATGCTAGCTCGAGATCTCTGCTTGTTTTATTAAATATCCATCCGAGCTGCTCTCTTTCTTTCTTTAGGTTTTCCATCGTACTTCAGTCCTGTCACAGTCAGATTGGTAGGTTTAAGTTACATTTTTGTTTTATGAGAGAACTGACTAGACCAAATATTAACGCACGCGTCATAAAATGACTGACGAAACTTTATTATAGGAGGAATCTAGTTTACACATTGGGATCGCCCTACGTACTAGGAATTTTGGAAAGGATCTTGAAAAAGGGGCAATTGATCCTTTAAAACTGGATCTGCCAGTGAAAGCATTCATTTTGGTTAATGAATGTCCACAGACAAGTTAGGTTAAATACTCTATTAGGAATATTTCTAGTGCTTTTGTAATGGAAAGAATTGTGTTAGGTAGGTTAGAAGATGGATGGAAGAGAGCTTTCCTAAGAAAAAGACGGAAGGGCGGTCCACTTCACTCTGCGGATTTGGATAGAAGAACATGAGGATATGGCACTGTATGATTCCTAAAATGGAGAGAATTATTGGAGCAGTCAATCGAGGAGTGAGTCACTCCCAACTGTGATGGAATAAATTAAAGTGTACATAAAAAGGTTTCCTGTTACAAAAGTGGAAGAGAGATTTTCTCATTTGTTATGGGTAAGAGGGAATTTACGCTGGTTTACCTAGTTTTGAACGACCTGCTTTGGAAAATGATTTTTTTAGTACAGACGAGGTTCCAGAAGAGAAAGAGCAGACAACTATAGTTTTTAAACTTACAGATACATTGTAAGATTCAATCAATTACTCATTGTGGCTTATCACTAGGTTACAATCGTTCTCTCAACCCTATACCTCAAATAAAGCTCATCAGGGTCATTGCCGACACATTTATTGATGTAGAACAAATTTAATTATCGTAGTCTCTCTAGCTCTTGGCGGTTGTAGAAGAACTTCACCGTCGTTTGGGCTCAGCCTGTATTCTCTGCTAGTCCTCTTTTTTTGATATTCCTGTTAACATGACTAATTCTATCACAAATCGTAGGTCCTGCCTTAAGATCTCTTTTTGGAAAACTCTCTGCTGGTTTGGAATCGCAAAATACTGCTCACATTTTTTGGTAAGAAGAATTTTAGTGAATAAGAAGCAAGAAAGAGAAATGACAATTTGGTGAAGCTATCAGTTATAAGAATTATAATTGCGGATATAGTCGAGTTCCCTAACAGGCAAAATATATAATATACCGATATTGGAGATAGCCAGAAAGAGACTAAAGAAAGAAACAATACAATTAATAAAATAACTTAACAAGTGTGGTTAAGATTTTATTGTTTAAGAACAAAATCAATAATATACTAATTATTTTAATTCATTTGATTGGTTAATTACTTACTTCGTATCCCAATTTTCGTAAAAATAATCTTAACAATGGCGGCTCATCTCCAAAAAACTTCGTCAGCTTTTTCACTCTTGCGGGATTCGCCAGTACAGGTAAATCTTTGGAACTTACGGCGCGAACTGCGTTTTGCGCTCTTACATTCAACATATTTGTTTGGGTTCTAAGAGCTGCGATTTCTCCTCTTATATTCTCCATTTCTTGTATCATTAGATGTTGCGTACGCATCTCCGACGAAAGATGAGCCACTGAGCGAGCTAAAGTTACAACGTGAGATTCCAATCTCTGAAATCTACAATGAAAATATTATTAATTACTTAAGAAGAGTCAGTAGATAGGGGGTCATGAAAACAAGTAAAAAGATAAGAATTGGTATTGGTGAAAATATTTCATTGTGTTATTCACATTTTTTAAATAGTTTATGGGAATGCAAAAATCATTGACTGAAGCAACACAAAAGTTCGAAGGTTTTGAGATATGGCTGTACAGAAGTATTCTCAGAATATCATGGGTAGATAGACTAAAAAAAGAGTAGGTACTGGAAAAAATGGAGAAGGAAAAAGAGGTGATGAAAACGATTAAGAGAAGGAATCTGGAATATCTCGGTCATATAATGAGAAATTACAAAAAATAAAAACTCTTGAAATCCACCCTCCACGAAAAAGTGTTTGGAAAGATTGGGCCTGGAAGAAAAAGGATATCATGGTTCAAGAAAAGAGACCAGTAATCACATATGGGGCAGTGGCTTGGGGCGCAAGGGCTAATCTGAGTACGACGAGGAAAAATCTCTCGAAGATTCAGAGACTAGCATGTTCATGTATCACTGGAGCAATGGGAACTTGCCCCACTGCTGCAATGGAGGTGATTTTAAACTTAACCCCACTGCACATTCTGTTAGAAAGTGTAAGGAAGAAAACGATATATAGAATGATCAAAGAAGGAATTATCAGGGAAAAACCCCGATCACTTCATTTTGATCAAACTTGTGAAATGCCCCAAGATGATATGCCAAAGAAATTCAACTTTGTGAGAAAATTCATCACAACGTTGAGTAATAAATCTGAATGGGATGAAGACACCATACAAGATTTAAACCAGAATACCATAAAATGGTATACGGACGGTTCCAAGCTAGACGAGGGAACTGGGATAGGAGTTTTTGGACCGAGAGCCAAATACTCAGAAAGCTTGGGCACACACCCGAGCATCTTTTAAGCAGAAGTCCGCGCCATCGAAAGATGTGTGGAATTCAATATTGGAAGAAACTACCGCAGACAAGAGATTGTGATCATGTCGGAAAGTCAAGCAGTCATCAAAGCGCTGAGCTCAAATATAATCAGTTCGAAGATGGTTTGGGAATGCCTAGGCAAACTAAATGAACTAGGCCAGAAGAACACTGTCACCCTCCTATGGGTCCCAGGACACATAGGAATAGAGGGGAACGAAACAGCAGACAAGCTGGCAAAAAAGGAGCTGAAACCCCACACTTGGGACCAGAACCATCCTGTGGGATCAGCAGTAGAGTAATCTTAGGAAAACTAAGGCAAAAATTGGAGAAGGAAAAATCCGAGTACTGGAATCAGCTGGAAGTACTGAGGCAATCTAAGATACTACTGGGGAACTATGACCAGAAGAGATCTCTTAGCTGCCTCAACCTCAGTAAAAAAAGGGTCCGAATTTTAACGGGAATACTAACCGGGCATTGCCGGTTAAAAAGCCACATGAAGAACTAGGGTTAGCAGATGCAGCAAAGTGCAGATTCTGTGAGGAAGAGGATGAAATCTCAATACACATACTCTCAGAATGCGTATAGCTCAGTTCAAGTGGAGCTGGGTTGAACATGTCCTGTCAAAATGAATCAAGCACAGCACAAAGATAAAGGGGAGGCCTATGTCCAAGAGTGGACTACCAAGGGCTGCTGAACGAAGAACTATTTAAGAGTTAAAAAAGATAAAAAAAGATAAAAAAAAGATTTCATATTGTTGAAGCTCAATCAGGATGTAATGAAAAAAATATAGAAGACAGAGCAGTTGATTAATTCATTGATAACAATCTTGTTACATACCTCTTGTTGATACCACGGATATCCCTAACTTTTTTCCTATCTTCGTTCATTCTTCTTTTGTCTCTAATCGGTCGACTGCTAACGGAGCTTGAGGGTAGTGAGGACATGCTTCCATACCTTCTTTTTGTAAATCGAGGATCATTCGGTTGGTATTTGGCAGGATGCTTTTTAACTCCTAATAATTTAAGTACTTCTGAATACATTGTTTCTAAACCTTCTAATTGTTTTCTAATAGCTCTTGCATCTGTAGTGCTTAAATCTTCGTCCGAATCACTTTGTCCATCTAAGATCGATTCTAAATCCATAGATCTTGTCGTTGTAGACGTCATGTCCGTGTTGTCTAAGCCAAAAACTGCACAAAAAATCGTCAATAATAAGAATATTTATAAAGTATAATAATCACTTACTTTGTTTTCCTCTTAACATTGCATTATGATCGATTTTCTTCTGGGATCTTTTTTGAGGAGAACCATTATTCCATCTTGATTCACCAGCTACAATTCTGGAATGATTTTTGCTTTTGTAACTTTCATATTCAGGCCTACTGCCGCAAGGTAGGCTAGAACAAATTATTTATATTTATACTAATTTAATAAAAATAAAGTATATCCATTTACCTGCTATGTTTATATCTAGCCGAGTTCCTCGGAGTTGTATTAGGCGATGATTGATCTCCTGGTGATAATGGAGGCAATGGAGGTGTCATCGATGATACACTATCACTGAGTACAGAATGAGGTTTACCTGGATTATTATTTTGTATGGATAATTCGTGAAGTTTTGGCTCGAGAATATGTCTAAGTTCATTTTCTACTATATCCACCCATTCAGAATCGTGATCTGTAAAAATTTAATAAACATCTGTGGAAATAATGTCATTAGAGTTTTAGTTTAGATATAGTAAAAGTTTTGATTACTAGATTTTCTGGAATAAAAGCGTTCACAAGAATTTTTGTCCCTACGTTTCGACTCTTTGGAGTAGATATCAAGGGAGTAGGGATAGGTTAAGATTGGTAGGGATCACTAAGATTTCGTGATCTCAATCTGTCTAGTCCTACTCCTAATACTAATACTTCTTTTACTATCTCAGTGTTAATTTTAATGATAATAAAATTCTTACTATTCTCATGGTTTTCTCTGTATTTTCCCCTGGTGGCAGCGGTTGGTACTGAATCAAAATGGTCGCTATTTGAGTCTAATAGTCCTGGTCTGCGTCCGCTGCTGTAAGCAGCACTACCTCTACCGGAGTCTATGTTTGAAGATGATTGACCTCCAGTTTTATCATAATCAGAACTGGTAGCTGAACTAGGATTTGTCTTCTTTGAAGTTTTAGTTTCTTCATCTAGTTTCGTGGATCTTTGGCCTATGTTATAAACACCTTCTATTTTCCCTAAAAAAGTTAAATATTTTCAAGTATTTTAATTTGTTTGTCTACGTTTCTTTTTACTTACCAATTTCGCCTTCCAATCGTTTTCTTGGACTACCCTGCAATCCGTCGGTAAGCTTTTGATCTTCTTCTCTTCTATTGTCAATATTACTTCCTTCGCCTTTTCCACTTTTATCATTAACTGTTGGTGGATCTAGCCTACGTTCTTGTGATCCTTTTCGTCTCAAAAATCCTCCATCATCACTATCTTTTTCTGTATCGTTTTTCGTTTGTGCCTCCATGATGTTTCCGTAAGAACCTCGACGCATTGGCGTAGGAATCTGTGGCTGAGGTTTGCGATTCGGCAGTTCTTCGTGAACTTCATCTTCGTAGGCCAATTGTGGTTGAGAAGCTGCCCTTCGTGTCTCAAAACTTCTTTGTCGAAGACTATCACGTTCTAATTGTTGGGCGCTCCGTTTTTCTGGAGAAGGTTGCAAGCTCTGTTGCTGCATAGCTTGCATTGCAACATAATTTCCATCTCTAGCTGGAGCAGGTACTTGTCTCCGTTGAGGGGTAGAGCCAACGTAGTTGCTTTGGTAATACAGTTCTTCGGCATGTTGTTGGTTTAACATTTCCTGAGATCTAGCCTGAGCCAGTTGTTGCGAGTACTGCTGATTTTTTAATTGTTGTTGGTACTGCTGTTGAGCGTGCTGCGCAATAATTTGCTGTTGCATGAAACTTTGACTATATTGAGTTGTCATAGGGGTTTGTTTCTGATAACCTTTAAATAAAATAAAAGAGTTTAGTGCTTAGAAGATGTAAAACTACTCTTTATCCTACCTAACCCTACCTAAACCCATTCGGCCAGTTAGTCTCATTTCATTTATGTTAAAAGAACTAAATTAAGTAGGACCACTGAGGAAGTATCCTCTCAGTACCTACCAGCAGGCATATTATGGTGGAAAATCAACAGAGAAATCTCCATGATTAATGGAGAGATTACTCTTCTCACCTTACTTGATATAGAAGGGACATTCAATAATGCATTACCTAATTCTCTCTTTAATGCAGCTGCATCATGTATCCAATACAATATGTAACTGGACCAGAGCGATCAAAGAGGACCGGCTGATCCTAACATAACTGGAAGGCGAAGAGATGAGGGCAATGGCTGCCAGGGGCTGCCCACAGGAAGGAGTACTTTCCCTTCTCCTATGGTCGCTACTGGTGGAAGACCTGATCTCTGACCTCAACAACCAGAGGATAGAGGTACAACCCTACGTAGACGATCTGTTGATATTGGTAAGAGGAAAGCATGAAGAGGTCATCTAGGTGACTCAACGAGCACTTTACATTGTTACTAGGGGTTATTCTGGATAAAAGACTTACATGGAATGTTCATTTGGAGAGAATTTGCAATAAAACAAAGCTCTCCCTTTGGACATGCCGTAGAATATGCGGTAAGTCATGGGGAATGAAACCCAAACAAATATATTGGCTCCCATCACTGCCATCAAAATTTTAATGGATCTTCCTCCACTTCACATCTGGTTGTGAAAGGAGGTGATACCTGGTGCTAGTGAAATGCCAGGATGCAGGGCAGGGCGGTGTCAGAGCCAGAGTCGGAGAGATAATAAAATACCATCCGATAGTGGAGATGGTACCAGATGCAATGCAACCTAAATATAATTAACATAAGCCATTTACCGTCCTATTCCCAGGAAGGGGCGAATGGGAGACGGTTCTAAGACCGAAGGAGGTGTCGGAGCTGGGGTATATGAAGGCAAGTCAAAGGTGGATCTGAGCCAGAACTTTGATAACCTATCTACAATATTCCAAGCAGAGGTTTTTGCAATGGAGATGTGTCTGCAGGAGATGCTTAGGCGTGACTGCAGAAACAAACCTCTAAAAATAATTTCCGATGGCTAGGCGGCGCTACACTCCAAGTTAGTTTGGAAATTCCTTCAGGATCTGCCGAAGGAATATTTATAGGCCCAGAGCCATCCCTGGGCATAGCGAATAGAGTAGCCAGAGGAACAATATCGAACTGGGTACATCGCAGGAGATGTTCTTACTGGTTCGGGCTAGAGGATTTAAGACACTGAAGGGCATTGGTAAGAGATCTCTCTATTTATAATAGGGCTACTGACTGGACACATTCGCCTTAGTCGGCATATGAAAACAATTGGACTGGCAGAGAGTGCGGAATGCAGACTCTTTCAGGATGAGGATGAAACGGTGGAGCATATCTTGAGTAACTGCGTCAAAATGGAAAACAATTTTGCCAATATATTTCCGATACTTAGCATAGTTTTAGAATAGTGAATAAGTAAAAGAAACTTTATATCTACCTTGTTCAATTGAAGACTTCTTATTACCTCCGTCATCAGCAATATTACCTTGAGATTTTCTAAGGTCTTCAGTAACATTATTTAATCCAGTTTCTTCGCCTTTTTCTTCATTATCTTTATTACTTTTAAATCTACTGGACAACATATCTTTAATGGTATTGTAAGTTTTGGCCATGGTTTTGTTCTTTTGATCCTTTTGAGCATCTTTATTTTCTATTTGTACTGTAACGTTTTGTTGGTGTGAGGTATGCGTTGAAACAGAAAAATCATCGTTGATGGGCAATGGTCTCGAAGTGGATTTATTAGTATCTGCGGAGGCATGCCAAGCCGTCCGTGGTACAGCACCTGTGGAGTTGATATTTTGACCATTGTAGTAGTCTTGTACTTGGTGGTAGTTGCGTTGGTAAAGAGATCCATTATTGTCGCTGGATTGTTGAATGGTTTGAATCAAACCGGAATGTGTCTGAAAATGAAACGATTATATAATTATTTCGTTGTTTATTTACAATATTTTTTTATAAACCCTCGTACGTCGTACGTTACTATTCAGCATGCAAAGCAATGAATACAAATAGTAATTAAAACTTAAAAATAATCAAGTGGCTCCGCCCTTGGTCGTTAACCCATTCCAAAAGGCTATTGACATGGTCTAGCCAAGCCTGGCTGACCAGCACGAATAAAATTTAAATTACAGATTAATATTTCAACTGAAATACAAAACACTGAACGTTAAAAATAAGAATATAAAAATAAACAATAATAAACATAATTTGCGCCTACGATTACGATATTAAAGGTAAGTACTGGGTGTAAAATTTTATCTGCTACTTCTGTTATGAGAAAGATCATTAATAATACGAGGGACAATTTTAATAGCTCATCTTAAGATCTTCTAAACGATACCCACGTCTATAAAAGCATAGCGTTGGAAATAACTTGATTTATAATGAAATACTTTAGGTTTTTTACATATTAAATATGTTAGCAGCTGAGTATATTTAATGTGGCAATAAAATGTACAACAACGTAAAGCACACGTTTAATGTAATAAACATTTGAGGCCATGAGAACCAAAGTGGCCTAACTCATTTTTTTACAATATTTAGTTTATGATTTTTTCCAGTTAAAATTGATCATTTTGATAGAACCAGAGTGGCCTAAAAGTGATACAACGAATTTTCACTAGATGGCAGCATAATCATTGTTATGGGTTTTAGTCTGTGATCTAAATGTGAGGTGCCATATGCCATACTGGCCTAAGTAAGATAGGCCACTAAGGTTTAGGCCCTCTTTAACTTCACTGTCATGATGACACTCTGTCTACGGTTAGGCTACTTTTTGACAGTCTGTGGATGACAAACTTCATTATTTTCGAGCCCATACGTGTTTGTTGACAAGAAAACAATGTGGATAACGAACTTCGAGGTATGTATTAAAATATTTCATTGTATTGTATTGCAATAATCATGACGTGTTATTTGTTATTAGAGTTTTCATTGTTTACAGAAATCTTTGGGTCTGAAGCAGAAGAAGATCCATTTCAAGACTCTGGTTCAAAATACGTCTATTTGGACGTAATTCGACAGCATTTACTACTGATTTAATTGAGATTTTAGGCGACGAAAACCAATCCCCAATGTAAACCAAGAAAAAGAGTAAGACAACCTAGCAAATGGAAGAAGAATGTGAGAAAGGAAAAGCGTTCAAGAGGTGAGGAATATATTAATGTTAAAGGTGTTCTAGTGCCACCAAAACAAATTGATACTGCTCGTGAGCGTAATTGCCAACATAAGTGTCATGAAAAGATTCTGCCTGCTCAGCAAATAAATTCTGTTCAACAGCTTTTATGCAATGGGAAATTATAACTTGCTGATATCTTACCTTTTTTCTTTAATTAAGGTGATGACAAAAAAGACATGCACTGCTTCTGCTGAATCTAGGCGTTCAAATTCAAGGGTGTATCAAGTTCTTAATGGTGATGGCTTGTATGTTACTTCTTTATGGGACATTTCTAAGTTTGAAGCAGTACCATCTTGTTCGTACTGAAAGTAGTCTTGGTCTTGGTAAGGGCCTTCGTAAGACAGTCTGCCACCATGGCTTCACTATTTATGGGTTTTTCTTCAATGTCTCCACTCTCTTGTTTCTCTCCAACAAAGTGATGTCTTACATCAATATGTTTTGATGTTTTGTTCCAGGCCGATACCATTAACACTTAAATCTACAGCTCCTTTGTTACCACAAAACAGCGTGATTTTACTTTGAGCTTCGGGGATAATTTCTTGAGTATTGCTTCTTGCGATGCAAAACTCGGAGCCATATACTCAGCTTCTGTAGTTGAAAGTGTTACAATCGACTGTTTTTTTGATGACCAGCTGATGGCACCTCCTGCATAAAGAAATACATAGCCTGCTGTAGTCGGTCATCAGAATTACCTGTCCAGTCTTAATCACAAAACCCATGTTAATGTTCACCAGACTTATGGAAAACTAGCTTGACTTTTCAAGCGCATTTTACGTTTTAAGGTCAACCAGTGCGCTGTGCATGGATCTTCACTGAATCATGCTAATTTTCCTACGGCAAAAGCGATGTAAGGTCCAGTACATTGAGCTGCATACATCAGACTACCTATTGCCTCTTTGTACGGAACCTCAGCCATATCCCTTCTCTCATTTTTTGTTTTAGGTCCCATATTTTTAGACAAAACTTGATTAGGATCTAAAGGAGTTTGAACTCCGTGGCAATTTGACATTCCAAATCGAAAAAGAATCTCATTAATGTATTTTTCTTGGTCTAAAGTTATTATACCTTTTTCTCGATGTCTTTCAATTCTCATTACCCAAACAGTAATGCGCCTCTCCTAAATCTTTCAGACGAAAATGTGTAAAAAGATATGTTTTTAACACATCTCTTTGCCTTTGGTCTTCTTAAAAAATTTAAAGATCATCTACATACAGAGCGATAACTAAATTCTTGCCATTTTCATTTTTTGTATATACAAGGATCTTTTTTTGACTGAACAAAGCCTAGTTGCTTTAAAACACCACTAAGGGCAGGGGAAGAAAACACAATAAACATCACAACTAAGTGGACTCCTGCAGGAAGGAAAAGTAAAGGAAGACCGAGGTCAAGATGGTTAGATGAAGTAAGGCAGGATTTACATGCATTAGGAATCAGAAATGCAGAGGAAAACGCAAAAGATCGAAGAAGCTGGAACCGGATATGTAACAGCGTATAAAAAAAATGAAATGAGGACTGATCCACCTCAAAAATATGGATCTAGAAAGCTTGTAAAAGCGGCGCTACCCCCACGGGGGTGTGAAGCCACTATATATATGTATATAACAAACTGACATCGTCTTCATAGTGACCGTGTAATGCTTTGGTGCGCAGTGTCAGGTAATGGATTATTGGGCCCTTACTTCGTAGAAGACCCGTTACACTAAATCAAGTGCGATATAGACAACAAATTTTCACACCATTTTTTATTATTCTCAGACAATTCTGTCGTACCAGAAACATACAGTTGAAAACCCAATGGTTCCATTAACTCTATCTAACAACTCTTGATACTTATGTATGGGGTATGCTGAAACAAGCCATTTTTACAGAAATCCCACCGGCAACTATTGATGAACTCCATGAAAAAATGTTGACCTTTTTCAAAAGAATGCAGCAGCCTATTTTTAATAACATGCTAAGCAATCTTGTTAACTTTTGTGAGTATTGCTTGGAACGCAATGGCGAGCACATTTTGGCGCATACTGTCACGAAATTAATGTGGAACTAAGCGCAAGGCCATTATCAAAATTTCTTGTCAAGTTATATAAAAAACCAATAAGAAATTTTAAATTGCATAAAACATTAAATTTGTCGAAAAAGTACGATACACTTAAATATACATAAAAATAGAGAAATTTAAAATCATAAAATCTTGCATACATTTTTTAAATTCAAACTATTAATGTAAAAATTATATTTTGCTGAAGTTAAACTAATATTTATAACTTTTAATTGGCACCTCAACTAATGACAAATATTTACAGATGGTTCAAAAAAATTGTACTATAGTCCGTTCATAAATTGTTGATAGTACAAAATGTGCGTCCAAGTCATAAAACGGTCGTAATATACTCTACGACACTGGTCAGTCATTTCCACTCAAAATACCTACATAATCGGATTAAAAGTTCTATAGCTGTATTGTATTTCTTCAGATACAAGGTGGGTTAGTCGAAAACATCTTAAACTGCCAGTTTTAGGTTGGTTTTTGTTATTATATCATATTACCTGTCCTCCCTGTATTTCAGTTCTCTAATGAGGGTCCAACTTGCAGTGAACTATCAACAAGTTGTGTACGGACTATAGTCACTAACGGTTTGAGCAATATGATAGCAAACAATTCTTTTATTTTTGTTGTGATAAAAATAAGTGTCTAATTTGGATAACTCCGTGACATGGAAGTATTAAAAAACGTTTTATAACAAATAGATAAGCCATAAATATTTAATAACTAGTTAACTTCCTCAAACAGAATATGGAAATCAAGAATAAATTAAGAAAACGAGTTGACGGACGAAAAAGCAAAAAAGAACTTCAACACTGAAAACTTTTGATATTGGAATTCAATAATATAATTTTAGCTGATGCTTCGAAATTCAAAGGTTGCGTACTTAATACAGTCACCGACTTAAAATTTGATTCATTCAAAATGATGATTTATTTTAAATTGCTCTAGCTTCGGAACGCTAAGGCTGATTTGTTTGATTGGTTTTGCAGTTTATAGATAGTAAACTATATTATTCTGACTTCTCCAAATAATTTAATACTCTCCACATATACAGAGTAGAAAATAAAATGTTTATCAAGATGTCCGATTTGTCATTTTTTTTCAAGTTAAACAAAGTTATACATAATTTTATAAATAAATCATTAACAATAATAAGCAAATTATTCACAAAAATATAAAAAATATAAAAAATGGAGTATTAATACCGGGTATTTTCCCCACGAGCTCAAATATCCACCTCAAAGCATCGAGGGCACTGAGGCATCCGTTACTTAGGAAGCGTTCCTAGTAAATCACCCTCACTGCGATACCTCGATGATAGCAATATTTGTTATTATTTTGATTCATAACAATATTGTCATTACAATTAAATTTATTGTAATAACTCTTACTTTTTGGAAGTCCATCTTATTAAGAATAATAAAAAACTCTTCGTTTCAACGTAACTTCCAAGTTTATTTGAAAAATTTTAAATCACAATGACGGCCGTTTCGCTAAGAAGCATCGTCAGATTGACATTTAAGTTACATTTCGTTTGTTTGTAGCTAGGTACCTGATGTTTAGGTAGTATTAAGGTTAGACCAAGTATGGAAGTAATAAGACATAACAATATTAAAGCCTAGATGTTAATAGCCCTAAGGGATTATCCTGGATGTAATTCCCTCTAAGATCAGTATTACTGTGCAATGATATAGAAAAACCAGGAAAAAACTATATCATGCTGATCTTTACAATAACTTAATATATTTGTGTTTTACAATTATGTCTTATCTATGTATAAAATGTAAACTCAATCAAAGTAAGCAGTTTAATAGTGGAGAACTTCCAAGATTTATTTGTTCATTAACAACTTTAAATTGTGGATCTGCTAGATGTCTTTCAAGTTCTTCAAGGAAATCTAAATTTTGTTTTTTATCACAAAACATCTACTTGAACATCCAACCTCACTATTACACACCAATGATATCCAAACACTACACACTTGTGATAAAAAACAAAATTTAGATTTCCTTGAAGAACTTGAAATAAAAAGACATCTAGCAGACCCACAATTTAAAGTTGTTAATGAACAAATAAATCTTGGAAGTTCTCCACTATTAAACTGCTTACTTTGATTGAGTTTACATTTTATACATAGATAAGACATAATTGTAAAACACAAATATATTAAGTTATTGTAAAGATCAGCATGATATAGTTTTTTCCTGGTTTTTCTATATCATTGCACAGTAATACTGATCTTAGAGGGAATTACATCCAGGATAATCCCTTAGGGCTATTAACATCTAGGCTTTAATATTGTTATGTCTTATTACTTCCATACTTGGTCTAACCTTAATACTACCTTAACATCAGGTACCTAGCTACAAACAAACGAAATGTAACTTAAATGTCAATCTGACGATGCTTCTTAGCGAAACGGCCGTCATTGTGATTTAAAATTTTTCAAATAAACTTGGAAGTTACGTTGAAACGAAGAGTTTTTTATTATTCTTAATTGTCATTACAATGTTAATTTTTTTTAATTTGAAAGCTGACAACACTGGAATTATTATTATTTCGTGTCATTTTGTGATTAAAAAGAAGAATGTGAGGTTAGTTTTTGCACGATAACCTACAAAATGAGTAGTGGTAAGATTCAAATAGAAAATAAGAAAACTTCTAAAAAACAAATGGAGTTATTAGTAAAGTGTTTAGGAGAAAATTCAGTTTTAACACAGGCAAAATGCACCCACAAAACCGTACGGGGGAAGAACAAGAAGTCATTTAGTTACAAATGTTTTCTTTTACATATTTCTGCCATTATGCAAAACACAAAAGAATTAAACACCCAAAGGTCAAATGAAATGGCTGGTGCACCTAAAGAAGTGGTTAGTTTTTAGTTTTTGTGTGACTTTTATTTGTTTTTCCCCAAATATCTAGTTCATAATCAGGTTTATTACTAAATCTAAAGCTTCCAAATGATATTTTCTTCAAATATTATGTAAAACTGAACAGTAATATGTAGTGCAACACTTATAAATGAAAAGAAATAGTATCCCTTCTTGTTGCCTCTTCCACAAACTGAGATACCTCTTCTTTTAAGTCAAGACATGCTCTTTTGTTTAATCGGAAAAGTTTTGTACCTAAATCAATATTCAGGGATTTTAAAAGGGTTACTGGTGTAAATAGATTTCTAACATAACTTATCTATTTGCTATATTTGCAAACTCACTCAAAAAATCAGCAATAACAAAATCACCTTGTTATGTATAAAAGTATAAAAATTACCTTGCCAGCTTTTAAGCAAGATCTATTAATGAATGATAGATCATATTGCTTAAAAAGAACGATTAGAATACCGTTTTTTGCAAAATGCTATAAAAGCAATAATAGTTATTTGTGTACCAAGGCCGTAATGTTGATCTTTTTTGGCCGAATCTGAAATTTGCGGCCGAGGCGTAGCCGTTGGCCTCGGCTACGCCTCGGCCGCAAATTTCAGATTCGGCCAAAAAAGATCATACGGCTGAGGTGCACACAAAATTTTTTAAGCGAGTGTCTCATCAAATAGGTAACAACTTTTTTTTACAATTTTGTTTCTAAACAGAGACGAAACTGGAAGATTAGATTCAAATTTTTATTAACCAAATCAAAAGTGTATTATTAAGTAACAAAGATGTGTACAGAATTACTTACAGTAAGTATGATAAACAGAAGTTGGGTCATAACGAAGTTAATAAATTAGGGCATTATTTGCTATTAATTGTTATGTTAAATGTACATTTACTACATTTTGAAAATGTAATACCACTTTTAGACATGACATTGTTAACAAACATTTCATATTCTTGATTTTCCGTAACAATGGTTCTTGCTGGAAAGCTGCTTACTGAAGTACCATTTAATTCAATTTCTTTGGAATTATTTTGAACAGAAGAACGCATACCTGAAGTACCTTCTCCTCCTGCAAGAATTCTATTTGAAATTTCCTTCTTTCTTGAAATGGAATCTTTAATGTAGCCTTCTGCTACAGAGTTAGACTTCCAACCTCCGTGGCTTTTTAACATTAAAATATCAGCCCCTGTTTCAACCAAGAGAGAGGCTGAACTTCTTCTAAAAGAATGACCCGTATACTTATTAGCATTTGGTAATTGTAGATACTGTGCAATAAGTGATGGTATTTTTCCAAAGGTATGAACACCAACAACTTGTGTAGAACATTTTCCTTGGCGATAATTTATAAAAAACGTTTGATGACGTACATTGAAAGTTCGTAAATTTAAGTATTTTCGAATCAGCTGTAGGGCACTTATATTTTCAATTATTTCATCAGTTATTGTAAATACTCGTTTTTTACCGGTTTTTGTCTCCGGGACTGTGATTACTAACACGTTTCCTTTGTCTTGAATATCATTTATAGACAACTGCCTTAGTTCATTTCGCCTACAAGCACCAGTCAATCCAATTATCAAGCAAACCTAAAAATATTACAATATAGTTATAAGAACAATGAACTTTAAAAATATTGTGTTTTATTACCTTCCACATTAAGTAGTTCTTATCTGGAGCTTCTGTTAAGAATTTATTGATATCCTCTCTTGTAAAAACTGCCGACTTTTTTGCTTCGTAACCCACATTTTGCTTTTTCAAAAAAACATTCAGTTTTGAAAACTTTTAACATCGAATATACGGACCATAATGTTGATGATTTTGAAACCTTGGCCTTTTCCAGAAAAAATGCGAGAAGTACTTCTTCTTTTAATTTTTTAATCTTATGTATGTTGCACCATTCCATAAAAATCTCATACTGTTTTAAGTAAATCTGCCTGGATTTTTCAGGTAATAAATTTAGAGTCGCTGCATTGACGGCTTCATAAATTTCAGCTGGATTGTCACTATCACTGTCACTCATTTTTCTTTTGAACTGTTTTTTATCACAGTATACACCGTAAATGTGGTTTTTATTATTTGTTAGTTATTTACTTTAAATTTCATTTACTGACAGAAACGGAAAGCTTGTAAATAAACAGCCTGGCAACGGAACCTTTTCTTTTGTTTTATGGGTAAATAACCCAAACATGCAAATTAAGTGTGTCTAGTAGGCCGCCTTCATAATTTGACAATCTTAATATCGGACGTGGAAATAACTCAAATAAGCAAATTAAATGTGTCTAGTAGGTTGCCCTCATAATGACTTTGTTTGCAAAAATGGCCGTAAAGTAAAAAAGCGGCCGTAAAGTAAAAAAGCGACCAAAAAAGATACACTTTAGAGACGTTAATAGATCCGTAAAACTTCATTTTTTGTGACACTCGCTTAAAAAATATTTTTAGTAAATATGCAAACAGAATCGCCATGAATATATCCGCTATTTTTAACGGGATCGAGATCTATGTAGATACATTATTCTACAATTTTCGCGGACAGTAGAACCGGATTTAAATAAATTCTGATATAACTGCAGTAAACATAAAATATAACAGTGTAAACAAAACAATTCTTGTTCACTTTGAACTCCATAGCCTTAATTCCATAAATTTTTATGATAAAATACCACACGAATTGTTCTCTTCAGAAACGTCATTGTATGAAAAACGAAAAACTCACCAACCTCGTAAGAAAATATTATAAATAGTTTTCCGTAAACACTATCAAAAATTAAAAAAAAACCCTTTGGCATAGGACCACACTTACTGTATCGCCAGCATTAATGGTGAACTCAACCATACTAAAATTGAATTATACTGAGCGTTCACCGCAACAAAATCAACAATAAAAGTGAACGTTCATCTACATTATTCCCATTCATTGTGCTGCCATCTATTCATTGGCGTAACTAAGGAACTTTTATATTACCAGTGAACGTCCGTATCGAATTGTCCGTTAATTTAAGCTAATGAATATGGAAAATTGACGTATTGAGGAAATTTTATGGGAAATATTATATTTCTCATAGCTGGAGAATTATAGAGTCTATTATTATAACGATACAAAATTTTTCAATGCCTTTCAATTTTCGATTAACAGTTATTTCAGATGACCGTAGAGTAATTTATATCAGAATTACATAATCATTACCTAAAAGTACTACATTTCTTAAGAAAACCATTGATTGCTTCAGCGTAGTATGTTAGAACTGCTTGGAGATTGCTCGTTTATAGTGACTAGTATTTTCAAAGTTATAAGGTCCTCTCTAAGGCTCGATTGTTTGATAGCAGGCTGTATCATTACTACGCACCGCTTTCCATTTTTTAATAATTTTAGTATATCATATCTTCCTGAAAACGTACCATTGGTATAATATTTATATTCAACGGTAAGTATTACCTTTGGTTGTTTCCTCAGTAAATTCATCAATCCTTCATTAATATACTGTGACATAAAAATCCGAAAATACAGTTTAAATGATTTTATTTCTATAAAATTTTGTATAAGTACTTACTGAAGCAAAAAATTTCAAAATGATTGCATTGCTTTAAAACCATTTTACCTTTAAAGAAATGTGCGGATGCACCCCGATGTGTTACGCATTCTACAACGCGCCTATATAGGCATGCTTCTGATCAGGTGGTCAATGTCCTCCTGTGGTATCTCATTCCAGGTAACCACCAACTCCTCTCGAAGTTCTTCTAGAGTCTGAGGACGTTGCAAATTGAGCAATCTCCTACCCATCATATCCCACACGTGCTCAATTGAGGATAAGTCGGGAGATCTTGGTGGCCAAGGTAACAATGTGACATCATTATGTTGAAAGAAGTCTATTGTGATTCTTGGGACATGTGGTCGGGCATTATCTTGTTGGTAAGTTGGATTTGCCAGGGTGTCAAGATAGGGTAAAAGATGGGTTTCTAAAACTTCTTGGATATAACGCTGCGCGTTCATGTTATCTCTGATGAAGATTAAGGGTGATCTCAAACTATAAGCTATACCACCCCAAACCATTACTCCAACAGTTTGTTGAACATGCCCTTCAACAAAAAACCGTGGATTTCTCCTTTCACCACGTCGTCTTCTAACCCTCGCTCGACCATCGTGCATGGCTAAACAAAATCGAGACTCGTCACTAAAGACAATACTATTCCATTCCTGATCCCAGAGTGACCGTTCTCTGCACCACTCAAGGCGATTACGTCGGTGTTCTGGAGTTTAAGGGAGGACCCAGTGTGGTCGGTATGAAAACAGACCAAAACGTCTTATTCGTCGGTAAACACTTCGCATGCCAATAGGTCTTCCGTGTTCTGCAAACCATTCATTTGCAATGGACCTGGTAGTGGAGAAACGGTCCCCTAAGGCCAATAATCTTAGGCGGCGATCTTCACGGTCTGTTTTTCTACGGATGCGTCCAGAGCCCCTTGCTCTTTGCGTAAGGCCTTCTCGAAACCATGCCTGACAAAACCTAACCACGGTGTCTACACTTCTTTGTACTCTAACTGCAATTTCCCGAAAAGAAAATCCTTCCCGAAGTCCTACTATACGACCCCTATCAAACTCACTAAGTTGACGAAATCGTACAGGTCTCCGTACCCTAGGTATCGTAACCAATCGTAAAGAATGTCAAGAACCAAAATCCGAAAAATTTGGATCTTTACTACGGCTGCAATATTCATTTTTGGATTTTTAGTGGAGTATAAAAACTGGAATTTCAGTAAAATAAGAAAAATTCAACAAATTTTATTAAAACAAAATCATTTAAACTTGGTGTTCGGATTTTTACGTCACTTAGTATCTCAGTTTAAAATTGCGTTCATGTAACTTATTACTTTATTACTCCGACTGGGAAACCGGTTCACCTGTAGCAGGAGCAAACTATCTTTGGTACAAGGATGGATAAAAAAATGCTGTTGGTAGAGTAATTGGGGTATACTACAAAAATCCAAGGATATTAGTCCACCTATCCGTGACTATTTTAAGCAGAAATTGTTGCAATTCTGATAGTCAAACGATTCTGCAAGCCAGACAAAAATAGACCTGTACAGGCTTTGTCTGCAAGAGGAGGATTCAATGCAATTCACGTTTTATGTTACTGTGGTGGCTAAGACTGCGATTTCTAGAACTTGGAAGCAGCAATCTATGTTAAATAACCTCCATCAAGGCTAAAAAACTTCACCAGAAGATCAGGGCTAGATGATGCGCCTTGATTACAAAGGGCAACAAAATAGATCTGCAAAGTGTATCAAGCTTTTAAACCTAACCTGTATCTTTGTTACTCCATGAAATTTATTGTACTAACCCTTACTATTAGCGAAACAGCTGTAATTGCATTTAAAAACCTATTTTTTGAACAAAAAATAGAAATTTAGTTTAAACTTTTAGTTGTTTACTGTTCTTAATTAATTACTACGCATAACTTTTAATTGTATTTTAAATTAGTTCACTGCAAACATATCATTTTGACACCAAAACTTTTTTGCAATATCCCTTAGAATTTTTGTCTCTCCAGCGCTGCATTTCTTTCCAACTTAGTCATCGAATCTGATTAATACGAGAAAACAAAATAAAATGTCTACGGCACTGCATCTACCAAGAATATTATAAGCATGTTCCGGTGATTAGTATCTCTTCTAAAGAAACACAATCGCTCAGGTTAAAAAAGAAGATGAGTATAGTGTGATGGCGATAAAAAAATGCGATGAAATAATTTGAGCGACAACAAAAAGAAGAAATGATATGAATGTGGCTCGTTAAAATGTATGAGGTGCTTTCCGGGGTTATACAGTGCATGCAAATGTTGTTATTTTGATGTTTGCACTTTCGTGTACTGCATGAAAAAAAGTTTATTTATAATTTTTCATTTTTCGATATTTACAGGTTCAAACAAGATTTATTAACGATGTTGATATGCTAATTATGTTATAAATAACACCATTTTTAAAGATGGAAAACTGAGTAATTTGGATATGGTAGCCGGGAAAATCTTATTACACTACGAACTATTTTTGCGTTAACATTGGACCACTGACCGGTTTCGTTGTCTATGATGAAATTGGCCATTTACAATAGGCGAGTGGACTATTTTTTTTTAAATATATATTTAAACAATATACATGAATATTATACGATTTAATATTTTTTTTATTGAAGATACGAACTCTAAATCACCAATAAAGTCAAAATAATATTCAAACGGTGGAAATTTTGCCGCACCAAGCAAGTGACGTCACGATTTAATTAGAAGGGGAAGAGAACAACACGGTTGCCACTTGTGGTGAAATGAATCAGCAAATTTCATTAAGTTTCAGGAAATATTCACAATTGATTCTCAGGTATTAATGTTTTGAAAATTAATTATGAAGTGAACTATTAAACTGTTATATATTTTCTCAGATACAATGATGATGTGCTCATAATATTCAATATGTTGACTGCATTTTCGTATTCTACGTGGTCAATTTGGTGGTTTTAAACTATTTTTATCAAAAATAACCAAACTTGGTTTTTGACTAAAATTCGAAGACATCAAGTTCAAAAGTAATGGCTCTGTCATAAGTGATTTTTTTTTCTCCCAAAAATGCTTGAAAATATGTAAAATAAGGTTTTTTTAGACGCTCAATCGACTGGTACAATCAGTTTTTCGATAGGATATGAAGAACACTGTTAGATCTGGGTGGGAAAGTATCCTGAGGAAGTAGTACAGCAAAACTCAAAAGTAGTTAATTTTGTTGGAAATGATTAGGAATTTTAATATTTTGACTGAGTTTTTGTATTCTACGTGGTCAATTTAGTGGTTTTAGACCATTTTTATCAAAAATAACCAAACTTGGTTTTTGACTAAAATTCGAAGCCATGAAGTTCAAAGGTATTTGCTCTGCCATTTTTATAAGTGGAAATTTTTTTCTTCCAAAAATGCTCGAAAATATTTAATATAGGTTTTTTAGACGAGTGATATAATCCGTTTTTCGATTGGATGTGATGAACACTGTTAGATCTGGGTGGGTAATTCATATTTGAGGACATTTAGTTTTATTAACGTGACAACATGGCAGCACACTTCTCAACCAAGAAAGAAAGATAATAACATAACATGTTGCCAAATTTCTAACGAATATTTAGAGAACGTTGTAAATGAGGGTCAAAAATCAATTTCGTGGTTTGCCCACGCTGCTCATTCTGAGATAATCATGATGAAGTATATTTTATGAAGACAAATTTCCGGTTAACTTGTTTTTAAAAGGTGATTTGGCAACATTGGATGTCAAGTATGGAACAACAACAGACCAATAAGGACATCCCTTAACAAGTGACGTTATCATGAATTCAAATTGGCGTCCTGTCATGGATTGTTTTAAATAGGTTATGAAATTTCATGATTTCGAACAACAAATAGGCTCATAAATCGCATTTATAATAGTTTTGATGGGATGCAAAAATTAATTAGGGTCTGTATCAATACGATGTCCAATATTCAATATCAGTCCACAGTCGCCTATTACAAAACTTCAAACTGGACAGCTTCAGAAGCTACATTAGCAACAATCTGAGAAATAGTGAACAATCATACAAATAAGCTTTAATATACTTTTAGAAATATATTTTAGAAGAAGAAGAAAAAAGAGAGTGGTGACCAAGAATTTGAAGAAGACCAGAAACAAGAACGATTAAAGTTGGAGATTTGAAAAGAAAACCTATTTCGGCCTATATACAACACAATAATTAAAGATACCATGATACACACATCGGAAAAGTCTAGGAATGGATAATTTAAAAAGAATTGGACTACTCAAGATTGGGCTACAGTTTTATTCAGTGACGAATCTAGGTTTGGATTTTACCCAGATTCTCTTCAAACAAGAGTGTTGCGCGACGATCTGGAAATGTGGAAAGACCAAAACATGTTCAAGAAGTGAGCAGATAAAGAGGTAGGTGTAATAATTAACCATGGCCAGCATAATCTCCGGACCTTAATCCTATTGAGCATGTATGGGATATGCTTCAACGTAGAATCACTCTAAATATAGGTAACATTTATGGACCGGTTCAATTTCTAGACCTTCTGAGAGCAACATAGAGATCACACTTTGTATTAATTTTGATATTTCACTTTTTGGAAAGATTAAATTGGTTATATTTTATTGGTTTGAAGAGTAAATGCGATAGAAGTTAATGTGAAATCAAATTTTGCATTATTCTGTAATGGAATTTTTTTTATAATTGTATTTTGTTCTAAGTTTATTGTACTAACCAAACAGATAAATTACAATTATAATTTCACATAAATATTTACAAAAATCTTTACTTTCCACTATGGAGTAAAAGAGTAAAAGATCCACAGATGTAGCCATTTGTTCAAATATTTAAAGAGTAAAAAAAGTAGTTCATGACATTAAAAGCCAGTCCTGTTTAATAAAAAAATTGTTAGCACATGAATTGGTAATCTGTGTACTTGATGTTAATAGTAACAACAACCTTGCAATATTTGCAAACATGAATATTATCATTAACTACCGCTGGCGCTGGCTGGGATCGCATCTCATCTGTTACACTTCACCATTGAATTACTTATAACTAACAGGACAATTACTAGGATATCATCAATCTAGACGCAATGAACTGTTCCTGTCATTTTACCTAACATAAAGAAAACTTGTCATAAAATGAAAATGAATGACTTTGGAGTTGGTTTTAATTTTTTTGTGAAGGTAATTTTTCTTTTATACGGTAAACCTATTTATTTACGGTTATTATTCTTACAAACTGATGGGCAACAGTAATTACCTTTTTATTTTTTTATTTACAGTACTGAATATGTTATTAGATAATAACGTGACGAATGTCTAAGAATAATAAATAACTAAAATAAACTAAACGGTTGAACTAAACTTCCACCTTTTATTTAAAAAATAGATTTTTTTATAGTCTATATAGAAAGGACAAGGAGTAATAAATCATTCATTTAAGTAGATTTCATAGACGTACCAAAATATATTTTAAGAGGGTATACCGTAAGATACATTTTGTATTGAACGAATGAGTTGCAGCTATGCTAAAGAATATACGATTTAGGTCAGAGGTAACGGGATGTACTCATTTTAATAAAAAAAAGTGATAGAGGTACATAAATTTTAGTAAGTTTGATAAACAAAGGCAACACAGTTTATTTATAATAGAAAACAAACCAATCTGTAACAATAATTATTTTATATATTTTTGTTATTTTTGTATGAAGATTAATTCAAACTTTGAATATTGTCACAAATAAATTACAATGAATAAATTACAATTTTAAAAAATTAATTAAAGTCAAGATAGCAAGATATCGTTACAATTTTTATTAGATTCAAAGAAGCAAAATGAATATTTTTTATTTGTATTACTCCTATATGTAGTGTTTGGGGAATTTTTCTCAGAAATTTTAAATGACAAATGGCCTACTGTAATTGGCATAATACGATTACACCTATTTACAGATTATTCGATTATTGAGAGGGATTTTCCAAACAACCCAGTTTTCTTAGAAACATTATCGGGAATATTATTTTAAAAGAAAGTGGGTACATTAAATCAGTACTTAGTATTAGTTCTTTGAGTAAAGTTGTAGGGTTTTCATAATATTGTAAACAGTTGGAATATATTTAAAACATTTGTTGAATGTTAATTGTGCGAGTACCAAACAATGTCGATAAGCCAAGGACCATCTAAACGACCAAAAACAGGTCCATTATCTTTAAATTAAAAAACTCTGATATTGAATTGTTATATATCATTGAAAAACAAGGATTCAAGTGCAAGAGTTGATGATACTGTGGAATTAACGGCTGCTTTGTTGTGTGTTGCTAAATCAACAATTTATAGATTACTAAAAGAAAGCAAGAATGGAACTCTTCAACCCCCTAAAACTCCTTCAGGCCGAAAACCAATTGAGATCGATGAGTCATTAAAACAAAGACTAAGGCGTAAAGTCCATGGATTTTACTTACGAAAGGAAATTCCAACACTTGACAAAATTATGACATCAGTGCAAGAAGATACGGACTATACAAAATTCTCCAGAATAACATTATGCAAACTTTTGAAAGATGTGGGTTTCAGATATACAAAACATAATAGAAAATCTCTCTTGATAGATAAATCGGAAATAGTTGTTTGGAGAAGAGACTATTTCAGAAGCATTCGACATGCCGAGAACAAAATTTGATAATCTTCTACTTAGACGAAACATGGATAAATGCTGGATATACAGTTTCCAAATCTTGGCAAGATGAAAACATTAAAAGCGGAAGGCATGCATTCGTGGAAGGTTTGTCGTTAGGTTTGCAGCCACTATCTGGAAAAGGAAAAATACTTATCATTGTCCATGTTGGAAGTTCTGAAAGTTTTGTTGATGGTGGATTATTAACTTTTATTTCAAAACGCACGGGGGACTATCACGAAGATATGAATGGGGATGTCTTTGAGGAATGGTTTGTTCAAATGTTGGATCTGATTCCAAAAGGGGCTTTAATTGTTATGGACAACGCAAGTTACCATTCACGGTTACGAGAAGTATTGCCCACAAGTCGTTGGCGTAAAGCAGAGCTTTTGGAGTGGCTTATTTCAAAAAATATTAAGTTTCCAAAAGATTAACTGAGGAAAGAACTTTACAGAATTGCAAAAATGAACAAGAATAAATACAAAACCTACATTGTAGAAGAAATGGCTTCTTCTCGTGGTATATCAGTCCTTCGACTTCCCCCTTATCATTGTGAACTTAATCCCATAGAATTAATATGGGCTCAGGTAAAGGGGGAAGTTGGAAAAAAATACTACTTTTAAAATAAATGATGTTGTGAAATTGTTTGATAGTGCTGTAAGTCATGTTAGTAAGGAAATTTGGACAAACTGTGTCGAGCATGTTATCAAAGTAGAGGCAAACATGTGGAAAAATGACAATATTTGTGATGATTTAATCGACCCTATTATTATTAATGTCAACAACGATTCTTCACCTTCCGAGTCGCATATAGAATAAAATGTAAGTAATAAATGTATTTCAATAATTATTTCGTTTCATTTTTTATTATATTATAATTTAAAACGTATTTTTTTCCCAAAATACACACCACTGCATTGTGTTATTGCTTAGCTGCTAAACCTTTAACAATGAAGAAACCCTAAACTTTGCTACAACTGAAACAATCTACCTGGTTTTTAGATTTACGAAAGAAATGTAATTTAAAGTAAGAGATTTGTCAAAAATTTCATGGTGCTCCCTGTAAAGGTTTTGCATACTTAATTAGGGTTTATTACTTCTCGTACTTTTTGTACATACTATACAAACGTTTAATTGTTTAAATTTATTGTACTAACCCCTTACTTTAATTCAATGAAAATGTGTTCCAGAAACCACCAAGGGTCCCGAGGGCTGGGTGCCTACCGGGCGCGTCCCCAGGTGGCGGATAGGGGATCCCCAGGAGAGCCGCTGAACTGCTTAAGCAGGTATAACACTGCAATTTAGCAGGGAAGCGGCGAAGCTGGGGGTGTGCGTCTATACGGGTGGCACGGTCTGGTATGAGCAGCTGATAACTGCAAGATTGCCAGATTGGTCATTCCTAAGGTCGCACCGCGGACCAACCCCCCCAATTCCAAGGTGTAAGGTAACGTGCCGAAGGATGGATGGCCGCTGGGGTATAAGCGGTCGCAAACGTTCCCCTGGGGGAACCGGGCGAAACCCCCTTGTATGTAGCCTTGCTCTGGCATGCGGGGCTCTGCCGGAGTGGACCGACATTCCCTTGCTACTCGTGGGAACAACCATGGTAAGAAAAATGGCGGGAATTAATATCGCTCAGATAAACGCCCATCACGCCAAGGGATCATCGGCGGTTATTTCAAGGACGTTTATCAGAAACCAAATGGGATTAGTATTGATCCAGGAACCATGGGTCCGTGATGGTCAGGTGAGAGGACTCGCAAGTAGGGAAGCCAAACTGATATACAAAGTGAGTAATGTAGACATACCCAGAGCATGCATCTTGGTAAGTAACAGCATTGATCACTTTTGTGTGTCAGAGTTCATGACGAGAGACCTCGTTCCGATTCGAGCAAACCTCGAGTTCGAGAATAGACGTCAAGAAGTCATGATAGCATCATGCTACTTTGCAGGGGACGGGACTGCACCGCCCACAGAACTGCAAAGGCTAGTCGAGTACTGTAAACAGAAGAAGCTCCGCTTCTCTTAGGATGCGACGCTAACGGTCACAATACCATATGGGGAAGCACAGACACCAACGATAGAGGTGAGAAAATTTTAGAATTTATACTTAATAAGAATCTTGTTATACACAATATAGGGAATACACCTACGTTTGTAACCAGAACAAGAAAGGAAGTACTAGATATAACACTAAGTACACCGAATCTTCAGGATAGGGTGAAAGATTGGAGAGTATCGAACGAACCATCCCTCTCTAATCATAGAATGATTATGTTCAGGTTAGAGTGTAATCCTCCTGAGCCAGCACTCAGGAGAAACCCCAGGAAAACTAACTGGGAAAATTACAACACTAACCTGAACATAAATCTTGCAAATCTCAAGAATAAAAGAAATGCCAGGAATCATCTGGCATTAGAAAACGATCTCATAGAGCTGAACGAGGCAATACTCGATGCCTATGAATCCAGTTGTCCCAGGACTAGAAAAGCAAAAGATGCGATATGGTGGAACAGTCATCTGTCAAACCTAAGATCCGAGACGCGACAGCTCTTCAACAGAGCCAAACGTAATGGAGATTGGCAGAGCTACACCGAGAAACTTACATCATATAACAAGGAGATTAGAAAAGCTAAAAGAAACAGCTTCAGAAAATTCTGCGAAGAAATAGACGCTACACCCTCTGCAGCAAGGCTACACAAAGTCTTGGCAAAAGGAAAAGTAGACACTGTAATGGCACTACGGAAGCCAGATGGAAGCTTCACAGAAAGCGAAAAAGAAAGAGCTTTGCTCCTATTAGAAACTCACTTTCCCGGAGTAATTGTCCCTTCGGGAACAACAGGTGAGAAAACTTAAAGACCTACCAGGGAAGACACTGCAATGGCAAAACACATATGCAGTGAGGAACGGCTGAGATGGGCTATGAACACCTTCCAGCCGTTCAAAACCCCTGGAACGGACGGAATATTTCCTGCCCTACTCCAACAGGGCCAAGAGGCAATAATTCCACACTTGATCCGAATTAGTCGGAGCAGTCTTGAACTGGGATACATACCAGAAGCGTGGAGAAGGGCCAAAATCACCTTCATCCCAAAAGTAGGGAAACGGGACACTACGCACCCCAAATCCCTTAGACCGATCAGCCTCACATCGTTTGTTCTAAAAACGATGAAAAAAGCTGTAGACAACTACATTAGAACAGAAATCTTGGAACAGGTGCCATTGCACCCTCGTCAACATGCGTACCAAGCGGGAAAGTCCACGGAAACCGCTTTAACACAGTTGACGGACGAAATCCAAGACGCACTGAACAAAAAAGAAACCGTGGTATGTGCCTTTCTAGATATAGAAGGGGCCTTTGACAATACGCCACATGAGGCAGTCAAAAGAGCATTGATTGAGAAAGGAGTAGATAGAACGACTTCCAGTTGGATGTCGCAACTGCTATCTACAAGAATCGCAGAAATGGAGGCAGGACAAGACACTATCTCCATTAATGTGACCAGAGGCTGTCCACAGGGGGGAGTTGCATCCCCGCTTATGTGGAGTCTCACTGTGGACAGTCTGCTCTGTCAATTGACTAGGGAAGGCATACCATGTCAAGGGTATTCCGACGACATGGTTATCCTGGCAAAAGGGAAGTATGAAAATGTCCTCTGTGATATTGTTCAAAGAGGATTGAACATTGTGGAACAATGGTGTGACTCGGTGGGACTCAGCATCAACCCCACCAAAACCACACTAGTAGCCTTTACAAGGAAAAAGAAACCTAATCTAAAAATCATAAAAATAGGGAGAACATCGTCGAGTGGAAAACAGAGGTAAAATATCTAGGGCTAATCCTAGATAGCAGGTTACTCTGGAACAAACACGAAGACGAAGTAATACACAAAGCAACCAAGGCCCTCATGGTGTGTAGGAACATTGCAGGGAAGAACTGGGGATGTAACCCACGTATCCTGCAATGGATGTACACAGCAATAGTGACCATTAATCACATATGGGGCAGTGGCTTGGGGCGTAAGGGCTAATCTGAATACGACGAGGAAAAACCTCTCGAAAATTCAGAGACTAGCCTGTTCATGTATCACTGGAGCAATGGGAACTTGCCCCACTGCTGCAATGGAGGTGATTTTAAACTTGACCCCACTGCACATTCTGCTAGAAAGTGTAAGGAAGAAAACAATATATAGAATGATCAAAGAAGGAATTATCAGGGAAAAACCTCGATCACTTCACTTTGATCAAACTTGGGAAATGCCCCAAGATGATATGCCAAAGAAATTCAACTTTGTGAGAAAATTCATCACAAAGTTGAGTAATAAATCTGAATGGGATGAAGACACCATACAGAATTTAAACCAGAATGCCATAAAGTGGAATACGGACGGTTCCTAGCAAGACGAAGGAACTGGGATAGGATTTTTTGGACCGAGAGCCAAATACTCAGAAAGCTTGGGCACATACCCGAGCATCTTTCAAGCAGAAGTCCGCGCCATCGAAAGATGTGTGGAATTCAATATTGGAAGAAACTATCGCAGACAAGAGATTGTGATCATGTCGGATAGTCAAGCAGCCATCAAAGCGCTGAGTTCAAATATAATCAGTTCGAAGATGGTTTGGGAATGCCTAGGCAAACTAAATGAACTAGGCCAGAAGAACACTGTCACCCTCCTATGGGTCCCGGGACACATAGGAATAGAGGGGAATGAAACAGCAGATAAGCTGGCAAAAAAAGGAGCTAAAACCCCACATTTGGGACCAGAACCATCTTGTGGGATCAGCAGTAGAGTAATCTTAGGAAAACTAAGGGAGGAAATGGAGAAATAAAAATCCGAGTACTGGAATCAGCTGGAAGGACTGAGGCAATCTAAGATACTACTGGGGAACTATGACCAGAAGAGATCTCTTAGCTGCCTCAACCTCAGTAAAAAAAGGCTCCGTATTTTAACGGGAATATTAACCGGGCATTGCCGGTTAAGAAGCCACATGAAGAAACTAGGGTTAGCAGATGAAGCAAAGTGCAGATTCTGTGAGGAAGAGGATGAAACCTCAATACATATACTCTCAGAATGTCCTGCCTTGCAAAATTCTAGGGCTAGATACCTAGGAGCACATGAAATAGAGGAAGGGGATCTACCTGATTTGAAGCCCGACGATGTCCTAAACTTCCTCAGGAAAATAGGACTCGAAGAGCTGCTATAAATCTGAGAAAACATCAGAACATGGCAAGTAAGGGGGGACACAATAGATCCTATGGGTCGCAGTGTAATCATCACCCCTAACTCATTCATACATTCATTCATACATTCAACCACCAAGGGTGTTTACTGATGGTCGCCAATTAATAACCTCTGTGTTTTCTTATTTGATACATACGGTTAGTAAAGTTTGAACCCACACAATAAGATGGTTTTTAACTATACTAAAAAATCGGCAAAAAACAGGCAGAAAATTAAAAGATAGTTAATACGAAGAGCGCAGAGTATGCCACTGGCCTTTTCAGCCAGTCAACTGGCTTCAAGAGCTCTATTAAACTGACAGAATCAGAAGAAAGCTGTGTTAAAAGGATTTAGAGCAAGAACCCCAAGAAAGAAGTCGTTCCTAAACAAAAAACAGAGACAAAACGCATTAATTGGGCTGTGACGTACAAAGAGTGGACATAAGAACAGGGGAGTAAAGGAATTTGAAGTAATAAAACTGAAATCTCTATCTTTTGGAGTAATAGAGTCATGTAGGGTCGCTGCCCCCAACTGAAGGGAAAGTTTTACTCCATTGTACTACGGTCTCTATGAAGCACCCTATGAGAATCATGGTATGGTCTTATCTGAACTAAAAAGCTGCATTTTGCAAAAATAGGAAGAAATATTAATGAAAAAACATATCAAGAAGACATACTGCAAACAAAACTGTTGCTGACTACAAGACACATATCTGAAAGAGATGCTGAAGAACGCATCTTCTACCAGAGTGGAGCGGCCTGACAGATCATGACGTTACTGTTCCACCTTAGCCTGAAAAAATTCCGATCTAAATCCAAAAGAAATTCTATGACCAAGGCTAAAAGTTTTAGTATTATTCCGAAAACCAAATAACAAGGGCGTAGTTTGAACTGGCTTATAACCCTTACACTAGAACATTTGGCTAGTGTCATATACCACATGCTTTAATTGTTTTCTTAAAACATTAAATATTAGTCGTTTAAATCAAGGGAACAAACTAGAATTTTTGTCGTTTCAGGAATTTTTGCCAGTAGCGTCCATTAATGTATACTCATGGTAGCATATGTCCTCTACAGTAAACAAAAAATTTTTCTTTCTGAAAGTCTGGTAGGATCTAACAGGCCTAGATAAAACAGGAAGATACAAACGAACATGATGAAGATAACTAATGTGACAACAAAAACATAGAGGTCTCCTACTACATAAGATAATATGGTATAACACAATAATTCAAACACTGAGGTTGTCAAAATGTAAAAATAAGATAAGAATTTTTGTTTCTAGTGCAAAAAACGATTTGTTTACTACATCCAATGTTCTTGTGTAATGACTGCAGGAACAAATGTGAAACAGACTAATTGCTTTTCATTAAGGCTATGATTTGACTCTGACTGGGGTCTAATAAACTCGACCAGACTAATATTGTATGTTCCATTCACCAGAATAAACATTATAGCTCATGCCTTATTATTGCCAATTAAAAAATTATTGGAGGAAGTTTATTCGGGATTCATATCTTGGTAGCATGAAGTGAAAACAAAAAAAAAACAATGCAAGCATTCAGTGCTAAGGCTAAGCAGTTTTTGAGTCTTTGACAGACTTTCTCAGAAAAAATTATCCCATCTTAAGACACTGGTCGATGCATTAACTACTGCTCTGGAATATGATGCAGCCACGAAGGCTTCAGGATATAGCAAAGTTATTCAACAAGAAAGCGATGAAAAAAGATTGGATCAAATCGTCAACTTGATCAAGAACATGGTATTTTATGTCTACTGACGAAGATTAGATGCTGAGATGCTGGGAGATGTACGCAGTTCGTGTAAGCGCCCTAGGATTTCAACAAACTAAGAACCCCAGGCTCAGAAAAACTAGAACGGGTCTGCTATGAGGGAGCAGTACATACCCAGGATCGTTCCAAAGACACTGTCATACTGATAGCCTCTCTCAGATGCCGCAACGACCGTGTATATGTGAATGGCAAAGAAATATACTCTGTTGGTAGAGACTGGATATTATAAAATCTAAGAAGAGGCTTATGTTAACGAGGCCGCGATTTCGGAGAGCAACAGGTGAAAGTGCCATCACGGAGAGACACAAATCAAATTGGGAATTGGTGTAGAAAAGTTTATTCACACAGTAATCGTAGCTGATATCGAGGAGGACGTCATTTTGGGATTGGACGTAATGAATTTAAATGGTTTCCAGACTACTGAAACAGAACTATTAATGTGGGTTCCGAACAGGTATTTCTTCATCGATATGCAGATAGCACGGTGTTGGCAGCTGTAGCGGAAGATACCGTTCTACCATTCGGGAAGGACATTATGTTCTTGGATAGAACCGGCGCATTAAACCCGGGACAGTCGCTATTATTTAGAGCTTAGATTAGTCAGTGTCGCCGCTTGAGATTAGCTAGTTTTTAACAATACTTAAAAATTAAATCAATTTGACTGTACGAAGTAGAACATCTATATTGTTTGATATTTAGTTAGTTAAAATATTAATAAATATAATAAAGTCTCATTTAAGGTCTACATATTTTTTAATATACATAAGTATCCTCATACTTTGTTTGTCACAAATGTCACAAATTAATTTATTAAATAACATTTGGCGTTAAAAAATATATTTAATTTTAATCTTTATCGACATCGTAAATATGCATGCAATGTTCAATATTCCATCCATATAACCAAGCTTCCAAACCGAATTTGTAACAATAGAAGTATAATATTATGAGTACTTGCCTGATCGGGAAGAATTTGATGATTTTGAACTTGGCTTTGTGTCCAAGCAGCCATCTGCTTGGGTGGAACGTCGGGCGCCACCGCCACTTTGCTTCTCTTTTTGTACTCGTGAAGTATTGGTATTTTGGAATTTTTTTCTGTACTAGACAGTATCACTTCTCTTTCGATCTATAACAATAATAAAAAACTGTAATTTTTTATTAAGAATATTAAATAAACAACAATTTATTTAAAAAACTAACCTAACCTAAACTAATTTAACTTAACCCAACCTAACCTGACCAGCTGTTTAGTAAACGGTAGACTTCCACGAAGTAAAGGTTGGTACAATAAACTTCATTTTATACTTTTTAATTAATATTTAAATATATAATCCAAAACCATTTTACCAAGAGTAACAATGTTTGTAACACTTATCCATCACTTTAGTAATACTTTAACTTTTTATCCGTTATTGCAAAACAATGTAAGAACGAATTGTTACACACCGCACACCGTCTGACACCTCCGGATGCTCCTCACAATTTTTTGTTAGCATTTATTCACAATCTGCAGGTGTTACCTACTCTCACTGGAGGACGACTCCAAATAACTATTCTCGCAAAAGAATGAATAAAAATAAAAAAGACAATGTAAATAAAATTACCAGAAAGTAGCAGACAAGTCTATTACAGACGTAATATAGCACTAATGAACATGAGAATAAACATGAGGGTAACCCTTGATGAATTGAACCATTACAAGTCATTTTCCCCTTTTTTATAAGTAAACGAGCCAATTATGGTTTTCTTACGCAAGCGGAGTTTAAAAATTTTGTGTGATAACTAAGTAATGGCGAAAACATTATTTTCCGAAAATCGATAAGCAATAATAACATTTTTGACAACATATTTGAAAGAAAAAGTCAATATTTCCTCCAACTTGATTGTTGCCCGGCAACTGAAAAAAACAGTAAAGAAATATTCATTTCTGTACTGTAAGGAAATGTTATTTCCATACAGTAAACTTTAAAACATAAATGCGAACAGGTTTTTTCCTAAACAATTTTATTTTTAAAACTTTCAGCACAAACAAGGTTAACATTATATTTTAAAATTATTACTTATTATTTGTTATATTTACTGTTATTTGACAGTATTGAAAACTGGAAGAACTTGGGAACTAATAGTATTATTTTGTTGAATATTTTTCAAACTAATAATTTTATTTGTATGACCATAACTAATATTAGGCGTTACTGCAGTATTAGAAATATTAGATTTACTTTCTTGATTTTTTTCTGCTGTGAAAATTTTATTTGCCACTTCTTCCTCATTAGTAAGAGACTCTTCTATATATCCTTCAGTGACTTTTGTTGATTTCCATCCACCCATTCTCTTTAAACTAGTAATATCTCCACCGGAATCAACAAGCATTGTGGCAGAAGACCGACGAAAACAGTGGCCGGTATATTCTTTCGAGTTTCGCAAATTTTATTTTAGGCGTTTCTAAATTGGTGAATTCCTACTACTTGTCTACAACCTTTTTCATTTTGGTACTTAAAAAAAAACCGAGTGGTATTCATGTCTCTTGGTCTTAAAGAGACATACTTGCGGTATAGATTTAAGTACATTTTGTTTACTATAATGATCTTGATGTATTGGTTTTTGAATCCGGTATGGTAACTAAAAGTTTAGATGTCTTGTATATCTTATACAGTAATTTTAACCAGCTCGTCCATTCTGCAAGCTCCGGAAATTCCAAATATTACAGCTACCTACAACAATAATTAAGCATGTAAAGAATCCAAATATAATTTAAAGTTTTGTAAGTTACCTTAATCATTAAATCTGGGGCTTCCTGAATAAACTTGTTTATTTCTTCTTTACTTAAAATCTTGGATTTTTTTAGCTTATAGGCATGTGCTTGCCGTTTCAGGAATGCCCGAAGTTTTGAATATTTAGATATATCCACATCATGTCTAATTGCAAGGGTTGCCTTCAGCATTGAATAATTGGCCCATAAAGTTGAAGATTTCATCTTGGAACCAAGCTCCAAGAAGTATGCCATTACAACATTTTCCGAGAAAGAAGTTGCATTTTTATTCGTACGGTAGTCCATGAAGCGGTTATATGCATAGTTATGCTAATTTTTAGATTTTACTGGTAAAAATTCCAATTATGCAGCATTCACTGCCTCCGTGAGTTCTGGGGGGTTCCAGAAATGGAACAGTCATCATCACTCTTCATTTTACACGTTACTTTGGCTTTTTAAAACGTTAAAATTTTGGAAATCACTAAAATTATTCAAAATTTGATAAGATGGGTTTGTATGTATGTATGTATGTATGTATGTATGTATGTATGTATGTATGTATGTATGTATGTATGTATGTATGTATGTATGTATGTATGTATGTATGTATGTATGTATGTATGTATGTATGTATGTATGTATGTATGTATGTATGTATGTATGTATGTATGTATGTATGTATGTATGTATGTATGTATGTATGAGTTAGGGGTGATAATTACACTGCGACCTATACGATCTATTGTGTCCCCCCTTACTTGCCATGTTCTGATATTCTCTCAGACCTATAGCAGCTCTTCCAGTCCTATTTTCCTGAGGAAGTTTAGGACATCGTCGGGCTTCAAATCAGGTAGATCCCCTTCCTCTATTTCATATGCTCCTAGGTATCTAGCCCTAGAATTTTGCAAGGCAGGGCATTCTGAGAGTATGTGTATTGAGGTTTCATCCTCTTCCTCACAGAATCTGCACTTTGCTTCATCTGCTAACCCTAGTTTCTTCATGTGGCTTCTTAACCGGCAATGCCCGGTTAATATTCCCGTTAGAATTCGGAGCCTTTTTTTACTGAGGTCGAGGCAGCTGGTCATAGTTCCCCAGTAGTATCTTAAATTGCCTCAGTCCTTCCAGCTGATTCCAGTACTTGGATTTTTCCTTCTCCATTTCTTCCCTTAGTTTTCCTAAGATTACTCTACTGCTGATCCCACAAGATGGTTCTGGTCCCAAATGTAGGGTTTCAGCTCCTTTTTTTGCCAGCTTATCTGCTGTTTCATTCCCCTCTATTCCTATGTGTCCCGGGACCCATAGGAGGGTGACAGTGTTCTTCTGGCCTAGTTCATTTAGTTTGCCTAGGCATTCCCAAACCATCTTGGAATTGATTATATTTGAGCTCAGCGCTTTGATGGCTGCTTGACTATCCGACATGATCACAATCTCTTGTCTGCGGTAGTTTCTTCCAATATTGAATTCCACACATCTTTCGATGGCGCGGACTTCTGCTTGAAAGATGCTCGGGTAAGTGCCCAAGCTTTCTGAGTATTTGGCTCTCGGTCCAAAAACTCCTATCCTAGTTCCCTCGTCTAGCTTGGAACCGTCCGTATACCACTTTATGGTATTCTGATTTAAATTCTGTATGGTGTCTTCATCCCATTCAGATTTATTACTCAACTTTGTGATGAATTTTCTCACAAAGTTGAATTTCTTTGGCATATCATCTTGGGGCATTTCCCAAGTTTGATCAAAATGAAGTGATCGGGGTTTTTCCCTGATAATTCCTTCTTTGATCATTCTATATATCGTTTTCTTCCTTACACTTTCTAACAGAACGTGCAGTGGGGTTAAGTTTAAAATCACCTCCATTGCAGCAGTGGGGCAAGTTCCCATTGCTCCAGTGATACATGAACAGGCTAGTCTCTGAATTTTCGAGAGATTTTTTCTCGTCGTACTCAGATTAGCCCTTGCTCCCCAAGCCACTGCCCCATATGTGATTATTGGTCTCACTATTGCTGTGTACATCCATTGCAGAATACGTGATAAGATGGGTTTAGTTGCTCTCAAATTATGCAGTTTTGTCGCTATTTATAGTATATACGTAACGTGTGTGGTAAGATGAATTTTCCGTGGATACGTAGAATGCTTTACAGCACGAGTTACGTATTATACTTTACCTACGACCTACTTATACTTGTATTAATAATGTTATTATAAATAATACTTAAACAACAGCAACAATAGATATTTTTAATCAACAAAAGTACGTACGGTACGTTATACTGAGTACATTTTTCTATTATAGCGTTTTCTTTTGATACCAGAGCAATGCACTGAGTGCACACTGAGAGTGAGTTGTGTGTTCTATTGAAATGTCATTATGGAGAGCAATCTGTCACGCCTGTTCTTTTGAACAGACTGCTCGCTCTCGATGTGACCTGAGGGCACCAAAAACTGCTCTGACTATTCGACTCATGGCAAAACCATGGTACAACAAATTTACAGGACAGGATAATACGAATAGGTTAGGTTCAAACGTTCAACGATCAAGTTCAAGTTGAAATTGGTAACTATGGAGGAGGTAAATAGGTCTTTGTGCAGAATGTATAAAACGTTTCTTTATTGTACTTATGAATATGAAGAAAAGAAAGAATCAAAACCGCTCTATGTCTTAAGTTCTCCTTCAACTTATATTCGCCTTCGGTAATTTCAGAAAAAATTTTCAAGTATTAATAATAACCAAAAAAGTGCACTATATCTTGTCTAAGACTATATCAAATCCATTCTTTTGCAATGTCAAAAACACGCAGTTCGCCCTGAAAACGTCCGTTGCCAGTGCACAGTAAAAACTGGGGTAATGCAGGAGCAATTTAGTGCGCACCGAGAGCGCACTCAGGTCACTTTCTACTAATCTCAAAATAAAACGCTATTAGTGTTTAAAATTTTCTTAAAAAGGCTCGAAATTATTCCAAAACTTACAGACACACTGTATAAAAATGTAAAATTTGAAATATTTAAATCCATTTTACGGCTGAATGTTTAAAATTTTAACAAGTCAGACCTGCATAACTTTTATGTTTCATGATTTATGACTTCTTAGACGTTAATCAACTCGAAGTGTTAAAATGCAAACTTTTATTTCGCGGTATTAAAACAATGGCAATATGATAATTTTTGTAACGGCTTTAAAGATTATAGATCCAAAGTATAGACTAGATCCACGTAAACTGATAAATTTGGTATTTTTGGCAGTTCAAACACCCAGTAATAACTAAGGTCGGACAACTACATGAATAAATCATTAAAAGGAGTACCCTACATAATCTAAAAATACTGGTAATTGGGTTTATTGTTGGGTAAAAACAATTAGGATGTATTATATGAATACTACATAAAAGAAATAAACGTTCAATGTACTCTGTTCGCCATTCATTCAATAATTACTTATCTACAAAGAAATGGCAATGAATTTATTATTTTTATTTATTGTTATTATTAGTTTTTGAAAGTTAATCTAAGATTTATAGGAATGGTTATAAAATTAAGACATACGAACTGAAGAATAAGAAAACTCGTTAATAATAAACTTTATCTTCAAAAGAAAAATCTGAGACTCCATATAAAAACAGTATATAATTAGGAAGAAGTATAATTTCTGAAGACATATCAAGCATTTGATAGATAACTTTTTAGATTCAAATAATTTAACAAAGCTTAACGAAAAAATGTAGCATTTGGTGAACTCTCCGATTTTTATAAAAATTTTATAGGGAGTCTAGGACACCATAATTAATACGAAAATTATTTTTTTTTCCGCGGAAACACCTAGAAATAGTAAAAATTGCAAAAAATTTCAACCCAAAATAAACATAACCTCACGCTTACCTGTTGAAAATATGAGAATTAATTCATATTCAGCAGCATCAAATGGTTTCTAAATAAATTATTTTATGTAATTATATCATTTTTAAATTCAATAAAATGTCCACAACTTTAATATTTATATGGTTTTAAATAAATAAATTCCATAATTATTGACTTCATTTCGGACATATATGTCAAAATAGTAAAAATATCACCAACTAATGTTGCCCATATTACCAGACTAAAAAAATATATAGCTGTTCTTGTGTACCTATATACAAATATTATAAAATGTACCTTGTTATATAAGAAATATAAAATATATGCTTGAAATGTGTAGGAAATATTAACCTATCCTACAATGCCAAATTTAATGTATTTATGAATAATAAAAATATTCGTTCCTTAAAAGTAAAATAAATAAAAGCAACAATTCTTAAGCAAAATTCTAAACTAGACATAAAATATAAAGAAAACAAAAATATTTAAATCCTCTTCCCGACCAACTGACACAGATCAAAGTGTATTATAAATTACTATCGCTCACCTTAATACCTGAAATAAAATAGTGAAAAACCCAATGGGTACATTCAGGAGGTCCCAGCGGCTAGATTTAGCCACTCAGCATGTTGTGGACGCTGTTAATTAGCGCCTTCGTTTCGGCTGAATGCGAGACCCACTTACAGCGGAACGAAAGTCAATTGTTCTTTTTGTGTTTATATGTTTGTGGTTTCTATGTACAGAACTACAATAAAAAATTTAAAAAAAAACTTTAAAAAAAGATGTAATCATGCAACCAATATTAATATCAGTATAAGACCAGAAGTGTGCTTGTGAATAGAATTCAGCGTGTTGTGCAAAGGGTACAACAATAGGTTCGAGAATAATATCGCAGTAGATGTTTCATTTAGAAACCGTTCCTTAAAACGATATTGGTTCTTCCACAAAGTGTGATGCCACCCTATACCATAAGGTATACTGCCGCCTTGCTGTCTATGAACCTCCTGCATAGTGGCCAAACGTTCAGCATTGCGTGATGGTCTCCGAATTCTTGTCCTTCTTGTATCTGTTGCCAATCCAAATCGGGACTCATCTGTGTGAACAAAGTAGAAGCCCAGTCACGTCTAACCCAATTTGCGTGTTCTTGTGCCCACTGAGTTTCCACTGCTTAACACAGGCACTTAAGCATTAAATCCTTCTTCATGAAGTTTCTTTCTGATGGTTTGGCTATTTACAAACACCTGATGGGTCTGTTGAAGCCTTATTTGTAATTGTGATTCTGTACAGTGCGATCTTACACTCGAAAATCGAAGTTATCATAATAGTTATTTATTGTATAAGACGATAAAATTGTACTTTATGTTCGAGAGCGCTTTTTAATTATGCTCGAGAAGATAATGCGATTTTATCGTCGTGTGCAATACAACATTTTTTTTATAGCAAGACTTCAAATTCAGGTGAAAAATAGAATTTCAAGGAAAATTGTAATTTTGGGCACAAAAATCGCAATTGTGTTGCTCCGTTGCTAGGAATATGAATTATTCTGTCAACAAATGTCAAACAAATGTTACGTTTTGGTTTTTATTTTGAGTTTTGTGTACAAAGTGAATAAATACGAAATGGACGGAAAAGAAATTGGCAAAAGAAAAGGAAAACTGGCCATCAGTTGTAGAAAATGCAGCATTGGAAGCAGAAAGTTGATTGTTGCCACAAAAATCTAGGATGATGTATGAGAAAGAATACCAGTCGTTTAAAAAATGGAAAAGCATTAAGAATATCAATGGCGTGAGCGAAAAAATACTTCTGGCGTATTTTTCTGAAAAGTCGAAGAAAGCGATGACATCGTCATTATGGTCGTATTATTCGATACTGAAGCGTACGTTGTTGGTGAATGAAAATTGTGACATTTCTAAATTCAGCAAGTTAACCACCTTACTAAAAAATTTGAGTGGAGGATACAAAGCTAAAAATTCCAAAATCCAGGAGTCAGATGACTTTGTTAAATTTCTGACAGAAGCTCCTAATAACGTCTATTTGATGATGAAGGTTATTGCTATTTTTGGTGTTTAATGTGGACGACAGAAAATCGGTGATAATCGTTTCATTATCTGATACTAAAACCAAGCAGGATAGGTCGTTTTGTCTAACTGAAAAGAAAAATGGAGTTAGTTTCTTGGAAACTATGAGAAAGTATTGTAATGAATATTATGTTTTGAGAGATTAATTATTGATTTATTTATTTATAAATTTAATTGATTAATATTTGAATGATTAATTCTTATTTAAAGATTCTAAGTAGCAAGATTATCTACTCTTTGTTTTTCTTCATCTATTTCCTTGTTCATATTCTGCTGTAAGTTTTCTGGACATTCCTGCCTTTCACTGTAATGATTTTCTATCTTCTCCAATTTTGTGAGCATTTCTTGTTGTAGTTCAAATAATTGTTTCATCATATCCATCAATTGAACACCATAGTCTTTTGTTTCTTTAAGTTTCTCTACACTATCAAATCTCTCACAGACAAAATCACTTCTTTCTATAGTTTGTGCTTGTCTACTAGTTGATGGTTCTACTGTTTGAAATATGTATTCTTCAGGATTTATTCCCTCTTCTACTAGTGCTTCTTGTAGTATTTCTATTAATGTTTCTCTAGATCCTTCGGTATCTAAATTCCTGGTTTCTAATTCATTTTTAAGTTCTGATAGACTTAATTCTTTTAATGTTTTTCTTGAGTCCATTTTATATATTGTTTAAATATTTAGTATAATAATTTATTTTATATTTATTTGATTGTGTTATTATGAGATAAGAAAATTTTACTTATGTTAAAATAAAATGCAAAATGTATATTGATCTTAATAAAATATCTAATAATGTAGTGGTTCCTAGTGTTTAATATTAAATTGTCTACTATTTTTCAACAGAAATTGTTTAAATGAAAACCTAATTTTCAACTGACCCCTCGTTGGGCGCCATTTTGTAAATGAATATTATTTTTCCTAATTAGTTTCGTTATTAAACTTTCAATATTACTGTTTTAATTTAACTATTTTATAATAAATTTATAATTATTATTAATCAATTTTATTCAAATACCTACCTAATAATCCAACTGGAAACTAGCATAACCAAACACCCCTGAGAAAAAGAAGATCTTGTTGCTATATTACATTTAAATAATAATATCCAATCAATTAATCAATCAAATAAATAATATTAATCAATCAATAAACAATATTTGAAATCATAATATTCATTTACAGTATATTGCCTTGCGCCCCAAAAACGATCCTCATAGTAATTTTTTTGTGTTTTTGTGAATTACCGACAGCAAAAGTACACTACTCAACCGGTGGGGATTAACACTATATATAATATCCCCAAGAAGATTGCAGATTATTTGAAACATGCAAATTCAGAAATGTACACGGGGCATTGTTTCCATCGTTCTTCAGCTACTATATTCGTAAATTTTGGAGCTGATCTAGTAAAACTTAAACGTTTTGATGGATGGAAATCGTCATCCGTTGCAGAATCATACATTGAAGAGTCAATAAGCAATAAGATTGTTGTATCCAAGTGTATACTTGGCGGATCTGAAAATCAGTCCAGTACCTCGAATCAAGTGTTTAAGCAAACGAGTACAAGTTGTGATGCTTCAATTGTAAAATTTTAGTTGTTTTTAATCCTTAATGTGTTTGAATTTGTAAATTTTATTGAATAAAAAAAAGTTAAACATTTTATCTACTCTTGCTTTTAAAGTGTCACTTTATCTACCCTTGCGGTTAAAGTGATGCTTTATCTACTCAAAACAGTTGTTATAGCAACACTTTAACATTAGCTATGGAAAAAAGAAACATTAATTTTTATTTTATAGACAAATATAAATATTGATGATTTGTAAAATTTTGTATTTCTGCTCTTATCAGCACTTTAGTACGTTTTTAACTTAGGAAAAGCATAAGGAACACAATAAATATACTGTGATTAAAGATACAATTATTTGATCATGTTATTAAAGTAGATGCATGTTACTGTTTATAAATTATATCTTTCTTCACCAAATAAACTTTGGTGTATTCGCAGCAGCTTTTTCCTACATGGACAAATAGAAACTCGATGTTCATTATTGTTGAATAAGGTTCATTAAGGAAAGCACAAACATCGTATATAATTTTCATAATTACAGTTCGACATTGATAACGTGGCAAAATGGAAAATAGTTTCACTACTGTATAATGTAGGTGTAATTATATTAAAACTTTATACAACTTCACTCTAACTTCCTGCTTATTTGGAATTAGTTCCAACCTCCTAATTAGATACATGTTAATAAATACAGTGAAGTAGATCGGTATTAATTGAGTTGCTAATATTTGTGTAAGTTAGTCAGTCTACACGTAGTATTGCATAAGTTATTTGCAAGCTGCATAGAGATGTTAGCCACATCCTATGAAAAAAAGTTGTTACTGGTTTCAGTTGAATTTGGAATATTTAATACTTCTACAAAATCAGTACAACTTCAATGGCCATTAAAAAATATATTTTAAAGAACCGCAAGAGTTGTAAGTAATCCATTACGCACAAAGTGAATACTATAGGCGGAGTGCTCATATTTCTAACTGCTCACTACTATATTGTACAATGTGTTGCCGACATTCGGAGGCATTATTCTTTCAATCTAAAAGGTTTTTCAATAAAACTGAACAATATTTTATGTTTTTTAATTCACTAAAAGTTTGTAAATAAACCAGTTAAAGTAGTGCGTAGACAAAAATTTCATCACAATTTGATTAAAGAAAGAAATTTAAGTTTTCCTATCTAAACGTACGTGTATGTTATGAAACCTCATTAGGTGCATGTTATTGTTAAACGTCACAAGGATTGTAGGTGACTTTTAGTTTTGACTTTTACAGACATGGGCGTAGAAGAATATTTTTAATCAACATAGGTATGACATATAAAATATACTGTTTCTCCGTTGTATATTTCCTCATGTATCACGATTTATGTACACAGTAATATTAAATCAAAAAATCTAGATAAACGAAGGTCGATGTATCAATGTCAATATTAGAAAATGACTTATATTCTGATGGGCATTTAGTTCATACAGTATGATGCAAATGTATGGAATAAATTTATTATTGCAGAAACAGACGACTTAAAAAAAAATCTTAACCTGCCTAGAAAACTGGTATGAGGATTTTCTTGAAACGCCAGTGCAACGTCCACTTTTTTGGCTTCGGATATTGATGTTCTACCACTTCTGGGAAGATCTTTAACATGGCCCGTTTCTCAAATTTTTTTTCCAATTTTACCTACTGTTGATTGAGTAATTGGATCACGATTGGGGTATTTAGCATTAAATAAATTACGAACTTCTGCTTGAGTCCTCACTCTATCTCCATAACCAATCATGGTTAAAATCTCGATTCGTTCTGTTTCTGTTAGTTTCATTTTTATAAATGTCGGCAAAAAACTCGAAGAGTAAAAATTTGACGTCACGTGACCTCGGTTTGTATTTAAAAAACGTCAATGACGTCATTACGCCATCACTAATGACGTAATGTCCAACACATCTATAGCAGTTGATGGCCATTCAAAAATTAAAATTGACGAGTTTTAAGATTTTTTTTTAAAGTCGTCTGTTTCTGAAATAATGAATTTATTCCATACATTTGCATCATACTGTATAAGATTAATATTTTAATTTATAAAAACCTATAAAATAACTAAAATAATATGTGAAGCCACATCAAAATTAATTAATTATTAAGAAACATAAATTAAGGTATAAATAAAAATCAAAAGCCTAAATACGAATTCCGATTGTGAATTCAATATTTACGAAACTGATAGACAGAGTATGGTTATGCTTGTTGAAATTCTATGGAGGTTAGAAAGAAGGAGGACCAACTTGAATAGGAATTATGTCGAAAAACTGTCCAGCGGTAAGCAGCAAATAGTAGATGGCGCAGAAGTAGCAGAAGGGTAAAAAGTCAACGGGTTGAAAAATTTAATATTTTTTAAAATGAAAAAAATTACGAGTGAAATTTCAAGATATGTTACAGGTTGAAGTTGCCCGCTAAGCCAAAATTATTAGGTCTCGAAGAAAAGCTACCAACAAAATAGAACCTCTATTAGTTGCGCATGTTGACACGCTCGTCGCCTCTAGGTGCTGTTTTCATTTATCTACAAGTTTCTAGTTTTTACATTCACAACATGTGTTTTCCAGGCAGAGGTTTTGTTTCGTAGAGATGTGTCTATAGAAGACGCGCTAGAGTCACTGGATTCAAATCGGATTGACTCCAATTTAGTTTGGAAGTGCCTTCGGGATCTAATACGTCTGGGGCAAATTAAAAAAGTAGCCTTACTTTGGGTACCTTGATATAACGGCATTGAAGGGAACGAAAAAGCGGACCATCTAGCCAGAAAAGATGCTGAAGGTATATATATAGACAAAGAGCCATTCCTAGGCATAGCGAATAGAGTAGCCAGAGAAACAATATTGAACCGGGTGGATCGGAGGACATGTTCTTACTGGTTCGAGCTAGAGGGTTTAAGACACTCAAAGGCCTATCTAAAAAGAGGTTTTAAGAGCTGTTGAATGAGCAGACAGGACCTACGAATTGCGATAGAACCGAGTCGCCTTAATGGGCATATAAAAACAATTGGAGTGGCAAAGAGTGCGGACTGCAGCCTCTTTGAACATCTCCATAGTTGGACACCATAGGTCCAGAAAGATTTAGAAAGATTTATTACACTTTTTTATATAAGAAACTTGTTTTCTGCAGTCAGTTTTAATTTTATGCCTTTATACCAGCTCATTTGTCTTACTTTAATGTTAATCTGGGTTTTCTTGACTGAAATGTACGTTTTCTATGTTAATCTTTGGTCAAGAGTTAGGCTTAAATGTTAAATTTTAGTGCTGAATGATAGTTGAATATTGTTAAGTGTTGTTGTTGGACATGTTGAAAATATAACAGTACATAGACAGTTTGGAGATGTATGTCCACCAAATTAATTATAACTAATTCATAAAGATATTTTAATCAAGTGGTTACAAATTTTTTCAGTGAATTGTGTAGATAAAAATTATGCAGTATTTAAAATCTCAACTATTTACGTAGTCAAATGTAATTTAATTTCGTTTCTTACTATAACAATTCGTTTTGACATAGCCGATCACAGGACAAATTCTTCTTTTCTACTATTTGCAACGTCCTATGACACTTACTCTTGCTACTGCAGCGCCACCAATTTGCTTCCATTTGATGGACACTTTTTAAAACATTTCTTCTACCCTCCATATGAAATTCGTAGTATAATAATGATTGTACATTTATCTTTTGATTTTACAATACAATCTTAAAAACAAAACAAATTTAGTTCAAATCAGTGTTGAGATGTTTCTCCTGTAACCTCTGCTGATTCTATTTGCTAACCTCATATCTAAATAATTACCCAATTACATTCGACACAAATTTAATGGTATTATCTAACGAAACAATCCCATTTACTACAGGTAATTAATTAGAGGTTTAACAATTTTCGATTGGCTGTTGAAATATTAGAGATAGCACGGCGGAGGCTATTTATTACTATATTCTTAATTACACTTTGTTTAATGAAAAACTACAAAGGCTATCTTTCAATCACGATTTTCGTGATTAAAATTTTCGGCAATGTAACACTTTTACTTGAAATCATTTCGCCATCACCTTGGATATCTTGAATGGTACAATTAATTCTCAATGATAATTAGATATTAATACGATTACGTAACGATCTTGTAATGATAGCCATTAATACACGAGCATGTTAAACCATTATATCGAAAAAGATCATGATATATGTTTTATTATTTATTAGAATCATCAAACATTTTGTTAAATCGCTTAATATGTCATTAATGGAAGTTATCACTCTTTCTGTTATTTCTGGAGGATTTATCGAAAATTCTTCATTATCAGTCATTTGAATAAAATTAAAATAAATAAATTAACTTTATATACAGTGCGTCCGTACAGTAACGCATAAATTCATTATTGGCTAAATGAACAATAAAATTAGAAATTCTCAAAACAGGTCGATTTTTGATTTCAATTTACTATTGTTTCAAATCATAATCTAATATACAGGGTGAACCACTTTCGTGTAATGACGTCATCACTAATGGAACCCCTCCCTTTTTTTTCAATATTCAAATTGCCTTTGCTGAGCTGATTCTAAAAATGTATAATATGTTGCTTCTAATTGGTACAGGGTGGGCAAAAATGCAAAAATTTACTTAACAAAGTAATGAAAATAACGAATAAATGTAATAAACACATTACCTGTATTGTTATACAACTACTTTGATAAACTAGAGAGTTTCCGGTAAGGTATTTTACGTTATAAAAATTGCCATTATAATGTATAACGTAAAAATGTAACCAAAATTATACCGTATACAGTCGACAGAAGCAAACATGGTCCGCGGAAAATATGCCAACTAATTTCAAGGTTATCACAATCAGCCAATCACGAGCCAATGTTAACGATAATATCAATTTTAGTGGCTGCATAAGTGAGATGAAAATACAACTACAGCGACAAGGACACGCCCACCCAGGGTTCATGTTTGCTTCTGTCAACTGTATATCTTATTAATACGCTATTTTAGAAAATAACGTTAACCAATCAGATTTTAATGCTTATACTTTACTTCCACTGTACAACAAATTTACATTATAAATTGTTGTATCATGCATGTCTATCATTAGTTTCAAACAAGAAACTATAATACTATTACTCTGCACTGATTGTAATTTTAATTGTAGAATAAAGTCTTTTATTTCTTTCTTCGACTGCTTTCTGTAAAGCAGTAAATAGAAGGAATTATTTTTATTACTTTTCTTAATTATTTTTAGCGGTCTTTTTCAAACTTGCACTAGTGACATATCATATGTCATCTGTAACCTTGATTTTTAAGGTACGATAACCGCAAGCTATGTTTACAAATTTTACGATACACTACAGTATCACAGCACACCCTCCTAGCAGTTTAACTCTTATTCACAATTTGTATCCAAGTTATATTATTGCGCCCACCCACTTGAGGGCGTATCTGTAGCGTGACGTTACAGTATCGCCCAATCGGATGAGGAAACGTGAACTGTCATCACATATTTATAAACTAATCATGATTTGTCATTTCATTTTTAATTTTTAACCGTTAACTTTTGAATTTTGGATTGTGTTTCGCCTGTGCTTTTTCCGTTGATTATCGTTAAATTGATTAATTAGTTATTATTTGTGAAAGTTTCTTCCAGTTTATTGAAATTTATATTTTAGTTTATGAACTTTTTAATTGTTTTCTGTATTATAAGAGAATTAGAGCAGTGTAAGTATTGTGTGTTAATATTTCAATGTTAATAATTATTTCATAATTGTATAGTACAATATCATACTATAATATTTTTTACTTTTTTTAGTATAAGCATGGCATCTCGTAAAAGAACTTGTTGTGTTCCTAGTTGTACCGATCAAACAAGTAAGAGGCATCGTTTCACCAAGGATCCCAACTTAATTAATATTTGGATGGAGAACCTAAACAATCCTGTGTTAAAGGAGAAAACTCCAAAACAACTTTATGGCAATTATAGAGTGTGCCATCAACATTTTGACCACCAGTTTCATAACTCAGAATTTCAGAAAGAGTTGAAACCAGGTGCATACCCAACTCTACTTTTATCTGGTAAGTAGATACAACTTCAAGTTATATTGTAAGTGAATAAAATTATTTGATTTCAGATACTTCAGTTATTCTACCATCATCCACAACGGTGTCTTTGGAAGCTCTATCTACATGTGGAGAATAAGCCTGCAGGTTGATAATTAGATGCACTATCTGTTTTTGGTGTAAACAAGTGAATAAAATAGCTGCAGGCAAAGACTCCAAATATGAGAAATATTTAAATAGGGTCAAGAATGCTTCCTACATTGACCCAATAAAAGTACAGGCACACAAATCCTATATAAATAGAATCAAGAGAAAAAAGTAAATTTAATTTTTTATATTTCTTATTTATTTATATATTTTTTATGTGGATTTATTTAATATAAACTTGATGAACAACGTCGAAGTTTTCTTTAAAACCCAACTTTCAAAAAATATTAATAAAATTTGTATTGTTATGTATAGTTCTGTGTTCTGGGCTGCACGGGTGGGCCCAGTACTAATATATTAGATCTGATAATTAGTAGAAGAGTTAGCCTGCTAGAGGGTGTGCTGTGTACAGTATAAGGTAAAATAAGAGTGTAACGTAACGTAAAACGACTGACCGCAAACTCTCTACTATCAAGAACATCCAGCATTATTCTAAATAATTGTATCTTACAGCTTTTATTAGTGATCCAAGCTCCTGGACTATAAAAATCTTTTTGTTTGGCATTGTTTTTTACCACTCTTTTTATTTGACAATAATGTCAAAAACATTGAAGCACAGTTTCGTATTGTTAACGATTTAGAGATGGTACGTTCGTGAATTTTTTTTTACAAAATGCCTTTAACCGAAAGTGATAGGATTGAAATAATAATGATGATTGGTATTGTCGATAAGATGCGGAGTCAACAAGAGGTATGCCGATTATTCCATGAAATGGACCCAAATCTTGAACTTATTTCGAATAGAGCGAAAATACAGAGAATTAGGACATGTGAGGGATGAAGCAAATCAAGATAGACCAAAAATTGACGAAAATATTCAACAAGACATAATTTTGTCGACTGTAGAAAATCCACACTGTACAGTGCGAGGATTATTTGAGGATTTTGGTTTTGGAAAGTCTTCACTATCAAACATTTTTAAAAAGGTAAAATACCATCCTTATAAAGTACGTCTCATCCATGAATTGGCTGAAGACGACTTTGACCGAAGAAACAACATAACAATTTCATTGATAACGTTTTTTTTTCGGACGAGGCAACGTTTTATTAGAGTACCATACGCAAAGACCACAAAAAACTAACGTATGGGCTGGTATTGTCAGAAATACAATTATTGGTCCATATTTTTTCATGAAAACTTAACAGGAACATTATATCTGGATTTCCTACAAAATACATTAGTTCCTGATGTGAGCGATGTGCGCGATTTTTTAAACACAACTTTTCCACAAAAGTGGATAGGAAGAAGGGCAAGTGGAATGGCCTGCTAGATCACCTAATCTGAGCCCATTAGACTTCTTTTTATGGGGTTATTTAAAATCTATAGTCTACTTAAACAGACCTGGAAATATTCCTCAACTACAAGACCGAATCAGACAAGAAATACAGAGCATAACACTCGCTATGCTACAGAATGTTAGGGACGAAAGTAATGCCCGGTTTAGTCATTGTCAAACGGTCAATGGAGAACAATTTGAACATTTGTTGTAAATTTTCGTTTGTTTGTTTGTTTTTGGAAGTGTATCACATCAATTGCATAACTACATAATTTCATTTAATTTGTTTATTACATTCAGTAACGTATTAATTTCCATAAACAATTTTCATATTTTTTTTTTGCATTTTTGCCCATCCTGTGCCAATTTGAAGCAACATATTATACAATTTTGGAATCAGCTCAGCAAAGGCAATTTGGAAATTGAAAAAAAGGGGGGTTCCATTTGAAAAAATTGGTGATGACGTCATTACACAAAAGTGGTTCACCCTGTATATTAGATTATGATTTGAAACAATAGTAAATTGAAATCAAAAATTTTATTGTTCATTTATCCAATAATAAATTTATGCATTACTATATGGACGCACTATATAATTCTTTATTCCTACCCATAGTTCAGAACTGTCAGAAAAAGTATTTTAGGGCCGTATTCATAGTCAATACTTAAGACTTCCTCATGCCTTAAGTTTTCCCTATGCACTATTTTGTGTTTCATAGTTCTATAAAGACGACTTGAGGGACCCTTAAGAGTAAGGAAGCTTCGGAGGTACCTTAAGTCTACCTTGACTGAGTTTTGACGTGTTGAGGTTAGATTTTTAATATTAAAACGGTAGTTATTGTGTTTTGTGATCGCTAGTTGTTGGAGATTTTTGTAATGGACTACGAAGATTTTATAGAATTTATAGAAATTGTTGAAGCCGAAGAAGAAGCAGTAATAAGTCCTAAAAGATATATAAGAGAAAATAAAAAATAAATAATAATAAATAAATAAATTTTAGTTACTAAAAGTTTGCCATTTGGATATTGTTTCCTAGCTGTTGTGTATTTAGTTAGTTTGAAATTTTTTGTAGAAAAGTCATAATAAATTTGTACATCTGTCATTATATAAAAAGAATAGAAAATAATTATTAATTGACGAACTACGAACTATTTTCACTGTTACAAGAAAAACTATCACCATTCTATCACTAATCTAAGATTCAAGCTATGCCGAAAGTTGATATAAAACTGACAGAAAATGCGATATTGCCAAATGTAAGGGTCCCTTACGGAAGGAAAATAAACAAACTATGAAACAGAAATTTCGAGGAAGACTTAAGGTCACCTTACCTGAGATACTCTTGAGTGTACCTTCAAGCGTCGACTATGAATACGGCCCTTAGTTACTTTAGAGTAACTTAGTTATTTTGAAGTATCTATAAGTTATTGTTTCTTAGTTCCTTTATTTTTCAGACAAAAGTAACTAGTATCTTAGATACTTTCATAAAAGGAACTGTATCTTGTAACTTCAAAAAGTAACTTAGATACCAAAAAAGTATATAAGATACCAAAAACTGTCTTAGTTACTGAGGAGTATCTTAGATAAAAGAAATAAAAAAAACGCTATGACAGAGTCGCAAACGATACAAAAAATGTGTGAAAATTAACGGAGGTCTAGTGGAGGCTACAACAACAGAATTAAATTATTATTATTAAGTACTTTAATTAAAATGTATTATCAGTTGTTGTTAATTTGTATTTTCATCACATCAGTACAATTTTACATTACTTTCAGAAGCTATAACTCCAGAACGGGTTAAGTTATCAGCTTCGAATTTTTATTGTGCAATATACGTGTGTCCTAGTTTCCGCTTACCATGTTGCCATTTTTCAAATTTGTCTACATTTTAGGTAAAAAATTAATCAAAATACAACTTAATCCAAATTCATCTTGTAATAACTTGGTCGTTAAAAAACTTTTATTTTTATTTTGGTAGTTTACATTTGTAACGATTCTAAATCCAGTGGTGTAGTCATATTTAAGAAAAATGCCTAATATACCTTCGTTTTTTTTTGGCAAATAAAAATTCAAGTAAAGGGACTTGAAAATAAAAATGAAGCTATGAAAATTTGTGCCAAAATACTGTTTTTTATACGGAATATAACAAAAAAATTCCAAATGGTTGAAAAATGCGGATTTTACAGGGGTGCTTTCAAACAAAATGGGTCACACTGCATAATGTAAAGATTAAGGAATTATTAACATTTAATGTCGTTACTCTTATTTATAGGAGACATTTAAAAGTGTTATTCATCAACAAAAACCATTATTACACATTATATTTACAGTAATAAAAGATAATAACAAAATATGTTCCAGTTTGACCTGATATACATTTACTGTTAGAAATCCACTTCAATTATTATTCCATGAGAAAGTTCTCATTGTTTTTAACGAGTAAACAATGCCCTTGTACGTGTGTGTACCTAACGTAAAATGTAATTAAAAACCCGTAAATAGAAATGATTATTAAAAAATGTGCTAGAATTCAATAAAGTAATGCATCTTTTGGTGTTTGTTTTGTATTGAAACGAAACCTTCATGAATAATGTACTAGGCGTCACAGAAATCAAATTACAAAATAATGATCCGTGAAATAAGAAAAAGTAGTGAACGACATCGTTTACGCTCGATTTAAAGAGCGAATTTAATAAATACTAGATAATACGAAATAAATATTCGAAATTCTAACAGCAATAAATTTAAAATCAGTCATAGGAATCTACTCCAAGCGCTTTTCCAATAAGTTAATAGTTATTGGCATTTGTATTCTCTGGAGATATTTTCGTTCAAATTTGGAGTTTTTACTGTATATTAATCTACATTTTATATTTTGTAAATGAATACTAATATATACTCGTCACAAAAAGTATCGTATAATTTTAAAAATTGAATTATGGTGTAAAATAAAATATCACATTTTTCAGAATATTTTAATATGAGTGTATGGTATCCTTTAGATGTATAAAAGAAGTATAAATGTATAAACGAATTGGAGATCAAATGTGCGGATCTAAGCAGGGGAAACGAAGAATTAAAAATAACACTGAATAAACAAGAACAAAAATCTAAATTAAATATGGTGGAAGTCGAGGGTGTACCAGAGAGCAAAGAAGAAAATGTAATATCTACCGTATTGAATATCTCAAACACTTAACTTTGAACTTAAAAATGACCAAATTAATTACGGTTACCATGCTAAAAAGAAAAATCGTCAAAATGAACCCAAAACTATATTTTTAGAATTTATCTCAAAATATACCAAAGAGGAATTTTTAAAAGTGAGGAAAGGTAGAACTTTGTGTGTGGGGGATATGTACTCTAATATAAAAGGAGTGCCAGCACAGGTACCAATATACATAAATGTCCCTATTTCCATATAAGGAAAACTAAAATATTTGTCTGCCCTAGAAGACCAGTTCCAGGACGTCTCAGGTGTACTAATCCTGCAGATGACCGTTATTTAAGAATTCAGACTTTGTGAACTCGTCATGTTACAGCCAGGCAACTCCAAAATGTTCTCTCTGGAGTCCGTAACGTTAGAATATCTGTCAATACAATTAAAAACAGGTTAAGGAATTTTGGAATCAGGCCCAGAGTGCCTGTTACTGCTCCATTAACCAGAGTACATCGTGTAGCACGTTTAAGGTTCGCAAGAGAACATGTTAATTGGGCTAATATTCTTTTTACGGATGAATCAATATTTTTACTTTTTGGATCCGATAGACGTATTCCAGTTTAAGGTGCGGCCACGCTTGCGAGCGATTTATCGCGAGAGATAAATCGTGAACGACTGAACGACAAAGAAAAAAAAATTCAAACACATTGAATTTTATTGGAGTGGCCGTACCTACGAAATTCGCTAAGCGAAAAACCGCCCACCGGCTAAACGTGTCGTTCTGTTTTCATTTCGGTTTGATTTTTTAGCGACTTTTATTGCATTTTGTCTTGTAAACTATAGTCCGGTCGACAAGTTGCAAGAAGTGGAGTTGGGTAGAAAAAGGTCGGAATTTAATGAAACTTGGAGATGTTGTTCAGGGATTGTTAATTAACATTTTGTCAAGTTTTGGACCTCGAGGACCCTGTGCAAAAAGAGGAGGGGGGGGGAGAACTGCAAAAATCTCGATCTTTCGTCAGTTTTTCGTCAATTACCTTACCCCGGAAAAAAATATTTTCTGCGAAGCGCCATATCTCAGTAAGGAATTGACATACAGACATATGTGAGTACTCAAATTGTAGATAATTTCACGTACTACAAAATATTTCTGAACGCTTTTGTCGTATGGATGTAAGGAAAAAAGGTAATTGACGAAAAACTGACGAAAGGTCGAGATTTTTGCAGTTCTCCCCCCCTCCTCTTTTTGCACAGGGTCCTCGAGGTCCAAAACTTGACAAAATGTTAATTAACCATCCCTAAACAACATCTCCAAGTTTCATTAAATTCCGACCTTTTTCTATCTGAAACCACCTGTTGTCTGGCCTACTAATTTTTTTTACGTTTCATTTTTGAATGTTGAATACCAAATATTATATTTTAATGTATTCTTTTTTTATTAAATATTATTTTTTGATAATATCACAAATAATATTAAGATAAATGATGATAAAAACAATGCTTCAATTTGCTTTTTTATACAGGGTGGTCCAGATAAAACGTCATTAATTTTAATATGTATTATTTCCAACTTTGATACGTTGTATCTTATCTATAAAACAATATTTCCTTTTGCGCTTCAGACGCTCTTGTGAGCGTCATGACGAAAACTGATATTCTAGTCGCTTTTCTGTGGACAGGTTCCCACCTGTCGCCCGCTACATGGTCGTCCACGATTTATCTCTCATGATAAATCGCTCGCAAGCATGGCCGCACCCTTTTATAGACGCGCAGGTGAGTGATTTGCTTAGTGTAACATAAGAGCAGCCAGAAAGTATAGAGGTGGTTCGATTATGGTATGGAAAGGCCACACGGAGTTGTGTTTCGTAGGGGATCACTGGCAGCTGATCGGTATATAAGGGAGGGTCTTAAGGAAAAAGTAGTGCCATTTGTTCCAATCATGGGAAATTTTATTCTAAAGCACGATAACGCTCGCCAGAACGTTGCCAGAATAACAATAGAATACTTTCAAGAGGTTGGTTTCCAAGTTTTAGATTGGCCAGCAGTTAGTTCAGACCTAAACCCAATTGAACATGTTTGGAACTACCTCGACAAGCGCATAAGAATTCGTAATATCGCTCCAGACAACCTTGATGAGCTGGAAAATGTTTTAATAGAAGAATGGGAAAATTTGGCTTTGGATTACATAAGTGACCTGATAAAAAGCCTTCCACGGAGAGTAAGGGGTGTTATTAGAGCCAGAGGTTGCAATATCAGATACTTAAATGTTAAATTTATCGTTTACATTTTTTATTTTGTTACTTTGATTTATTTTTCTAGAATAATTGTTATTTTCATTATTTATGTCCATCATTTTTTGATTTTTAATTTTAGTTAAATAAACTACTTTGGAACATAATTCCAAATTCATTTCCTATCATTTCCCCCCCAAAAAATGAAAAGAAAATAATAAAAACTTTATTCATAAATCACTTATGCGATACTAAATGGAGTAAGGGAATGAGGGGTAGAACCGGGTAGCTCAGGTAAAAAAATTCCATATTACTTAATAATTTTATTGTATAACTGATATTTTGGAAACTAAATTCTATAAACCTTATCTACAGAATAAACCAACGAAATTAAAAAAAATAATCTGTATTGACTAAAACAAGGGCATAACAAAAAATATTGCTAATTACGGTTTTGCCCCACCCCCGGGGCAAAATCGGATAACAAGTGGGGTAAAACCGGGTATTTAAAAACAAGTTTAATCAAAGAGTTCTGAGGCAGCTGTTGCATCTGAACTCATCCAAATCCTCATCCAGCCAACTAGTACATCCTTCGTCTGCCCAGCTCTCGCACGAAATACACTTTACCCATACATCACCTCTAGCTGACATGGAGTAGTTTTCTTCACAAAAGACACATAGAGCATCAGTATCACCTTCCTTATCTTTATTTTCCTTTTCCGAGCTCGAATCCTCTGTAGATTTTTTGGTTGTTTTCTTTATTGTTTTTTGTTGAGCTTTACCTTTACCTTTCTCTTTAGAATCAATCTGTGTCTTTACTCCTTGAGTCTTAACAGATTTTTTCTTTTGCAAAATAGAGGCCTCTAGTTCATTTTTATATATGGCGAATCGGTCAAAATTGCAGTCTTACCTCGACGTCTTTTTGTGTTAACGGCTTTCCTGCTACTATGAGGAACAGGCAGTATCTCCTTAGGAGACACAGCAAAATTTAGGAATTGAATTTTTTTCGGATGTAGTTTTCCCTGGTAACAAACTAGAGAAGTTAGGGTTTGATGAATTCTCCCTAGATGTTCTGCAGGAAGGCCCAGCTACGGGTGATTTTTTTGAAGTTATTGAATTTTTTTCGGTTGTAGTTTCCCTTGATAATAGATACACTGGTTTGGACAGCGTTAATGGCTTGTAACATGCTGTCCTGTGACCAGCTTTGACGGTCTGTTTTTTATTGGTAATTTCTAACCATTTTGAAACCTAAAAATAGTAATAAACCATAAGGTTGACTATGGACCAGGTAGAAAATATGTACGGGGCAAAACCGTGTAGGTCCGCTTTTGCCCCACCCGGTTCTGCCCCGAGTGTACTTCTACAACAAATTGATTCTCTGCTTTTTAATTCTAACCTAAAAAGTAAAAATTTTCCTACACAAATGCACTACAGAAACAAGGGTTTCAGGCGATAGTTAAACAACATTTATTAACTTAGTCCTTAGTGGATTGTAGAAAGGGTAAAAAAAAATTTAAAATACATCACATACCTGGTAAAACACTTTTCATTCAATAATTCACGACAGTGGCGATGTAGATGCTATCAAATTATTCTGACAACTTGTGGACGTGACACGACTATTTTGCTACCGGTTATGGAATAAAGTCTGTACCCGGTTTTACCTCAATACCCGGTTTTGCCCCCCGTTCCCCTACATTAATAAGAAAATAATAATTGTTTTAACATATTAATGAACATTTGCGTGTCCTATATGATTAAAATTCTTTTTATATTTTAATCTTTCTACTTTTTTTATTTTAAACAAAAAATTTTAAAAATTACTACCTTTACGTCTGTTTTAATTTACAATTTTTCGAAATTCATCTAACCGTTGACCCTTGAAATCAACTCGAACACAAACCTATAATCATTTCCTTTTTTTGTTAATTTGTATATATATGTTACGGCACCGTCGTAAAAATTCCTTTCTAAGGATTCACTAATTTACCATTTTTGAGTCCATCAATTTGATATAAGCCTCAGGCCAAACACATCGATTACTGGGATTTGCCTTCTTCAACGTATAAGATAGTAATTTGTCCGGAGCTGCACGCATGCACAGGTGCGGACTTGGCAGATCTTTTTATGTTTGGACCGTATTCAGGATAATCAATCAAGGATGCGTTACTCAACAGGATAACTCATCTCTGTCTGGTTTCAAGATAATTCTCACGACAGTTTCTGCAGTAGCGGAACCTGAACTTTTTGACAGACGAGAATCATTGTTTAACCAATCATAAATACTAAATTCTTACATTTGTACTGGAGATAGTCTAAACTAATGTTAAATGAAATATGAAAAATTTACTTTTTAATACGGATAATTTTATTTTTACATTTAACAATTTTGTACCAACATTATTTTGTATTTTAAATGCTATTAATGCTGATGTTGCCGAAGAAATTGTTTTTGAAATTGTATTGGATACATTTCCATAATATGTAATATTTTTATAACTTTTAATTTCTTCAGTTTGTTTAGGAAATAATATTGCTGTTCTTTGTTATTAATTATCTGCTTCATTCCGTTACTGCCTAATTTCGTACGGTAATAATGATACAGTCAAGAACTTACCGGAAATTTGCTTGAGTGCGTATGCAATCCTTGGGGAGTAACAGGACTAGATGTAGCTATGGGTTGATCTAGTACAGTAGCGCCGGGAATACTGGGTTCGTTGTACAAAGGATAAGGTGGCATTCTGTACGGAGGGGGAATAACACTTGAAGAGTCTTCTTGTACGAATCCTGGTTGTTGAGGGAGAGGTTTTGGAGGAGGTACTGGTTTGTATGGCCCATAGCCATCCACCTCGACTGTAACAAAATAAAAATATATATTTTAGTTTATTTGTAAAAAAAATCAAACTTATTAAACCAGGTTATTTACAAAAATTGTTTCAATAGTTTTTGATTTTTTCCTAAATACGTTTTAAAATATGACTGTTTCTTAATTGTAGGTACAGTCGACTCTCGTTTATTCAAACCTGCGATAATTCGAACCTCTCCATATTCAAAGTTATCAAGAGTTCCCTACGAAATCTCTTTATATATTGAACTAAATCCATACATTATTGTACACTTGGTAATTCAAACGAAAAAATCATTGCTATATAACAAAACGACGCGTTAATTCGAACTCATCGGCGTTCAACATTCGACAATTCAAAGTTGCAGAGAGAAAGAGGCGGAAAGATTGTTACACACACATTAGTACAAATTCTACAGGTTCAAACTTGTATTATTTTTGTTATGATTAGTTTGTGACACACACTCTAACAAATTGGTTTGTGTTATCATTCAATTACTTTCGTAGTGTATATAGATTATAGATTAAAATTTTCTGTTAGTCATGAGCCCTAGAAAGTATAAATGTTTGACGATTGCTGAAAAGAAAAAGTTAATCGAAAAAGTAGAGAAAGGTGAGAAGAAAAGTAATGTTGCAAAAGAATTTAAGATTCCTCTGAGTACTCTCTCAACCATAATAAAGCACAAGGAGAAAATTAATGCTGCTCAAACTGCTGGAATACGGAAAAGAACTACTAAGGGGAATTTCCTCGTCTGGAAGAAGGCCTGGTCATTTGGCTAAGACAGTGTATGGGACAAAAAGTGTCTATTAGCTGAAACTTGTTGAAGGAAAAAGCAAAAGAGTCTATTCTAAGCATCAAAAACTTTGTGGCAAGTGAAGGGTGGCTTACAAATTTCAAAACGAGAAGTGGAGTTGTGTTTAAAAAATTTTGTTGGGAAAGTGGAAGTGTTGATTATGCAGTTTGCTTAGATTGGCACGGTAATTGAAGACCTTGATTGAAAACTAGCATGTCCGAGACATTTTTAATACTGATGAAACTGGCCTATGAAAAACCATTTCAGGCACTTTTTCTCTTAAAAAAAAATATTGAGAAGTCTGAGCAGCAGCAATGTGCTTTGAAGCAACTAGTATAACAGAGGTCTTTTGAGAGATTAATTAATTCATATTATGATTACATGTATGTACACGAATGTACCTCTAAACTTTTGTCATTGTTATAGAATAGGAGTTAATAAATAATAATTAAGGATTCGAAGTTTTATTTATTTACTCTCACAAATTTCGAACCATTTGATATTTCAAACACTAGATAATTCGTAATATTTTAAGAGTCCCTCGAGTTTCGAATTATCGAGAGTCGACTGTAATGGTAGCGGACGTACGTCGAAATGCATATGTCGTGTATTTCTCAGGATTATCCAAATCCAAAATTTCAATATGAGTGATATAGTTAGTAGGATTTATTGCAATTTTTATAGTTTTACAGGTGCAGGGGTACAAGCCCTACGTCCCAACCTCCTGCTAGAAGGAACAGGATTTTATATCTGGGTTTACTCCCTTAGCCAATGTGTTTTCGTTTTTAGGTGCCAGAATCACCATATCATGGTTTTAATGGCGACTGATGCTGCACGAGCAGTTGCTCTAGTAGAAGACGGTAGGTCTCAATATTATGCTGTTAGAATATTAGGTGTTACAAGGTGTAGCGTCCAGAGAGGTGTAAAACGTTTCAATGAAACTGGTAGCTTTTTGAGACAAAGAGGATCTGGCAGAGGACGAGTTACAAATGCTCGAGATGATCGTTTTGTAACATTATATGTTTTGCTAGAAAGAAATACTACTGCTATCATGGCTCGAAATCGTTTAAAAGAAATACGTCAAGTAGTTGTCAACGAAATAAGTATCTGAAGGCAATTAAGAAAAAATGGATTACGGTCTAGAAGACCTACAACTGGTCCGGAGTTACTTAGAACAGCGCCTCAATAGAACAGAGCATCAATATTAGAATGTAGATGACTGGAGTAAGATTTTATTTTCTGAGTCAAGGTTTTGTTTACGTTCACCTGATGGCAGTGGAAGAATATACCGAAGAGGAGGCGAACGGTTCGATCAAGCAGATTTTTCTAAAATACTTAGTTATGGTATGGGGCGGCATAAGGATGGACGCTTGTACTGATTTAGTCATTGTTGGCGGCGGAGCAATGACAGCTGATATTTGTGATGTACTAGAACCACATTTCATTGCATTTGCACCATTTGTAGGAAATGAATTCATGTTTATGACAACGCTCGTACACATATTGCAATATCTATATTTGGACGAAACAGAAATTCAAAGGATGAACTGTCCATCACGTAGGCCAGACCTCAATCCAATTGAACACGTCTGGGATATGATGGGTAGACAAGTTGGTATCCGAGTTCCTACTCCAACTAATTTAACTCAGTTAAAAGATGCTTTGGTCCATGAATGGAATCAGATTGACCAGATGGAGATTCGACATTTAATAGAGGGTATGCCACGACGTAATGAGATGGTTATTCGCGTTCGTGGGGGAAATACCCGGTATTAGTATTCGAATTTCTAATTTTTGTTAATGATTTGTTACAGTTTTTATTTACACGTTGTAAAAAAATTCAAAGAAATCAGCCTTTGCGTTCGGAAGTTGAGCATTTTTAAATAAATCAATATTTTGAATGGATCGAGTTTTAAGTCGGTGAGGTATATGGTTTTTCTATTTAAACGTTTACCTTATAAACAATAACAATTATAAAATATGAGTTAAGCTTGTTTTTTTAAGTTTGTTATATGAGTTTAAAATGATATCAATATATCAGCAGCCCTGCCAATATGGATAATTATTTTTGCATTATTCTAAGTGATTACACCGTAAATTAATTTGTACTACAAATAACTGGGACGCATTTACATTTCATTATCCAATTTGAAATTGCAAAATGAATCAGGTGGCATCTGTTAGTGCCTATTTCTATTATACATACATAAATTATGGTTTACTATCAAATAGTGTGCGTGCGTCATTAGTTATTATAATTTACATAATAATTACCTAAGTTAAAAAATAACCTTTTAAAATAAAATTTAATCAGTCTTATGTTACGTTAAAAAATGATGAGAGGTAAGGTTCTCAAGCATGGTTGAAGGTGAGAGCGGTTGTTTCAAATCACAATGGGTGTCCAGGAGTTCACAGGAAATTTTAGTATGAGAGAGTGTCATTTTTGCCTTCAAACCAAGTGAATTGATAACAATGGGTCGTAAAATAACTGCAGAACAATTTTAAATTTACATTTCAAAATCGCCTAGCTTTAATTTTATGTTTCGATTTTTATCACGTGTCAATTTAAAAATAAAGGCAATCTACAAAGATTTACTATGTATCTTGACTCTTACAAATTATATAGAATATTGAATATATATTATGTCGAGAATATTTTGCCTCAGATATAAATTATAGCAATCAGGATAAATAGGAAAAAAAGTAACAACAATAAAAGACCTACTGAAGATGAATAAACTTAAATAGTCAAATTTATAAGAAGAAAAGAAAAAATGAACATCAAGTTGTGTGCATCACCAATCACAAACTATTCTTAGCATTCTCAGAAGCCCTGCTTTTTTATTACCATTACGATTGTAATTTGTGTTATTAAATTAACAAATTCTTTTACTATTTTATTGGTAGTCTATAAAATATATCTACACATCAACATTCATACTGCATTACTTGAAATTTTTCAAAATAAGCTTGGTCTAAAAAAAACATTGTCACTCTACTTTTATATAATATTTAATTAAAAACATCATAAAACAAATTTAGCAAAGACATTTCAATTTAGATTAAATTAAGTTTCTGTTAAAAAAAGTTTTTACAAAAGACAATTAATATTCAGTCGGCTCTCCTCTTGCTCTTATACAAGCTTCTATTCCTCTGGGAACACTTTCAATTAGATTGTTTACAAGCTGCTGAGGAATATTCTCCCAAACATCGGTAGCAGCATGGATAAGGGCTGGAAGACCCGCATAACCCCGATTTTGTTGTCGAACTCTTCTTTTCAACATATCCCATGCATGTTCGATAGAATTTAAATACGGAGACTTTGGTGGCCACTGTAAAATAACAATATCCTCGGTTTCCTTAAAATCAATAACCCGTTGGGCGCGATGTAATGGCGCGTTGTCGTCCATAAACAAGAAATGTTGCCCTACAACACCTCTCCATAAACGAACAACTGGGTTTAACACGGAATCAATGTCTTGACCAGTAATGTTGCCAGAGATCAAAGTAAGAGGTGTCCGACCATTCCACATCATACCTCTCCAAAACATTGCACTACCAGCTTGAAATGGGACAACTTCTTGGTAATTAGATTGACGTCCTGGAACTCGCCAAACATCCCGACGATCGTCGGACACTAAACCAATCCTGGTTTCATCCGAAAACATCACATTCTGCCATTGATCCAAATCCCAGTTTTGGTGCTAACGGCACCAATTCAAGCGAGCAACCTTATTATAATTTGTTAATTTTAAAACTTTTAAAGGTCTACGGGTCCTTAAATTAACCTCATGAACTCTTCTTCTAATGGTTTGACCGGTAACTTTAATTTGGTGTGCTTCCTGAAATTGCTCTCTGATGGCCTCGGCAGAATTCTGGTTTCTTCGGACCAATTGAACAATAAATCGATCTTGATTAGGGGTTGTAATGCGATGGCACTTGCTCTTGGACGATTTTCCATATATCTGAGTTCCAAACACCGCCGGTAGGTTTGAGAATGACCCAGTTCAATAAGTGTCACTATACGACCCCTATCTATGTTTGAAATCCCTTGGAAAGGCATTTAAAATAAAAAGTACAATAATTACAAAAACAAAAGTCGTAGGTAAAGGACACAGCTGACTAAACAAAATTTTCAGGCGATCAGAAGACACTTCAGTGTTTTCACTTGACAGTGTTTTTTGTTCGTTTTTAATTAAAAATATTAACATAAAATATATTGTACGGCAGAATTAAGAATTATAGGGTGATGCAGTATAAATGTTGATGAGTTTAGTGTAAGAATTTAGTTAATAAACTGTTGTTTAATAAAAATTTTGTAAGCTATCCATATCTCAAATGTGGGTTGAAACACAAAAAGTTCAAAGGATACTCAAATTTTATCCCACAACTGTTTTATTGACCATATTTAGATGGTTTGACTTTTGATTGTAACCTTTTTCTACCATTATTTGACATTTAATAACATTCTCTGTATTATCAGTTTGTTATTGTAATCAATTTGTAAGGAAGTGTAATGAATTAACTTGATATTGTACTCTTAAGATCATCTTTCTATTCTTTTGTAATTCTTTCAGCCTAATGATGGTTCTATAGGACCGAAACTAGTTGCAACAATTAATAAAACAGTTATGGGATAGACTTTGAGTTTCCTTTGAACCTTTTTTGTTGTTTATTATTTTATCAAATTTTGATAGACTGTCACAACGTAAGGGTGGGTATAATAAATTTTATTAGGTCTACCTACCCAATTTGTTAGTTTTAACCACTCTAGCGACATCACCAGTGGCTTTAATTTCTATGCTGGGGGATGATACAGGATTCAAGGATGTCTGCGATCTTCTTAAACGTTCTCCATGTTTCACTTGCCGTACGGTTCGACCTGTAGCCATTACATGACGACATTCTTCCGAATAAATCAAATCAAAAGCCTTTCTTCAGTAATCGATGACCACAATTTAGTTCTACCACTTTCACTGTTCGTTGTAGTTATAATAACACTGGCCAATGAAATTTTCTAACAAAAACAATTCCCTACTGCATCACAAAACAACTTTTCATATTGCTTTGTTCCTTAAGTTAATCTATTTTAATTGAATGTCTATTTTGATTATAAAATTATTTTGAATAAATACACTGACAACAATCGAAGTGGATATTACAAAAATCTGTGATTATTTTATAATATAAGTTAATCTTTATTCATTCTTTTTTTTTAATTAGAGGATGGCACTGGCGAAACCAAAAAGCCAGTCAATTATTTTAAATTATATTCTCGTTTGTTGACGTATGATAAACAATTGGTTATTAGTAGAAAGTGTTACGTGGTTAGTAAAAGAAAGACCTGATTAATAATTTTTTTTAATTTATTTTTTCTTATTTATTTTTATTATTATTATTATGATTTGTTTTCTAATTTTTTTTATTTTTTTATTTATTTTTTTTAATATTTGTTTCGTCTCAGGAGTACAAACTTTAAAATAGTGGTAGCAACGCTACTTACAGAGTTATATTATTAGTTTTTATATAATGGTATAAGATATTATATATTGAGTTATCTTCTAGTGTTAGTAAATTTGTTAAATTTATTGGAAATTGAATTTGTTGCAAACTAAGTTCCTGATATAATTTATTAATTTCTACATTTTTTAGGGGACATTCCAGCATAATATGTTGAGAATCAGTAATTTCGTCGCAAAGGCATTCTTCATTTTCTAACAACCCAATTTTTTTCATGTAGACTGGATAAAGAGCGTGATTACTTCTCTATATTAATAAAACATGGTGTTTTCCGCAAGGTTGGTTGAATGGCCATGTAGAATCTACCTTTTCCACTTTGATTGTACTTTTGTTGCCATTTTATTTTTAGTTTTTCTTTTAAAATTGTGTAGTAATCAGTAACAGGTATTTTGTGATCATCCTTAAGTGTATTGTTCCTTCTTTTGCCAAGCGGTCTGCTTCTTCGTTTTGCGGTATTCCAATATGAGCTTTTACCCATGCCAGATGGATTTGTTTTCCTTTTGAAACAGCTTTGTAATTAAGATCAAGAATCTCTAAAATAACTGGGTGAACTTTAGCTGTTATTTTGGAATGTTTAAAAGTTTCTAAAGCATCTTTATTCTTTCACGTTACAATGTACCCAAAAAATAAAATAAACAAATTTTTCATGAAAAAAAAACAGTTACAATAAAACAGAAATAATTGAAAAATGTTAAATAATTTACTGCACAGGTCATAAAGTCTATGCACGAAAATTAATATCGTGTGAGTCCATCCCTAGCCCTTAGTGCTGTCACTTTATTTGGCATGGTCCTTATTAATTTATTAATAAATTGCTAAGTTATGTTTTCCCATATTCTCTGCAAGGCATTGGCGAGCTGTTCTAGGGTTATGGGGGGCTGTTCGAGTCAGTTTAAATGTCTAGACTTGCTCGATGCAATTCATATCGGGTGAACATGGTGGCCATTTCATTCTCATAAAACCGTGATATTCAATGCGATCATTTACAATTCTCGCACGGTGCCGGCGCGCATTATAAATTAAAGACAAATTGTTTGCCTATTTCAACAAAAAATGGTACAATTATTGGCTTTATAACCATGTCCCTATATAGTACAGCCGTCATTGTCATATTAATTAACACCACTAAATTAGTGCGGCCATCATAACTTATGCCTCCCCACACGCAAACTGAGCCATCACCAAAAAGAGTGGTTGGCGCCATCAAACGTTCATTGTATCGCTGTCCTCTTTCTCGCCTTAATATTCGACCACCACACATATTCAGCCAAAATCTGGACTCAGCCGTAAACATACAGTACCATACAGTACTTCCAGTTCTGAAAATTCCAACGACTGTGTCCTCTCGCCCACAGATATCTGCATGCACGCTGATTCGCAGTCAACCGTGGATATGAAATACGCCTTCTGGCTCTTAAATTACATGCATGCAACCTTATTCTAACAGTTTGACTAAATATCCCTCTTCCGGTAGCATGCCTAAATAAGCTGTTAATTCTCGAAGCAGTAAATGTTCGCTGAACACTTGTACAATATAATTCAGCCCTTCGCCTGTTTTGGAGATGATTGATACCTCCATCTTTAATCGAAATCTGAGCTCCGGGCATTTGATCCTGGTTCTATAATAATGCAGTAAATTTTTGCATCTCCGTGCCAAGGTAACGTTGCATTTCTGCTAAGAAAAGGTACAGCGGGTTTTTTGACGTGACATTTCACCCAATACAGCTTTTCCGCAATCTCCTTCTTTCAATGATTCTCGACCAGTTGGAGGACCTTTGATTGTTTCAGTTTTAGCTTGTTCGGTTTTTTCCGCTACACAATTTGAAATTAACCAAAATATAATCACGATAAAAATCTTATAATTAGTATACATTTTGTGAGCTGTAATAATTATATGCGCACGTAAAAATTATGACAATATATAATCTGTCAATAAATTATATTGTACAAGTGTTCGGCAAAAATGTGAAATAATTTGTTTTAGGAATACTTTTTTTTTTAAGTAAATGTTTGGTTTCTTCTTGTAGTTACAGCTCTGAAATTTAAAAAATATCCACTTCAATTGTTGAGCAGTGTAATATAAAGGCATTGTAAAAAAGATCCTAATATGGTTTGTTTTATTTGTAATTAAATTTAATGTTAGGTATTTGTTTGTACTAAAATTTAAGCATTATTTTATGTTGATGAACGTTGATGAATTTCAAGAAGCTTCGGTATCTATTTGAACCTGCATCTAAAAATACTTCAAAGGATTTGTTTGTGGGTTTTTTTTAAATTAGTTAGAACACAAATACAAAAACAAGAAATTTATTTGACATTTTTAATAACATCTTATTGCATGAATTCCCCAGTTTGACAAATAGATATTAACAAATTAACAGCTTTTAAAGTTGCACCAAAAAAGAGAATTTTGGTCCACCCATGTATTATTACAGAAAGAAGTAAAATCGAAAGCATTTAAATTTGAACTTAATTCACCGTGAACCTTAAAGAACACCATTCTAAATTATAAATATCTTTTTAAACCGTTTAATGTTTATTTGGTAATATGAAAAAAGGTGCATTGAATTAATGGAATTCAACAAAAAATACTGTGAAATCATAATCGATAGTGGATACATTTACGAATTGAAGTAAAAGAAATCACTCCAAAAAAGACGAAATATTCAAGAAATCCATTGGAGATATTTCAGCTGAAGAAACTTGAAATTACAATATTACAAGTAGCTAAAAATGTATGAGGTACAATACAGCTTCAGAGGAAGATAGGTGTGAGGAAATAGAGAGATCAAACAAGAAAGAATAAAATGTATAAAAGGAAACTATTTCAGTATGTATTCACTACTGCTTGAAATAAATATATCATTATATATTTAATTTGATAATTATATTAGACCTTGGAATCAATGAGTTGTGTACAGAATAAAAGGCACGCTATTTCGTTTATTTGGGACTGTAGATCGGTATGAATAAATGGAAACTACTTTTTAAGGTGGAACTAAGTTTTTTATGGTTTTTAAAATATTTTAAATACTAGAGTTTCAACGATAATTTTCCTTGACATAGAAAATGTAACTTAAATATTGTTTTTGCAGGGTATTATTATTTACAATAGGTGGTTAGAAAGTTGAAGATTTACAGAGTATCAAATCAAAGAATGTAAAAAAGTAAGAACCAATATTTTACGGTAGATTGGGTATCTGCAAAGGTTTTTTGAAATCTTGATATTCCCGAAAAGTTGAAACTTTGTTTTTTATCAATAAAAGTTATAAAAGTTTGAGCTACTTCGACAATGAACAGGTTGAAGTATTAATGCAAGTTGTGCAAAACCATGAACTTCACATTTTTCAATTCAGGTTTAAAATGCAAACAAACCCAGTTTAGTTTCTGTCAGTCAATTTGACCCATCGATGGAAAAGTTCTCTTGTTACTTGGAAGGATTTGATAATTATGTTTCAATGAAAGGTGCGGTGTATAGTGAGTACAGCACAGCTATGATCTACATTGATAGGTAAAAATCCCATCAAATATTTTTCATATTTCAAGTTGAAATAAAATTTCATTGGAATATTAGTTATTAGAGATAATAATATAATAATGGTTTGTCATGATATTGACATTAATATGAAAGTATTAGTATATTTCTTTCACTACTAGCCTATATACCTAACTTTATTGACATTTGTTAAGGTAGGAAAGTTTTTTATTATTAACCAATGTAGAAAAATACAGAGACTCCTAAAATAGAACTAAATCTCAATCCTTTAGATAGAATGGGAAGTTAATTATTGCAAAGACAAAATGAAAAAATATTTTTCTATACTCATTTAATAGTCCACCTTCACAGCAGTAAAAAAATGCTTTATGAGCCACGGTAGAAAAATGCATTAGCGTATAATTACTTTTCTAAACTAAGTGACATAAAAATCCGAACACCCAGTTTAAATGATTTTATTCTAATAAAATTTTGTATAAGTACTTACTAAAGCAAAATAAGTAAATGATAAAAATTTCAAAATGGTTGCATTGCTTTAAAGCCCTTTTACCTTTAAAAATGTGTGGATGCACCCCGATGCATGTGTTACGCAATCTCCAACGCGCCTAGGCATGCTTATGATTAGGTGGTCAATGTCCTCCTGTGGTATCTCATTCCAGGCAACCACTAACTCCTCTCGAAGTTCTTCTAGAGTCTGAGAAGGACGTTGCAATTGCAATTGCAAGGACGTGCTTAATTGGGGATAAGTCGGGAGATCTTGGTGGGCAAGGTGACAATGTGACATTATTATGTTGAAAGAAGTCTATTGTGACTCTTGCGACATGTGGTCGGGCATTATTTTGTTGAAAAGTTGGATTTGCCATGGTGTCAAAAGATGGGGTTTTAAAACTTCTTCGGTATAACGCTGCGCATTCATGTTACCTCTGATGAAGATTAAAGGTGATCTCGAACCATAAACTACAGCACCCCAAACCATAACTCCAACAGTATGATGAACATGCCTTTCAACAAAAAACCGTGGATTTCTCCTTTCACCACGTCGTCTTCTAACTCTCGCTCGACCATCGTGCATGCCTAAGCAAAATCGAGACTCGTCAATAAAGACAATACTGTTTCATTCCTGATCCCAGAGTGACCATTCTCTGCACCACTTAAGGCGATTACGTCGGTGTTCTGTAGTTAAAGGGAGGACCCAGTGTAATCGTTATGAAAACAGGCCAAAACGTCTTATTTGTTGGTAAACAGTTCGCATGCCAATAGGTCTTCCGTGTTCTGCAAACCATTAATTTGCAATGGACCTGGTAGTGGAGAAACGGTCCCAAAAGGCCAATAATCTTAGGCGGCGATCTTCGCGGTCTGTTGTTCTACGGGGGCCTCCAGAGCCCCTTGCTCTTTGCGTACGGCCTTCTCGATGCCATGCCTGACAACACCTAACCACGGTGTTTACACTTCTTTGCACTCTAACTGCAATTTCCCGAAAAGAAAATCCAGCTTTCCGAAGTTCCACTATACGACACCTGTCAAACTCACTCAGTTGATGAAATCGTACAGGTCTCCGTACCCTAGGCATTGTAACCAATCGTAAAGAAAGTCAAGAACCAAAATCCTCAAAATTTGGATCTTTATTACGGCTACAATATTCATTTTTGAATTGTTAATGGATTTCAAAAAAAGCAGTAAAAACCGGAATCTTCAACCGATAAGGTTGAAAATTTTATTAATTGTTTATTTCAGTAAAATAAATAAATTTCCAACCAATTTTTTTTTAAAATAAAATCATTTAAACTAGGTATTCGGATTTTTATGTCACTTAGTATAATTAATAATAAATATTTAAATTTTGCGAAATTGCATCTAGAACCCATGAAACATGAAAAGAAACGATATTAAAGAAGAAGAAACTGTATTTAAAAAATTATATTAGAATATTAATTGATACTGAATCCATGAAAAAAATTTTAAATAGACTATCTAAATTGACAAAAATCAAAAATAATGTTAACAGTTTATCTATTTATCTGAAGAAAAATACAGTATGGTCTAATAAAGACCAGATAAAGAATTTATTAATACTATAATGGAACGAAAAAAAGTCAAATAGCCTATTTATCGTATTGATTCTATTCTTTACAATCACATAATAAATATCAATTGCAAGAAAGAAGAAATGTCAAAATAAAAGCAACGTAAACAAGCTGAAAGATCATTGATTTTGATAAGTTCAAAAAATGACAAAATACTCTTTGTGTTTAAGTAAGAAGTTTAATTTAGCCCACCAAAAAACATCCCTTTAATCGAGTTGACACACTTTCTTTAAAACATCACGAAATTCATCCTAGAATAGAATATTACTTAAACACACTACTATCTACGAAATCTTATTCACACACCGCAAGTAGGCACCAAAAAAAAATACTTTCACATAGATGACGCAACGCACGTAAGCCGTCTCCGCAATATACTTCGCGTAAATTTTTAAAGTCATCAAGTTGGTAGCGTAAACAGTACTAAAAACTTTTATTAACAATCATTGTTTGGTAACGAGCTCTCGAAAGAGGGGATTAAATCTGATCTAAGATTGCGATACACATTATCATAAAATACTAACTACACGGGAAACTGCGTAACTGGTGCGAGAAAAGTTATTCTCCGTGAATTGTTCTGTTAATTTGTGTTGTTCCATTCATAATGATTGTTTTTAACGAGGCGAAGTCGCCGTAAAATTAGACCAGGATTAAGAATTTCGAATTGTGGTTCAAATTTAGAGATATACACAGGTGTTTACTTCGGACCAAAGAGAATATATCGATATAGTTAGAGAGCAAGTCAGCTGTGATCTATTTTCCTTATAATTGTCTGATTGAGGGTAAACTTGTATAACTAGTAAATTCTGAAATTATTGAAAAAAAAATAATTTTAGTAATTCAAAACGGAAACCAGTGAAAAATGAAGATGTAGAAGAAATAGGGAGAGAAATAAATATAAAAACAGAATTGAAAATGAAAAATGTATGGTAAAAGTATCGTAATCAGATGTACTAAGTCTCGCCAGCCACCCTTGCTTTGCCGTTTAGCCCGCCTGGAGGGCGAGTCATTGTATAGAGTGTCTCCGCTCCCCAGCGGATGAGAGGGAGGGGCTGGAGGAAGTTCTTCCCGGAATGCATTTCTCCTGAAGGATGCATTCTGAGAGGGACGAGTGCGCGTAATAAACATTCTATTTAAACATTTATTATTGTTATGATGACATCGCACCGTACCTATTGGAATGTGGATTCTTGTGATAGTTTATGTGAAAATATTTAATTATGTAATTATTTTTATTATTCTCTTTTCATTTTTTTGGGAAATGGTAGGAAATGAAATTGAAATTAGGTTTAAAAGTAGTTTATTTAATTAAAATTAAAAATCAAAAAATAATGGGCATAAATAATAAAAATAACAATTATTCTAGACCAATCAATTATACAAAGTAACAAAATAAAAAATTTAAACCATAAATTTAACATTTTAGTATATGGTATTGCCGCCTCTGGCTCTAATAAAATTTCTCATTCTCCGTGGAGAATGTAATCCAAATCCAAATTTATATACCGATCAGCTGTCAGTGATCCCCTATGAAACACAATTAACTCCATATGGCCTTCAAAACAGATGCCTCCCCATACCATAATCGAACCACCTCTATAATTTCTGGCTGCTATTATGTTACACTGAGCAATTCGCTCACCTACGAGTCTATAAACTGGAATACGTCTATCGGATCCAAAAAGTGATAATCTTAATTTATCCGTAAAAAGAATATTAGTCCAATCGTTAATATCCCAATTAACATGTTCTCTTGCGAACCTTAAACGTGCTACACGGTGTGCTCTGGTTAACAATGGAGCAGTAATAGGCATTCTGGGTCTGATTCCAAAATTCCTTAATCTGTTTCTAACCGTATTGACAGATATTCTAACATTACGGATTTCAAAGAGAATAGTTTGCAATTGCCTAGCTGTAACAATTAACTCCTAGTGGCCTTCAAAATAGATGCCTCCCCATACCATAATCGACCCAACTCCATAATTTCTGGCTGCTCTTATGTTACACTGAGCAAATCGCTCACCTGCGGTCTATAAGGGTGCGGCTTGCGAGCGATTAATCATGAGAGATAAATCGTGGACGACAATGTAGCAGGCGACAGGCGGGAAACTGTCCACAGGAAAGCGAGTAGAATATCAGTTTTCGTCATGACGCTCACAATAGCGCGTCTAATTGCCTGAAGCGCAAAAGGAAATATTGATAATAATGATTTAATTTATTCGTTCGTAGGGGAGACCAGGGTTTAATGATCCCCATAAGGTTAAACACGGTATATTAAAAAAAAAATAAACCTTGGTAAAACGTCATTAATTAAAAAAAAAAATGACTTTTATTATAAAATTTTGCTCAAAAATGTTTTATAGATAAGATACAACGTGTCAAGGTTAGAAATAATACATATTAAAATTAATGACGTTTTATCTGGACCACCCTGTATAAAAAAAACAAACTGAAGCATTGTTTTTATCATCATTTATCTAAATATTATTTGTGATATTATCAAAATACAATATTTGGTATTCAACTTAAAAATAAAACGCAAAAAAAATTAGTTTACAAGACAAAATGCAACAAAAGTCGCTAAAAAATCAAACCGAATTGAAAACAGAACGACACGTTTAGCCGGTGGGCGGTTTTTCGCTTAGCGAATTTCGTAGGTATGGCCACTCCAATAAACCGAAACTAGTCGCTTTTTTGCAACAAATTCATATAACAATAAATAAATATTTGTGACATTGACATTGGTGTTTCCTTTCTTCAAAATTCAATGTGTTTGAATTTTTTTTGTCGTTCAGTCGTTCACGATTTATCTCTCGCGATAAATCGCTCGCAAGCGTGGCCGCACCTTAAACTGGAATACGTCTATCGGATCCAAAAAGTTAAAATATTGATTCATCCCTAAAAAGAATATTAGTTCAATCGTTAATATCCCAATTAACATGTTCTCTTGCGAAATAAAAATATATTACTTTATTCCTATAGCTGTAACTCATGTACTTGCTAGTAATATTTATCCAGTTATTAAAAATCGTACCCGAACTTAATTGTATCAATAAATCTGGTACGCCTTTTTATTAAGTATACAAAATAAAGTCATCATTATAAACGATTTAAGCAATAAAAATATTTTATGTAAATTATGTAATATACACTGCCAAGCAAAAAATATAGGTCACTTTAAATAATTTAAGAAATGGCAAATAATCTTAAAAATAAAACTAATCAGGGAGTCATGAGCATAGTAGGCAATGAAATTTATATTGTTGTATATTGATGCTATTTGTCATAGTTGGCGTCTGTCACATTCTGACACCTTGTTAACAACAAAATTTAGCACTAATTACGAATTTATAGTGCATTGATCATTTTTCAATTTTATTCTCTAAAACCGATCCGTTTTATTTCATGGATATTTATTGCTTATTTACTGGTCCAAAATGCCTCTAGATCCTATTATTGTGGCACGAATTGTAGCGTTCATACAAGATGGTAGAGGCCAAAGTGAAACCGCCAGAATTGTTGGTAAGAGCCTCTGTGCTGTACAAAATGTGTACCAACGTTAGGAGAATGGTCTTATAACCAGACGACCCGGATCTGGCCGAAAAAGAGCCACTAGTCAAAGAGATGATAGATTTTTGTTAATGTCAAGTTTGCGGAATAGAACAGCTTCTGCAGTTTCGCTACGTAATCAGCTTCAAGTGGTTAGAAATGTTAATGTTAACGAATAGACAGTTAAAAGAAGCCTTCGTGACGACTGGAGCAAGATACTGTCTACAGACGAGTCTCGATTTTGCCTCAATGGACCAGACGGACGTCGAAGAGTATGGAGAAGACCTAGAGAAAGATACACCCCCGCTTGTATTGACCATAGACGTAAATTTGGTGGTGGGTCTATTATGGTTTGGGGAGGTATTACTTCAGAAGCACGTACAGAGTTGGTTTTAATAGAGAATAGCTCTTCAACAGCTCACAGATATCTAACAGAGATCCTGGAAGATCATGCTGTACCTTTTATGGTCACTATGGACGAGCAAGACATTTTTATGCACGATAATGCAAGGCCACACGCTGCCAGCATTGTCAGTAAATATCTAGAAGAGGTAGGAATTAGACGGTTTGATTGGCCAGCATGTAGTCCAGATATGAACCCCATCGAACATGTCTGGGATGAGTTAGGGAAGCGTATTCGAAGGCATACACCAGCCCCAAGAACTAACCAGGAGCTAAGAGAGTTCCTATTGCAGGAGTGGAATAACATGGATCAGAATGTAATCCTTAATTTAATTCAGAGTATGCCTCGTCGAATGCAAGCGGTTATTAATGCAAAAGGGGGTAATACACATTATTAGTTATATTGTTATCATTTATTATTATCAATTTTTTAATAATGTTAATTTTTATTTCTTATTCATTTTGTTCCCAATAAGTTGTTTACTTCACGGAAAATTTTTGATAGTTCCTGAATGTGTTAAAGAATACGTACACGAATTAAATAATAGATAGTTATCAACAGTTAAACTGTTAAGCTTTAATAAATAAAAAAAATAGTAGATGCTGATTTAAATTTAAATGAAACAACTTTAATTTTTTTTAACTGGTACTTTTAATAAATTAAAAACAAATAGATAGAATATCTTTATAAAAAAGAAGAAATAATCAATGAATATTAAAAATAAATTAACAAAAACGCTAAAACTAAGTATGACAAAAAATTAAATAAGAAATTTTCACACTAAACAGTAAATAAAGGCAAAACAAATATTTCAAAATAAGTAAAAATCGATTAAATGAAACCTTTTAAACCTTTTAAACACAATCAAACTTAACGGAAAATAACTTGCAACCAATAAAATTGGCCAATATTTAACAAAAAACGGTTGTATTATAATAAAAATGTACAGAAATACCAAAAACATATTATAATTTAACACAAAAACTTCGTTTAAAATGTAAAGTCACGGTTTTTTAAGAACAAATCATAAAAAAATGAGTTATGTTGTCTGATTCCATGTTTAAAAGCTACAAAAATAAATTTACAATTTGCAAATATAAGGTGATACATTTAATTTTTTAAATTGTTAGCAATTTTTTAAATAATTTAAAGTGACCTAAATTTTTTGCACAGCAGTGTTAATAATTACTCCTGGTATAGTTTTACTATTACAAATTATGGAAAGATAAAGTTAATTTCCATATTAAACCACCTTTGACCAAAAACTGCAAACGTTTGATAATTTTGAAATCTTTAATTTTCTTGGTTTAATTTCTTTATTAAAAATGGAATTTAAAACATTCGTATAATATAATCCTAAAGCTTTTAATTTATTCGTGAAACCCCAACTTGTGACGCATTTAAATGTGGCATGGTTTGGTCGGGAAACTCTCATTTAAAAATAATTTCCGAGAATCTCATCTAGTTCGATGAAATATTGCCAGAATGAAAAATATATTTCTGCTAAATGAATCTCGTTTCTCATTTTAAATCCGAGGAGTTTGCCCGAATAAGACGATTCGCTGTTGAAAAAGTATGTTGAGAATTCTACGAAAGAAAAAAGAATGTAGTGATAAAATTGGGAAACATTAGAGGGATGTTAATCATTGGAAAAAAGAGGTATTCGTTTTTCCTCAACCTTTGTGTCTATAATGTGTATAAAACAGCTGGGAAAATTCTTTTTAAATGCCCACATTATAAAAGAAGTATCTAGAAAAGACTAATGTACTTTTTAATATTTTGGTCGTAGCTGTAGGACCAAAAACTTGTCAGATAGACAAATACCCATCAGAAGTGACATTGTGTTACTCGGATATAAAAAAATTTAAATTTTTTTCGCATTTATTGTATGTGTGAGTTTTTCCAGGCACTAGATTTGGGATTGGGATCCAGGCAGGTATAATAATTAAATGTAGACATTTCTTTACTAAAACAGCTGTTATTCCGTCTAAACTAGAGGTTCACGAGACTGGTCTGGGTTTCGAAAGAAATTAGTCTTTGTGGAATTTGTGAAAAAACTAAAATTATTTTCTTGAAGAACCTGAAAATAAAATCAAGATCAGCTATTAAAAGTTGTAAATGAACGAATAAATCTTGAAAGTTCTTCACTTTTACTTTGATTGAATCTTAATTTTATTCATATCTATTGTAAAAATTAAATTTTTTTTTATATTATTGCTATTTTTTTACTAATCATCTAGGCTTTAATAATTGATCTAGTCTAAAAACTACATAATCAATATCAAATAGTTATAAACCAAAATGTAACTTCGATATATCACAGGTATTGTTGAAAAAGTTGTTTGTCCAGTTAAATAGTTTTCATTTAAATAATTACTATTCTTTAGGTAGAAATATAATTAACTCTTATGATATATTAGATTCTCCTCCCCACAAGAGTTATCATGAATTGGACGTTAAATATTATTTATGTCATTAATTTTGAAATCCCTTAGTAGATATAACTCGTCACACAAAGTATCGCATAATTTTAAAAATGGAATTATGATGTAAAAAAAATATCACTTTTTTCAGAATATTTTAATATGAGTCGCATTTTTGTTGAAAAACAAGAAATGAATAAATTTTGAAAAATTCTATTTTTTGTATTATTTACATTTTAAAATTTCTTGTGTGCACTACGTTTGTTTAATTTTTCATTTGGTAGTGTCTAGAAACATTTTGAGTAAAAATAAGTAATTTAACCTCAGAACAAGCAGCTCAAATCGTGGCTTTACTTGAAGATGGACAATCTCAGCAATATTTTGCTGAAGTCATGGGCAATCAACCAATCCATCTGTTAGAAATGGTTTTATGATTTTACCAGGTTGCTAGGGAAATATTTATTTATGATAGAAAATATATTGTATTGTTAAACTGATTAATAAAATGTCTGCAAAAATAAACATAAAAAATCACATACAGAATTTAAGTCTCCATTAATTAATTAACAATTTGTGGCGACCGTGAAAGGACTGACATCGAAGAAGCGATATTAGCAGATGTATTGGATGATTTCTACATTACATTTCTTAGTAGCCAGTTACAAAATCAAGGAGAAAGAATATTTAATTTGGATAATACGATCAAAGACGCTTTGTATGCTGCCGAAGAAAGTTCAGAAGATATAAGAGAGGAACTACAAGAAGAAGAAAAATATAGAACAGATCTTTTAAGATTCAAATTAAAAGTGAAATACATAATGGAACAGCAACAACAAGAAATTCAAAAGAACCCACATGAAACTAAGAGAAGATTCAAATTACCCCAAATAGAGTTGAGAAAGTTTAATGGCGACGTAAGGAATTGGATTGCTTTTTGGGGACATTTTAAGAAAATTCATGAAGACCCAGATGTTGATGCTGAAGATAAATTTCAATATTTATTAGGATGTACGGAGAATGGTTCGAACGCAAAGCAACTTATAGAAGGCTATCCAACAAAAGAAAATTACTTCAAAGCAATTGATAAACTGAAGGCACGTTTCGCTAGGGATGAAGTTTTAATAGATGTATATGTCCGTGAGTTGCTTAACTAGTTTTACAAAAGTCAACTTTAGGAAACTCAGGTATGTCATTAACCACTCTATATGATAGGTTAGAGACACAATTGAAGTCTTCAGAGTCTTTACGAGCGATAAATATGCCGCTATGCTTTTTCCATTGGTAGAGTCGGCTTTGCCAGGCGATTTTAATTCCAATCACTGTAATAATCCTTTAAATACGTTATTAGATTTCTTACGAAGTGAGGTGGATTCTGAGGAGCGCATTAGGAGAGCCCAGACAGGCTTTTCTATGGGAGCTAACCAAATGTATTTCACCAATTCTAACATCGGATCGGAAGGTAAAGCAGGAAAAAGTATAGCAGCTACTTTACTAGCAAATAATAAGAGATCAAATAAGGGTAAGGCAGAACAGGTTTGTTTCTTTTGCAATAATAGTAACCATGCAAGCCAAGATTGTATTAAGGCCCATAAAATGACATTACAGCAAAGAAAAACAAAAATAATAAATAAGAAAGCTTGCTTTGCTTGTCTTAAAAATAATCACAGTAGCTATAATTGTAAGTCATTGATTAAATGCATAATCTGTTCAAAAAAACATTTTCCAATTATGTGTTCGAAATTATTTGCTCAAAAAGAAAATTCACCAAATTTAAGAGTTCCAAATAATGGTAATGTACAAAATTTAATAACTTCTAATTCCAAGTACCAAAATTATACGTTACTGCAAACAATTTTAATAAAAGTTTTTAATAAAGATAATCAAGCAGTTAAAGTTGTTCGTGCGTTATTAGATAGTGGATCACAAAAATCATATATAACCAGAAAATGTGTAAATGATTTAAAATACAATAAAATAGGATCTGGAAAAATGGTACAAGGAGTATTTGGTGGGCAAACCTCTACAAAAGTATATAATAAATGTGAAATAACGGTTCGGGATTTAAAAGAAAATTTTGAAATTAAATTAGAAGTTTTGGATCAACATAAGATATGTAATTTAATTCCAAAACTATCAGATGAAAATGTAATTAGGGAATTAAATAAAAAAGGTATCATCCTAAGTGATGTTGGAAATAGAATTATTGTTAGGTGCGGATGTAATTGGATTTTTATTAACAGGGAAAATTGAGACATTATTAAACGGACTTGTGGCCATGGAAACCCATTTAGGATGGACAATTATGGGCCAATATTCAAGTCCTATTTCTATAAATAAAGATATTTTTTCTGGTTTATCTTTTCTTTCTATATAAGATTTATGGAGCTTGGAAATTTTAGGTATAAAGGATCCAGCAGAATCGAGAAAGAAACCAGAAATGGAAAATCAAATTTTAGATTTTTTCTGCGAGACTGTGAAAGCCAATAAAGATGGGCGCTATGAGGTACGACTTTCTTGGAGAGAAGGGTATTCAACTGTATTAAGCAACGAAAATATTGCACTTTCACGGCTTAAGTCAACAAGTACAAAACTACAGAAAATGGAAAAGTTTAAGGATTATAATAAAGCTTTAAAAGAATGGGAAAGCCTTGGGATCATAGAAGAAGTTAAAGAAGACAAGTCAGGTAACCAACCCATTCATTATTTACCTCACCAAGCAGTTATAAGAGAGTCCAGTAAAACAACTAAAATAAGACCCGTTTTTGATGCATCTGCTAAAGATAATTTAGGAAATTCTTTAAATAGTTGTCTTCATGCTGATCCAAATTTAATTGAGCTGATTCCAAATTTATTATTAAAGTTTAGGTTAGGGATTTTTGGAATCACTGCAGATATTGAGAAAACTTTTTTTACAGATTAGCGTATACCCGAAAGATAGGGATGTTTTAAGATTTTTTTGGTGGGCTAATCGTGGGGAACGTAAAAAGAAAATTTATAGACATTGTCGTGTTGTTTTTGGAGTGAAATCAAGTCCATTCTTATTAGCTGCTACAATAAATTATCATTTAGAGAAAGCACCAGTTCACTTAAAAAATACTGCAAATAAATTAAAAGATTCTTTTTATGTGGACAATCTTGTCACTAGTGTAAACAGTAAAATGGAGTTAAATAATTTAATTGAGGAATCTAGTGGCTGTAGGTCATTGTAATCTTAGGGTGTGTTCGGGGAGCACGCTTTCGAGCTATGTAGCGCCAAGAGCCATATAACGCAAACGAGGAATAGTACTAGATAGCGCCAAATGGCGCAAATAGCGTGCTCCGCGAACACACCCTTAGAGAATGGAATTTCACAGGTGGTTCGATTATGGTATGGGGAGGCATCTGTTTTGAAGGCCATATGGAGTTAATTGTGTTTCATAGGGGATCACTGACAGCTGATCGGTATATAAGGAAGGTTCTTGAGAAAAAAGTATTGCCATTTGTTTTAATCATTGGAGAGAATTTTATTTTAATGCACGATAACGGTCGCTCGCACGTTGCCAGAAAAACAATGGAATATCTTCAAGAGGTTGGTATCCAAGTTTTAGATTGGCCAACAGTTAGTCCAGACCTAAACTCAATTAAACATGTTAAGGACTACCTGAACAGGCACATAAGAACTCGTAATATCGCTCCAGACAACCTTGATGAGCTGGGAAATGTTTTAATAATAGAATGGGAAAATTTGGATTTGGATTACAAAAGTGACCTGATAAAAAGCCTTCCACGGAGAATGAGAGGTGTTATTAGAGCCAGAGGTGGCAACACCAGATTCTAAAATGTTAAATTTATCGTTTAAACTTTTATTTTGATTTTTCTAGTGTTATTTTCATTATTTATGTCCATTATTTTTTGATTTGTAATTTTAAATAAATAAATAAACAATATATTTTACAAATTTATTCAAGATGTTAATAAGGCAGATAAAACAGGCCTTAAAATCCAGCGCTCACGTTGAAATACAATATTTTTTGGCTAGAAAAGGTAGCGTATATATTCTTCGGGCTTTTCATACAATGGAAAATGTCACTTCGCTAAACCCTGTGAAATCTTGCTACGGCTGCCGAAGGATGTATTAGTTATGCTCGGTGTATATATAAAAGCGATTTACTGGCATAATCCCCTTCGCGCTATTTCTCTTTTAAAAACCAATTATTTTTCTTCAACTCAACGCAAATATACGTAAGCTCTATTGTATGTTTTCTTTTCTGCGTTTATAATCCCTTTCGAATGTTATCCTTTGTCTTACTCCAAAATTTAGGCACGAATAAATAATGAATACTGTAAAAGTTTTAAAATTTATACTTTGCATTACTAAATAATGATTTATGTCATCGTTTTTGCAATATAAAACGTAAACTTTAATATAACGTCATAATAAAAAGTTTTATTGTTATATAAACTATAAAAATATCGTAACAGAGAAACAAGAATTCTTGGAACTATTATTTCTGTTGAAAATAAACTACCGATGTTTACTCGTGGGTGTTGTTGAGACTTTTATGCGATTCCGCTAACACAGATATTTAGTTGACAGCATTGTAATTCACTAAAAAATTTAAAAATGTCCTTTCTTTATTTGTTCCCAATTTAATTTAACTCGTTTATCAATTTAGTTGAATTTTAAATGTTAAATATACCTGGGAGAACCTGCAACCCCTAGAGCGCACATTCCCAAGTGGTATACAACGTTCACCTCAAACTTTATGACGTTTAACTTCAAGTTTGAATAGAAAACAATATGTATGCAACAAAATCATTTCACATTCTACATCATACTTTAGTACAGGAAATAAGGTAAAATCTCGAAGCAGGATTTACAAGCAAATAGCAAATACTTGAAAGATCCGGTAGTACAACATAAAAAAAAGAAGAAGAAATTAATAAAGATTTAAAAAACTTAACACAAACTAGTTTCAATCAAACAGATGTTAATTTTTAATGGAATTTATGCAAAATTAGATATGGAAATAAGTGACAACCAGCTAGAATGTTGAATCTGGAACCGTTGGCGAAACTGATACCTAAAAATCGTTTACACTACCACTACACCAACACACACTATTATCTGCCGGACGCGCGTTTCGATAACCAAGTTATCTTCTTCAGGTAATCGGTTTACCTTCGGTCTCTGAGAAGATAACTTGGTTATCGAAACGCCCGTCAGGCAGATAAAAGTGTGTGTTGGTGTAGTGGTAGTGTAAACGGTTTTTCGGAACCAGCTAGGTTTTAGAAAAGCAATGGACGTAAATCAGGATATATACGTTTGCTTTATAGACTTCGAGAAAGCATTTGACAGAGTTCAACACGAAAAACTGGTAAGAAGAAGAACTATACCTATTATAAATATTTGGGCACAATAATAAATTAAACAACTCAACGGCTAAAAGAAATAACAGCAAGAATTCAGATAGCCAGAAAATCTTTTTTAAACTTAAATATCAATGCGCCACAAAAAAATTTCCGGTTTTTTTTTAAATTGTCATGATAATGAGTCAAACTCAAGACATTTTATTGATTAAAATGTAGAGGTAAAATTTACACGAAAATTCATTAAATATTGCCCGAGATATTAAACATTCATTTATCTTTTACCAAAAAAAAAAATATTTAGATCATTATGGACAACTCCCAAAACTTGTTTACTGAGAAAATTTCTTGGAAAATTTCATGACAAGTTATCTATGTCAATAGAAAGGGACTAGTTATAAAATGATTGAATAAAAGTTAATTGTCGGTAAAGTATTGAGATAATTTACTCAATACCAAATGTTATTTTAAAGTTTTAATTTGTGAATTTTCTTTAATTAATAAGGGTTGGGTTCAAACAAAATTTATTATAATCTTTATATTGAAAATTGAATAATACCAAACAAACTCTTATCTACCTAAACTGGTACCTAATTATTTCCTATCTATTTGTTTAACTAATTCCTATCTATTTGCTTATCTAATTCCTATCTAATTTTAAGAGTTTTTGAGGATTGAGATTGAAATATCCCAAGTAAGTATATGAAATATTATTGAATTATTGTTTTTACTTTTTCATACTCCTATCCCAAGAAACACAGACCAGTTACATATTAGTCGCAGTAATGTATATATAACTTTGTTTAAAACTGACTAACTTACTTATAAACGTGGTAAATCACTACAGCACTACGTTTAAAACCACCAATTTGGGGAAAAATTTGTAATTGTTAAAAACTATGTATAAGTGTATATACAACCATATACTATAGTCTAATATAACTCGGGTTATTTTTACTACGATAATAATTATGACGGCAATAAAACCTTATGTCCAAACCTTTTAACATAACAATTTTTTGTAATATATTTTTTATTATAAATAATATTATATAAAAACAAAAAAGAACAACATTGGAATATGTTTAAAGAACTTATACTTTTAATAATGCATAGATACCGCATATTAAAAATAGGAATTATAACCTTTTGCATACACAAATTTAGAAAGCCATTAACTTTTTACTGTAAATGTGTTGTTTCTACCTAATGAAAAAGTGATACCCCACATAATTAAAGCATATTAAGAAAAAAAATAATTAATAATTAAAATATTCATATTTTGATTTCACTTTAATTAATCTTCAAATCAAAAAAACACATTTTGCAACAATTTCAATATGATTTGAACATGTCTTTACTATAAATAAGGATACTGTAACCCAAAATATAATTTTGTGTAACAATGGCGGACATCATTTTAATGGCTAAATCTGTAGAAGGTATCCATATTGTCTTAAAATGTTAAGTTGCAATACCCTACAAAATATACTATAGCAACTACTAAAGTAGACATATACGAAAATTGAAATTACAAATTATAGGAGATTGCGTAATATTTTCTGTAATTATACAATTGTAAGAATTATACAGTTATTAAAAGGTTGCAAAATACTACAATGTAACCCATTTAAGTATGATGTATTTAATGGTCTCATTTCAGTTGTAATGACAATATTAAAACTTTTTAATTGTAACTCAGGAACGCAGCTATTGAAATGTCAGTCACTCATAACCTTAAAATAAAATAAACAAATTGATAGGTAGTAATAAGTACTTGGTGTAACAAATAACTGTATGGATATGTATTCTGTTGTAAAACCGGTCGAGGATGGAAATCCCATAATCTTAAGTTATCACGGAAAGAGCTTTCGCTCAATTTTTCATCACACTTTTTTGTTGCTTAAAAATCTCATCATCGCTCTCGACATCATCGATGATGGTGTTCTTTTCCGAAGCTAAAAGAAATTGACTTATTGCACCATTAGGATCGGGTGGCTGACTGCATGAGGATTGATGCACTGTTGAGAAGGAATTTAAATCAGATTGATTGATATCATTTACTAACTGCTGCTGAGGCTGATGCACCAATGATGCAGCTGAGTGGGTTTTTAAAACAATGTTTTGTGTTTTAACCTGAGACCTATCTATATTTGTAGGGATTTTTGTTCTTATTTATTTCCAATTTTTTGGACATAATATTAAATTATATAGTTATATTAAGTATAAAACAAACTTTAAAAAAATTGTAAACCTAACCACAAAAGGAACAACACAACACAATTTTTACAATATAAAACTCTATTGAATAAAACAAACAGTTGACTCTTTCACGACAGTCATAATTGGTACAATTATTGTCATAATTTATAAAAATTATATAGTTTAACAACCAACATAATTAAAGTCTAAAAGTAGTCTTATAGTCATCACTAAATCGTAAAATTATAACAGTTTTAAATTTCAAACATATAACCCTATTAAGACGTTATTAGGACTAATTATAAATGTATTACATTTAAGCATTATATAAAATGGTTTATAAAACTAAATAAAGTTTTAAAAGACACTCTAGGTATTAGTCTTAATAAGTTACTTATGTATAAGTCTTGACAACGTTTTTTGAAGTTTTAATATCTTTTTTGTAACTTTGTGTTTGTTGGGATGATATTTTGTTGTTGTAAGAACAGGAAATTGAAAATAAATATTTTTTTGTATTTTTGGTGAATCAAATAAAAATTCAAATAAAGCCGCTGCAGCTTGTTGATCATTCATTTCCAGCACGACTTTCTCAAAGCATTCTCAAACACCTAATTTTAGGTTATGAATGGATGTCATACATATGTCATACTTGTCACTGTCAAGAATTTACCAAAATCAGTTCCGAAATAAAACATACATAAATATTTACCACGGCCAAACGTCAAAAATTTACTAAATTCTGATTTATCCAAAAGGGAACACACTATAAACTAATAAAATTTAACTTTGACATTTACTTCAAATTTTGACTTTTCTTGTAAATTCAAAAATAAAATATTAAATTAAAATAAATTTTGAAATACCCCTTAATTATAACTTTTCAGTATATTTATATTCATTGAAACTGAACCCACGATTAGGGATTGCAATCCGGTACAACCTTCAATCCGGCCGGATTCAGCCGGGATCACGAGAATTCTGCCGGATCCGAGTGGATCCGAGTGGATCCGACCAGATCGGTATTTTGGGTTTTCAACATAGAGCATATTTCTAACATCATGGCATAATATGTGGAATAATCTACGGGGAAACATAGAAACGATTTTGTGCGAAAATCAACTCTTATTTATCTATAATTATCATCAGTCAGTTATTATATAATAATCAGTTTCAAAGATAACAAACAACAGTGAATTATTTATGGTTTAAATTAAGTTTAACGTTTAACCCGTTCATAAAAACTAAATTAAATCAACATCATATTCTTCTATAATCTAAATTAAAATTTTCAAAATCAACAGCTTATGGATACTATACCCATGCATTCATCACAGCAAAGATACCCTTTCTTGTTGGAAATACGCTCTCAGAAAACAAATTGTATTAATTGTATCCTCCTTTTATCCTACTTCGCAAGGAACTGCAAATATAACCAGCGGCCGAAAAAGCCCTTTCAGCTTCAACACTGGTTGGTTTTATTGAAGTTAAAAAAATCATATATTAGAGTATTTTCCTCTAACTCCTTCAGTTTCATAAGCGCTCAGTTCTTTCTTAAATATTTTTTCATAATCGCACGGTTTTGATTTGATGAGAGAAATTACATTTTTCTTAATATATCGGAACCGGCCACCGGATCAGGTGAAATTGTTGGGTCCGGTAGGCAACAAAAACGTACCGGATCCGCCGGACCGGATTGCAATCCCTACCCACGATATAGCAGTTTTGTCAACGTAAACAATTTCATCGTGATCTGATTTGCCTGTAATTACTGCTTTATTTTCCAAAAAAAATTTCTTCTTTCCTCTATTACTTGTCCTCATTCTCAACTAATCTAATTTTTCTATCTCAACAATATAGATCGTATTCTATCTTCACTAGACAGTAACTACAATCAATTAATTAATATCTACAAGTAAAACATGATTTTTTTCTAGCATGTTTAGAATTTTTTACCGTTTTAATTACAGTTAATGTTCGTGTCTGTTGCGTTTTTATAAACACACTGTACACGATGCTTTATTCTAATTAAATATTTTATAAATATAACAAAAAACAATTCAGTAAGATCATCCATTAATAAAATGTGGTAGAACCAAATAGAAAAATTCAATGAAACATAAAAATGTATTGACAATATTATGAAGTAACTACTAGTTTCGCTTTACAAGACTATCATCAGGCTGTAAAGTAATAGTAGATTATATCACTAGGAGTAGAAGTGACTCTTTTTGTTTTGAGTCCTTAGTTTGCAGCCGAAGCGAAGCTGCAGTGTTTTCTGTAATCGCGGAAGACGTGTGGCTGTGATGTAGCACTTCAACAAAAGTTTCGCCCCTTTGGATCATTCTTGCAATCTTGTTTTTGCCTTCAATCGATTCTTCTATATACTTTTCTGCGACTGAAGAACTCTTCCATCCACCGTGCTGTTTTAGAACTTTAAGGTCAGCTCCAGCATTGGCCAAAAACGTTGAGGATGTCCTCCTAAAGCAATGACCTGTATACTTTTCTGGTTGGTCTAGTTTTAAGAACTCAGCTATTTTCTTAGGTGCTCTGCCAACAATATGTATACCAGCTCTTTGAGACAGACATTTTCCTTGTCTATAACCCACCAAAAGAGCTATCAAGTTTGGGAAACTTGATATGTTGACATTCTCATTAACCATAATCATTGATTTTACCATCGCGTATTTGGACCAATTTGGACTCAAATATTTTACCTTTTGATATGCCCACCGTACTAAATATAGTACACCTAAATCAAGTCCTGTCCTGTCTAAAAACCCCGCGCAAATGAGAGGCAGCTTGTTTACTGTCATTCTCTAGACTTGAGTCAATGTGGCTAGTTGATGTTTGGTGTTTGCAAAAGTGATTACTGTAAGATATAAATTTATTAAGTGTTCGAAATTAGAACCATGGCGGAATACGGAGTGCGATTTGATAGGTGAGTAGTTTTTGTACATATAGAGCTGATTTAGCGGTTGTTTGTTCAATAAAAAATGAAGATAAAGTTTGAAAAGTAATATATATGTTAGAAATCTTAGTATTGGAATATTACCGATTAGTATAATGAGCGGTCCTAATGATGAATCAACCGATGAATGTGTTGTCGATTAATCGAATTCGGGAAGATGAATGACAGCTCTGACGTTTGTGAATAATTGAAATATGAGTTCAGTTGAATTGTAATCGTGTGAGAAGCTAGTTGCAGTAAAGTGTTCAGTAAATTTCGTGTTTCATTATTTAAAAATCATATAGAAACTATCAAAATAATATAAAAACTATCATATATGCTTTAAACATGTATGTTGAAAATGTGTGGAATTTGTATGACACCATTTTTTTTGTGTGTACTATAGGTAGTACGGTGCGCATTACTATAGAAATTTTTTTTTTATATTTCAGGGGATTATCTTTGAATGAGGCGTTAGAAATGTTGGAAAATGATGAAGATCTCTTAGAAAATGTGGATTCCTTAACTATTTTTCCACCATCTAATAATTTTGAAGCAAATCAAACCGATGAGGACTCTGGTGATGAAGATTTGGTGAACCTAAATAATCTACCTGGTACACAACTTCGCGCTTCTGCCGAAATTAACTTTTGTAGACAAATTCCTGAAAGCAATAACCTGTTCAACAATGAAGATAATTTTTCTGATGAAGAAGTATCACTCGCTTTATTAGAAAAACGGTCGCGAACAACCAAAACCCCGAAACCAAAGAAACAAAACTATAATTGGGAGGACAGTGATTTGGTTCCGGATAATATAATTTTTGGTGGTAAAAATAATGAACCAGTTCAAATGGACAGTCCTTTAGAGTTGTTTTTACGTTTTTTCGATGAGACATTATTAGAGCTAATTGTAGCCGAATCTAATCGATATGCAAATCAAAAAAATCACCAAGTTACCATCGAAAACTACGAACTGAAGCTTTCATAGGAGTTTTAATACTAAGTGGATACGTACAGGTACCTAGACGTCGAATGTATTGGGAATATGACAGGGATAGTCAAAATCTTTTGGTATCTCAGGCAATATCCCGAAACAAATTTGAATACATTCTTTCTCATTTTCATCTTAGAGACAATAATACATTAGACGCGAATGATAAATTTGCAAAAGTAAGACCCATGTTCGAGCATCTTAACAAACAATTTTTAAAATATGCTAAGTGTGAAGAAATGCATAGCATTGACGAAGCCATGGTACCATATTTCGGTCGCCATGGTTGCAAGCAATTTACACACGACAAACCAATACGTTATGGCTATAAATTGTGGGTAGGAGCAACACGATTGGGGTATGTTAATTGGTTTGAACCCTATCAAGGTGCATCTACAAATATAAGTCAACAGTATGCTGCTTATGGAGTAGGACCTTCTGTAATATTAGAATATGCTGATGTTTTGGAAAAAAGATGGCCTACGTTACCAATGCATTTATTTTTTGATAACTTTTTTACGACCTTGCCTTTGATGGAACTTTTATCTGAAAAAAAATTCAAAGCTACCGGTACAATGCGTGAAAATCGCATATCAAATAGTCCTCTGGTAGATTCTAAGAAAATGAAAAAAGAAAAAAGAGGCTCTTTCACTTTCAAAAAAGTTGAAAATAAAAACATAATTGTTGTAAAATGGCACGACAATAGTGTTGTAACTTTGTGCTCTAATTCAGCAGGAGTAAATCCAGTCCACTATGTCAAGAGATTTTCCCAAAAAGAAAAAAAATCAATAAAGGTAATAATGGTTTAAAATTATTTTATAACATTCTATTTATCCACACCTTTTTTGTAGGTTTCCCAACCACACTTAGTCAATTTATACAATGCCAATATGGGAGGTGTTGACAGGTGCGATCAGAACTTGAGTCTATATAGGGTATCTATCAGAGGCAAAAAGTGGTATTTTCCACTAATAGCTCACTGCATCGACATGGCAATACAAAATGCTTGGCAATTATACAGGTAACAGGGTGGAAATTTAGATCAGCTAAAATTTAGAAGAAGAATTGCAACTACACTTTTGGTCCAAAATAAAAAACAGACATCTTCTCAAGGACATATGTCACGACATGAAGGCATTGATATTCGATTTGATGGTAAGGATCATTTTGTCATACCCCAAGATAAGCAGACTCGTTGTGCCTGCTGTCATCAGAAGACCACCACTAGATGCAGAAAGTGTGACAAAGGTCTTCATGTAAAATGTTTTATTTTGTATCATACACCTTAAAAATAATTAGTTACCATGGTCATGCCCACCGTACTATATATAGTACGGCCTAAATTTTATATTATTAAAAAGAAAAAAATAAATATTTGTTAAAAATGTGTTTGCATAAAACCCAAAAGAACATTTCCCAAAAGATCAACTCTGAAATCAGTGGCGTAAACATATGGGCATATCTGGGTTAATGGTGGCGAGTTTTTGTTAAAGATCAATTAAAGTCAACCATGGAGTGGTCTCAAGTTGGTAAAATGTGTGTTGCCTAAGACACCATTGCGTACGAAGTTACATGATTATGCCACATTTCGAATTTTAAATTAAATTCGAACAATAATCTTTCTTTTTTTCTACGAATGTATAATTTGTGTTGAGATAAAAAACATAGTAAATGATTACCAGTAAATTTGTATTATGATATCTACTTATTTTTGTGATATAAACAAACCTCGTCCACCCCTTTCTATATGCTGTATTGTTGATGTAGATTACAAACAACCGCTTTGTTAAGGGATTTATCCTTACTTATCTATTTTATTTTTTCATTGTTTTCATTGTTTAACTTTGAGCTGTCAATTTGACAGATAAAGATAAAATATAATGGAATCAATTAGCCAAGTATTATTTATTTTAAACTCTAATTTTTCCAATATAAAATTATCTATTAATGTACTCAAAATAAACAAATACTAGCACATTACTCAAACCCACATTAATTCCTTGCATGAGGCGCTTTTCAATTACATTTCCGTAAAATACTTCGTAACCTGAATTCACTGGTTCGTATTTTTACCTCTAAATCCTCAAATAACCATTTTCTATTGAAATTGAATTTCGGTTTACTTTAGCAGTAAATAACATTATTTTCTCTCGAACCCACAATTATCTATGTACGTCATTGAATCTTGTATACTAATTTGTCCATGGTCATTGGTGATCAGTGAATTTGATTTATCGATGTGGATAATTTACACTAGTATATAACGTGCAGGTATTATTATTATTATTATTATTATTATTATTATTATTATTATTATTATTATTATTATTATTATTATAATAGATTCAAAAAAAGAATACATCAGGACGAGGAACATAAATTATGCAAGAAGTTTATTTGTTCGTGTGTGTAATCTGTTTTACCTGTTGTTGGTTTATAGAGACGTAGGATTGACACGCTAAATCCCTGTAGAAAATGTGAAATTCTACGAAGTCGAAACAAACCACAAATGTTTCTTACTTAAACAACCTTCCAGCAACAATCGAAATTTAATTTGAATTTTAATGGTTCAAAATGCTCACAATGCACATGAAATAATAAAAAATGTTTTCATTTTTTTAGCGGAAGATACAGCAAACTGAAAGCTTTAGTTTTTTTTTCGTAAATACTTTTTTATTTTAGTTTTTGTTTAGGTATACTATAGAGTTACTGTTTAACAAATTATCTTAGATCAAACTGTCTCATTGTTTGAACTATATATACAGTAGGGTAAAATAAACACTTAAGAGCATGTAGATTAAATTTAAAATCAAAATTAGATTGACCGGATAATTGAAGCTATTAAACTGTTTACTTTGATGGAGTCTTCATTTTATTTATAGATAACACATACATGTATAGTTTCCTAATAATGTACAGTATGATGCAAATGTATGGAATAAATTCATTATTTCAGAAGCAGACGACTTTTTAAAAAAATCTTAAAACACATAAATTTTAATTTTTGAATGGCCATCAACTGCTATAGATGTGTTGGACATTACGTCATTAGTGATGGCGTAATGATGTCATCGACGATTTTTTTAAATACAAACCGAGGTCATGTGACAGCTCATTTGAAAGGTCTCCTTATCGCCTTTGCAACAATGTAATCATTTCTTTCTACAGGGTTAACCAATATTATGAACTTTGTTAAGTAACATGGAATTACAATAAATATTCATTCACTGAACTAAAATACACTAAGGACCGCCACTGGGAATAAAACAAAATAGTGTTTATTGTTGGTTCTGAAAAAAAAAACATTGATAAAAACAATGCTACATTATAATATGAAATTAATTATTAAAGTAAGTTCTCAGAATTATTTTTACAAAAATATTTAAATCAATATTGTCATTGATTCGTCTTTATTCGTCAATAATCTGTGAATCTGTCCAATAATAGACGACAAATTTTTACCCTTCGAGTTTTTTGCCGACATTAATAACAGCATTTACAAAAATGAAACTAACAGAAACAGAACGAATCGAGATTTTAACCATGATTGGTAATATGGAAATAGAGTCAGGACTCAAGCAGAAGTTCGTAATTTATTTAATGCTAAATACCCCAATCGCGATCCAATTACTCAATCAACAGTAAGAAAAATTGAAAAAAAATTTAAAAAAACGGGCCATGTTAAAAATCTTCCCAGAAGTGTTAGAACATCAATATCCGAAGCCAAAAAACTGGATGTTGTACTGGCGTTTCAAGAAAATCCTCATACCACTTCTAGGCAGGTTGCACTATATAATAATGTCCACCAATCAACTGTTGTAAGAGTGCTAAAAACGGAAAAGTGGCATCCATACAAAGTACATCTGGTCCAGGAGCTATGAGAAGATGACTTTGATAGAAGAATCGAATTCTGCGAAATCGTTATGGAACAATGTAACAGAGATCCGGGTTTCACACAAAAGGTACTTTTTTTAGATGAAGCGTCTTTTATGCTGAACGGTCACGTAAATTACCAGACTTGTCGATATTGGGCAAGTGAAAATCCACATTGGATGGAAGAGTATGGGACACAATATCCTGAGATGATGAATGTTTGGGCCGGCATTATAAACAATAAAATTGTAGGGCCATATTTTTTTGAGGAAAACCTAACTGCTGCTAGTTATTGGAATTTCTTCAAAATTATCTGTTGCCACAGCTGAATCAGCTATTTCCAAATAGAAATGATTTATGGTACCAACAGGATGGGGCTCCCCCACACTATGGCCACACTATACTACTTTTAATTTCAAACAATACAAAAATAATTAAAATATTACTATTTAAAACTCCAGGAATTTCAAATAAATTGACAGCTGTCTACTTGATAAAACTAAATTTTCTAGACTAAAGGATAATTACCTAATGCATTTGACAAATAATTGACGGCAGCCTACTTGCTTATAACCCATTTCGTAAATAATTATGGAATATGAATGTACTGTGTATGGAGAATAAGATTACAGTATTTTAAAGTTGCCTTTAAAAGTCCTGAATTTTTATCCGGTGAGCCAAGGCCGATCCTGACTTTCTGCAACATTAGTATGCTAATTGGTATGGACAAAATCAATAAATTAATGTACTTGACAATCGACCAATTTTTCATTGTTTTGGAGTTTTGAATAGAACTGTAGATTTAATTTCTAACTTTAAAGCCATATAATTCAACCAATTAGGTGAGTACGAAAAAATTTATATGAAGCAGGTACTAACATTATTTTATCATAGCCTACTTACTCCTAAGTTTTAGCTTCTAATTCTTGAGACACTCTGTATAAACATCTATTCATCCCGAGAAGTTTTAAATAAATATTTTACTGTTTTTTTAGTGTAACCTTACTATAGTGATTTCGCTAGGGACGTACAAGTTAAAATTAAATTTTCCCATTCTAGAATAAGGGCATGGGACTCATTCGACTGGTGTCTAACTAATTACGCTGGTGAATTATTATTTAATCTACTTATTAACAATGTTTAACTTCCCTATATAAGTATGTAAATTTTGAGAAACATTATAAAGTCTTTTCATGTATTTTGTTTATCAAATAAAATTTGAGAAAAGTAACAAGATATTGTTTTGATCAAAGTTTTAGAAAAAAATAAGATCTGCAACTTTCCGTTTGAAATACTTCAGTATCTATTGATTAGTTCAACAACTAACAAAGTAATGAAAAAACTTTCTTAATTATAAGTTTTATACGCGAGAAAAATATATTTATTGCGTTAAAAATTAGCATATATCTAATTACTGCAAATCTTAAGAGAAAAATAGTCTTTAACATATAACCTAAATCAAGCTTTGCACGAAGATGTTGTTTTATTTTTATGCAAGAGGAAATCGACACCAATTTTTCTTTATAAAAACAATTATTTTAATTAACAAATAGACAATACATTTAATATCAATTCAATGAAATCTAGATTTTGTACAATTGCAGTTTTAATTATATGAGAACAGTAAAATCTAGTACTAAAATAATGTGAATACAAAAAATCATTATATGCTAACATCTACAGACATTTCTTAAATCTAGAAACAATTCAGAATTGATGAGCACATAAAAAGGGATCCTTCAACAGCAACATAAATTATAAAATTAAGAAAACATACTTTTTTTCTTTATAAATTTCTTAGCTGTGTGACACTTTTTCCTTCTCCATTCATTTACTCAGATTTCTTAGTTAACTCTTTTATGTGTTTGGTGATCAATGTTGTATTTCCCAATATTGATATACTAAGAGAAATCCAAGGACCAGCACAGCACTAGTCCAGGAATGCGCAAATACCCTAGACAGACTGGCCTGTAACTCTATTATGGGTACCGGGACATAGCGGTATAGTAGGCAACGAGCGGGCAGATGAACTTGCCAGGCAAGGAGCCAATAAACTATCGCCTATCCTGACAAAGCTAGGACAAAGTGGTTACTGGATGAATGCAGGTCAGAGCTGCGCCTGGCCACTGTGGACTGGCCACTGTGGACTTAGAAGACATCTACACCTGAGCGTAGTCGAAGATTCAGACTGTACAAACTGTGGTGAGGAGGAAACTTCTTACCACTTCTTGGGCACCTGTGAGGTGTACGCACAACTCAGACAAGACATCTTTGGGGTGCGAAGAATCGAGGAAGTAGACTTGCACACCCTCTCTCCAAGGGACATAATGGCCTTCATACGAAGGCGTTTCGAGAGGGCGCCGAACGAGTGAAATATAGAGGGTCCGAAAGGCCTACTTGCCAGGCTTCAGCCACCCCGCCCGCTACATTCATTCAACAGAAATCCAATAGAAACATTTGAAAGAAATGAGAACGCAAGGCATAAAAAAAAACAATAACGTATGCATTAATAGAAACCCGCAAATTTATGAAAATGTGACAGACGACCGTGATAAACTTTATTAGAAGGATCAAGAGATTCATTATAACCTTAAGATGAGCCACCATAGCCCTTTGAAGTCGCTATAAAAGCATTTATCGACCACTTATATGACACCTAAAGGTGTCGTTGCGACGTCCAGCTTTCGCGGCCCGATGTTACTTCTGACTAGCATGATTTGCTTAAAATGTTCTTCGGCGTTCGTTAGTCATTTTCTGGTCAATATTGATCGAGAAACATTAGAGGCACTCACAGAAGATATTATTAGGTTATTATTGCCAACGCGGAAAGAAACCCTGAAGCTGAAGCCGCCCTTCTAGACAGCACAGAAATTCAAAGTTAAGTCCTCTTTTTACAACTCTATTTCATTATCAGCAAGTACTTACATTTTCAATACATAAACAATAGTTTTAAAAAACAATTTCATTTGTATACCTTAGACTATAAGTCTTAAGGGTGTAGCGTGGCCGGTATTTTATTTCAAGTAGCTTCTTTATTTGTTTAATTAAAGTAATTACAAGGTGTTTCTATCTTTCTCACCTTAGTTTTTGTATAGTTTGTTTGCTCAATCGTTAGCGTTCAAAAGATAGTGGCGCCCTTTTTACTTATACATCACAATCCTTCCTATAGTGAGCATTAACTTGGAGTCGAACCACCCCCTGGAGAGTGTCTCTTAGCCGAGATCTCTTTTGAGGAGCTAATAGTGTTTCAAAGTACTGGCGAAAATTACATAAATATGTAATAAAAGTTTTTACACGACACATGGAAATATAATAGTATATTACATAACGAGTGTGGAAAGTGAAGTATTACGCACAAGTGAAGTTTAGCACGAGCCGCGTAGTGGCGAGTGCGGAAACGTAACGAGTGCAAGAAATACACTTTCCAACGCGTTGTGTACACGATTTTTCCTATGACCCCAATATTTTTTATTATAATAAATATTTTAAATTTATTTATAAAATTTATTTTAATTGTTAGTCATGTTAAAAATTAGGACTTAAACGAGTTTATATATTGCATGGAAATATAATTAATTAAAATCAAATAACCACCTTTCTCAGGAATTCACATCAAAATTCTTTATTAGATAAATGACATTTTAATTTTGTTTGTGGGCTCTATAAAAATTAAAAGTAAAATGGTCAGTTGGTGAAATTAATTGAAAAGTAATGTAATAATAATAGACACAAAGATAATTGTAAACAGAAACACAAACATAACTTTAAAAATCCACATTCGACACATGCACGGAACATAAACACAATATAAAAAAGAAGAATAAACTGTTCTTCTTTCTAAAAGTGTTTTTATAAAAATAATAATACTGAATAAAAATATGTTTATTTTTTAAAAATTTAAAAACCTATAAGAAACTTTATTCTTACTTTATACAGAAAAATTTGTATTGGCAATTACAATACAATATTTGACACAAGGAAGAAAAAAAAAATTAAATGGTCCTTGCTTTGACATTTATGTGTTTTTACTATTGATAAATTTGACGTAAATGTCACACATCATAGAACTATATTTTTTTACTTTTCAATACGTGTATTGATATTTACTTTTCAATACGTGTATTGATATTAGCTACTTTCTTAAGTACAAGTAAGTGTGTAAACTAGCACTTTCATATGTGGTCGTAGGAAAAAGCTGTTTCATGGAGACTTATGCTGCAGGTTTTGTACCGATTGTCAGGAAGTTCCTTTCCAAACAGTTACAGATAAGTATAAAGCTCCATTACGAATGGGTACCTTAAATAAATGTATTATTTAATCTAATGTAGTACTAACTATCTGAGCTTCTGTACCCTTGAATCTAATGAGATTTATCGAACTTACTTTAATTGATTTAAATTCTAAAATTCTAAGGTTTCTAGCAAAGCTAAGCAGCTTTCTAGAGAGTAAGTTAAAGTGGCATGTGAACAACTTCCTATAGAAACTTGAGCTGTTTAACAAACAATGCTCTGCTTTCACTTTTTTGCAATTATAACCAAATAATTTGCCCAATATATCGTGCCTCTAAAGTAAAATTATCTTCTTTGCTTATTTCGATGCTGATATTAACAGACGGCATATCAAGAAAAAAAACTATTTATAATTTTATTTACAAGAAAATGTTTAGTCTGGGTAATTATAATCACTGGTAATATGTAGGATTGATAAATTGATTCTTATATAGAAAAGATAGGTTTAATGAATTTAATCTCCTTAATTTGTCATCACAGTTACTAATATTTAATTAATGCTGCTTCTTACTGACATGAAATATTACACTGTTAAACTGTTAAAGATAAAGAAGAGAAATTTATACGTATATTAATGTAGCTCGGCAACTTAAAAGATTTCTTTGGGTTTTCATGGTTATCTACTAAGAAGACAAAATAACAAAATAAATTGTGTTATTTTAAGTTTCATTTTCATAGTCAAGTCACTTATTATGGTTTTATAAAGTTGCATCAAACATATATTGTGATGTTTGTATGAATAAATTGAATAAAAGTATTAATCTTTTGCATTTATGCTGTAAAGGAAATCATTGTAAGTACCGGGTCATTTCACAATAAAAATCATAATCAGAACCTTTTGATATTTAACTTATTCTTATATAATATATCTTTTTGATGTTTATGCATTTTTCGTTGTATTTTTTAGGTTATTTATCTAATTAACACCGTTATTTATTAAATTCTCGAGTTCTTGATTTAATATATATTTAAAATCATGTAAGTCATCCATTCTCTAATGTAGGTAGAATCCAAAAGGTTCAAAAAAAACACAAATTATTAACTTACAACTCATAAAATAGACAACTTTAAATTATGTTAATACATATGAAAATCTCCAAAGAGATCACCGCATAGAAATATAAAACAGCAAAATAATATTGTTTAAGTTCTAATAACTTTTTTTAAAAAATTATACAAAGCAAAGCATAAGAAAATACAATATATTGTAATGATAAATCAACATTATTACTAATTGATACATCAAAAACAAGAGTTGAGTAAAGTACTTAAGGTTACATCAAGAAATATGTAATATCAAGGGAAGTAGGTAACAAAATACTGATCAAAAAAGTGAACATTATAAACATTTTAACTTGACTAAACAAAGCAATGCAAAATATAAAAAAAAATTTATTATTTAATATCAAATTCAAAAGTTACAGACATCTTCAAACTTACCAAGAATCATCAGGAGAAAAACCATAAATCTTAAGAAGACATTATTGGAAAGTAAGAAACATGAAAATTGGGGAAAGAAAATATTAAAAAGAATGGTATTAAAATTTATAAAAATAATCAAAAAAATTTAGTAAGAAACATAGTGTTAAGGGAACGATATGGCTAGTAGCTTAAAATTAATATGATAATAGAAAAGCAAGAAGAATGTGTTTTCTCTCCAACTTGTATTGGAGCAAACTTCTCCTATCACGAAGGGCTCAATCGCTTTTTCCTTTTTCTAGGTCGTTACATTCTCGTTCCTTTTCCGGGGTTTTTCAATTATAACCTACTCCAAGAAGTACCCTTCTTTTATTAGTTTCTGCTTGAAACCAAGTGTTCTCGCTTTTTGAGAAAACACATTCTATTATCATTTTTGCTGCATGTTTTATATTTCTATGCGGTGATCTCTTTGAGTTGTAAGTTGATGATTTATAAGTTGATAATTCATCTACAACAATTTTACTGTAGCCTTGATTTTTGTTTTCCATCACATTAAGTCTTACTACTGTCTTCCTTTCAATTGACATTGTATTGTATTTTTAGCCTGATGATGGTCTGGTAGACCGAAACTAGTTGCAAGTAACTTTCATTATTAAATTAAAAATTGTGGGATCGACTTGGTGTTTGGTGAACCATATAATTAAAATGTTGTAAGCTATCCATATCTCAAATGTGGGTTGAAACAAAAAAGGTTCAAAGAAAAATTAACTTTATTATATTATTTTAAATACGTAATTATTTACACAATATTTTTTAGTTTCATATTATTATTCATGTTTATTATTTTAATATGGTTTGACATTTGATTGTAACCTTTTCTACTATTATTGTACATTTACTAATATTTTCTGTATTATCAATTTGTTATTGCAATCAATTTGTAAGGAATTGTATTGAATGTTTAACTTGATATTGTACTCTTAAGATCTTTCTATCTTTCTATTCTTTTGTAATTCTTTCAGCCTGATGATGGTCCTATAGGACTGAAACTAGTTGCAACAATTAATAAAACAGTTGTGGGACAGACTTTGAGTTTCCTTTGAACCTTTTAATATGTAGTTGTTTTCTAGACTTTTAAACTTTTTATAATACCAATCTTCTTCTTCAGTCTTTTTCCTCTTGATATCTTAATCTTCAATCATTTGTAGATATTTTGTTCTTTAATCTGCAAATATGATATTTTATATATTTAATTCTTGATGTTCCTTTAAAAATATTTTTTTTCTTCTACCTTTGATAACCTTCTGTAACTTTTTTTCAATCAACCAATTTATTCTCTGGCCAGCCTTCTCCTACTTCATCTGTCATCTTTAATATTTAATCCATATATCTTTTCATAGCCTTTTTATATAATCAAATGTCAATTTACTGTTATTTATTAATGTCGATTTAAATATTTTTATAAAAATATACAAAAGGTGTCATGTACATAATTTATAAAAACAGTTGACACTAGAATAAGTAGTTGATTAATTGGTCGAGTTTTATTATGACAGTTGTATTAAAAATGGCACTGAAAACAATAGTTCGTGTTCCGTGGGAGGTATTGAGCGCCACATTGTACTAACTATTAATTTTACACTTAATTTACATTTAAAATGCGATTAAAAATATAAACGGAGTAAGACTATTGTATTTCAATGACGACCTTTCACAAAAATATTGTTTACGACGTTTTGTTTTTTGTTGAAATTTTTTGTTGAAACAAATTATTAATAAAGTAGATGGTTTGACGTGAAGTGCAATAAGTAAATGCGAGGTATTTCCCAGCAATGTAAATGTCCGAAGTTCTTTTATTAAAATTATTTAACGACTATACCATTTTCTTTATCGTATAAATTGAATGCCTATACCGACTGTCTCTGAATAAATTTAAAGGCTTAGTTTTACATTACAGACATGCAATATTCCTATTAAATGTACGTATTGTTTAGTGTTCTTAAAATAATGGACTTCCAGAAAGTAATAGTTGGTACTGTAGTGTTTTTCTTTTTTTTATTTATTTATTTATTCAGTTTTAGTGAGTGGGATAAATTACAAACACTATGGCTAACTACCGTCTATTTGTTTAATAAAATACGCACTTAAGTTACTTAATTTATACTACTTTGCAATAATACTATTTATATTATATAACCTATTTCACAGTTCATTTGCTGTCCGCGTCACTATTAACTAAGACGTTGTATTTGATGACGGACTTCCTCACGTGTGTGTCGCCTTTTGTATTACCCTAAAGCCCTGGCAGCTAAGAAAAGTCATTGAATCGTAAAATGTTGCAAACAAGACCCTAAATCAGTAGCGCACGTACTTATTTATATCGTTATTAAGAAATTTCTTTTAATCATTATATTTTAATCTTCTTAGGTAAGGGATAAGTAGTCATAATACGATATTTAGAATATTTTGTTTTTCGATTATGAGAATAATTGTGGTCGGTAGGGGTGTTAAGGAATTAAGGTAACCCTATGTGTATAATTGCAAAAACAGTCCCAACATCCTCCGGCCCCCGGAATTCACATTTGAAGCCTTTCCGGTTGTTTGAGGATTCTTTCGTAGCGAGACCTTTGTTCTTCAACGGTTTTTTTTTAATTTTTTGTATAACTTCTCTTTCGATCTTTTGTTGTTCTTCTTCATTTACAATTTCTTCTCTTACTTATCTTTCTATCATTCGTTGTTCATCTTCATTGTTGCCTTTTCCTGATGACATCTCCAATACATAAAGACGTTGGAATGGTCGAACCAAATACCCAGTAGCAGTTTTTACTTTGGCCACTCGATTTATCTTGTCTTTTCCTTGGTACACTTCCATTACTCTACCCAACGGCCATTCTGTTCTTTTTGTACTGCCATTTCCGATAAATACCACGTTCCCTTAGTTGAGTTTCTAATTGATCATATAATTTAGATAATGCCATACCTGATTTTTCCACTGAAGTTTGTTGATTTAAAACCAAGTTTAAAAGCTCCCTAACATAAACTTCAATTAAAATCTCATCCCTTGCAAACCTAGATTTCATCTGGTCAATGTTAAATATTTTTAGAGTGTTGTGATTTACATAATTCTATATACATGTTTTTACTTATCAGTTGCCAGGAAAAGTTTTGTTGATTATGTTTTTCTGTCATTGATGTAAAAGAATTGTCTTGCGAATTAAAAATAAAGTTTTCTCTAAGAATTATTTAGTCGTAAATACATAACAGTCAACAGCCAATTTATAATTAGCCCCTGAAGGTGGAAAACTTTCAATCATATGTCGTACTACTAAGCATTCTTCTGTCGCTTGTAACAAGTACTGAAATTTATCGTCCATTTCCTAAACTGACCCCAGAAGTTTATCCAATTCTTTACGTTACCATCAAATTTCTTTATTTCTAATTTTGGAAGGTTGAAATTTCTCACTGGTTTTGGATTGGCTTTCAGGTTTTCTTTTTTCTCTTCAATATTCTGGATTACGTAATCACATTCTGTTTTATACTTTATGATATCTTCCCTAAAGGTTTCTTCTTCTATCATTTCTTTAGATATGTCTTCCAATGATTTATCCTCTGACAGCATCACTTCTTTAATATTACCATCTAAGGCGTACACACGTTTAAATTTGTCATCCAAAAGTCTTTGGAATTATTGTGCACCTTTCTTATTCATACATTCATTCCTTAATAATTCGTCTATTTCTTTGAATATTTCTCTAAGACCGTTCTTCAAGATATCTCGCTCTATTTTTAAACTAATATTGAATGTAGAACGAGATTTAATTTAGACTTAGAGGTCTTTTAAAATATTTAATAATTGACATGTTGTCAAAACAAACTTGATATTGTGATAAACCAACAAAAAATATATAAATTATTATAATATGCAATAAATACTCAAAGCAGTCCCAACATCCTCCGGCCAGTAGTCCCAACACCCTGTATACTATCTGAATAAACAAAAGAAAAATAAATTTTGGCTTAAAAGACACATAAAAAAAGCAACTACGCAGTGCTTGTAAATAATGTATTTAATATCCTAATCACCACTCCTTAATAAAATGTGATTAATGAATTTACTTATAATTATTTCATTCCTATTACGGATCATTTCTACAATAATTGTAATGCGTAGCTATTTAAAATTGACAAACACCAAATTAATTGTCGAATGTCTACTTCATTTATCTTGTGATAGAATCGAACATCCTGTGTATGTAAAATACTTTATATATTTATATACCCACGCGATCTGTAAGTCTGTTAGACATCGACATTACAACAGAGTCTTATAGGCGCTACTTTGTACTGGATTACCATTTAAGAATTTATGTTGCATAGTTTAGTAGATAGATACTTCTGTGATGTTCGATAACAACCATTTACAATATTCATACGACGACAAAAAGTTAGTTTCTTATGCAAAATTTATGACGACATGTTTGCACAAGGTAGATCTGTTGCGAAAGGAAATATTGCTTTTTGTTTCGAATGTCATGTGCACCTAGTTCTTGGACTTAACATTATTGCGATTGTGTGTATTAATATTCTAACTAGGCATATTCACATAATGCTCTGCATTGTTAGTATTACCTAGTAGCATAAATTGATTGAATTATAAGTCATAATAATTTAATTTGTATAAGTTTTAACAAAATAAATCATAACAGAAATATTTTTATTTATATAAAATACAAAAGGACCTAGAAGTCAATTGCAATTTGTTTTAAATCCAGAAACTAACATATTTATTATTAACAAGTAAATTTCAAACAACAATAAAAACAAAAATCAAAAAGGGTCAAAACGGGATTAAAAAAAAACAACTTAAAGTTCAAAAGAAAGGACGTAAAATAATGAAAGAATTGTAACATTGTTATACCTAAACAATGTACGAACATCGAAAGAATAAAAAAAGAAACAAATAAGAAATAAAGGAGTTAAACCGCGAAGGATAAGTTATACATAATCTTTGCTTTAGAATATACAGAGTAATTCTATGAGCATTAAGTAATCAAATTATACAACAGAAATAATTTGCGAGTAATGAACTGATTAACAACAACATCCAGACAATCAAGAAACAGAAGAAGAAAGCATCAAAACAAACAAGTCACATAATAATATCTAAAGGTAAATTCAAGAAAATGTAGTTTTCCTTGGGTTGTATTTGTTCATTAAGATAAATGACTATCTAGCAAAATACTAAATTTCATATTTAAGTTGGCTTTCACAAAAAATTCTAATAACTAATGTTTACTACAAAAAAGTACGGCTTCAATTTTATAATAAATATATTTTATAAACATACATACCGAAAATCCAGATTTCAAATCAAGTAAAATTTCATAATATTTATGTTCAGGTTACTTACCTATAACAAAATAGTTATTTGTGTACCAAGGCCGTAATGTTGATCTTTTTTGGCCGAATTTGCGGCGTAGCCGAGGCCAAGCAAATTTCAGGTGAGGCCAAAAAACATCATACGGCTGAGGTGCACACACAATTTTTTAAGCGAGTGTCTCATCAAATAGGTAACAATTTTTTTACAATTTTGTGTCTAAACAGAGACGAAACTGGAAGTAACAAAGATGTGTACAGAATTACTTACAGTAAGTATGATAAACAGAAGGGTCATAACGAAGTTAATAAATTAGGGCATTATTTGTTTTATGGGTAAATAACCCAAACATGCAAATTAAGTGTGTCTAGTAGGCCGCCTTCATAATTTGACAATCTTAATATCGGACGTGGAAATAACTCAAATAAGCAAATTAAATGTGTCTAGTAGGTTGCCCTCATAATGACTTTGTTTGCAAAAGCGGCCGTAAAGTAAAAAAGCGGCCGTAAAGTAAAACAGCGGCCGTAAAGTAAAAAAGCCGCCAAAAAAGATACACTTTAGGGACGTTAATAGATCCGTAAAACTTCCTTTTTTGTGACACTCGCTTAAAAAATAACATATTATTTAACTGTACAATAATTACTGTAAATCGCAAATTTTGATGGCTTTTTATTTATAAAGATTTTATCACACAAAAACAACAACTTAATGAAAACTATTTATATTTTAATTTGATATACTAACAATAAACGCCTCCTACTTAAAGTTGGAAAGTTAATACTTCCAGCAGTCAAAAGATACCAATCTAATAGTATTGACTGAAAATCTGTACAAAACCACTTTATTTAATAATTCATCAATACCTTTTCACTTAATCTATTTTCGCTTTTAGACTCCATTTTTAACTATAAAAAGTAAAGATTCAGAAGATTTAAATTCAAATTTCGTGTATTTTATGTTGCCTACCTTTGATCTAATTTATTAAAGCATTAATAATCAAGAGAAATAAAGGAAGTGATTTTACACAAAATAATATTTTTTAAAAGAAAATATTCATATTCTTTTGATCTTTCAATAACTTTCACAAAAAATTATAAAGATGGCAGTTTATGCTAAATTTTAAATATTAGTACCGATTCTTCTCAAGGCTAGGGCTACGGCTACACTAGCAGGATAAATAAATGGTTGGGGTAACGACATTCGGTGATATTATAAAGAACAACTGAGATAAGGGAAACGAAAAAGTCAAAGGAAGCTGGCATTAGAGCCTGCAAATGTTTTGAATGCATTTCTCCTTTCTTTTTATGACAGTTTTAAAAATATATCTCATTCTTTAATATGCCCTAATTTATAGACTTAAGTAATCAATAACATTACTCCTCCTGTTGATTTAACCTGTACACTAGATAGTATTGGCAGTTGTCGTGAGCACCGTAAAAATACAGTTATAATTTGAATAAATATTTATACCTATTTGCATGATTATATTAAAATAAAATTGCCAAAATGAAAATTATTAGGCATATCTACAATACCACATTTATCTGTAAGTACCTACCTATATAGAAGTTTTAAATGCTTGCAGAACCATGTTAGTTTTAAAGTAGCCACCTATTTGATTTTTTATTGTCGTTTAGATGAATTGAAATGTGATAATATTGAAAAAATATTGTAATGGACTGAGAAAGTGTGACGTCAAAATTTGTGTTCTATGCTGTTGAACTGGGAAATGTCAACGAAAGGATTCCAAACAGCAATATTATAAATCTCCAGAAATAACTTTTGTTTGATTTATTTTTTTATTATTATATAACGCAAGTATCATAATTAGATACATATAAGCAAAATCTTTCCAATTTCGATTTGTAAAGTACAATTTCAGTAAGTATTCTTAAAATATATGACATGCTCAACTTTTAAGGTTATGTTATAATCATAGATTAGAAAGATATAATGTTTTTACGGAAATTGTTCATATGAATGAACACTTACCAATGAAAAAACTCCAAAAAATCAAGAAAATACAATAAAATAGTCAATAACACCTATAAAACATACCATAAAAAAAGATGTTTGGAATCATTTGGATTGACACTTACGTCACTACTTTCCCAGTCCAGAATTTTTGACAGTTCTATCAGTTCTATGATTTTACCAATACTAATATAACGACTTGTGGTTTTATCAGTATAAAACGGAATGATTGGCTAGTATTTAGCACAAAACATTGAAGATTTTACAGGTAAAAAAAATAATCTTCGAAAACTGACTAATCCCTAAAAGGGATAGAGATTTTTATATCAAGGACTAAAGTAATAAACCTTTGAGAGTATCTTTTTTTATTTTTTTTTTGTAAATATACACATTTATTAATTTTTTTATTATAAATATTTTTCAACATTTTTTGTTGCCAATATTATGAAAGCTTATCTTCCGATGATGCTGCAAAATGTATCATTTTAATCTTGAATTACACTGTCCTACCTAAAAAGAATAAAACTGGAGCAAAACCAATAAAACCTAAATCTTTAAAATTATCTTTAATAACATAGCCAGAGAGCTTGTTCACAATTCGAAATTATTTGTTTTGTTTTTGGTAGAGTAAATAAAGACGAAGAGCTAAATGAATATTGCAACTACGGCTCTTTACAGACCAGCCTATATTTGCACTACAATTTACAATGCGATTAATAAAAAAAAGAAGAAGATTGGATTGCAAAAGAAGTGGTCTACATACACATTTATCAATTTATAAATGCATGTAACTGCCAACATTCGCTGCATAACTGAACCAATAATTACTTCTAGATTCTTATATTATGTGAAAGAATGTATACATTACTTGTATATCCCCGGAGCATATCATGATCTTTCCTCCTTTAGAATCATTACGTTTGCCATCTTGGATAATTGCGTAGACGAACACGTACTTACAGTCATTAAATGTATTTATAGGTTTATTTTTTAATTAAATTCTATCGGCTCAATGATAACTAGCTTTATGTATTTGAAAGACATTTTTACTTGCTTTTTACTTGCTTATCAATTTTCCTTACTATTTTATTTTTTTTTAACTTGTTTGGATTAAATGAGCATATAGTAAAAATTAAATTTTATGGATTGCTATCGCTCATTAAAATTCATCCTGATCAATCATTGACTTAGACGACCAACAGATAATTTAAAGACAATCATTAACGGAGAATATCATGTATGCATATTTTTAACATTTTTAATGATACTTCATGAAACATAAATAATTTTATGTATAAAAACTAGCCAGACTTTTGTCAGAAACAGTATTTCTGGGAAATACTGTTCTAGTTAAATAAAATATAACTATACGAGGGTTGCCTTTTTTAATTCGGGATTTGGCAACCCTGTTATTGCAATCTGGCAACTGACAGTTCTATAGTAAAGTTGGACATTTTTGAGGTTATACGTACTCAGAACGTTTTGACATACGAGCGCTATTTGTGTTGTTTATAGTAACTTAAAAGATTTATCTCGGCCCAAAAATGGAATTAAATCGTGATCATTTTCGTGCGATTATTTTTTACAACTTTCAACGTGAATTAACTCAGCAACAGTGCATGGATGAATTTAATTCAATTTTTGCCTATGAAGCTCCATCAAGGACCAGTTTTTATCGATGGTACGGTGAATTCAATCGTGGCCGTAGTTCACTCCAACACATATTTCGTACAGGTCATCCAACATCAGTTGTCGTTCCGAAAACCATTGATGCTGTGCGCGAATTGATATTGCAAAATCGTCATGTGACCGATCGTGAGATTGAGACAACCTTAGGCATTAGTGGGACCAGCATACATTCAATATTGCATAAATATTTGACGGTCAAAAAAATTGGTTCGCGTTGGATCCCACACAATTTGTCAATCGCTCAAAAAAGGCTCGTGTCGCTTGGTCGAAGGAAATGCTCAAAAAATACGATCGCGGTGCCTCAAAACACGTCTATGACAACGTGACAGGTGATGTCAACAGCATTCGACTGTATGGGCGTTTCAAGATGGGCCCAATTCAACAAAAGTAGTTCGCGCACGAAGCTCTTCCAAGCAAATGGTTGCCTGTTTTTTTGGAAAAACTGGACATGTCGCAACCGTACCACTAGAACAACGCAGAACAGTCAACTCTGAATGGTACACAACCATTTGTTTTCCAGTTGTCTTCCAAGAAATCAGGAAAACCAACCGCCGAAGACGGATCACTTTTCACCACGACAATGCAAGCTCCCACACATCGGCTCAAACAACTGCATTTTTGAGTACCCAAAACATCGATTTGATGAGTCATCCACCGTATAATCCTGACTTGATACCTGATGACTTCTTTTTATTCCCGTACGTAAAAAACAGAGGTAAACGTTTTTTGGAAAAGCGGCTGCTGCATTCAGAATGCATGTTTTGGAGATACTTCAATCAAAGTGGCAAAAGTGTTTCGACAATTGGTTCAAACGCATGCATCCCGAAATATAAAAGGCAACCCTCGCACCAGTTCTAGATCAACTATCTTTTAATAAAGCTTCAACGATTCAACTTATATTTTCTCAGTTGCTGAGGTGGGTATATTCTATTCTATTCTATTCTTCTGGGGTGCGTTTCATGCATGTACTGGAGCTCTAGGCTCATTGTACCCCCCTGAAGTAATCATACCAGGTTCGTTTCCTTCATGTATTCTAGAATGTCCCTGATATTCGCTTTCACGATTTCCTCTGGCTCAGGAAACTGAATGCCAAAGTGTCTCTGTCTAAGCCACTTAAGGCTCGGACAGTGACATATTACGTGAAGAGGAGTTTCGTCTTCCTCACCACATTTTCTGCATAATGGGTCCTCAGCGAGTCCTATTATGTTCATGTGTTTTCGGAGATGGCAGTGTCCTGTAAGCAGTCCCACTGCCTTTCTCAATTGGGTTCTACTTAGGCTGAGTAGTTCTGTAGTTTTCTCCCTGGATGGACCTGTTATGAATAATCTGGATTGCCTGAGTCCAGGCAGTTCCATCCAGAGTTTCTTATGTTGTTCCCTTAGTCGTTCCTCTATTGTTTCCCTTAAATGTTGGTATGAGACCCCACATGTGAGAAGAGGTCCGATCAGGGTTCCTTCTGAAGCTTCCCTGGCTAGGAGGTCAGCTTTTTCATTTCCAAGAATCCCTGTGTGTCCTGGTACCCATTCAAGGATAACCTTGTGGCGTTGTGCCAGTTCAACTACAGTTCCTTGGCAATGCTTCACTGTTCGTGACGCAGTGTGTACGCTCTCTATTGCTTTGAGAGCTGCTTGGCTATCACTTCTGATCCTGACAGTCCTGTTAGGGACTGTCTCGTTCAGGATGATTTCCGAGCATGTGTTGATGGCAACCACTTCAGCTTGCAGGATAGTCTCTACTGAACCCAGGTTGTGACTATACGTCTTCCCTGTATTTTTAGTGTAGATTCCAATCCCAGTGCTGGTGCTTGTTTTGGATCCGTCTGTGTACCAAACGGATTATTGTTGTTTCCTAGTCTTGGTACGAGCTTCGTCCCTATCCGGAATATGAACCGTATATGGTTTGGAAAGGTCGTAGCAGATAGGTATTCTATCTGAGGGCATGCTCAGTAATAGATTATGTTCAATCTCTTTCGAGATTGTGGAATGGTACCTAGGGATCGCCCTGCCCCATTCGTTGTTTATTTTCAGCCTGTAAGCAGCTGCCAGTGCTTCCCTTTCCACAATAAGATGTAGTGGAGGTAGTCCCAGCATAGCTTCCAGGGCCGCCGTGGGCGTTGTTCTCATCGCCCCGGTTATGGCTAGACAGGCTACTCTCTGTACCCTGTCTAGCTGTCTAGATGCTACTGAGCATCTCACTTTATGCCACCACACAACAGAACAATAGGTTATGATGGGTGCCACCACCCTCGTATAAAGCCAGTGCATCATACTGGGTTTAAGCCCCCACGTATTGCCCACAGCTCTTCTGCATGTCCAGAGAGCTCTTAGGCCTTTATCTGTTGTGTTTCTAATGTGGTTGGAAAGGGTTAGTTTGCTATCTAGGGTTACCCCTAGGTATTTGACTTCCCCTTTAAACTTTAACGTTTGGCCCCACATACGAAGTTCCCTCAAGTCAAGGTTCCTTCTGAGGGTGAACGCTATCACGGAGGTTTTTGCCGGATTAGTTGACAATCCCTCTTGTCTGCACCATTTTTCGGTAATCCTCAGTGCCAGCTGCATTCTTTCGGACACAGTGGCCCCGAATCTACCGTTTACAACTATGCTGACGTCATCTGCAAAGGCTTGGGCATAGATACCCTCGTCATTGAGTCTACAAAGGAGCTCGTCAACCACCAGGTTCCACAGAAGAGGAGATAACACCCCTCCTTGCGGACACCCCTTAGTGGCTGAGACCATCCTCGTCTCCCCAAAGAGCGTACCTATTATTGTTCTTTCCCGTAACATATTACCAGTCCATCTTACAATGTCCTGTTCTATGCCACGGTTCTGCATGGCCCAAAGTATGGAATCGAAGGAGGCAACATTAAATGCCCCTTCAATATCCAGAAACGTACCTAGGGCTATCTCTTTATTTAAGAGTGCCTGCTCCGCTTTCAGGAGCAGCTTGTGTACCGCGACTTCGCAGGACACCCCACTCTTATACGCAAACTGGTTTCGATGCAGAGGTTTTACCCTCAAAGCACCGTCCCGTAGGTACCTGTCCACCAGTTTTTCTAAAGTTTTAAGAAAAAAGGAGGTCAGGCTGATAGGTCTGAAGGAGCCCGTCTTAGCATACGTGGCCTTACCAGGCTTCGGTATGAAGACTACTCTTCCAGACCTCCAGTTCATAGGGATATAGCTCAGTGCCAAGCTAGCCCTGAGTAGTCGGCACATTGGTCCCTCGATGATTTCCCTGCCCTGTTGCAACAGTGCTACTATGGCTACTAAGCATGCCCTAGGGTGGCCATTCGTCGAATGGATCAAGTCGTAGCCTCCCGCGCATGGTAACCCTTTGACCGCTCTCCCAACGACATAGGGTTCCTGCACAAGAGCAAGATCTATGTCTTGTTTGAGTAGACATCTCTGTAATACAGCCGTGGCTGCCTTACAGTGATGTATATTTGCTTGTAGTATTTTTATTTTCATTTTTTTTTCCTGAGGTGGGTAAAAATAAGTGAAGTGTTACTAGAAGCTCTTTATGATCTGTGAATCTGCAACTGACGAGGAGCTAATCTTAGGATCCGAATTTCTTTACCAACATCACTCAAGAAAGATTCTGCTGTTTTGAAAATCTTGGAAAACACAAGATCAATTGTTTTCCTTAAGTTTTCAAAATGGCCAACAATTTTCTCAATGTGGTCAACTGCTCACTCAAGATCACAATAAGGAGACTGAAGCACTTTGCAAACAGATATTGTGGCAGAGAATATGTTAGCCAATAAACAAAGGCATACTACAAATAAATTTTAGCCAGTATTTTTGTATATTTTTGTTTTATGTGGGCATTTACTTATTCCTATTGCCAACATCGAAATATATATTTTCAAATAATGATGATAAATGTTTGTTTTTGTTCTCTAATCCTGAAATATAAAAGGCAACCCTCGTATTAACTTAATTAAAAGAGCAATTGCAACTTACAGGGTAAGTAATTTTTCAGTATATAAGTTTTCCAAATAGGCGTTTTGGTTAAGTATTTTATCCAGTATTAGTCCTAAAAAGCATAGGCTTGTACCTTTATTTCCTGGTTATTAAGGTCCAAGATCGGATCGTTCACCTCCACGGAGATGGAAAAGGACAGCCCCTAGCAACCTTCACTCTGCATTGCTGTCAGTATCAACTAGTTCTCCAATTAAATATTGCAGAACAAACTAAGAATTAAGAGGAACAAAATGCCTGAACTAAACTTCCACGTTTAATTAAAAAATACAATTAATTTAATTACAGAACAAATCTATCTACAAGCAGCGGGCTCATAGAAAGAATTGAGTAGTGATAAGAACGTAGTTAATGCAATCTCTTCATTAACCATGAAGTGAATAATAATCTTGTTTACCACTTCGTCCAATGCTGATTCTGTTGGTTTTATTTTCTGATATACATAGTGTTGGGTACTAAGAGGATATTCTCACAGTAATCTTTACTTACTAGACATATTAAGATCTGTTTTAATTGCTTTCTAAAGAAAGTAAGTGAAAAATCGAAAAATTATTGACGGAGCTAGATCAAAATGACGGTATTTTTTAGAAAACTTTATGGAAACTTTAAAAAAGTGTATTTTGCTTGGAAAAAGCACAATCGAAATGCAAAAAAATGTGGCAATGTAAAGATACATCTAGTGCTCGCCAACTTTTCATATAAGGCCTTTAAATGGGTATTAAATTAAGAATAATAAAAAACTCTTCGTTTCAACGTAACTTCCAAGTTTATTTGAAAAAATATGTTTTAAATCACAATGACGGCCGTTTCGCTAAGAAGCATCGTCAGATTGACATTTAAGTTACATTTTGTTTGTTTGTAGCTAGGTACCTGATGTTTAGGTATTATTAAGGCTAGACCAAGTATGGAAGTAATAAGACATAAAAATATTAAAGCCTAGATGTTAATAGCCCTAAGGGATTATCCTGGATGTAATTCCCTCTAAGATCAGTATAACTGTGCAATGATATAGAAAAACCAGGAAAAAACTATATCATGCTGATCTTTACAATAACTTAATATATTTGTGTTTTACAATTATGTCTTATCTATGTATAAAATGTAAACTCAATCAAAGTAAACAGTTTAATAGTGGAGAACTTCCAAGATTTATTTGTTCATTAACAACTTTAAATTGTGGATCTGCTAGGTGTCTTTTTATTTCAAGTTCTTCAAGGAAATCTAAATTTTGTTTTTTATCACAAGTGTGTAGTATTTGGATGTCATTGGTGTGTAAGAGTGAGGTTGGATGTTCAAGTAGGTGTTTTGCATAATTTGACTTATCTGGTTGTTTTAATCTATATGCTCTTAAGTGTTCATTAAATCTTACTTCAAAATTTCTTTGTGTTTGACCTATATATACAGCATTACATTCTGGACAATTAATTTTGTAAACACCAGATTTTTTTAATTTGGGTAATTTTGTTTTTACATTTAACAATTTTGTACCAACATTATTTTGTGTTTTAAATACATAATATTAATGCTGATGTTGCGGAAGATATTATTTTTGAAATTGTATTGGAAATATTTCCAACAATATGTAATATTTTTATAACTTTTAATTTCTTTAGTTTGTTAAGGAAATATTAGTTGTAGTGACACTTTCTGTTTTTTCTTATTAATAAATGTATTTATTAAATGAATTGGATAGCCATTAGACGTAGCTATTTGTTTTATGATACTAATTTCTTTATCAAAGTTAATTTTGTCCATTGGAATTGCCTTCAGGAAAAGGGAAGAGACTTATACTTTACTTTCGAAGTAAAGATAGATTTTTTAAAAGTTTGCGATAACCTTTGAGTTGCGTGAGAAGGAGACTATCACAAGGACATGAACACGAATGTCTTTGATTACTACTTCGGTGAAAAAATTCTTCCAGTTGATTCTCATAGTCCTTTTTGCAGTGCAGCAAGAAAAAATATCTTCTCCTGGAGTTTTGGCGCTAAAAGTATTTTACAGCCCGCTTCACATTCTCCGATTTCATAATTCTGGCAGGTATTGTTCAATTTTCCTTCCCAAGTCCAGACAAATAATAATGATTAACTCTAATCTCTACGTTGCGGAAAATATTTTAAAATTTTAAATTAATATTATTAGTTGGAAAATAATAGCAAATAAGTAACATTTTATCGAAAAAAGAACATGGGTAAAACGTGATCGAAACATAGGAAAAGGTCATCAATTAAGTTAATGACTTCAAGCTAACTTATTTGAAACACAAACTAATAAAACGAATAAGTTTAATGTAATTGAAAACTGATATGGCAGTTACCCGTGGAGACTAATTGACTGGTTAACAACATCCAACAAAGCCAATGAATAAAGATTTAAAAACCAGAAAATATCCAACAGAGCACCATCAACTGGAAAAATATTAAATTTAGGTACACAACGAATAAATTTTATTAATAAGAATTTAGTTGGATAATTTAACCAAATATATATTTAAAAATGAAATAGTTTGATTTTTGAAGCTATTTAAAGTGATGTGAATTTTAGAAAATAAAGAAAGATAAAAATAGGTACGTTCCCGATAAAAACTAAAAGTACATAGGCGTTTTAACACAACTCTCACTTAAGTAACTAAGTAGTTATGCTTGTTAAACGAAGTGGAAGTAGCAGTTATGCCTTATAAGCTACCTACAAATTAATCGAAACCATTCATTTACTAAGAATAATACCGTTTTTGTACTTTAAATGGATATTTATTAAATAAATTCTTCGGAAAACAGTTCATTAATGAAATTGTATTGAGATGCGATGGTGATGTATCTTTCTTACACAAAGTTGTATCTGGTATAAGTTGCATAATTAAGAACATTAAAAAAAAATTTACAAAACTTCTACTTTTTATTTAAAAAATAGCTTTTTTAAACTCAATGATAGCTGTTTCGCGAAAACTAGAATCGTCAGATTGACATATTGAAATTACACTTTGTTGTAACCGTTGTAAAACGGTTTCTAAAACACTTAAGTCAAATTTTTAAATAGGAAACTTATGGAATATAGAAAAATAAACAAAAAATTAAAAGGAAAGTTATAAGATGAACAAAAGCAGCATTAAGGTAGGATAGATGAACAACTGATTACATTTACGTATTAAGAAACGAAAAATCGAAAAAAAATGACTATGATTGACTGCCTGACTATGACCGACTGACCGACCATGATTGACTGACCCTTGCGATCTTTTATTAAATCATTATACAGGGTTGGGATAAAGTATGGAACCAAGTAAATATCTTTTAAACGAAAAGAACGATAATTATGAAAATTTGCAGGTAAGTGCAATGGAACAAAACGCATATGATGTACATTTTTTTGATAATAATATACTTCCGGTTTAACCGGAAATGCCATCAACTTCTTTAATTTAAAAGGGACACCCTATGTATTTTTACAGATTTTGAAAGAGCTTATTTTGAATTCATACATACTGAGTTTAGGGTAAAAAAATTTGTAAAAACGAGGAATATAGCACTTTAACCAACCTTTGAGTTTTTTGCATTAGAGCAAAAAACTATTTAGATAAACTAATTGATGTTGTTTGTATGCATAGTAATAAATAAACAAGTACTGTTTAGTACGTCTTTTGTTCTTCAAGTGTCAAATTCTAATTGACGGAAATAAATTGCACAATTTAGAATGGTTCAATTAAGTGAAAAAGAGCGTATTGAAATTTTAATGATGATCGGTTATGGTGATCGTGTTAGAACATAGAACTCATGAAGAAGTATGTCATATTTTTAATAATTTGCATCCGGAGAGAAATCCTATATCACGCTCAACAGTAACTAAAACAACGAACGAAACTGTTAAACAAAATATTGCATTCGATTTAGAAGAATCACCTCAAACTTCCACCACAAATTTGGCACTAAACCATGGTATCAGTCGACGTTCTGTAGGAAAGATATTAAAAAGTGAAAAGTATCATCCGTATAAGGTACAGTTGGTTCAAGAATTGTCATACGACGATTTTGACCGACGGCTGGAATTTTGCGAACGGCTAATGGACATCTGTAATGTTGACGAAAATTTTGCTTCTATCAAAGTTTTTTTCTGATGAGGCAACTTTTTGTTTAAATGGAAAAGTTAATCGCAATAACTCAAGGTATTGGTCAAATGAGAATCCTCATTGGATTCATGAAGCACATACCCAGCATCCACAGAAGTTAAATGCTTGGATGGGAATTGTCGAAAATAAGCTTATAGGCCAATTTTTTATCGACGGAAACTTGAATGGTGACAAGTATTTGGATCTACTAAATAACGAAATTATTCCTGCACTTCAACAGAATGGGCAATTACCACAAAATATTTGGTTTCAAAAAGATGGAGCACCTCCACACTATGATAGACGGGTTAGGGATTTTCTGGATGCGAATTTTCCAAATCGATGGATTGGACGTAGAGAATTCATAGAGTGGCCTGCTCGTTCTCCGGATCTTATTTATAATGACATTAAATTGACATTAACAAGAAATAAATAAAATAAAACAAAACCCAAAACTGTAACATTCCGCCCCCTTTGAAGGCCTTGGGCTTCAAAAATACAAATGGAAGCTGTATAATTATACAGGTAATTTGCAAAGTTTGTTTACACCCCGTTTGGTAAAACCATGACTTGTTTTAATGGTAACTACACGAATTATATTATCACTTCCAGGGTGTAGTTCTGAAATTCTTCCAGTTTAGAACAACTCAAGTGTCTGGTGTATAAAATGTTATTTTTTGGATTTTTGCTTTTGGTACAAACAAATTTTACTTCCACAGATATGGTCTTTTAGATGAATATATTCAATAATATTATTTATTTACCGTTTGACATCGTCTCATAATTACAGATTCAAACTTACTCTGACCTCGCGTCAGTTGGTCAGTACCCCATGAGTGGTTACTGTGCAAGGATAATAATTTAAATAGCACAGAAACTTAAGTAAAAAGATAAAATATTTTGTATTTGTTGGCAAAACAAAGCCCAAGACCAACCCAAAACACAGTTATGGCCAACCTTGTTGTTGCATAGATAATACATTTATATCCAAGAATAAAAATTGAAGAAACCGTAGCTTTAACATATCTAGGACATTTTATGCATAATAACGAATAAAAGAATGAACTTGCGTATTTGTTGGTTATGAATATTTTATTACGCCAGATCATATTGTACACTAAAGATTGTTGTAATACTTTTTATTAGTATTAACAAAAGTCCGCGTCAATGAACAGTAAAACTTTTGAATAAAAAAACTATGTACTTAAACTACAATCTTTAAAGAAAAACACTTTAATTAATGATTTACTATTGGTGCACGTATAAAAACATAATTATAAACAAACTGTAGGGAGCTTAAAAAGACGACGTCTAAATATATCTACCGAACAGGGCGTCCAGAAACTAAAAGAAAATTAAAGAAATTGTTAATAAAATAACTATTAACCATGACTAAGTTACTGGTCATAAACCTTATACTACATGCAGCAAAAGACTTTGAACCTTGAAAGCAGTAAATATGACGTGTTAAATATCAAAAATAATTAAGGCAAAAGGTTTATTTTCAAAATTAATAATTACAAATGTTTATATGAATTCTGGCTATTAAATAACGAGACAACTTATGAAAAAGAGTTTTATTTTAAAAATTATTCTACAACCGAATGCTCCCCTTCCCTCGCTACACGCCGTTCCATCGACTCGAACCGAGTTCCTTTTAAGGCAGATTTGATCTTCGGAAACAGGAAAAAGTTACAGGGTGCTAAATCAGGCGAGTACGGCGTTGTCAAGCACTGGAATGCCTCTAGCGGCTAAATAACGCTTCACAGACAGCGCGTTATGGACAGATGCGTTGTCCTGGGGCAAGATCCACTATTTGTTTTTCCACTACTCCGACCGTTTCTTACGAACTTGCTCTCGCAGCGTTGCCAAAACTTCCAAATGGTAAGTTTGGTTTACAGTTTGACCCTCTGGAACCCATTCAGTCATCACGATGCCGTTGATGTAGAAAAAAACGATTACCATGGCTTTAAATTTTAATTTCGACATCCTTGCTTTTTTTATTCTCGGCGATGCAGGAGTTTTCCAGTGCATGGATGGCCGCTTAGTTCCAACATCGTATTGGAATATCCAGGTTTCATCGCAAGTGATGATGTCAATTCAGGCTCTTCATCTAACCTCTGAAGAAAATCTGAGCAGATCTGTTGACGGACGAGCTTTTGGTCAAGGGTCAAATGTTTTGGGACCCACTTCGCACAGACTTTCTTCATGTTCAATTCGTCATGTAAAATTTTTCTAACAGTTTTATTATCGGCGTTTGCAGTCTTAGCAATCATCTGTATGCTCATTCGACGATCTCCGCGCACAATTTCATTAATTTTGGTCACTGTTTGCAGAGTTGAAACAGACAGGTCGACCTGGACGTTGGTCATCTTCGGTGCTCTCTCGACCTTCAGAAAACCTTTTATACCATTCGAAAACACGCGCACGAGATAGAGAATTCTCACCATAGGCCTCTTTCAACAACTTATAGCACTCAGTCGGAGTTTTTTTTAATTTAACGAGAAATTTCACATTGATCCGTTGCTCGTGTTTTTCGTCACACATTGTTATCGGCACGAGAAAAAAACACGTTCGTTTCTAACTCTACAGAAAAAATACTACTATAGTGAAAAAGTACACACTTCCACTATCTAACGCTGCATTCGTTTCCCACCCTACCCCTCCAGAACGCCTTCTGCGCGCGCAGTCTCGTTATTTAATAGCCAGACCTCGTATATGCCACAGTAAGATTATAAACGTCGTTAGTTTAAATGATTACCCGCGAGATTGTAAACCATCAAAAAATGGTGAACTGAACCAAATCATTTACAATGTAATGTATTAGTTTTCATTTTTCTTATAATTTGTCCGTAACAAAACGTGAAATGGTCAACTACACGACAAAGTTCACAATCAGCTTGATTTTGATTACTCGTAAAATAGTGAACCATCCCTGATTGGTCAGTCGGTTTACCGTTTCGTTTACAATTTGAAGGTTTGCTACTGATAGATTATATACTAAAGAAAAAGAATGCCTTGAATTGTAAACGATTTGGTACAGTTCACAATTTAACGGTTTGCTGAAAGATTATAAACTATTATAAATAATGCGTTAAATTTTAAATTCAAATACAAAAATGATCAAGGTTGTCAGCTAAAACAGTTTACTTTTTATATCAAAAAATGTAAATTAGCTATTAATATTAACGTTCAATGTTTTGAATAAACCAACATCTGCTTTATTCTTTACATTAACAATAATACCCACTATTATATAAATAACAAACGGAAAATGTTTAAATACGTATAACAAATATTAAAATCTCAATTTCTCAAAATTATTTATATTATCCAAATACTTATAAAGAAATATTACTGTAATTATAGTAACATATTGCTTTAGAAAAAAATATTTATGAATAATTATCCAGCCTTAAGAACGTACAGTTTAAATAAATAGGCATGATGTCTCAATTAAATAAACCTGTTTCTTTTTTGAATATTAAAGAAAATACCGTGTAATCATTACGAAAATATCAACTATTTTATTGGTTTTTAAACTTTCTTATGTAGAATTAAACATTTTATTTATTATATAAACGGGATTTTCATATTGACGTAAATATATTCAACCTCTTAATTGCATACAATACAATATTGATATGATATTTCTTTATACATTTTTATTTGCTTTACAAAAGTTATTTTTCATGATCGAAATATACCCAATGACTTTTTTTGTAATTTTGTTGAATATGTAATGACCTCATCCTGTTTTTCTAGCCTAAAAAGGCCGAAACTAGTCGCTATTGTACTAAATAAAATTCTGTGACATTGATTTTGTGTTTCCCTTCAATCAGACTTTAGAAGTGTTACTTTTTAGACAATTACGTCAATGCAGTATATAAAATTGGCGAAATGGTAAAATTATACTACATGACAATATACCTAACAAAATATTTATGATTTTAACTAAAATATTTATAAAAATTGTTATAACTCACAATAAATAGTTTATTTAATTAAATTTAAACCACTCAAAATGCCAGGGTTCATCAATAAATTTTTAAAAATTTTACTACCTATACGATACTAGCCGATAAACCACATAAAGGTATTTTTTTATTAAAAAGTAGATTAAAAATTAAAACATGAAAATTTTACATAAAACTAATAAAGCAAATGTTCGAAATACCTTGAATTATTTACTAGTATTTATTTTATAAAAAATTCATTGGATATTTGTCAATATAGTTTACATTTGTCGGATACAATTTCACAATCTTACGATGATTTCACGATGTATTTATTTTAATTATAAGATAATAATAAATTAATAAAATATTACAAACTTTATTTTTATAATTAAAATAATAATTTATCAGAAAATTTCATTCATACCGTCACATTATTTCCGTAGTTACAAATTTGTAGAAATTTCAAGAAATAAACTAAAGTTAAAAAGAATAGAAAAAATTCTGATATCAGATTAGGTTAGTGATCCTGCGAGGTATTATAAAATTTCTACACCTAACCTAACCTAACCTAACCTAACCTAACCTAACCTAACCTAACCTAACCTAACCTAACCTAACCTAACCTAACCTAACCTAACCTAACCTAACCTAACCTAACCTAACCTAACCTAACCTAACCTAACCTAACCTAACATAACCTAACCTAACCTAACCCCAACATTAATTAAGTTTAGAAAACATTTGTTAATGAAATGTAAGCCTTAGTTATTAGATTTAAACAATAATGTTTTGTCCATTGTTGATTATGATTATAAGAATTAAAGAAATAAGGTTTACTACAATAAAGAAGACACAAGTAGATGATTAATTATTATTAAATATTTCCAATTTTAAACTAAATAAAGAAAATAGAAACAAACATTTGCATAACTTTTGTTTAAATATAAAAACTGATGTTAAATAATTAACACTGTCTTCTAGAAGTAATATGTAATCTTATTAAGAGGCACAGTCAGTTCTTAATAAAAACAAACAATAATGATGATTTTTTAAATGCTCAAAATAATGATTTGTTTGTCTTTGTGGTTGATATAAAATATTAAATTAGTAAGTTTGGAGCGAATATCTGAACAAAGAGTAAAACATATTTATAAGAATAGCAAAAAATAGACAACAAAAAATAATTTGTAGTCTGAAAAGAAACAGAATAAGAGTTTATTGCATCAATCCTTACTTCGTGGAAGTCAGACATGAAAATCAGCTGTTGTTAATCCTTTGTTTGTCTCTGTCTTTCTTTCTATGTCTTTGCCTTTGTTTTTGTCCTTGTCCTTGTCTTTGTCTCTTTGTCTCTTTGTCTCTTTGTCTCTTTGTCTCTTTGTCTCTTTGTTTCTTTGTCTCTTTGTCTCTTTGTCTCTTTGTCTCTTTGTCTCTTTGTCTCTTTGTCTCTTTGTCTCTTTGTCTCTTTGTCTCTTTGTCTCTTTGTCTCTTTGTTTTTTTGTCTCTTTGTCTCTTTGTCTCTTTGTCTCTTTGTCTCTTTGTCTCTTTGTCTCTTTGTCTCTTTGTCTCTTTGTCTCTTTGTCTCTTTGTCTCTTTGTCTCTTTGTCTCTTTGTCTCTTTGTCTCTTTGTCTCTTTGTCTCTTTGTCTCTTTGTCTCTTTGTCTCTTTGTCTCTTTGTCTCTTTGTCTCTTTGTCTCTTTGTCTCTTTGTCTCTTTGTCTCTTTGTCTCTTTGTCTCTTTGTCTCTTTGTCTCTTTGTCTCTTTGTCTCTTTGTCTCTTTGTCTCTTTGTCTCTTTGTCTCTTTGTCTCTTTGTCTCTTTGTCTCTTTGTCTCTTTGTCTCTTTGTCTCTTTGTCTCTTTGTCTCTTTGTCTCTTTGTCTCTTTGTCTCTTTGTCTCTTTGTCTCTTTGTCTCTTTGTCTCTTTGTCTCTTTGTCTCTTTGTCTCTTTGTCTCTTTGTCTCTTTGTCTCTTTGTCTCTTTGTCTCTTTGTCTCTTTGTCTCTTTGTCTCTTTGTCTCTTTGTCTCTTTGTCTCTTTGTCTCTTTGTCTCTTTGTCAGGAAGATCCTCTTTTCCTGTTTCTTGTGCTCCTGGGTATCTGGCCAAAATTTCTGCAAGGCAGGGCATTCCGAGAGTATGTATGTTGAGATTTCATTCTTTTCCTTACAGAATCTGCACTTTGCTTCATCTACTAATGCTAGTTTCTTTATGTGACTTTTTCATCGGCAAAACCCAGTTAATATTGAGACAGCTAAGAGATCTCTTCTGGTAGTAGTTTCCAAGAAGTATGTTAGTAACAGTGTTAATTTAAGAAACATTATAAAGTTGAGAGGAGCTGCGAAATAGCACATCTGTAAAAAGCGAAAATTACCAAGAGAAATGTACAACAAAGAAAATGTACAACAAAGAGAAATGTACAACAAAGAAGGTAGTAAGAGGCAGCTTCTTCTTCGTACCCCATTCAAGAGAAACAATCAGTATCCACCAAAACTGTGGTGAACAAAGAAAATGTTGATTTTCTTCATGATATGGTTATAATGACGTTTACAATAATTACAGTCAAATTTGTAGAAGCTCTATAAGCATTTTCCTGATAATTTAACTAATTTTTTGTGAGTATAGAAGCAGGTGCATAAAGCATCAAATGATTGTGGTTTCATTTACACATAAAAGAGATCTTTGATAAACTTAATTTTTTTTTGGAAGCAGTATCCATTCCATTTGCGAAGAAAGTAAAATATTTGGGGATTATCCTGGATAGAAAACTTCCAAAAAAGGACGTGTAGCAAAGCGTAGCGGATGAACCCCCAAAGAAATTTACTGGAATTATTGTCACTTATGGTATGGTAGCCTGGTGGACACTAGAAATAATTTTGTGTCTCACTCTCCATATTTTTCAAACGTCAGATGGACGTCATACCGAGCCCTATCGGTGAATAGCCAGATAAATGAGGAAAACCTATAAGAACCATCTGCCCTGCTGCGAGAAATAAGTAGTCACCACTTTTTTGGAGTGGTTTCAGATATCTTCTTCTCCTGAATACATATTCAGATGTTATTCAACGTTCTTCTTCAGACTAATTGGAATGGGAAATATCTTCTTCAAGGGACGACATACGTACTGTACTATATTTTGTCAGATAGCTCGACAGCTTTAAAGGCTTTAAAGAAGATGTGGGTGAACTATTACTCCTAGGGGTGGGCCACATAGATATTTGGAAAGATGAAAGAGGAAACACTGAGACCAATTTATATAGTAGTGGCATAAATACAGAAGAGTTACAAATAATATAATAAAAAACAGATGTACTGAACTGATAGTTACATACTTACAAAGTTGGAAAATCTCTTTCTTAGTTGTGGGTTATCTTAAAAGAAAAAAGTAATTTAAAAAGTAAAAAATAATCACCAAAAGAATTTTATTTGAGAAAGTTTTTTTAATTTAAAACCGTTTACTTTTAATTATATGCCAAAAAGCACCTCTTTTAATTCATTTTTATTGTCATAACAGTGAAAGTTATATGGAAATAATGAAGCGTTAAAAGAATCCGACAGCGGTCGTTGATAATTTGTTTAATGCAAGCGGATCGACTTTGTGGTTATCTTTGAATGATAATATTAACTTTTATGATGACTTTTTTTCTAAAAAATAACTTTTAACCTCAGTACTTTACGTCGCTCGTCCGAAAAAATGAATTGCACGTTCCAGTGAAAAATTTATGGTAAAAATACGGTTATGTTACTCATTCATTTTACTTAATTCACTGGTAAATTAATACAATTTAATAAAAAAAAGGTTTGTATAACATTCACTTATTTATCCAACAAATGTCGGTCCGAACAATTTCTGACAGTGAAATTTATCATCGAAAATGTGGAAATCCTCAGAATCTTCTTTAGAACGTTAAGGAGCAAACAGATTGATGGTGTCAGAAATAATTCAGTAGATAATAGAATAGAGAAAACTGTTTATATTTCTTGATGTTCCATGTTAGGACTCTATTAAAAATTTATTCTAAGTACATTAAAACCCTAATTTTGTAATTTATACTTCATTTTTAATCTATTTATGCAAGTTCACACAAAACCCTTGTTTTAGTGCATCATAGTCGAATTCTCATTATATGGAATTCTCACTGACGCATTTAGTTGAAAGTGACAGTCTGTGATTATGATACACAGTATTGGAATGGTTGACGTTAAGAATATGCTTCTATTTTAGAATCTTGTTTTATTACTACCTTAATTAATGATTAATGACAAAATTTATTATTATTATGAAATTAATAATAAATAATATAATAAAATATTTCAAATATACCAAGATATACCCAAAAAGAGCACTAACGGGAGGGTTTGAATTATATCAAATATACTTGTCTATATCTTTGCCTATATCCAGTAGAAATTATTTTTAACCTCATTATTCAACCGTAAGAGAACTTAATACCAATCATTAATTCACAAATTTTATAAATTTTGAAAATTCAAGTGTTTTTGCTAATTTGTCCAAGGATTGTTTACAAAATTTAACTAGAAATTTTACATTTATATATTTACCCATTATTCTAATACTTTACTATCTATTATAATCTCTAGTCGATTCTTGGTTAATATATAGATGGGTTTACTAGTTGTTTAAGGAATTAGCTTTTTTAATTCAATAACAGCTGTTTCGATAAAATTATTATCGTCATTTTGACATATTGATGTTACATTTTGTTTTTTCAATGTAGCTATAAGACATAACAATATTAAAGCCTAGATGTTATTAGCCCTAAGGGATTATCCTGGATGTATTTTCCCCTAAGATCAGCATAACTGTGCATGATGTATAAAACCTAGAAACAATAACTTAATATATTTGTGGTACATTTGTGTGTTATAATCAAGACTCAATTAAAGCAAACTGTTTAATAATGGAGAACTTCCAAGATTTATCTGCTTATTTACAACTTTTAATTGCTGATCTACTAGATGTCTTTTTATTTATTTATTTAAAAAAACTCCAAATTTTGATTTTAATAAAAATTTGCAGTACCTACCTATTTTGTGTTTAAGTGAGTGTTTTGCATAATTAGAAATAATAGCTTAAGTAATAAAACATCACATAAAATAATTAATTGCAATGTGACACCAAATATCATAATTAAAAATGATATTACACAAATTGTGCTTTATAAAAAAATTAAAATTAAACAATGAACACCATGACAAAGAAAACAATATAAAGCAGCAACTCTGGCAAAGTGTGCTTGTATTGAAGAGACAAAAATCCAATAAAATTACAGAAAAGACTACGGAGTTGAAAAATTCTAATTCCATTAAATTCTATTTAGATTCCTTGCTGTTTATATTTCTGTCCATGAGAGAAATGCTTTTGACACACGATATTGTCAATTAAACTAAAAATAGTCACTTATAATATCACAAGAGCTTAAATTATTTCCGGAATTTCGTTTGAGGGCACAAATAAAAATGAAAAAAAAAGTTTTGGTAAAATACTCGTGTCCCTGGAGGCGCAGGAAATTTTTTTAGTTGCCATGGTACATAAAATTAAGGCATCTTATTGGTTAAAAGCTAAAGGTGTGAAATAAGCAAACTATTTTTAGAATAGAGACATTTTTGTGTAGTTATATTCTTAAAGTCTAGTTATTTTATCATCTAAAATGGTTTTCAGCAGATTCAAACATGAGAACGATCTTTCTCGACTGGCTACAGTTGTTACTACTGGTTGTACTGATAAAATTCTCAGAAAAATACTTACATAAATTTACTTATAACGATTCTAAATTATATTCCAGTACTACTGGAATATGGTAGTCCAATATAAAAAAGAAGATCAGATTGAAAAACATGACTTAATAAGAATTATTCTCGGAATTATTATTATAAATTCAGAACAATAAACAACTAAAAGGTTGAATTAACTTCCACTATTTATTCTTTAAATACTTTAAATGTAATGACAGCCGTTTCGCTATCGAAATAGCATCGTCAGATTGAATTTCAATATGTCAGATTTTGCTTAAAGTGACATTACATTCCTTGCAAAAGGTTGTCGTACGGGTCTGCTTTTTGTTTTCGGCTCATCTGCATATTCTTCTAGTTTTTCCTTCAATCGGAAGAGATACAGCTAAAAAACTTTTTTTTTTGACGGTCTACCTCTATGTTCTGATTGGCACTGTTTTGTGGTTGTCTTTTTGCCTTCCAATATCATTTCTTCTGCCAAGGGACTATAAATTGAAGCAAAGGTTTTTTTTATTATGTATTTCGTTATATATTATATACGATCTACGAATTGACAATCGCCATTATGAAAAAACGATAAATACCTTCTTTCACCATTTTGTAGATTTTCGGACTAAATCATAAAGCTTCATCATCTGATCTGCTAAATCAACCCCTCCCATTATTTCTCTATAGAATGCCATCATCTCTAGACAAGCTACATCACATTTGGACCCATCCTTCAGAACAAAAGCCTCTGTACGGTCATGCTGGATTTGTGGTCAAAGGTTTAAAAAAGTTTGCTACTTATTTACACGGCTTAAGACACTTAGAAAATAATACAGCTGTTTTACTACAGCAGAAAACTTGTCAAACATTAGAAACTTGTGGTAAATGTAAGTAAGGAGAAGGGTAGATTTTTTTTGTTACTGAAATAATTTTAAACAAAAAAGAACGGTGAATATCTTGGTTTTAAGGACATTAAATAATTTTTTGCACGATTGATCATTTTTGACTGTTTACCGTGATAGAGTTTACGTCAGAAGGTGACATTTACTAGCAACCCGACGGTAAGTAGTCCAACTCGACGATAAGTAATTCACTTACCGTCGAGTTAAAAAATCTCTTAATTTTATATAATGGTGAACGGTAAGGATTTTTATACCGGTAACCCTTAGCTTATAACGTTTTTTGCACGATTGATACCATTATAAATTATAAAATTAAACATTTTCGTCATATTGACTAGTTTCATTCATTTTATCAAGATAGATAATTTGGTTGTTGCAGTAACTAAGGTATATAACAACAATGGAGAATTGAGTTTTTATTTAGTTGTTAATAATTTTAAGTACAATTTTGATTATTATAAATTAAAATATGACCGAAAGTGAATTTGAGGAAATTGAACGGAAAAACTTCCGCAGCCGTACCCAACGTCATGTACTTATGTTGAAGTGAGTACAGTTGAGTTCAGCACTATACTCAAAAGTTGTTTTGACACAACGAGTGTTTTAATTGTGATATTTAATTTTTATAAAATGTGGAACTTCCGAAGACTTTTTTCGGAGGTTCTTCTCACACCAGAGGCTATGCTCAACTGGTGTATGGTAATGGGCTTACTAAAAAGTACTCCAAGTTGCCCAAAATGTGGTGAGGAAATGGTAAGTATTTTTAATTAAATTAATTAAATTGCTAGCCTAACCTAACTAGGTGTGCACACTCAAACCATCGAAAATCATTGTAAATATCTCAAGGCAAGTGTCAACAATCATGCCAGGGGTGATATAGGTCATAACATTTGCGAATATCTATGAATAATTTGTCACCATTTTAATATTTTTTGGATTCCATAAAAATGTTGTATAAGGTTTAAATCCTAGTCTTAATTAATTGTGACCACTATTTGAGGCAATAAAGTGAAGTTTTATAGCATAAATATTGAGTTCTTAATGTAAGTACGGCTGCCGAAGAACAGCCAGTTGAACGGGCTTGGGAAGAAGGGTGTTCCGAGTTATTCCCGAAAAATCCAAAATCCGTTATCAAAATACCTACCAAAGTTTTAAAAAATGGTGCGAAGGGAAGAATATAAGAATCGATGAAATATTGGCATATTTGGTTCTAAGACATATGCAGTTAAAAGCTTTTGGAAGCCTCTGGGCAGAATACTCAATGATAAAATCTACCGTTTTTCTTTATAATGGCATTGATATTTTCAAGTTTTCAACTTTGATCGCGTATTTGAAAAGAAAAAATGTTGGCTGTAGGCCTAAGAAAGCGAGCATTTTTACACGGGAGCAATTTGAAAAATTTCTGATGGAAGCACCGGATGAAGAATTTCTAATTCACATGGTAATTTAAGCTAGTTTAGGTAAAAGAAATACTCTAATGAATATTTATTCATAATTTGTAGGTCGCAATGATATTGGGAATATCTGTTGCCTGTAGAAGAGAAGTATTATATAATGTTACTATGAATGGTTTAATGATTGTAAAAGTACCCAATACAAAAACGAACATCCAGTGAACATCCGCTCCTCCTCCAAACAATTGTCTTCGATCGGTATAAAACCCTTATCGTTCTCCATACTTAATATACTATAACCAATTCTTGACATTTTTGGAGACCATACATAGTGTGACTTTGTAACGGAATAAACGGGCATTCAAAAATTGACATCTAACGGATTACATCTACTACATTCACAATCAGTTTAATTCTTGTTAACCACCGTTTGCACCATGGCAATGAAACATTGTGTGGGCAAATATCTACACTAATCCAACCAGATTCTTCAGGTCTCTAGTATTATGGTTATCTCAATTGGTTTATAGATTATTTAACTTGCTATTAGCAGTTATACAATGTGCCTACTCAAAACGGAGCGTGTAATGCCTCCAGACTTTTGTTTAAATATTTAATCAGGATTAAATCAATTATAATAATTTAATGTTAAATTTAAATAACACCCACCATGGTTAAAATCTTCAAAATTGAAGTAACAATTAATTATCGAATAAAATTAATCATTCATCTCCCACGTTTTATTTTAAAATTATAATTTAATACAGTAGTTTTAAAACGAAAGTATTACCTTTAGCGAATTTTTTTTTGAACACGAAAGTTAATAAAACATTTACAATGGTTTTTATCGCCATTAACTTTTATATAGACAATGGTAATATTGTTGTTCACTTTCTATTTTATCACTTTCCGAAGGCATATACATTTTTCATTTCAACATTCTCCTTTTTCATAACATTGCCAATTTAAATATTTAATAAACTTTTATAACAAAAAAAACGATTAAAAACAAAAGCTTTTACCTACTTTACTGTTCTTGAAACATAGATATATAAAAAAGAAAAACAATTAAAAAAAAATCCCCAGAGTCTAAACAAGTATGCGATGAAACCAATATAGGTATGTTAATGTTGGCATGCTACTTGTTGCATATTTGTTGTCCAAAATGTTGTTTAAATTTGAGGTTCTAGAAAATCCACTTTTAAAATCTAAGGTTATGACAGATCCAATTTCATACTGATCATGCTTTTTATATTTTTTGTAATAATTTTAAAACTTTTATGTACATGATCATTTTAAATTACTTAGCTGGATTAAACAAGTATAACCAGGACCTAAATCTCGACTTTTAATTATTGTTTTCCAATAGAGTTTTTCTATTCTCCACACAAACCACATTTAAAAAGATGTAAATAAAGCAGTAAACTTGGCATCGATAAAAAAGGTTACGCCGTGACTGCGCAGGTCTGTGTTTAATATTATCAATGAAAAAAGTACTTTCCGTATATAACGAGTGGAAACAGAGCTACACGGTGTGCTCTGATTAACAATGGAGCAGTAACAGGCATTCTGGGTCTGATTCCAAAATTCCTTAATCTGTTTCTAACCATATTGACAGATATTCTAACATTACGGACTCCAGAGAGAACATTTTGCAGTTGCCTGGCTGTAACATGACGAGTTCGCAAAGTCTGAATTCTTAAATAACGGTCATCTGCAGGATTAGTACACCTGGGACGTCCTGGAACTGGTGTTCTATTCTCTCTAAACCTTCTTAAGACTCTAGAAACGCTGGATTGGTTGACTCCCATGACTTCAGCATTTTTTGTTTTTCAACAAAAAGGTGATTTAAACTGTGAATATTTACACATTAAAATATTCTGAAAAATGTGATATTTTATTTTATACCATAATTTAATGTTTGTGATGAGTTTTGTTGCTATTATATAGAAATAAAAAAATATGTTTGTTTATCTTTGTATTATTTATCTTTGTTAATAAGAACTGCTCATGTAAAAAGGTTAATAATAGGCCTGTTTGAGTTTTTATAAATAAATAAATAACAAACATAGGAGTTACTAGGACTTTTGGAAAACGTCAAAAATAGTAGAAAACATTTTCACATTTCCCCACAAGGATAATTTCGAGGTTTGGGTCCTTGCTCGTAAAGCAAATTACGAAAAAGATTTCGAAAAAGTAACTTATTTTCCAGAAGGCCTTATTATTGACGTCTGGAATTTGCGCGGTTTCATGTGAATTAAGCGATGAAAAAAAAAGGAATAACGTATTTTTCGAGAGCAATCAAAGAGGGGATTCATATGCATAGGCCTAACAAAGTCTATTAACCTAATTAAGTCACACTCCGAGCTATTATTTGGAGAGATAACGGACGACACAGAAGGCTGCAGACTTTCAATGAAATTGCTTATCTATCCAAACATGTGTACAGCCCAAATATATCGGGAAATGACCAGAAAATAACTTTAGTGACGGTGATTCTAAAAGTAACTGGGTTTTACAAAAACCTCTATACCGAATGAATGTTATCACATGTGTGACTTCCCGACTTTCTAAACTAAAAGGAATTTTTACCATAAGGAGTGCTGGCCGCCACTAGCCAACATAAGATGACACTCCTGTCAAGGACATCGACCACTAGTTCAAATCAGGGACAAAAGGAGGTGGCTCAGGAAGAAGTACAATGGTTCTAATGAGCTTTAAATGCTGAGGAACGTTTTAGGCTTCCCCTCTTCAATTTACAGAAACAAAACGAAACTTATGGATTTAAGAATTCTTTGTTTGCAGTTTTACTATTCGTTTACCAAACATTCTTGTTTTTGCAGTTAAAAACTTTCGCCATAGGTATTTTTAAAGGACTTGATTTCATTTACAATAAAAGTACATTTTTTTAACCAGTGTTACTAATTACATAAATATAAAGGTTAAATATGAGTATACGATATAATAATTGTAAATCAATTTTGTCAGTTTCCTTAATGATAAAAATAAGTCTTAATCTTAAAAGATATTAAAGATTTTTAGCAGCCCCGAAACAAGTTTAAGATTTTGGAGTTTTCAATATTGGTCTTTAAAAATGTTTTTTTTACAATCAATGTTTGGAAACAAAATATATCACTAGAATATTTCATCATAATTTTGCAGAAAAGTTGAAATCTTACAGTGTTCGAAAAAATATTGACATTGCCAGTTTTATTATTTGATTTAATCTATTGCCCGACATTTGCAGGGAGTTTAAACCAATATGTAACCCTTATTTCAATATCATTAATTTATTATCTTCAATTTAAAATATTTTAAATTAATTAATAGTCTAAATATTTCTATATTTGAAATTTTAACTTGTGTGATATTTACTCTCTCAGATTTTTAAAAGGATTTCAAATTAAACGTGTTTAATTTGATTAACAACTGCTTCTTGTGGTATTGTTGTATTTAAAAAAAAATTCTGATAAAGATTAACATGAAAGAAACATAAAACTAAACAAATACAGTCAAACTGTGAACAAATTATCAAAGATCTCAGAAGTGAAGAGGCAAAGAGAAAAAAATAAGACACACCAATAATTCAGAAACCAGAGATATATAGACTCAATATTTTGTCTCTTTTTTATTAACCCTACAACAATGGAGCCTATTCACCGTTAGAGCACGACTTTATAGCATATTTTGATCAAAATCAAGTTTTTTCACCTTTGTTGCATGAATAATAAAATTATTAGAAATAGTAACAATAAAAATTTAAAAAAATCGGTTCTAAAATATTATTAAAATGTTTAAAAAAACTTTATTTTTCTTGGTAAGATGGACTTCCACAGAGTAAAGGGTTAGTACATTAAATTTTAATATTTAATCATAACTTAAGGAGATTTAGCAGGAAATATAACTGAAATAACGCCGGTAATTAATTAAAAACCGTTGAAACATTAGTAATCGTAGAAAAAACATAGTAAACAACTCGAAAATATGTGTATTTAAAAATGCAGGTACTTGTGTAAGTGAACATAAGTTTTTACGTAAATACAGTGGATGGATGTAACTACTTTCAGATAGAAATAGTATCAAACATTAAAGAGACATCAATACTACGATAGAAACGAAAACTAAAACTTACCGGTGTTTCTTTTAAAGTTATAATCCAGTTTTAATTAATTTCCACACTAATTAACCGATTTTCGTCACAAATATCCAACATTAATCCACCAACAGAAGAAAAAATAAGAGCAAAAGTCAAAGAACTATCGGTAAAGCAAATAACACATGTCTTAAAGACAAAAGACACTCGAAAACGTATAACTACACCTGGCGTTCGCGGACGTTAACAGGTAGGTCTTGAATAAAATACGAAATGACTTTTTACCTTGTTCGGACGAGGTCGGAGCAGATCGGAGATATGACTGAAATGGAAGGTGTGAGTTGTAGTTATACTAAGTAAATACGAATGAGAGGAATCTTTAAAGAAAATTGTATTTTGTAATAATTTGAAAGCGAACACTTTTTTAACAATACGTAATTTTTGGTTTAAGTAATTGTTTTTTTATTGTTGGAATAGTTTCAGTTACTTTTAAACGTGCGAACTCTACTTTCATTTAAATGCTAATTTTTATGTATTTATTCTTTGATATCTGTTGTATTTCACACACAAGTTTCTAGGTTTCTGAAAGTGGTTATTTAAATTTTATGATCTTATTTTTCAAAAATATATCGGTTTCTTAAATCGCCTTTAATAAGCTTTACAGCAATACTTCCAATAATAGGATATTTAAAAAGCAATATACGATAGAATATGAAATAGTTTCGTAGCAAGATTTACTTATAATTGTTAGCAATCTTGCTGGGGTGGAAGTAGGAGAATATAAAAATTTATAATCTTGTTTTGTTTCTTTCTCAAAATTACAGCTTAACAATCTTGGCGTAGCAAGAATAATCGTGAAAATTGGTCTGAGGAAAATATAAAGTGACATAAAAATCCGAATACCCAGTTCAAATGATGTTATTTTTATAAAATTTTGTATAAGTACTTACTGAAGCATAATAAGTAAATGATAAAAATTTCAAAATGTGTTACGCATTCTTCAACGTGCCTAGGCATGCTTACGCATTCTTCAACGCGCCTAGGTATGCTTCTGATCAGGTGGTCAATGCATGTCCTCCTGTGGTATCTCATTCCAGGCAACCACCAACTCCTCTCGAAGTTCTTCTAGAGTCTGAGGAGGACGCTGCAAATTGAGCAATCTCCTACCCATCATATCCCACACGTGCTCAATTGGGGATAAGTCGGGAGATCTTGGTGGCCAAGGTAACAACACCACAAAACCGTGAATTTTTCCTTTCACCACGTCGTCTTCTAACTCTCGTTCGACCATCGTGCATGCCTAAACAAAATCGAGACTTGTCACTAAAGACATTACTGTTCCATTCCTGATTCCAGAGTGACCGTTCTCTGCACCACTCAAGGCGATTACGTCGGTGTTCTGGAGTTAAAGGGAGTTCCCAATGTGGTCGGTATGAAAACAGACCAAAACGTCTTATTCGTCGGTAAACACTTCGCTTGCCAATAGGTCTTCCGTGTTCTGCAAACCAATCATTTGCAATCGACCTGGTAGTGGAGAAACGGTCCCCTAAGGCCAATAATTTTAGGCGGCGATCTTCACGGTCTGTTGTTCTACGGGGGCGTCCAGAGCCCCTTGCTCTTTGCGTACGGTCTTCTCGAAGCCATGCTGACAACTCCTAATCACTGTGTCTACACTTCTTTGCACTCTAACTGCAATTTCCCGAAAACAAAATTCAGCTTCCCGAAGTCCCACTATATGACCCCTATCAAACTCACTAAGTTGACGAAATCGTACAGGTTCTTACTCCTGGCAATATTTAGTTAATATTTGAGCCAGGCACTATAAAAGTTTTCTTCAAGTGACTATGCCGACTAGATCAGATTGATATGGTTTAACTCAGTACTGGAGAGTGGGTCGGGTCTTAGTAATTCATACAAACAGAAATGCTGGATAGAGTTCTTCATTATATGCTAAATGCCACAAAACATTAAGTACTTACTAAGATATGTTTAGTAAAATGAGTACTTGAACCTTAAATATTAAATTCTCTAAGTATTTTGAACAGTAAATTGAGCCCCAAATAGTACTATTTGTTTTACAATTTTATATTGATAACGGTAAGTAGATTATTTTATATTCTGTACCAATTGTTTTATAAGCTAGTATTGTTGTAACAGATAGTTTTAAAGTCTTGATTGGATAAAGTTATATTATAGTAGTATAATTTTAATATTAGTTCAAATAATAATTTAATATTATTCTTAATTTACATTTTGTTTTCCAGATACCCTTGATAGTTGAAGGAAATAGAAATGCAGCTGTGAACTGGTGAACACAAAGATAATGGGAAGTTCTTACTTGTTTTCAGCAGTGTGCGGTAAAGCCAAAGCATCTAAGATGTTACTAGACATTACTCTCTAAGGGTGCAACCTAATCACTAATGGTACTGTAGGTGATAGAGGTGCAAATAAGGTGCTGGTACTACAGGCTACTTCTATGGATGAGTTATCTACTATAAACTAGAAGGTTTGGGTAGTAGGTGATGGTTAGGTAGTTATGGCCTAAAAACATGAATGATTATGGTAACCTTTTATGCACTACAGATGTGATCAAGATATAGCTTACCGGATATGAGGAGCGGCCTTTTAAAGATACGTAAATATATCCACAATTGATGTGCAAAATCAGTAAAGATTTTTATTTATACAATATCTTTGATGTTGCTTACTTTTGTTTTAGGCTAATTTTCAAAATCCGAAATAAATTCGTCAATGTGACCACATGGCCTTTATTTAGCTAGTAGATTTTTTGTGATCACAACTAATATTAACCGTGGTAGGCTTTTATTTTTGAAAATTAGGCATTAGAAAGCTATTAAATACTGTTGCTAATAAGAAGAAGAGTTCAACCTCAAATTCAAGTTTATAATGACAATGTAAACAATGATTTAGGATCAATAGATACATATTCAATTAATCTTTACTTAGTCTTATTTTAAGTGGTAAGTACTGATTTCCTTAATTTATCCTGCATATGAAAAATGAACCCGTAACAAGCTCTCCGTACACTAGGCATCATAACCAATCGTAAAGAATGTCAAGAACCAAAATCCGCAAAATTTGGATCTTTACTACGGGTACAATATTCATTTTTGGATTGTTAGTGGATTTCAAAAAAAGCAGTACCTATAAAAAACGAAATCTTCAACTGATAATGGCTATTAAAAAGTTTACTATGGCTGAAAATATTTTTACTTCCATTATTAGATTGTCTAACAACAACTGTTAGCCGAACTACAAGAATTGTAAGATATATTTTACCGTCTAAATTTTTACTGTGGTATTAATATTTTTTTCTGCAACAGCTAGAAACTTAAATACATAATATTAAATTACCATAACAGTAAAACTTTCTTACTGCATCAGTAATTTTTTTTGCTACCGCAGTTACCCCATTGCCAGTAATAGTTTTCTAACCACCTACGTAAAACACGCGAATTGAATCTGCAAAATAGTAATATTTTTCGAACAATGGTGGAAAAATAGTTTTGCAAAATATCCCACAAAACCTTTACGAGTAATGCCGAAAAAATTATTGTCTTTAGTGGTGTATCAGTTAAAAAGAGACAAATTTTTTCGCATTGTGCACGTGCAGTACAAATATTATTGTTTATTGGCAGTTTTGGTGGTATTGTTAAGTAGAGAATGAGAGTAAGAAATAAAATATTATAAACAATTGTTAGGTATTGAATATTGTAAGCGGTACATGTGCAACGTAATCTTTACAAATGTCAAGAACAGCAAGATGGCCGAAGTCTTCCAGAATTAAACAAAATGTTAATAGTAATTAAGTGAGATTATTGCCGAGATCCATTAAAGACAGAGAAGCGAAGCTTCGACCCCGATTTCATGTACTTATATTAGTTAACAGTAAAATTTTTTTGGAGGTTAGACCCTATTTTTTGCTTCAATTACTGTACTATGGATGAATACCAAAATGATAATCATTGAAAAATGGAAATTATCGATAATTTTTGAGAGAGATGCTCGAATGCAAGTTAAATTGAAAAGAGCACGAGTGCGCGCAGAGCTCGAGTGGCTTTGAACCAATTTTTGAAATTTACTTTCTTTCGCCATAAAAATTTTGGATTTTTAACGTTATTTTCGTATTCAACAGGGTCCATATGTATAATGGTTCTACACTATTTTTATGAAGCATAACCTAATTAAAAATTTTAGCAGAATTAGAAGACAGCAAATTAAAAGGTATTTGCTTTGTCACTTTATTAAGTAAAAAAATGTTTTCATAAATAAAATTATTTGAAATAGCTTTAAGAACTAAAAAAATGTTGTCGTCCAAAACACTTGAAAACATGGAAAATAGGGTTTTTAAATAAGCTGAATCAACTGATGCAGTCTGTTGTTTGATAGGAAGTGTATAACATAGATTAATCTGGTTGGGAGGTTGAAGTAGTACAGCGAAACTCAAAACAAGTCAATTTTGTTGGGAATCATACAGAATTTTGGATTTTTAACGTTATTTTCGTATTCAACAGGATCCATGTTCTACAATATTTTTATCGAGCATAACCTAATTTAAAATTTTAGCAGAATTATAAGGTAACAAATTCAAAGATATTTCCTGTATCACTTTCTTAAGTAAAAAAATTTTTGTCGTACAGAACACTTGAAAATATGGAAAATAGGGTTTTTAAAGATGCTGAATCGACTGATGCAGTCTGTTGTTTGATAGCAAGTATATAAGATATATAAATCGGGTTTGGATTGTATTTAGTTGTTGGGAATAATAAAGGATTTTGAAGTTAAAAAAAAATTTCTCGTTCAAAACACTTGAAAATATGAAAAATAGGGTGTTTAAAAACGTTTAATAGACTGATGCAGTCTGTTGGTTGAGTTTCAAATTTGTTGCCTCCCTAAGCACGGGCCTCAGCGGCCTAGGCGTAAATCCAGCACTGGTCGACACTACTAATCATTAAAACTGTAGAACATTATAGTTATTAGTAGTGTAATAGGGTTCAATTTCGTTAAAATATAATTCAGTGACGATATGTTTCCATATAACAGGCATTTCGTGCATGTCGACGCACTGATTTTAAAATAACATTAATAATTAAAAAAAGCATTATTTCAACTTTATTGGATGGTAAAAAAAAATATTGATTAAATTCTCCGTCACTGAAGCGAATTATTCCGTATCTCTCGAACCGAGAAACTAATTTGTAGACTTTCAAGTTAGTTTCGTGCCCTTAATTTTTTGTCTCGAGCACACACGTCAAGGCGCGTTAGAAAAACTGGTTTTAATTATATTGACTCATGGCATTTTATAATGCCCATAAAAATGGGTAGTTAAGCGTTGAAGAAGTTAATAATATCTAAGGTACGCATTCGTGGAGCTTGTGATGATTCTAGTAAAGCTATGGATATAAATAAAATGTCGTAAAATCTCTTATCTACGATAAAGTTTCATAATTTAATTCGTCCGGTAGTTAATAAAAATGCTAAATAGATAGTTTAATTATAACAAAATTCCTGTTTTCATTTCAAATAAACTGAGTATTATGTAAAATAATGTCCAGTAGTTGACAGTTATAAACTTCGACAAAAACGTTATCTTGTCAGAGATCACAGGTAAACCAGATAATGGAATGGTGTGAAATTGTAGTTTAACTAGTTTTCGATATGCAATACTTATTTTTTATGATCTTCCCAACGACAAAAATTCCATAGCCGTATACAGCATACAGCCTTATTCTTAACAATAATTATTTTCAGTTGACAATTAGAGGTTATAAGCACATTATAATATTATAACATCTAAAAGCTTATGTCTAGATGGTCTAGAGAGACAAAGTCATAAATTATTATTTATTTATTTATTTATTTATAAATTTATTTATTTATTTATATATCCAGACAGGTCTAATGACCTAATTGCAAGGATACAATATTGAATATAACATAACAATACATATTTTATCGAATGTAATTTAAAATATAGTATAAAATGAAATGAAACATGTAGAAGCGAAAAAGAAATAAAGAGAAAAGTTGATAGAGTTAAACATAAACACGGGGAGTTCACGGACAATCTTAAACTGAAAAATTGTCAAGGTACAGTACATTCATAGGTACTTATTCCTTTCTCACTTCTTAAGGCCAATAAACGACCCTTTTGTCCCGTATTGTCGGCCGACGCTTTAGCCAAGTGTTACCTGCTATAAAATTTGAACGGAACAGGGTGGAATTTACTTTTTTTATAGATGTTTGCACATTTGTACATATTTTTAGACAATTTATATCTATCTATCAATATTTCAATTGCTTCTCAATGTAAAAGTAAAAAGTCCACTCCGGCCCTGCCTGCCGGTAGGAAGATTTATTGGAGGCAATTAAAAAAACATTTAGAGCAGTTGAACGACGTTGTCGAGTTTTGACTAATAATTCTACCCTAAAAAAAGTTATGTTGAATAATACGTTGTATGAATCGTGTAACTAGCGCCCTCTATGAGAGTTAGTTATAAAAACAAATTCATGGGATATATCAGCTTCCAAAACATATTCGTATAAAATTTCATTGCAATGGTGCCAGTAGTTTCGGCAAAATCGTAAGAAATGTGTAATTTTTTATTTTCTTCAACGCCCTTTATCTTGAAAACGGATGGCGTTAGAAAAAAATTTTACTAAGCAAACCCCAATTATTTTTCAGTTTTTTACCTATCCTAGAGACGGTGTTACCTTTTTTGAAACACCCTGTATAGTATGGGTATAGCAGAAACAAAAAAAATAAAGAATGACAGGAAATAAACGTAAGCTAAAATAATGTTCAAAACACATTACTAAGCCATAACGTTTCTCTAGTAACAATTAATTTCACTGTTCCAATAACCATTTTAATGTTTATGGAGTCTGTAACAATTGAAATCAACATGTGATACATTTTTGATATCAGCTCAGCTAGAGAAATCCGAAAATTGAGACAAAATGGAGGTGACGGTCGCATCATCAGTACCTTGTTTTTTAGAATATTATTAATATAAAATACCTTAAATTAAAATAAGAAATCGACGTGTTTCATGGTTACTAAGAACATTAAAATATTAAACTTTTTAACGAAACTTTGTTTAAAAAAAACTGCGTTTTAAAAAGTCTCAGGATTTCTTAAAATGGCGTGTACAGCTAAAAATGAATTTGTTCCATACTTTATGGACACAGTGTATAATATATTTTTATTATAAGCCATTGTTATTAGGTCTAACAGCAACTACAAAAAGAACTGAGATATTTTTTAGTCATTAAAATAATTTACTGTCTATATTTCTTTATGTATTACTGGAAATCAAATTTATTTTTGAATTAAACAAAACATTTTAGAGAAATTGCAATTATACAATAATTAACAGCCTCTGAAGATACAGACTAGAAATTAATTCTACAGCTAAAACAACCAAAACAATATTGTTATACAGGGTAACTGGACCAGAAACAATAAACAAAGAGCTTTAGCCTTTGCAAAACCGCTACCGAAAGTTTTCGGATCAAACACTTCAGCTCCCAACCCTCACTATGAAGAGGTAATCCTAGAAACTTTAGTTTAACTTAGCACATCAATAACTCCAAGAATGTCTATTTGAGTTTAAAAGCAGGTAAAAATAATTAAAAATGATAATAATAATAATAATAATAGAAAGTCAATTCACATAATAATGAATCTGCGACGAGATTATTCACTGAAACTGAAACAACAAACAAAATACCTATGATTAATCTAGACCAAGTAAGGAAAATATATAAACAAAAAAAAAACAAATGCCACTAAGACAAAAATAAAAAATTGGTTATTTGAAAAAAGCTCATACGATATATTCGATACTGTGGAAATGAAAAGATGTCAATCAAAATCATAAAAGCAGTATTAAATGTTCTCTGGACGCGAAGAAAAAATTCTTTTCATGAATGAGAATAATAGCAGTAGAAGATTAATAGTTATTTATTGTACAAGAAGATGAAATTGTACTTTATCTTCGAGAACGTTTTTTTAGCGTCGAGATAATGCGATTTTATCGTCGTGTGCAATACAACATTTTTTTCTATAGCAAGACTTCAGGTGAAAAATAGAATTTCAAAGAAAATTATAATTTTGGGCACGAAAATCATAATTGTGTTGCTCTATTGCTAGGGATATGAATTACTCTGTCAATAAATGTCAAACAAATGTTACGTTTTGGTTTTTGCGGAGAAAATCGTTACGTTTTGTGTACAAAGTGAATAAATATGATATGGACGGAAAATAATTGAAATAAAAAAAGGGAAACCTGCCATCAGATGTAGAAAATGCAGCATTGGAAGCAGAAAATTTAATGGTGTCACAAAAATATAGGATGATGTATAATAAAGAATGCCAGTCTTTTAAAAAGTGGAAAAGCATTAACAATATCAATGGCGTGAGTGAAAAAATACTTCTGGCGTATTTTTCTGAAAACTTGAAGAAAGCGATGCCATAGTCATTTTGGTCGTATTATTCGATGCTGAAGCGGACGTTGTTGGTGACTGAAAATTGTGACATTTCTAAATTCAGCAAGTTAACCACCTTACTAAAAAACTTGAGTGGAGGGGGGATACAAAGCTAAAAATTCCAAAATCCTGGAGTCAGATGCATTATTAAATTTCTGACAGAAGCTCCTGATGACGTCTATTTGTCGATGAAGATTATTGCTATTTTTGGTGACCATGGAGCGACTGGTACCCCGTCAAAATAGCCCATGACAAAACAGCCCCGAAAAAATAGCCCCGATAAAATAGCCCGCGACAAAATAGCCCAACAACTTTATTCGAATTCTCTCATTCTTCCAACGTGCCCTAATCAGTTTGGAGTAAGCATCGTTCTTTCTTCTTTCTTTTTGTCTTTTTTGAATTTTCGCATTCTTCCAGCAATCCTGAGAGAGTTTGGAATTATGTTTTCATCATTTACAAATATTATTTTCAGAATAAAACAAGATTTTAAAATTGGCGGCCTAACCTAACCTAACCTAACCTAACCTAACCTAACCTAACCTAACCTTCATTAAATATTAATTAATGATGATAGAATCCAATTTTAATATTATTATTTTGGTTCTTCCATGTCCATTAAATTATAAAAACGAAATCTATTCAATAAATAACGTGTAATAAAGTTAAAAAGAAGGAAAAGATAACAATCCTATCTCCGAACTCTCTAGGTCCTGCTTTTGGGCTATTTTGTCAATGGGCTATTTTGTCGCGGGCTAGTTTGTCGGGGCTGTTTTGTCATGGGCTATTTTGACGGGACACCGGACCAAGTCCGACGAATTGTACAAATTAGAAGTGTTTAATGTGGACGACAGAAAATCGGTGATAATCGTTTCATTATCTGATACTAAAACCAACCAGGATAGGTCGTTTTGTATTACTGATAAGAAAAGTGGAGTGAATTTCTTGAAAATTGTGAGAAAGTATATTGGCTTGCGCCCCAAAAACGTACCTCACAGTAAGTTCTTTGTGAATTACCGACAGCAAAAGTGCACTACTTAACCAGTGGAGATTAACACTATAATATATATTATATAATATCCCCAAGAAGATTGCCGATTTTTTTAAACTTGCAAATTTAGAAATGTACACGGGGCATTGTTTCCGTCATTTTTCAGCTACTATATTCGCAAATTCTGGAGCTGATCTAGTAAAACTTAAAAGTTTAGGTGGATGGAAAACGTCATTCGTTGCAGAATCTTACAATAAAAGTTAATAAGCAATAAGATTGCTGTATCCAAGTGTATACTTGGCAGACTTGAAAATCAATCCAGTACCTCGAATCAAGTGTTTAAGCAAACGAGTACAATTTGTGATGCTCCAAAAATGGATATATCTAATAATATTAATTGTTAAATTTCAGTTTTTTTTTTTAATCCTTAATGTGTTTGAATTTGTAAATTTTATTGAATAAAAAAAAGTAAAACATTTTATCTACTTTTGCTGTTAAAGTGTCACTTTATCTACCCTTACGGTTAAAGTGATACTTTACTCAAAACAGTTGTTGTAGCAACACTTTAACATTAACTGTGGAAAAAACAAAAATTTTAAAAAGTTGACATTAACTCCATTAGAAGATTAAAGTCCAAAGCCAACTGACCAGTAAAAAAATTCTAACTGTCAATTTAATTAAATACATAAATAATACAACGGAAAAATATACTGCTTAACCTATTTATTTTTTAACTAAACACGTTTTTCATAATTATTTGACCTAAAAACAAGTAACAGTCAATAAGAGTCTTTGTATGTTTTTTATTTAACTGTTAACTCTTATAAAACAATAATAATAAAATCGTATACAGTTTTAGTGTTGTTATATATATCCGACAGATGATAAAAACGTTATTATGTTATTATTCTATTACTTGAACTTGTTTTTTGTGCAATAATACCGACAGCGGTATATCTAAATCCGTTAGGTACAAGTTTTTAAAGCCGTCTAAAAATTTGGGGATTTTCAATTACAATTTAGTTTACACAACATATTGGTGGCTTTGTTAGTGACCATGTACGATCAGTATTTTTATGATAATTAAAATTATCAAAATTTGCAGGATTCTTTTTACATGTCCAAAAATAAAGAGTATATACAGAGAATGCGAGTATATTGTGTTGTTTGTTAACAACTTCAAATCAAAAATTTTTATTATATAATAGTTATTTGTAAAACGGTTGACAAAATGACTCACTTTGTAACACGAGTGCAGTTTGCAAAACGAACCGGGAAGCGGTTAGTGCTACAAATGAGGATTTTGGCAAAAGTTTTACACAATATTTTTTATAAATCGCTTTTATATTTATGTTATTTAAATAAAATTATTTAACAATTAGTAATTTTTGTGTTCATTAAATTATGTTGGTACTTACTAGAATGACATATGTCAGATATATCAAGTTTGAAATTTAAATTTGATTTATTAATATTAAATTGGAGTGATAAATAATTTAAGAAAATATAATATAAGATATAAATATAACCAATTTAAAGGAAGATGGAAGAATCGTACATCCTCCTGTATTGCGTGAAATAGCAAATAAAAATTCCAAAATTGTCTAATAAAATGCACACAATTACCAACTGTGACACAAAAAATAACTAGACGAGTGTGGAAAGAGATTTAATTGCCACACTTCTTTGAGTGTTAGAAGGAAGTCTATTGTAAAGGCGAATTATAAAAATATATTTATATTTACTACTTAGTATTTTAATGTAAACAGATAAACTGAAAGTAACAAACTCTTTAAGAAAAAAATGCCTTTTCCAAAAAAACATTAATAGTGTGTGGGTTCACCTCTAGATTGTCTATTGACGTACTGCTGTAGTGCTGCGGTATCGTTCCCAAATTGTATGTAATTTATAAGCCAACTGATTTAAAGTATGTAGAGAGGCAAAAGGTTGACTAGAAATTTCTTCCCAAACAAGTCCAATGCAGTAAAAACAAATTTTTAATTTATTGCAACAAAAATGGAACAACTATTGGCTCTTTTACGCTGTCTCGATATCTCAATAATTAAGACCACTAAGATCTTACGACCGTCAAAACATTTGACACCCAACACACAAACTGATCCATCCACAAAAATAGTGATTGAAACTCTCAGATTCTCATTGTTACACTGTCCTTTTTCATCCACATCAATGTTCGGCCATTATTTGTATACAAACGAAATCTGGACAGTGTCTCCAGTTTTCAAAATTCTACCGCCGTCTATGAATGCTGTTTCTTTAAATTTGACTGAAAATGGCTTTTTCAGTAGCATGCCTAAAGTTACTGTAAATTCGGTAAGCCGTAAATGTTGGGCTCTTACTGCCAGAACTAGGAGTTGTATACGACTTTTGGCTCGTTCTACCCCTTTTCTTCTTGTCAGTATATCTGCCTGCTCGTTGTCCTCCTGTCCAGCCTGCCCTGGAACCCAACGCAGAACTGCCAACTGTTGTTGTTGCCTATAGTGTTCAGCACTTGGCTGCAGTTCTCGATCAGCCTCCAACTAGTGACGTCAGAGGACACCTTGACTATCTGAATATATTTAGATAGTATGATTGTAGCAGTTGTTTTTCAGATTGGCTACCTACCGTACATTGAAGAATGGCGTAGACATTTGTCTGGAAAATTGAACTTTCCCTAGTTTAGGCTTATTGCCTTTTTAGGGCTCTTTCCATAGATTGCATATCCTAACTCAGAATTGTTCTTTGGAGCCGTCAGTGTACCACTTCATGCTTCCATTCTTCCAAATGATTCGACTGTGTGATCAGTTATCCCTAGTGGGCATCTCCCTTGTGAAAGGGGTAAGTTTTGGGCGCATGGTGTCTGGTAGCATCCCCAAACTTTTTATTTTAGGTATTTTAAGAGCTTTAAAAGAATGGAAAGCTAACAACCAACATGCATTTCCTCGCCTATTTTTTTTAAATATAGATGAATTTGAGATAGGTTTAGGATTGCATCTTGAGCAAAGGTCGGGGTTGAAGGCATAGCACTCCTTACAATAAGATAACCAATCTGTTGTAGATTCCTCAAGTCTTTTTTTAATTTACTTACCCTGAATACTACTCGCCTCCCCCTGTCCCTATCCAACATGGCCTCCTTCCAGTCCCGCATTCCCTTTTACATTCTCTCTGATATTATCTTTTCATTAGATGACCCTTAGTCTTCTTAAAGGAGGTCTCTTACCTACTGGGTATTTCTACCATGTCCTGTTGTAGTTAAGAATTTGATTTCAACAAATACTACTGAAAATGTTTTAACAATTCTTCGAGTGCAAATATGTTGGTAAAGTGATTAGATATTGTAACGGGTGACAGATGTGTGACGGATGAATGTGACGGATGATTGTGACAGATGCGCGAGAGGAATGCATGTGTTTTGAATTTGATGTAGCTGCTTGCCATAAAGGGTAGAGTCCGTGAATGAGGAAGAAGGTTTTGACAGGAACTTGACATGATTTATAATTATTTTAGGTTGGTAGTTATTCGCGAACATTCTAGTAATATTTGGATTTTAGTAAATAGTTATTTCTAGAAAAATCGAGAGGTCAAGTATTTTGATATATAAAGCGGGTCATTCGCGGTAGTAGTAGTTAGTATTCGTTCAGTTTTCGTGAAGTTTAATAGTAATAAGTGACAGTTAGTAATTTGTAACCAGCTGAATTCTTGTATTCTTACAATTTGGTAATAAATTGTGTTTAAAGTCCTCACAAGTGTTTCAAATTGGTGTCAGGTGTGGGATGAAGAAGCAAGAATGCCTGGAAAGAAGTTACGTGAACTGTTGGTGGCTGAGCTCAGAAGAGAGTTGGAAGAAATGGATTTGGATACCACCGGAGGAAAAACTTTTAATAAATAGATTACGTGAGTACTATTTAAGTATAAATATTGACCCTGACTCGGTGGAATATGAAGATCCTATGCACAAAGCAATGTCCGAGCTGTCCAGTCAGATAAAGGGTCAACAAGAAGCCATGTCCGAGCTATCCGGTCAAATAAAAAGCCAACAAGAAGAGCTTACCAACCGAATTACAAGCCAGCAAGAAGACCAAGCACAACAATTAGCCGAGCTTGCCACTAGAATTTCCAATCAACAAGAAGAGCTGAAAGATCAAATGAAGATCCAGCAAGAGGAGCAGATGAAGAAACAAGAAGAACTGGTCCATCAAATGCGTGAAGAGTTGTCAAGCTATGTTTTACAACAAATATCGACCTTAAGAAATGAACAATCCCAGCAAATATCGACTCTACGTTGTGAGCAATCCCAGCAAGTAACCGAGCTAGTAGCCGAACTACGCAATGAAGATACCAAAATGAATGCGATGATTCAACAACTTCAGAAAGAAATAGAGGTCCTTCGGCAAGATCGCTACGTCCACCGCGGCGAGGGAGATGCGGAAAGAATGGAAACCTTCAGCGTGGATGTCGAACGACGGGGAAGCGGAGACACTATACAGATGCGATCAACAATGAAACCCCCTATCTTCGATGGAACAACTTCGTGGTCCAACTACGTCAAGCAATTCGACGCGGCGGCCAGGGCGAACGGATGGTCATCCAGAGAAAAGGCAATATCTCTAACCATAGCGTTGCGAGGCGATGCTTTGAATGTCCTGCATTCCCTTAAGCCCGACGAAGCTGACAACTTCGAGCTACTAGTACATCGCCTGGAGACCCACCTACAACCCGTGTACCGAACACAGCTGAAGAACCGTAAACAGAAGAGTGGAGAATCTATCCAGGAGTTCGAGGCGGAGGTAGCTAGAATGGTTCGATTTGCTTATCCGACAGCAGCAGAGGAGTTCCTGGAGTGTCTAGCAGTCCAAACCTTTACCGATGGCCTTAAGGACCCGGAGTTACAAAGAGCTGTGCGGTTGGCCCGACCAAAAGACCTTGTCGACGCGTTAACCATTGCACTTGAATTCGAAGCGGCAACGGAAGCATCACGGGGAGTTGCACGAATAAGGGAGATGACTGCTGATGGCGTCGATGGATTAGTGGAAAGGCTATTACCCACAAGGAGACGGCGACCTATACGATGTTGGAATTGTGGAGAACTAGGGCACGTGAAAAACTCATGTCCACGCAAGGAGACGTCTTCTGCTACCGTCTCCCAACAGCAGGAAAACTAAAAGGGTCGACTCCTGGAGGGCGACATCGACCCCAAACCATTGTAAAGCCCCTCCTACGGTCAAGGTAGCAATATTAAAACACCAAGCAGGCAGCTTATACGTCGAAGCCCTGATTGACAGAAAGAGATACAACATGCTGGTGGATACTGGAGCTACAAAAACTGTGGTACGGCCGACAGTTGTCGTGGCTAGGAAGATGTCGCCTACCAGTTGGAGACTGCGCACCGCTACTGGGGAACCTGCCAAAGTCTACGGAGAGGTTAACGTGTCTCTACAGTTTGGTTCAACTTGTCTTTCTCATTCGATATTGGTTGCTGATATCGATGAAGATGCTATCCTGGGTATGGACGTAATGCACAACTGTTGTTTTCGCTTGGATTTGGGACGACGGATACTTCATACGGACAAAGGAAGAATTGCTTCTACATCGAAAACATGAAGCTATCGCCCCGTTGAAACTATCTGACGACATCGAGCTTCCAGCGACGTGCGAATGTGTTGTAACGGCACGACTAGAGGAAGTAGAGCCCGATGGAATCCCAGCTATGGTAGAACCCAAGAACCATGATCAGATATTGGGAAGAGGACTTCTGGTCGGAAAAGCTCTTGTTAGATCAGCCAAAGAGGTACCAATCCGAATCATTAACATGAATGATCATCCAGTTCTTCTGCGAAAGAACACCGAAATCGGAACCTTGGAACCGGTGACGGCCGTGATTCACCAGGTAGGAGCCTTTGAATCAGACAGAACCAACGACATAGAACAATTAATGGCTAGACTAGACCCATCTTTGTCAAAAATAGAAAAGAAGCAGGTAAGAGATTTACTCTACCGCTATAAACCTGTCTTCGGTTCTGGAAGTAAACTGGGAAGGACCGACATAGTCAAGCACAAGATTGAGACTGGCGATGCAGTCAGGTACCCCGACGATTGCCTCAAGTTAAAAAGGAAGAAGCGGACAAGGCCCTCCAAGAAATGATTCGGGATGGAATAGTTGAACCCTCCAAGAGTCCGTGGGCTTCTCCCGTAGTATTGGTAAGGAAAAGAGACGGATCAATGCGGTTCTGCGTTGACTATAGGAAGTTGAATGAGGTTACGAAGAAGGATAGTTATCCCCTACCGAGGATTGACGATGCCCTCGACGCCTTAGGTGGCTCTACCCTTTTCTCTACGTTAGATTTAAAGAGCGGATACTGGCAGGTTGAAATGGATCCTTCTGACAAAGAGAAGACCGCCTTCACTAGTGGATCAGGTTTGTGGCAATTTACCGTCCTTCCATTTGGCTTATGCAATGCTCCTGCTACCTTTGAGCGGTTGATGGAAACTATTCTTCGAGGTTTATCCTGGGAATCTTGTTTGGTCTACTTAGATGACATCATTATAATGGGTAAGGATTTTAAGGAACATTTGGCTAACCTAGAAGAAGTCTTTCGACGACTGAAAAAGGCCAATCTCACATTGAATGTTAAGAAATGTAACTTGCTCCAGAGACAGGTCAGTTATTTGGGACATGTTGTAAGCAAGGATGGCGTTACTGTAGATCCCGCCAAGATTCAAGCCGTTCAAGAGTGGCCGGTCCCTTCTGATAAGCATCAACTTCGTAGCTTCCTGGGTCTTTGCTCATATTACAGACGATTTGTTAGAAATTTTGGAGACATCGCCAAGCCCTTAACTAGACTAACTGAGCAAGATAAGACTTTTTGTTGGAGTGAAGAATGCCAAAAGGCCTTTGAATTTTTAAAGAAGGAATTGACTTCGGCCCCTGTTCTCGCTTATCCTCGTCCTGAGGGCAGACTTATTCTGGATACCGACGCTAGCAATGTGGGAATCGGAGCTATTCTTTCACAACTTCAAGACGGAAAAGAAAGAGTTCTAGGATATTTTAGCAAGACATTATCAAAATCCGAAAGAAACTATTGCGTAACGAGACGTGAACTCCTCGCAGTAGTGAAGTCTGTGGAACATTTCTACAAATACTTGTATGGCAAAAGATTCCTAATTAGAACAGACCATGCCAGTTTAAAGTGGCTACTGAGTTTTAGAAATCCAGAGGGGCAGATAGCAAGATGGTTGGAAAAACTCCAGGAATACGATTTTGAAATCGAACATAGACCTGGAACTAAGCACCGTAACGCCGATGCACTTTCTAGAAGGCCATGCCCACCTAATCGCACAAATTGCAGTCGACTTGAACAAAACGAGAAGCTCGCTCTAATAAAAGTGGTGCCAGACGACTTGTGCTCCAGAATGAAGGAGGAACAAAACAACGATCCCGTTATTAGGAAGATACTGGAATGGAAAAGAACGGATCAGCGTCCCCTATGGCGAGAGGTATCATCGTCCTCTCCGGTCTTAAAATCATATTGGGCCCAATGGAATTCTTTGACTTTAGACGGTGGGCTCCTTAAAAGGATAGTTGAAAACCCTGAAGGCTCAGAAATCAAGAAACAAATTGTGGTCCCAAGAAGTACGGTGCCGGAAATTTTAAAACAACTTCATGATGACATATCTGGAGGACACCTAGGTATTACAAAGACGCTGCAAAAAGTCCGGGATAGATTTTATTGGGTTAATTGCTCCAACGATGTTAAAGATTGGTGCCGCAAATATACGACGTGTGCTGCTAGCAATGGACCTAATCGTAAACCTAAAGCAGAGATGCAGCAATACCTTGTCGGAAGTCCATTCGAAAGAATCGCCGTAGATGTGTTGGGGCCACTACCAACCAGTGAGGTCGGAAATAAATACATCTTCGTTGTGATGGACTATTTTTCTAAATGGATGGAAGCCTACCCTGTTCCCAACCAAGAAGCCCCTACCTTGGCCGATATTCTGGTCAACGAGTTCATTAGCCGTTTTGGGGTACCGTTGGAACTGCACGCAGATCAGGGAAGAAATTTTGAAAGCAAGCTATTTCAAGAAGTCTGCAAACGATTAGGTATCCATAAAACTAGAACTACAGCGATGCATCCGCAGTCTGATGGAATGGTTGAACGAATGAACCGAACCATTGCAAATTATTTATCGAAAGTGGTCTCAGAACATCAGAAAGATTGGGATAAACATATTCCGCTATTTTTAATGGCTATCCGATCGGCTGTCAACGAATCTACGGGTCAGACACCTGCGAAAGTCCTCTTTGGTAGGGAAACTAGATTACCCTGCGATTTGATATATGGGAGCAAGCCTGGTGAAATAGCAACCGGTGAAGGATACGTCGGAGATCTTCAGAAGAAGATCGAAAATATTCATGAACTGGTGCGCCACAAACTACAACTCTCCAGTGACCGGATGAAAAGGTAATACGACTCACGAGCAACAGGAAACACTTATGAACCTGGGGAATTGGTCTGGCTCTATAATCCTCGACGGAAACGGGGTGTGTGTCCGAAACTTCAAAAGAAGTGGGAAGGTCCATATTTGATTAAAAAGAGAATCAATGATGTGATCTATCGGATTGTTAGAGTTCCCAAAGGAAAACCCGTCGTAGTCCATCATGATAGGTTGGCGTTATATTAGGGTGACCACAGTAGGGAGGTACAGCAACTTCGGGTAGAGGGTTCGACCAGTTCCGAAGATGACCCTGAAGTCTACTCCGGAGAGTTATCACATTCCGGGAGGAATGAATCTAAGGAGGGGGCAGTGTAACGGGTGACAGATGTGTGACGGATGAATGTGACGGATGATTGTGACAGATGCGCGAGAGGAATGCATGTGTTTTGAATTTGATGTAGCTGCTTGCCATAAAGGGTAGAGTCCGTGAATGAGGAAGAAGGTTTTGACAGGAACTTGACATGATTTATAATTATTTTAGGTTGGTAGTTATTCGCGAACATTCTAGTAATATTTGGATTTTAGTAAATAGTTATTTCTAGAAAAATCGAGATGTCAAGTATTTTGATATATAAAGCGGGTCATTCGCGGTAGTAGTAGTTAGTATTCGTTCAGTTTTCGTGAAGTTTAATAGTAATAAGTGACAGTTAGTAATTTGTAACCAGCTGAATTCTTGTATTCTTACAATTTGGTAATAAATTGTGTTTAAAGTCCTCACAAGTGTTTCAATATTATTATTAAAAATATTGTCTTTGTCTGTCAATTCTTTAAAAAAAGATGAGTAACACAAAAAGCTTTTACATATGAATTTTCTATAAAATTTCACGTAGAATCTAAAACTGCAATAATATGCAGAATTTTTCTTTTATGAGTAAGATTGCTATTCACTTTCAGTATAGGTATGGAAAGAACAAACCCAATTTATATAAAATCCATTTCTAAGAAAGTTAACAAATAAACGTATTGTTGTGCGAGTACGCCCCTGGCGCTATGACCAGACGCGAAGGAAACAGATGATGCGAGAGTCTTCGAGAATATACGGCGCCCGATGAGCGAAGCATCTAGACTCGATACGATCGAGAATAGACTGGGGTATGCTGGAACAATACTTACCTATATATAAAGGACCGATTCGAATATTTGAGTTAGTTAGTAGTATGTTGTTAGGTAAATGCGAATAGAAATATTGTCTTACATAAATTAAAGTATTGTAAATAAATTGTGTTATATAAATTAAACAGTGTTATTGATTTAAATAGTATAAAAATAAATTAAAAAAGACTAGTAAAAATAAATAAACGTTACATTGGTGTCAGAAGTGGGATGGATGTGATGAACTTACATGGTTTCCAACTGGATTTCAAGAACAGAGTTATCAAAGTCGGTTCTGTGTAGACTACCGTCAGTTGAACAATGTTACCAAGAAGGACAGTTATCCTCTGCCTCGAATCGACGATACCTTGGACACTCTAGCTGGAAGTAAATTATTTTCTACCTTAGATTTGAAGTCTGGTTATTGGCAGGTAGAAATGGACCCAAGAGACAAAGAAAAAACAGCCTTTACCACCGGTTCTGAACTATTCCAGTTCAATGTCATGCCATTCGGACTATGTAATTCTCCTGCGACATTTGAAAGACTGATGGAGAACGTATTGAGAGGGTTGTCTTGGAAAACGTGCCTGGTCTACTTAGACGACATCATAGTCTTGGGGGAGACATTCGAAGAACATCTGAAGAACTTAGAAGATGTTTTTAAAAGACTTCAAGCTGCCCAACTGATGCTGAATCCAAAGAAATGTCAGTTATTTCAAGACAAAGTTAATTATCTGGGTCATATTGTCAGCAAAGAGGGCGTGTCTGTAGATAAGGACAAGGTCGCTTCTATCAAACAATGGCCACAACCAACTGATAAACATCAAATAAGAAGTTTTCTTGGTCTATGTACATACTATCGCAGATTTATCAGAAAGTTTTCAGACATTGCTAAGCCATTAACACGCCTTACAGAGGAAACGAGAGAGTTCTGCTGGGATGAAAACTGTCAAACGGCTTTTGAAACTCTGAAGAAGCATTTAACCGCAGCACCGATATTAGGCTACCCACAACCGGAAGGAGAATTTATTTTGGATACAGATGCCAGTAATGTCGGAATTGGAGGAGTCCTTTCACAGATTCAAGATGGACAAGAGAGAGTCCTGGGTTATTTTAGTAAAGTGCTCTCCAAACCTGAGCGGAATTACTGCGTTACGAGAAGAGAACTCCTGGCAGTTGTGAAGTCTGTAGAACACTTCTACCAATATCTTTATGGAAGAAAATTCTTAATCCGGACGGACCATGCAGCCCTAAAATGGCTAATGCAGTTTAAGAACCCTGAAGGTCAAATTGCCAGGTGGATCGAACGACTCCAAGAGTACGACTTTAGGATCGAACATCGAGCTGGGATAAGTCACAGAAATGCAGACTCTCTTTCCAGAAGACCGTGCCCAGAAGAGTGTTCTCACTGCAGTAAGACAGAATTAAAAGAAACTGCAATACTACGAACAACTGTAGTTAACGACGACTGGGCACCTACTGGAATTAAAGAAGAACAAGATAATGATCCTGTTTTAAAGAAAATGAGAGAATGGAAGATAGAAGATCGTCGACCTACTTGGCAAGAAGTGTCAAAATTCTCTACAGTCCTTAAATCATATTGGGCCCAGTGGGAGTCTTTCATTTTGGAAGGCGATTTATTAAAGAGAATAATTGAAAATGATGACGGTTCCGTTAACAGAAAGCAATTAGTTATACCAAAGAGTAGAGTAGCCGAAGTACTACGACAGTTACACGACAGTCCATCAGGAGGTCATCTTGGTGTTAAGAAAACCCTGCAGAGAGTTCGTGAAAGGTTTTATTGGATGAATAGTTCCGATGATGTTAAGGACTGGTGTAAGAAGTGTACCATCTGTGCTGCTAGTAATGGACCTCAGAAAAGAGGAAAGGCTCCCATGAAACAATATAACGTTGGTAGCCCATTTGAGAGAATTGCTTTAGATATTGCTGGACCGTTCCCCACTACTGAGAATAAGAATAAATACATGTTGGTGGTAATGGATTATTTTACGAAGTGGGTTGAAGTCTACGCCATTCCAAATCAAGAGGCAGCAACTGTCGCAGACGTGCTAGTGAAGGAGTTTATTTGCCGATATGGAGTGCCCTTGGAGATTCACAGTGACCAAGGAAGGAACTTCGAAAGTCAACTCTTTCAAGGAATTTGCGACAATTTAGGAATGAAGAAAACAAGAACTACAGCATTGCACCCACAATCAGATGGAATGGTAGAACGCATGAATAAAACTATTGGCAAATATCTATCAAAAGTAGTATCCAATCACCAAAGGGACTGGGACCAGTATATTTCGCTCTTTGCAATGGCTTATCGATCCGCCGTCAATGAATCAACAGGTCAGACACCAGCAAAAGTCTTGTTTGGACGTGAGATGAGGTTACCATGCGACCTCGAGTTTGGATGCCGACCTGGAGAGGATATAGCTGGAGAAGACTATGTAATACAGTTACGAAGAAAAATGGACGACATGCATGATTTGGTTCGCTCCCATCTTCAAGTTGCCAGTGACAGGATGAAGAAACGGTATGATACCCAAGCTATAGAGGGATGTTTCCAAGAAGGTGACAAAGTCTGGCTCCATAACCCAAAAAGACAGAAGGGGTACTCACCAAAGCTACAACAATCTTGGGAGGGTCCATACATCATCAAGAAAAGAATCAATGACGTCATATACCGTATAATAAAGACCCCAAATGGAAAACCTAAGGTAGTACACCGAAACCGACTGGCGAAATTTGAAGGAGATCATGACCAGGAAGAAGAAGTCGTAAATCAAGTCCAAGATACACCCGACCTTGCTTTCGAAGAATTTATGGGTGCATATGGAGGTACTGGGAAAGCTAGATACGGCGTGACTATTGAGAAACAGCAAGACCTGTTCACACTTCCTGATGACTACTCATTGGCCCATAGCGTTTCCGCCACTATTAGCGACGGCCGAGGATTAGCGTCTGTCTTTCGAAGGAAGTTTGGTCGATTGTCAGAACTTCGAAATCAGTTACCAGCCACTGGGAAGGCTTTGATAATTCGAGATGACTCCCGTTGCCTCTTCTATCTGATTACCAAGAATACCTACCAAGACCAGCCCACTTATCGAAATATATGGGAATCATTACTTAACTTGAGAGAGCACGTATTGGAGTCCAACATACAGAAGCTAGCCATGCCGAAAATAGAGTGCAACTCATTGGATTGGAGGGTCATCCGAAATATGGTGGAAGTAATCTTTCAAGATACCGAAGTCCAAGTGTTGGTATGCAGCCATTCGCCCCGTGTCCAGCTGACATCAAAGACCATTCCATGTTATTTCCATGCAACTGGAAATTGTAGCCGAGGATTCAGTTGCAAGTATCTCCATCCAGTCTCAATTCCGTAAAAGTTCCAGGAGGAACTATCTCTTAAGGAGGGGGCAATGTTGTGCGAGTACGCCCCTGGCGCTATGACCAGACGCGAAGGAAACAGATGATGCGAGAGTCTTCGAGAATATACGGCGCCCGATGAGCGAAGCATCTAGACTCGATACGATCGAGAATAGACTGGGGTATGCTGGAACAATACTTACCTATATATAAAGGACCGATTCGAATATTTGAGTTAGTTAGTAGTATGTTGTTAGGTAAATGCGAATAGAAATATTGTCTTGCATAAATTAAAGTATTGTAAATAAATTGTGTTATATAAATTAAACAGTGTTAGTGATTTAAATAGTATAAAAATAAATTAAAAAAGACTAGTAAAAATAAATAAACGTTACAGTATTCAAAAAATATTTGTTGAATGAATAATAATATATAAAAAATAATAAAGGGTTAACGTACATAATATGTATAAATCTAAGCAGTTTAGAGATATGGCCAATACTTTTAAATTTATAAATAAAAATGTAAATATTTTTAAGAAATTTACCAAAACGATGCTATATAAATTGAAAATGTCTAACCTAACCTAACCTAACCTAACCTAACATTAATACTCAACTTTAAAAAAAAGGTTATATTTATTTGTTATGCATTTATTTCTTCTTAAATATTGTGAATTTACCAAACATTTATGTCATTTACTTCAATATGTCAATAAGTTAAAAAAGCATTTTTTTGAATAAATAGTGGAAGTTTTGTTTAAAAAGTTAATAAGATGGACTTCCACAAAGTAAAGGTTAATACAACCAATTTTATTTACCACAATTACAATTTTCAAAGCTGCTTAATTTGCGAAATTTATTCACGTCCATTGCTCAACGTTTATGTGGAATATTAATGGTTGAAATCAAATTAATTTTACAGATATGATCGGGATTCGAATCCAAATCGTAATTCATTGATCTATCTATATGCTCTATCTTCTATTAATATATACTAGTGACTACAGTTAATTCCAATTAACACCAGGACACCACAAATAATCCTTGCACATACATGAGTTTCATGTTAATGAAAATAATTTTTGGACTTATCGACTTTAATCCAGCCAAAAAGCTTGACAAATAACTGTACACTGTAAAACAATTATACAAACACTGTTTTGCATACTAGTGAATACTAGAGTGGACATTAGAAGCAGCAGTCTTGGAAAATATTTTCACTATAATATATTCCAATGGAAGCATTGGAAGATTAGTTAGCCGCAAACTCAAAATTTGATTTCTATCTTTAAAATATCCGTGAATAGGGCGATGAAGCGTGGAGCTACATGGCTCGTTGCATTATCTTGTCTAAATCATTATCTGTACACCTGCAGATTTTGTGTTTTACAAAAAACATGATAATGAATTTCTCTGTAACGCTGTTTATTATTGATTAATAATAACCCTGCCTCTTGTTCAAAATAGTAGCAAAGAACCGATAATAACCGATAATAATCACACGTAGTGAGCAGCTACTGCAGTGGTAATACCTAAGAAAGGTTATTTGCATTTTTATATTACGCATTTAGTATACAGGGTATTCATCTCAGGACTTTCCACCATAACTCTTCCGAAAGGTGTGTATTAAATAAAAATGGGGACACGTCAACAAAATTATTTTTCATCAAAGGTGCAACGCGTCCCATTTTACCCACCGGAAGAGTAAGCTGCCAATTTCAAAATGTTAAATGGAAAGGTATACTAAGTGGCATAAAAATCCGAACAGCCAGTTTAAATGATTTTATTTTAATAAAATTTGGTGGATTTGTTTAGTTTACTGAAATAAACAATTGATAAAAGTTTCAGCCTTATCAGTTGAAGATTCCGGTTTTGATACTGCTTTTTTTGAAATCCACTAACAATCAAAAAATGAATGTTGTAGCCGTAGTAAAGATCTGAATTTTGCATATTTTGGTTCTTGGTGAGTTTGATAGGGGTCGTATAGTGGGACTTCGGGAAGCTGGATTTTCTTTTCGGGAAATTGCAGTTAGAGTGCAAAGAAGTGTAGACGCCGTGGTTAGGTGTTGTCAGGAATGGCTTCGAGAAGGCCGTACACAAAGAGCAAGGGGCTCTGGACACCCCCGTAGAACAACACACCGTGAAGATTGCCGCCTAAGATTATTGGCCTTAGGGGACCGTTTTTCCACTACCAGGTCTATTGCAAATGAATGGTTTGCAGAACACAGAAGACCTATTGGCATGCGAAGTGTTTACCGACGAATAAGACGTTTTGGCCTGTTTTGATGCCGACCACATTGGGTCCTTCCTTTAACTCCAGAACAGCGACGTAATCGCCTTAAGTGGTGCAGAGATCGATCACTCTGGGATCAGGAATGGAACAGTATTGACTTTAGTGACGAGTCTTGATTTTGTTTAGGCATGCAGGATGGTCGAGCGAGGGTTAGAAGACGACGTGGTGAAAGGAGAAATCCACGGTTTTTTGTTGAAAGGCACGTTCATCAAACTGTTGGAGTTATGGTTTGGGGTGTAATAGTTTATGGTTAGAAATCACCTTTAATCTTCATCAGAGATAACATGAACGCGCAGCGTTATATCCAAGAATTTTTAGAACCCCATCTTTTACCATATCTTGGCACCCTGGCAAATCCAACTTTCCAACAAGATAATGCCCGACCACATGTCGCAAGAGTCACAATAGACTTCTTTCAACATAATGATGTCACATTGTTACCTTGGCCACCAAGATATCCCGACTTATTCCCAATTGAGCACGTGTGGGACATGATGGGTGTTCGGATTTTTATGTTACTTAGTATATATCGATTTTAAAGGTCTATTAATTGCTACATGTTGGTGTTTTTTTATAAATTGATCTATTTGTTTTCGAAATATTTAGGAGTATTTGTTTGTTGTTTCGAATTGTTACTATAAAAATTGAAATTGCTGAAATTGTATTTTACTTTTAAGCTAAATTACGATACCTATTGTACTATTGTCAAAAAATTCATCACACAGCGTAGTAAAATATAAATAGTAAAATATAATAGTAGTAAAATATAATAAGATAAAGACACCCTACAGAATTTTTTTTAAATAAAGTTTTTTTTTATTTAGTATAAATATTTTATCATTAAATAATTGGTTACAAATATAAATGACAAAAACTAAAAAATCTAAAAATCTAAGAAATAAACTATAAGGTCCAAGTAGGCTAAAAAACCTCCTCTAAGCCCCGATGTTCTGGTAGGGTCCCAAGAATGGATGCAAAATTACCACGTTAAATAGCTAAACTAATCAACTGGGTCTTTGTCAGTGAACTTCCACAAGATTTTTTAAGCTTAACAGATATTTCATCTTTGCAGCTTCTCCCCAAGTGCCCAAAGTCCCAACACTAAAGGGAACAAAAATGTATTTATCCAAAAGTTCTTTATATTTTGCCCTTTTTTGTTGCTCCTCTGAGAGAGCAGCTTCTCCGGCCTTTACAAAAGTTTTGAAAATATAAGAAGGAGCTAAAATGTCGCAGCAAGTGGCATCCCAAATTAATTGTTTACCCTTCCTCCATGGGAAATAAGACAACCCATCAGAAGTTAAAAGATCAAAATGCCATAAAGTGGTATACGGACGGTTCCAAGCTAAAAGAGGGAACTAGGATGAAAATTTTTGGACCGAGAGCCAAATACTCAGAAAGTTTGGGAATATACCCAAGCATTTTTCAAGCAAAAGTCTGCGCCATCGAAAGATGATGTGAGGAATTCAATATTGAAATAAATTACCGCAGACAAGAGTTCGTGATCATATCGGATAGTCAAGCAGCCATCAAAGCGCTGAGCGGCAATACAATCAGTTCGAAGGTTTGAAAATGCCTAGGCAAGCTAAATGAACTAGGCCTGAAGAGCCGAAACCCCACATCAAGGACCAGAACCATCTTGTGGGATCAGCAGTAGCGCAATCTTAGGAAAACTAACAAAATAAATGGAGAAACAAAAATCCAAGTACCTACTGGAATCAGCTGGAGGGATTGAGACAAGCTAGAATACTTCTGGGACCAGAAGAGATCTCTCAGCTTCCTCAAGGTCTGGATTTTAATCTGAATATGACATAAAGAAACTATGGTTAGAAGTTGAATCAAGGTGCAGAGTCTGTGAGGAAAAGGACTATAGCTCAAAACACATACTTTTAGAATTTCCTGTCTGCAGAATTCTAGGGCCAGATACCTGGGAGCACACTAAATAGAAGATGAGGATCTACCCGAAAATGTCCTAACCTTTCTTAGGAAAATAAGATTAGAAGAGGCTAATGCCTCGGTAGATAATAATATCGTACTAAGGTGGGTGAAAGGGCATGACAGGAACAAACGTTGCTGACTCTCTGGCCAGGATGGCGGCTGGACTGAACATTTAGGGACCAGGCGACACCCATGGTTTGACGACTTCGACAATTGCGAAACTAGCCAAACGTTACACCCATGCTCAATCCCTTAAGATATGGGATGAAACCAAAGGATGCAGTTTTGCCAGGATCATCCTGGGCGACCCTGAGAAGCTGGATCCGAAAAATATTTGGCGATAACCAGGAAGAACCTACTTTTAACAGTGGGATTTCTGACTGGACACTGTCAACTAAGGAAACACCTCCACGCTATGGAGCTAGTGGACACACATCTATGCAGGAAGATGAGACTGTCAGGCATGTCTTATGTGAATATCTGGAGCTATCGTCGATAAGAGAGTGTGTGTTCGGTGAGTCTTGGCCTACACCTGCCGATATTAAGGAGATGTCCCCTGGTGACCTGTTCTCCTTCCTGGATAAGGCAGGAGATGAGAACCATGGCAAGAAAGGGGGACACTTATGTGTGTACCTATCACCTATAATTTCTTATATACATACATACATACATCGTCAATGAAAGTGGCCTAACAAATGTAAACTAGAATGGAATGAACCTAAAAGATTGTGGGCTGGATCAGCTGCGTTATCGATAACCAATGTGTAATTTCCCATTTAAAGTAAACATTAAAAATATACTGACATTCATTTTCTGTACGTAAAATACACAAAATGAGACATCCTTGATGTCTTCTTTATAATTATAATAACTAGTACAATGTTCCAAATGTGTAACTAATAGTCTCTCTAAATATGTGCAATATCAATAAATGAACTTGGAAAAACGAGTCTGTAAAGAGCTTTTCCAACGAATTTGTTTACTATACTACTTCCATTCAAGTAAAACAAGAGACTTTTAAGAGTTTTTAAAATATTTTTTATGTTAATAATAAATATAAAAATAAATTGTAACAAAGGAACTAATACTTAATATAGACTGTAATTGAAATTTTTCTGTTTTGAGAATACAAAATATGGGTGTGCAAGATTTATTGTGAAAACCCTCATTTACTACGCCAGTGTATAAAAAGTACATTTGACATAACAAGAACAATGTTAATTACAGTTATTGTCAAATAATTTAAACAATTACTTTGATTTATTACACATGCAATTTTATAGCAATCTTAATAAATATACAGTTTCGTAAATTGCCAATGAATTATCGTGATATTAAAATATTTACGGTTGAATATTATATCCAGTAGCAAGAACATTTCATAATGAATATTCTAACCGCATATTTTTCATTCTTAATACTTCCTACAAAAAGTTATTTAAACTGAAACTCTCCGAGACCGAGTAATACTAACAGATAAATTTAAAGGTAATTCTAGAAAATTAATTATAATACATATATCTTGTCGTTTTTCTGTTGTTCTTGTGTAATTAAATCTAATCAACTATTAATTAATTAACGTCTGTCTGAAAAGAAGAATAAAGCAACTCGATACTAACTTTTTGCTTATTATCTACTATTTCCAACCTTTTCTCTTTGTTCCTTTTCAACGGGAGTTGGTTTATGGAGTTTTCTTATAGTCTACAGAATAATAAAAGTTTTTATACTGCTTTTTTAGATTTTGCTGTTATTTTGTTTATGTTTTTTTACCGTAATTTCTTATTTAATAGAGGTAATTTGTCTGGTACCTTTACACTCTATAGGGTGATTTGATCGTCAAAGAATAGAAAATACGTGAGATTAGTTTAATAATACCATATTAACACACGGGTTGAGAAATTCTGATAAAAACGTATGGAAAAAATTGACGCACCACTTAAATAATCAAAAGTTTTTCTGCATGCGACTGATATTATTGACAGCAACATGTAAATAAACCAGAGCAATATGCTACACTCAAAAAAGGTAAACACTGGTACCGTGTATGATGACCTCCTCTACTTATTACTGCATTCATACATATACATCTTTCATTTTGCTATTACTACATGTTAATTATGGATGACAGGGGAGGGTTTTGATTGCAAAATCCCTTTTTAGGAGCATTTTTTATAAAAATCGTATTACAAAAGCCAAAAACTCTACCAACTCTTCATTATAAATAATTTAATAAATAAAGCAAATTCATCAAGCAATGTTAATATAGATCCTGATGAATTAAATAATTATTTTGTGAATGTAAGCAAAAATGTTAGTTCTAATATACCTCGGAATTCAGATGCTCTGTCTTTCCTTAATTATTCTAAAAATATCACTAATAGTTTATTTCTCAATCCAACAGATAACTTTGAGTTAATGCATACTGTAAATAGCATCAAAAAAGAGGTTCTTGTGGTTTTGACGGCTTGTCCTCAAGAATTTCCTTAAATATTCCTGAGGTTGCAAAAAACATGTTAACTTTAATAATAAATGATTCCTTTGAAGAGGGTATTTTCCCTGACTGTCTGAAAACGGCTGTAATTGTTCCACTTCATAAAGGCGGCGATAAAAACGTAACTTCTAATGAAGTTGAAGGGGTAATAAAAAACCGTTTAATGAATTCATAAAAATAATATTCTGACGAAACATCAATTTAGGTTCCTTCCGGGCATTTGTACTAGTGATGCAATGTTTTCTGTTCTTGAAGATGTATATACTTCACTAAACAAAAAACTATTCACTACTTCAATTTTTTGTGATTTTGCTGAACCGTTTCACTGTGTTAACCACAAGATTTTGATAAACAAGCTCGAATTTTATGGTATCCGTGGTCTTTCTTTGGAGAGGTTTAGTTCCTACCTCATAAATAGGAGACAACTGGTGCGCACAAATGGTAAACATTCTGAAAGCCTGCTGATTGATAGTGGTGTACCTCAAGGCTCGGTTTTGGGTCCAATTCTTTTCGGGTTATTTATTAATGATATCACTGACATAAAGATTGATGGCAAAATTACTCTATTTGCAGATGATACTAGTGTAACCTGGAGTAATTCAGAAACGGAAACATTACATTTTACAATATCTAGAAATCTTCTTATTATTAAATCCGATTCTAATAAACTCTGTTTTAATACCGAGAAAACTATTGCTCTACCTTACAAATTTAACTTACAACCCATTGCATTAAATAACATATGAATACCATTAAAAAATTCAATTACGTTTTTGGGAATTTATATTGATGACACCCTTAAGTGGTCCACTCATATTGACATATTAACAAAAAAATATCTTCTGCGTGTTTTACCATAATAACATTTTCTAAAGAGCTAACTTCTTCTACTGCGTTAACAACCTACTTTTCTCTGTTTGAGTCCCATCTAATATATGGATTAGCTATCTGGGGGTTTTGTTGTGTACATCTTTTTGACTCTGTTTTTAAACTACAAAAAAGGGCAATACGTTATGTTTTTGGCCTACGTCACAGGGCGCATTTTGTGAACCCTATTTTAAAACATTCAAAATTATGATTCTTCCGGCACTATTCATCTTAGAATCTGTTTGCTTAGTTCGTAAATCTAACCTTATCTCAAAGCAGGGACCACTCCATAGATACCCCACGAGAAACTCTGATTTAGATGTTCATTTGACTATGCCCACCTCTAGTCTTACAAAACATTCTATTATTTATAATGCTAGAAAAATGTACAACTGTCTACCAACACACATAAAAGCCACCAGTCCTTATATTAAATTCCGCAAATTGACTAAAGCATACCTTCAGGAGAGACCATACTATAAAGTAGCTGAATTCTGTGATATATCTTAGACTTCTGAATGACATGTAATATGTAGTATGAAGTATTTCATAATTATTTTTTAGCTAGTAAGTAGTAATTAATATTGATTTAAAAAGAGTGATATGTTTATGTTTGTATGTTTACATTTAAATCATGTATATTATTCTTTTTAATTTTTGTTTGTGTATTTATTTATTTATTTAATTGATTTTTATTGTGACCAATCAATTATTGTTAATTGATATTTAGATATTAGATTATTTTTATTTAGCCTTGTCCATAAAATTTGTTAAATTTTGGTCGATAATAAAGCATATCTCTCTCTCTCTCTATCGATGCTCTATGGGATTTAAATCGGGACTGTTGGTTGGCCATTCCATTAACCGAATATCAACTGATGCATTTAAGCAGTCAATCATTTGCCTATTGTGATTCAATCACTTGTTTTAATTTGACATAAGATGAATCAACTGTTAATTATTTTTACAGCATCAGTATCAATATTTTAGCAGTATTTTCAGAATAAATCGGTAACGTGTGTATGAATGCTGTTCAGATTTATTTAGTTAAACATGTTTTAGGTGATACGCCCTGTGTATCGATAGCGTGTCGTAAAAAGGTTGTTAAAATAACATGAATAAATGAGAGATATTCACATATTCTTCTCAATTGCACTTAATATTCAGTATAAGGTTTTTAATAATCTGTAGACACGCAAAGTGATGAACTTAATGATAATTTGTCTTTCGTAATGTGGCATTAAACGTAGCTTTGTGAAATGCTGAATGATGAATTCTTAGGAAGTCCGGCATTTTTTCACACTCGACATTCGAAAAGATCAATGATTACAAAGGTGAACTTTAACTGAGAAGGGAATATATTGAGACGAAGTGTTATTATTATAAAAAAATTATTCATTAAAGAAAAGCTTAATTTTAATAAGAATATGTATTATGATGATTAAATCAAAAACAAAATCGTTATTAAGTCAATTAAAAGCAAAATAAATAATAAAAAAGTAATCACATTACATAAAAATAATCAAAATCACCATTAAAAAAATAAATAATAATGAAAATATAATTCTAAATGTAAAATAAAACAAACGAACAAATTATAAATTTTTGTAAAATATTTTTCTGTTAAATATATAAAAGGATTTTCAAAGATCTACAAAAGTGTATAAAAAGTTCTTCTACGAATAACACTTGTGCATATGTGTGACGTAAAATTATCAGAACTACGACTGCTAACATCGCGTGTTTGAAAAGTTAAAAAGTTTCCATGAACTCCAAAACTTAAGTGCACCTGTGCCTGTGTGACGTCAAATTATCAGAACTACGAGTGCTTGTACACGCCATCGCGTGTTTGAAATGTTTAGTTTCTTCGAACTCCAAGAGCTTAGAATAGCAGGTGCACGTTGTGACGTATGAGTTACTCGGAAGTATATCGGTCGAATTTATTACTTCAAGCCTCAGTGATAATATAATTTGAGAGCTTTTCCGACCATAATAAATTATAAAAAAATTATTGAACATTAAAAATGATTATTGTATATATTATGTAAAAAAATTTTTTTTAAAATATAATTATTTAGTTATAAATAAGCAAATTAATAAATAGTTATTTCTGATTTTTTCTCTTTTAGTTTTTACATGAAGAATTTTTATTTGTCTGAGAATAATTAGAGAGGGATCTCAGTCTTTACGAAAAAGAACCAGTCAGAAAGAATAAAATGGCATACAAGCCAAATTTTAAGAGAGTCAAGACCCTTTATACAAATTTTCAAGTCTCGTTTTAAACTTTCAACAAACATTTAATATTTAATTTTAAAAAACAACTTTCACAACTCAACACTCAAGTTTTAGAAAGATTCAAGACTCATTTTCAAAACATTCAACAACAGTTATAAAAAATATTCAACTCGTAATTTACATTTTTAAAAAGGACTTTGATTAATCATAAATTTTATTAACTTTATAAGTTAACAGTATTCGACTTTGAATAGAAAATAAGTTTGTTGAATCAAGCAGAATCACTTTATAATATAATAGTTCCAAATGTAATTTTAATGATACAAAAGTTAGTATCAAATTAATATAAGAAGCTTGACTTACCTTATATCAGAAATAATCCTAGTATAAAACTTTGTAACACACCACTTGTAAAAAGGGAGTCTTATCAACCAGTAAATTGTAAAAAAAAAATCCACAAGTAAACAACAATAAATTTTACATCGTAAGAGTTTCTGTCTTTAATTAAACCATTGGAAGTTCTACATCCCACGTGCTCACCAGAAGAGAAGATAAACCACCAGTTCCAGCGACACCTACATGTGAATGGCGAACACTCGAGAGACAAAGTTCAAAAAGGTACCGTTATTTAATTTGTATTAAGTGTGCGTATAAACTGTTTTAAAGCGATAATAATTATTAGTCGCTAGAGAACATTTATACTACTTTATTGTAAAGATTTTTGAATTTCATTTTGATAGAAAATTTATAATTTGTTTGAGCGTAAATCTGTGGTGAAACCTGTACGACCTGAGATATAATTTTTCGATTAACGATAGTATTTATTTTCAATTTAAACAAACGAGCGTAGAAACATTTAATTTTATTTAAGCTAGTCATCATTATACATATTATTTAAGGGGCTAAAAAAAAAACATTATTATTGTAGTAAAAAACTTCAACAATTACTTCAAATCAAATAAAAACAAACCACTAATAATATCATGTCACAATTAACGTGAATTTACTAAAATAACATTCAATCATCAGAAAAAATTAAAATAATAAAAAAAAAAAAGAAAACATAAGAACCCAACAACAATAAAATAATAAAATCATAATAACTTGGCGACCAACGTATCGGGCTCGATTAAAATCACAGATTTTAATAGTTTAATAACAAAAAATAAATCAATAAACATTACATTAAAATTTATTTAAAAATAAAAATACTAATACATTATTGTAACTGTAATTAACCTATAAAATAAATATTTCTAACATTTTATTATAAATATAAAAAGTCGAAACATAATGTCTGATAAAGAGGAAGTTAATTTTGACACCTGGAAAGTTGAAGAACTCAGGCAAGAACTTAGAAACAGGAATTTGGATGATAAAGGAACCAAACAAATTCTAATTAACAGATTAAAAAGCCAAGAACAAATAGACATAGACTACAATGCTGAAGAACCAGAAGAAAGGGGGAACAAGAAGACGAACCTCAACAAAAAGATGGTACTTCTTCACAAACTGGAGGAAATGTCACATTGGCAGATTTGATGAGCATCATCCTAGCCAATTCAGAACAAATAGCGAAAAAACTAGAAGCCAACTCTGAAGAAATGAAAAAACAAAATAGACAAAATTCTGAGGAAATAACGAGAAAATTGAATGAAATAACGGAAAAATTGGACAAGAAAGTAGAAAATCAAGAGAAAAAGATTAAAGTAATTGAGGAAAAACAAGAATTTTTTAAATAAACAAGTACAAAATATAGACAAAAGAACAAGCGAAAACAATCTGAAATTAAACTCAAGAATATCAGAAATCGAAGATAACGTGAAAAGAGGAATACAAATAAATTTGGACATAGCCGAACAGGAAAACAGAAAAACAGAGAGACAATTAAGAAAAGAAATAGAAGAAAAATTAAATACAAATGTAAACGTGGGAAACAGTGAAGAAATCAAGAAATTAAAGGAAGAACTCGAAAAGAAAATAAAACAAGTGAATCAAAATATTTCTGAATTATCAGACAATCGCGTAACACCTGACTTGGGTTTTCAAATTTTAAATATAGGGGGGAAGTTTGAAGAAAGTTCGAAATTTTGTGGGGATTATAGGAAGATACATCCTATAAATTATTTACATTCAATTAAAAATAAATACTATAAAATTAAAAATTTACAAGACTTTAAAGCATTTATCAGGTCAAGTTTAACAGGCAATGCACTATTATGGTGGAATTGTAAAGAAATGTTTGTAGATTCATTTGAAATCTTTGAAAAGGTATTTCTAGATACTTTCTGGTCAGAATTACAACAGAGTAAAGTCAGGGAAAGATTGTATTTTGGCAAATTTGATAATACAAAGAATAATCTATCCAACTATGTTTTACAACTCTATGCTACTTGTCAATATTTAACTCCTCCTATACCAGAGGCAGAAATTGTAATGTTTTTATCAAGACATTTCAAACCTGAAATATCTGAGATAATTGCAGTACAAAATATTAATAAATTTGATCATTTAATAACATATTTACAGAGAATTGAAAGAAATTTAAGTAATAGTATCAACAATCAGAATAGAGATAATGTAAGAAACGTTAATAACAATGATAGAAGTTTTAATAGGCAAAGTAACGGTAACAATTTTAACAGACAAAATAATAATAATAATTTTAACAATAACTGCAATAATCATAACAGAAATCAAAATAATGAAAATAGGAACAATTACAATAATAATAGAAATTACAATAATAATCAGAACACTAGAAATTTTAACAATAATTATAATAATAGAAATTTTAATAGATTTGAACAAAATAACAATAATCGAGCAAATATAAACAATAATAATAGACAAGTAAACGCAATTAATACGACTAACAGTAATGAGGGGATAAATGAGACAAATAATACACCGAGAGACATTGCACGTTCAGGTAATAGAACTCCTAGGGCCAGATCTCCAGCAGATGATGCCCAAACCACAAATTTTCAATAGGGGTGCACAATGTAAATAGCGCTAGATGTGACTTTGTACACCCACGTGAATTTTTAATGGACAAGGATAATCTGCATCTAGAAAATAAAGAAATAGAATTAGTATTAATTAAAGCAAATATTGATAACAATTTATTAAGCATTATAATAGATACAGGGTCTACAGTTTCTTTAATATCAGAAAATACAGTAAATAAAATCTCAATGTTAAAAAACAATATAATCAATATTCCAAAAGTAAATTTTACAGGGATAAATGATAAAAGTTTAGGATATTCTAATAAAACAGTTTTTGCTTCTTTGAATATAAATAATGTAAAATTAAATGTTCAGTTATTGATAGTCAATAAATTAAAATATGATATATTATTGGGTAACGATGAATTATCAAAGAATAAAATTATAATAAATTATATCAAAAATGCAGTAATATTTGGGGATAATGAAATAAAATTTGAGGTAATAAATGATTTAAAATTAACTAGTAATTATAATATAATTAGTATATTCGACGAGTCATTAGAAAATAGTAATAAAAAATTTCTGCCAAGAAAAAATAAGTGAAATTTGTGAATCTAGTTGCAATTTAATGGTACAAGGGTGCCGAAATATATTTAATAATGTGGCCATAGATGCCGAATTAAATTTAAATAAAAATGGAAATGATAATCATTTAGAAAGGGTCTTAGATACCAAAAATAAATTAAATTATGATTATGATGAAAGGGCAATTGATGCCGATGATAGGGTTAATGAAAAGAATTTAAAGGTGATGATAAATTGCAACAAAGGATAAAAAAAAATGAAGTTATAAAATTGGTAGAAAGATATAAAAGTTTAATTAATGATGAACCTAGAGTAGCTAAAAATTATTCCCAAAGTATTAAAGTTAAAAATATAGAGAGTTTTCAGTCAAAATGTTATCCAATTCCCTATAAATATCAAGAAGCGGTAGATAAACATTTAAAAAAACTGTTGGCAAATGGAATTATAAGTTATAGAACTACACCCTATATTAATCCTATGGTAGTGGATAAGAAAAAAAATGAAACGATGCGTTTATGTTTAAAAAAGGTAGAAAATAAATTCTAATGTTTCCTAACACAAAAATTTCACGTGGCGTGTTTCATGTAAGTTCACTCAAGTAATATATGTAGTAGTTAAGTGTAAATAAATATGTAAATAAAATAAAATAGGATATAGTTTGAAGTTAAAGTAGAAAATGGAAACTTATAAAAATTTATCCGTCGATAAATTTATTACAAGTTTGGGGGGAAGTTGAGACGAAGTGTTATTATTATAAAAAAATTATTCATTAAAGAAAAGCTTAATTTTAATAAGAATATGTATTATGATGATTAAATCAAAAACAAAATCGTTATTAAGTCAATTAAAAGCAAAATAAATAATAAAAAAGTAATCACATTACATAAAAATAATCAAAATCACCATTAAAAAAATAAATAATAATGAAAATATAATTCTAAATGTAAAATAAAACAAACGAACAAATTATAAATTTTTGTAAAATATTTTTCTGTTAAATATATAAAAGGATTTTCAAAGATCTACAAAAGTGTATAAAAAGTTCTTCTACGAATAACACTTGTGCATATGTGTGACGTAAAATTATCAGAACTACGACTGCTAACATCGCGTGTTTGAAAAGTTAAAAAAGTTTCCATGAACTCCAAAACTTAAGTGCACCTGTGCCTGTGTGACGTCAAATTATCAGAACTACGAGTGCTTGTACACGCCATCGCGTGTTTGAAATGTTTAGTTTCTTCGAACTCCAAGAGCTTAGAATAGCAGGTGCACGTTGTGACGTATGAGTTACTCGGAAGTATATCGGTCGAATTTATTACTTCAAGCCTCAGTGATAATATAATTTGAGAGCTTTTCCGACCATAATAAATTATAAAAAAATTATTGAACATTAAAAATGATTATTGTATATATTATGTAAAAAAATTGTTTGTAAAATATAAGTAGTTAGTTAGAAATAAGCAAATTAAGAAATAGTTCCTTCTGATTGGTTCTCGTGGAGTTTTAAAATGAAGCATTTTTATTGGTCAGAGAATAATGAGAGAGGGATCTCAGTCTTTACGTAAAAGAACCAGTCAGAAAGAATAAAATGGGATTCAAGCCAAATTTTAAGAGAGTCAAGACCCTTTATACAAATTTTCAAGTCTCGTTTTAAACTTTCAACAAACATTTAATATTTAATTTTAAAAAACAACTTTCACAACTCAACACTCAAGTTTTAGAAAGATTCAAGACTCATTTTCAAAACATTCAACAACAGTTATAAAAATATTCAACTCGTAATTTACATTTTTAAAAAAGGACTTTGATTAATCATAAATTTTATTAACTTTATAAGTTAACAGTATTCGACTTTGAATAGAAAATAAGTTTGTTGAATCAAGCAGAATCACTTTATAATATAATAGTTCCAAATGTAATTTTAATGATACAAAAGTTAGTATCAAATTAATATAAGAAGCTTGACTTACCTTATATCAGAAATAATCCTAGTATAAAACTTTGTAACACACCACTTGTAAAAAGGGAGTCTTATCAACCAGTAAATTGTAAAAAAAAAATCCACAAGTAAACAACAATAAATTTTACATCGTAAGAGTTTCTGTCTTTAATTAAACCATTGGAAGTTCTACATCCCACGTGCTCACCAGAAGAGAAGATAAACCACCAGTTCCAGCGACACCTACATGTGAATGGCGAACACTCGAGAGACAAAGTTCAAAAAGGTACCGTTATTTAATTTGTATTAAGTGTGCGTATAAACTGTTTTAAAGCGATAATAATTATTAGTCGCTAGAGAACATTTATACTACTTTATTGTAAAGATTTTTGAATTTCATTTTGATAGAAAATTTATAATTTGTTTGAGCGTAAATCTGTGGTGAAACCTGTACGACCTGAGATATAATTTTTCGATTAACGATAGTATTTATTTTCAATTTAAACAAACGAGCGTAGAAACATTTAATTTTATTTAAGCTAGTCATCATTATACATATTATTTAAGGGGCTAAAAAAAAAAAACATTATTATTGTAGTAAAAAACTTCAACAATTACTTCAAATCAAATAAAAACAAACCACTAATAATATCATGTCACAATTAACGTGAATTTACTAAAATAACATTCAATCATCAGAAAAAATTAAAATAATAAAAAAAAAAAGAAAACATAAGAACCCAACAACAATAAAATAATAAAATCATAATAATATAGGCAGTATAATACTGGTACATCTTTCTTTGTGGTTAAAATTAAATTACTTATTTTGTACTTTGCTGTAGTTTGACTTGTTTAAATGATAAAGTGGTCAATATATGCATTAATAAAATAAAATTACGGCATCTTGTTAACCAAATTCTTTTGAAATCAATAATGATTAACAATTCAGGTTATGGAATTTGACCATGATTAAAATTGTAAGCAGATTGACAGACGAAGGGAAAATTACTTTTATCTGGTTTTTATCTAAATGCTTAAGCTAAGCTGGTGCTAGTGATAAATTAGTAAACCGGTTGATCTTGCCTTAAAAAAATCAAACAGGCATATAAAAAAAGTTGGATTTAGGATGAATACTAAAAAACAAATCTACTTGTTGTAATACTAGACACATATATTTAGAGGACAAACAAATTAGAGGAAGTAGAAGGGTTCTGATACTTTGTTTAGTTTGGTTGGTTCAGTAGGTGGCACAGAAAATAATATATTAATTAGATTAGATCCAAAACGTGTTAAATTTATTACACAGCCTAAACAAAGATTAGCAGGAAAACAAAACTCCGCCTTTTTCAAACCAATGTAAAATAATTTTTATCATAACCCAGATATCTAACTCTGTCAAAAAATACAATGCTTTGTTAGCAGGTGCCTAAGGATAATTTTAAAAGTTTTTTGAAAAAACAAAATCGAAAATGGGAAATTGTGAGTAATGACGAATAATGAAAATATAGAAAGCATTGTTAAAAAAGGGAAATGAACATTAATAAAGCACAACTTACAGGAAATTTTAATTACAAACAAGCTTTGCTCTGTGGACAAAAGAAGACAAGGAATACCATTATTGACATGAACAAGAACGATAGACAGGATCTTAAACAAATTAACCTAGCAAGGAACAAAAACAATTGCAAAAAACAAAATGGAGAGAAGAACCATTTAACAAAATTCAAATGATGTTTGAGACTAGCAACCTAACCATCAACCTTATTTATTATTACATTATATGTCATTTTTCCAAGGTTTTTGAAATATATAATCGTATATTCTCTGGCATTCGCAATCAAATCGCACAACATCAAGGTCTAATCAAGTAGTCCCTGGTTTTTTTAGCTTGGTTAATAATAAACAACTTTACTACTTCAACAAAAGTCAATTAAGTTACGTATATAAGCTAGTAGTGAATAAACAAATTTTTAGATTGATAATGAATAGTTTGGAACTTTAAATTTCCGAATAAGTTTTTCTTTCGGCTATGGTTCTTAAATTTTAATTTTCAATCTCCTTTCATTATTTTCTGAATAATATTCAAAGGTGTTAGTTTGGTAATATATTTAAAGAAAATACAGAAAGATAAATATTCTCTTGAATTATTTTGAACCAAAATTAAAGGTTCTCTTTGTCACACAAAGAAGAAATTATGCAAAAAGAAAGTTTTCGAAATTCCCTTTGAAATAAAGATCAAAGTTTCTCTGAAAGTGAAACATAAAAATTATTCTAAGATTACCGTTGTTTAATATGAAAAAAGGATGGGATCAGAAACAAAATCTTAATCGGTAGTCCAGAGAAATAAATTACAATATTTTTTTCACAATACATACTTATTTGATCCTTCTTCTTTTTTAACATTAATGTGTTTTGTCTTCTTACTTTTAAATTTAATTTTAAAATATCATTGTAATTAACTATTGTATACTTAATTAAGGATATCTAACTTTACACATGATTTTTACTGAGTGTTCTGTTGCGATTGCGACTTTGTTGTTGAATGGTTTTTCTATTTTTTTTTTTTTTGATAACTATAGTATCTTATATATCAGTCCAAGATATTTGTTCTATGCTGTTTTTGCTGCCTTTTACACCCCTTTCGCCATTACCATTTTCGGGTTCACTTACTCACCTAACATAGGAAATAAAAACGAACCTAAGTGCAAAGAAAAGTCATGGTTATGTTTTATTCACTGGGAAAGTCACAAATAAGGAACTTCCTGGTAAGGCATTGATGGGGCTTTTACACACAATAAATGCTAGTCTTATTGGCCATTTCTTTGATACCAATTGTACCCAAGCTGTTCGAGGAAGTTTTGATTAAATTGCTGAAACCAATTCTGAATGTACAAGGGCTGATTCCTTACTACCAGTTCGGGTTTTGCAGTGAATACTCAACCATTGATCAAGTGCATGGATTGAAAAAGCTATTGAACACAAATAAATCTGCGCAAGTATATTTCTTAATGTGTCGGAAGCCTTTGACAAGGTATAGCACCAAAGTATTCACTGTAAGCTACAAACAAGGCTCCAAAGAGCATATTTATAGCGAACTATTTAATAAACAGAATATTTCGAGTTAAAAAATGCGAGAGTACCTCAAGGTAGAGTGTTAGGACCTTTGCTTTAGCTTCTTTACATTGAGCTACATTACACAACCAGACTGCATGCCGATGATACAGCTATTCTATCGACAGCTTCAAGTATTAGAGAGGCGAAAAACATACTTCAGCATACTAAGAACAATAAATAACTGAACGGTTAAACTAAACTTCCACTATTTATTCGAAAAATTCGCTTTAAAATTCAATTCCAGGGAACTGGGATAGGAGTTTTTGGACCGAGAGCCAAATACTCAGAAAGCTTGGGCACATACCCGAGCATCTTTCAAGCAGAAGTCCGCGCCATCGAAAGATGTGTGGAATTCAATATTGGAAGAAACTACCGCAGACAAGAGATTGTGATCATGTCGGATAGTCAAGCAGCCATCAAAGCGCTGAGTTCAAATATAATCAGTTCAAAGATGGTTTGGGAATGCCTAGGCAAACTAAATGAACTGGGCCAGAAGAACACTGTCACCCTCCTATGGGTCCCGGGACACATAGGAATAGAGGGCAACGAAACAGCAGATAAGCTGGCAAAAAAAGGAGCTGAAACCCCCACATTTGGGACCAGAACCATCTTGTGGGATCAGCAGTAGAGTAATCTTAGGAAAACTAAGGGAAGAAATGGAGAAAGAAAAATCCAAGTACTGGAATCAGCTGGAAGGACTGAGGAAATCTAAGATACTACTGGGGAACTATGACCAGAAGAGATCTCTTAGCTGCCTCAACCTCAGTAAAAAAAGGCTCCGAATTTTAACGGGAATACTAACCGGGCATTGCCGGTTAAGAAGCCACATGAAGAAACTAGGGTTAGTAGATGAAGCAAAGTGCAGATTCTGTGAGGAAGAGGATGAAACCTCAATACATATACTCTCAGAATGTCCTGCCTTGTAAAATTCTAGGGCTAGATACCTAGGAGCACATGAAATAGAGGAAGGGGATCTACCTGACTTGAAGCCCGACGATGTCCTAAACTTCCTCAGGAAAATAGGAGTCGAAGAGCTGCTATAAGTCTGAGAAAATATCAGAACATGGCAAGTAAGGGGGGACACAATAGATCCTATAGGTCGCAGTGTAATTATCACCCCTAACTTATACATACATACATACATACCTTAATTCCTTAACACCCCTAACGACCAGAATTATTCTTGTTATAATCAAAAACAAAATATTCCAAATATATTATGACTACTTATCCCTTAACTAAGAAGATTAAAATATGATGATTAAAAGAAATTTCTTAATACCGATATGAATAAGTACGTGCGCTACTAATTTAGGGTCTTGTTTACAACATTTTACGATTTAATGACTTTTCTTAGCTGCCAACTCCAAACAAATAATCTATAGCAAAATTATTATTTAATATTTATTTCTTCCGTCTTAACAATGTAGGCCATTGTTCGGAGATTCAGCAATTTCCTCATATAGGTATATCTAATTAAACAATTTTTATTATAACTGTGATATACAAGGCGATTTCCTTATGTTATTAATTTTAACGTTACAAGAATACAATTTGCGCAATCATAATGGAATTATTTGACGTGTTGCCTATATATTTGTTATAGGTAATTATGTTTGTTGTTTTTAAATTGTAAAAATATATATAATGTAATTCATTTGTTTTAACTTGATGAAGGCTTGTAAATAGGTCGAACCTGGTAGCGTTACACTACCATCTATGAATCTTGTATACTATTATGTCCGAAGTTGACCCTTGTATGTAATTTTTATCATTTCCGTATGATTTAGAACAACTTACCTCTTTTCTTGGGCAGGGCGCATTGCGCTGGAACAACAGATGCCCTGGGTGGTAATGGAGGAACGTCGAATTGCGGTTGTTGCTGTTGTTTCAACACAAAGCTTTCATTTGTTTTCAATGTTGTGTCCCCGGACACACTGATTACGTCGTAGCGAACATTCTGATGGATTATCTTAAAAAGCGGTTTCTGAAAAAAAAACCTCAAGTTTGATTGACTGGTAATCAAAAGATTCTCGGAATGTATAGACGTTTTCAGGTAATTGGATTACAACGTAACAGTAAAGTATTCACAGAATTAATTCGATTACGATTTTTTAATGCTTAATAACATTATTATTGGTGTTTCTAATAATAATGTAAAATATTTATGTTAAGTAACGTGGCTTTTTATGTTCGGAGGCTTGAAATTTATAATTAAATAATAAATTTAATATAAATTTGTTTTTCCGCAAAGAGTAATTATTATAATTCTGTTATTTTTTTTTTTTTAATGGAAGGCACAAAATCAAACTACACACAGCGGCAAATTTAAAGGAACAGGTTATGATTGTAGTTTATTTCTTTATTGTACTATTTTATAGACTATGTCTAGATAGCTTTGAATACTGCACGCTACAAGTGAAGTTTTAAATGTCAAAACAACAAATAATTTGTTTATTTGTGTTGTGTTTTACATTTTGTTGATAAGAAGTACTATTTTTTTTGAATTAATCAGTTGATTAGTTCGGGTTTGTTGGAATTGGTTTTTCTTTTGACTCCGTTGTGTTCTTATTGCAACGAGCAAGTAATGAGTGATTTAATACCGACTGATATTGCTAGGGCAGTAGTAATGATCGAACATGGTCGAACATACAGGGAAGTTGCTTTAATGTTTGGTAAGTCACCATCAACTATCCACTGGAGTGTAAGTCGTTGGAGATAAACCGGGGAGTATGTAAACAGACGGGGGCTTAACCACGGTTGAAGATGATCGTTTTATCACGTTGCAAACTTACAAAACAGACGTCAAACGGCAGTTCAAACCAAAAACGTACTGCAAGATGCTCGTGGAACCAACATAAGCGCACAATGAGAAGAAGACTTAAGGAAGTTGGTCTTAAGTCATATGTGCCAATAAAAGCCCCAAGACTCAAGAGACACCATCGTGTAGCGCGTTAAACAGTGGGGTCACCTTCTCTTCACGGACTAGAGTCATTTCTGTGTAAATTTCATCGACGGTATGGAAATATTGTATCGACGTTAAAGAGAACAATCTGCACCTTTTAATTTTACTACTGCTATACCATTTGGTGGAGGTTCAATTATGGTATGGAGCGGTATATGTTTGGGGCACGAACAGAGTTAGTGGTGATTGATGGCGGGGCATTAACACCAGCTAGGTACATTAGAGATATTCTCCAAGACCATGTCGTACCTTTTGCCCCATATATTGGAGACAATTTCATTTTAATGCAGGATAATACGCGCCCAAACGTCGCCCACTGTTTAAGAGACTTTTTAATAAAAGTGGGTATAACAACAATAAATTGGCCAGCGTGTTCCCCAGACCTGAATCCGATAGAACATGTGTGGGACAGGCTAGGCATAAAATTTAGGGCACAAATTTCGGTATATCAAACCAAAGAGGAAGTAAGAATTGCATTGATTGAGGAATGGGAGAGACTGCCTCAACAACTGATCGATTACCTCATTAGAAGTATGGTGAAACGAATGCCTGCAGTTGTCAGGTCTCGTGGAGGAAACACACGCTATTAACGCGAAAGAATTAATGCATTTAAGTTTAAAATTTTAGCAAGTTATACATAGTACAACTTTTGTAAAACCCATTCCAACATTATAATCTAACTTCGTTTTAAGAGATTATCTGTACAATATTTGCAATTTTTATATTATAAAAGAACTAATTAAATTTTAAATTTGCTGGTGTGTGTATTAAATTTATGTAGTATTATTTGGTGTATCTTATAATTAAATATACCTCAGTAACATTTTTATCGTTGTTTTCATTGGTCGATGCGATGTTGTTTGATCTCTCTGAATTAATATTTTTTGTCTGCATATCATTGTCTTTTCAAACACATTTCACCTAAAACAAAAATATTTGAAATTAAAGAAAATTAAATATAAATTTATCGTCTTATAAACACTAAATCAACAAATTTTTAATAAAAATCAGAAAGTTGCAAAAGCTGAGACTGTAATTAAAAAGAAGTGTTTGTCCCATAATATGGATATTTGGGTATAAAAAAGCTATTTTTCAAGTAGATACCGCTTAGAACAGAAGTTCCCAAACTTTTTTTTCTCGTAGACCACTTTAAAATTTTACTGGTTTTGGGTTTGGCTGCTACATTTCTACTATATTCTCAAAACTCGTCGAATAATGTGAAAATTAGATCTAACGATGGAAATTTGAGTCGCCGCTGAGTTTTTACCCTAAATTCGGAGTGGTAAAAATAAAAATAAAAATAGTATATTTTCTTTTGTTCTATTTCTTAAAAAAATATGATTACAGACTTAATAGAATTAAAATTAAATATTAAATTTAATGGGACGGATGTACTTGATGGACAGACAGCAAATTATCAATATTTGGCTTCAGTTTTGAGAGGAATAACCGCAAATCTCCCCGTTCTATGATGTTCAATCTGCTTCTTTTTTTTTGTTAATAGATTTGTAACAACACTGAAACTTTTTTCGACAAGGTAGGACGAGGGAAATGATATCAAAAGTTTTCTCACACAAACAGAAATTAAGAATTTTTTCCCTTACAATAATACCTAGATAAACTTGTCCAACAAGCTTATTTCAAGAATAAAAAAATCCTATTTTTCCATCCCCATTTTTCTTTTTTTATTCCATTCACACATCCGCAATAAGGTTGCAAGATCAATAATTATCATTGTAGTACGATAAATTCTTAATCTGAGTTTATAATTTCAAGTTCCTTTAATTATGATTTTTTTTAATTTAAATTGATTTCCCGCCCTCGCCGGTGGACTACTGATCAACTATCAATCGATCAGTTATCATTGCCAGGTATTTTCTGTATATAAAAATGAATCCCTATTTTTTGTCACATCACGCGTGAACGGCTGGACGGTTGAGATGCTTCTTATGAAAGAAAAAATTCAAAACATTGCGCGAGAAATTAAAAAATTTAAGAGTACTTATTTAAGAATTTAAGCATACTTCTATCTCACCTTAGCGTTTTGGACAATGTAAACTTTTTTAATGTAACATTATGACATTTGACATAGAGGACAGAATGCCTACTGCAAATTTCATCAAAGTTTATAGGGGCTTTCTTTCTTGCTAAACATTTGTACACATACAAGGGTACATCAAAAAGTTGACAGATGGCGAAATGAACAAAATTTTATTTTATTTTATACGAGGGTAGGTATAATATTTAACAAAAATGATATAATTTATTTACTTATATAATAAATTATTATATGTAGCCTGTATCCGTGTCGGAATACTAACAAAACTATTTATATACGCGCAAGAAAAAAAATATTTCTTTTTTTATTAATTGTACCAATTCGATTTCAATATTCTTCGTTACTATAGTACGTCTGTAGAGTCACCCAGTTTCAATATATAGTCCGTCTGGAAAGTATCCGGAAAAAAGAATGCACAATTATAATTTTGCAGTATATATTTCTATTATTTGAATGATAAAATAACCACAAATAAGTCATCTCATTTACTTATACAACCTCGATTTAATTCTAAACACTTAAGTAAACGTCTAGGTGCACCAGAAACTAGGTCACTGCCATACTGCTCGGTGATGTTGGTCCAGGCCTGTAAAACCGAACGAATCAAACCTTCTTTATTTCGTGGGGCTGCTCGTTTCACTTCAATCTTCATTAAACCCCATATGTTTTCAATGGGAATAAGATCTAGTGAAGCTGCTGGCCATGGAATTGTTGTCAGTTGGTGTTCTTGCATCCAAGCTTTAGTAAAGGCAGAAGTATGGCATCTTGCATTATCCTGCTGAAAACGCCATCCCTCTGGATATAAAGCATGAGCTGTTTCAAGAAGAAAACCATTTAAAATATCACAATACACTATGCACTATTAATAGTGCCATCAACTATACAGAGAGGCGTAGCACCACGTTGAGATATTGATCCCCAAACCATTATTTTAGTGGGAAATTTTGAAATTTGAACGGTAACATTTTCTCTTGACAGGATTTTAAGATGGTTTGCACCAATCTGGAATCAACTCTCGCCAGATATAAAAATATGGCTAAAATTATCTCCTTAAAAACGTTGACAAAAACCCCATTCTTCGTTGCTTTTATAGAGGTGTTATTGCTGGGATATTTTTTGGTTTCCTTGATATGTAGCCTTGTCTTTTCAGTGCCATGCGGAGAGTTTTTAGACACACATGTATTCTTCGTTGATTTCTAAATCTGTTGGCCAGTTTTCAAAACCCTAGGCGCGGATTTTGTCGTTCTAAATTCACTAAAGCGTTTAAATTGTTTCCGCGAATCTTACCCGGTCTTCCCGAAACTGCCCTATGTCTTATATCTGTACCAGTTTTTATCCTCTTAGTTGTCTCATACACTGCACTTTTTCCGAGTCCAATCAATTGCACTATATTCCACCATTTTTCTTTTTTCTACTTGCGACATTATTTTACAAAACTCACGTCTGTTTACAATCAACAATATTTGATTGATGCTGTTGTCATGCGATTTTATCCATAGTCTTCTATCGGCACAATCTACTTGACGCATTACTTTTGTCTTAGAATGTTACAAAAAGAAAATATATTAAAATTAGGAAAAATAAAAAATTCCGGATACTTTCTAGATGGATTATATATTGAAATTTACATTTATTTTAAAATAACTAGACTCATTATTTTAAAATGTTAAAAACATTGGTTAAATTTTTAGTTCTTGGTATGCATACCTTTCGATCCCGACGATTACCCAGAGCTACTTGACCGGATGTCGATTTCCGCAACGAAATAAATACGCTGGCAACCTAAAAACTCGTTTTCAGGACAAGTAGCTCAATTGTCTCGACTTCCCTTTCCCACAGCACTTATCTTGATTTTAGGGCAATTCAATGTACTAATAAATTATTGCTTAGGTTAGATTAAACCGATTAAAATATACATTTTTATGTTCAAACAAGGTATAAACAATTGGGAGAAATCATTTATTTTAATGAAGACATCAACCTTTTAGTCACATTTAAATTTATTTCGTTTTAAAATCGCTTCATTGTATTTCTTTACATTTCTATATATTTCGTTAACTTGTTTTGTGGATAATTATTTTGTCACTGAAGTAATAAATACTTTCTGTCAACATTTTTTTAAATGTTAAACGAGTAAGAGTCACTGGAAGATTTATTTGAAAAAGAAGGTGTGTGCGATACTATCTTTCTCATTTCATCACAGCTGTAAGCAAAAGATTTACTTTAATTTCTTCCAAAAGTAACAAATTGTGTAGATTTGTCTGATTAATGTTATATATGAGAACGCGAGTAAAAAACTTACAGAAATGAATAAACTGAATTTTTTTTAAATAAATATTCGGCATTAATGTAAATGTTTTTAAAAATACCAGTTGTTCTTAAAATTAATTATGTTTTTTATTAAGTTATGAGAATAGCTATAAAGTATTCTAACAAATGCATTACAACTCATCAAATAACAAAAAAAATAATATTTTTTCCCTAGCTAATGTTAAAGTGTTTTAACAACTGTTTTGAGTAGTATCAGTTTAACTGCAAGGGTAGATAAAGTAACACTTTAACAGCAAGAGTAGACAAAATGTTTTAATTTTTTTGTATTCAATAAAATTTACAAATTCAAGAACATTAAGGATTAAAAACAACTGAAATTTTACAATTAACATTATTAGTGCAGTCAAATTATTAGTATTAACATGTATTAGATTTAAGAATGTATAAAAGGAATCGCATAGTATATTTATTGTTGGGCCCCACTGGATGATTAACTTGCCTAGTTTTTGTTAAAGATAAAACGTAACTTGGTAAACTGGAATTATTTAGTATGATTCACTTTCTCGCATACACTGTTAGGTGTCGAATGTTCATTTAATGGATATAAAAATACATTTTTCTAGTGATACTAGTAGTTTTATTATTTAATTAAATATCAAAACTGCATCAGAAGTGGTTGTAAACTCAAAGTGTTATTTTAGTTGGTTATTTTAGTCTGTTAAGATGTCCAAATCTTAACGGAAAAGACGTGACATATCGTTCTCAAGTTCTAGCATATCGGATTATGATGACGGATAAATAAGCAATTGAAAAAAATATCATAGAAAGTATTTCGAACAGTATCAAAAACGCAGTTATACACCTCCAGTAACACCGGTGAGTACCCTTAATTATATACTCAGCCAACAATCTAATAGAAATATATAATCTGTAAGTTTTATTCCTGAATTTGACCCTTTAATCGGTCAAGTAGATCAATGGCTTGAAATATTAGAACATAATGCAAAAATATATTTATGGACTGAAAGCATTATTATTTATCAAGCTATTAGCAAACTTCGCGGTACTGCTCGGACTTGGTACAAAAGTTTTATAGAAAATGAGCCAAATTGGTCAACATTTTCATAGTTTAAAAAAAATACAAATCATAACAAAGATAATTAATCAAAATTTTCCTAACCTAATAATGAAAGCGCTTATAAAATATGTTTAACGAATAAAATTTAACAATATGTACACAAAATAAATTTAATAAAATTATTTTGTTAAATGATAAAGAACACGAGGCGTTTATTGACTTTGGAAGTGACGGTTCCTTAATATCATTAAAATTAGCCAATAAGTTAAATTTAACATTCAAGATTTGGATGAGGGAGTACAACTATCAGGCTTTTTAGTTAATACGACAACAGTAAACAAATTCATTGAAGCTAGTGTAAATATTGATAATGTTAAATTGGATATTATTTTATATATTATTGAAAAGGATTGGAATACTAATTTACTAATTGGAAAGAATGTTACAGAAAACGAAAATTATTATCTATTACAGAATTGATCACTTTAACATTATTTAAGTATAAAAAGCACTTTTTGAATCATATTACTACTGGCAATCTATCTAATGTTGAAAAGCAAAATCTGCAAATTATATTAAATAAAAATAAAAATTGTGTCTTTACATCGTTAAGTCGTTTAAAAAATACAACATCAACTTCTATGAAGATTGAGTTAACAAGTACGCAAATAGTAAAATATAAACCTTATAGAGTAGCAGTACCTGACACATCGACCCAACATGTTTTAAATACATTAGATGGTTCAGAACAATAAACAACTAAAAGGTTGAATTAACTTTCACTATTTATTCTATAAATACTTTAAATGCAATGACAGCCGTTTCGCTATCGATAGCGAAATTAAAGGTGTCACATAAAGCAAGAGTACAGACAGTATGGCTGGAGAGATTGATTGGTAAAGACAGAGAGAATGGAAGAGGAGAGTTATTGGTAGGACAATTGAACAGAGTTTGCTATACGGGGCGAAAGTGTGAGGTGAGTCGCAGGAGTAAAAGAAGAGTTTCGAGGTGGGTTTGGTTGGTAGGCATTCTCTTGGGAATGAGTCCAACACTGTATGGGTTCTGGACAGGATCCATTCGAAAATAACTAATTTATAAACCATTTTTATTGCACCGTTTATATTTAGTAGGTATGCATATCTTGCTTCTATTTATCGTTTTGTTACCTGTTCATTAATTGCGCAAATTTTAATATCGACAGCTGTCATACCATCCTTTCACTTTATCAATATATGTAATTTTAATGATTATTATATTTAATTTTTTTAGAATTTTTTTTAGAACTATTAATTGGCATCTTTTTTCTCATTCAGACAGTTACTTCTGTCTGGGATTGAGGTTTATCACAACATATTATTCATAATTTAAAACAAATAAATTAAACTTAGAAGTAGAATCGATTAAAAATAAAAAGATTTCAGTGGCGTCCAGTAATGTCCTAAAGAGATTAATGGTGTACAATACGTCGGAGCTAATGAACTTACTCGTAGCCGAGTATTATTTGTGGTGAGCAAGCATACTGTACTTAATAATTGTAGACCATATTAAATGCAAAATTAAAGATTCAGAGTTGTTTTATTATTAATCAACATCAACTTTACTTAAATCGAAGACATCAAATCGTCATCACAAGGTTACGTCTAGGTCACACTCGAGCTACTCATGAATACTTACTTACCCGAGCACAAAGACCAAAATGTGTTATTTGTGAGCAGCTGTTAACAGTGAAACATTTTTTAGTTGAGTGTCCGCTAAATCATATCAACAGACTAGCAACATAAGTGAATCTCTAGGAAATACTTTAAATAACAGCAGCAATGTGAAGAACCTTATTAAATATCTGCAAATTTCAAATTTATATCATAAAATTTATAATGTATCTTAATTCAAAACATGTGACATTTATCCACATTGTCAAACAAATGTAATATATAGCTACAGACCGCTAGTAGCCTTTGAGGTTGATGCGGATTCGTAAATAAAAAAACACTTTACTTAAATCAAGTATCTAATAATACTTATTATTAACTTTTACATTATAAATTAGTAATTAACGCCCGATACTTCACCACTCGAAGGTGGAACCTTAATGGTAGTTGATATGGTACTTCTGTAAAAGGTAGATATTTAACTTGATAAACGTGCTTCAAGCAGTACCAGCTTGCAAAACTAAAAGCAGAGCATTTGTTAATAGTTACATGAGGCTTACAAAATCATTATATTACGTATTCTAATATTATGTTGTCCTGTTCAAACCAAAATCCTTATCCAGCGATCCACTCTGTTTAATAATATTTTTAAGTTACTATCAAACGTCCATTGGCTCTAAATGCAAGTAAATGAGCTGGTTAAAAGTAATAACCATAAAACGACAACGTTAATAAGTACTTGATATGCTCATATATAAGTAAACAACTCTTATTATTTTATAATACACGTTTATGAAAGTCGCTTAAATACTTTTAGTACTATAATAAGGGCAATATTAATGATTGCTGTTAAACTTCTGCTGTAAAACGTCCCAACAGGTCCATTGTTTATGTGTAAATTAAACAATTTATTCACCCAAGTAAATCTTTATGATTCAGACCATGTTTTATGGACATTTTGAGATACGTTATATAATAATGGAGTAGACGCTTAAAAAATGCTTTATTGGAAAAATATTAATGTTGTTATTATAGTTACGTCAGTATTCATTACATAAAAGTGGAACTTACAGTGTGGTTCTTATTAAAAAAAAGTTAGTTAGGAGACGCTCAATTTGGTTATTACTGGTGCTTCACAAGAGGGGAGAGATTTACAGGGTTGCTAAAATATTAAGTTTATTGGGATAAATTTGTTTTAAACATGTTTCTAATATTTATTACATAAGATAAACTTATAACGGTGTAAATAAACTAAACTCAAAAGTCCTGACCTGTGAAGGTTATCTTTAGAATAAATAGGTTTCCACCAGGATAATAAATTAAAGAAAAAGGATAAATAATCGACTGACCCGCCTTCCTTAGCTCTGAAATTTATAACGGCCCGCATTCCTCTGGAAATTTAAGTTCGCGACTGATTAAAGGATCAACCTTAAATCCTAAATTAAAATTAAAAAACTTTCCTTTAAGTAACCTTTTTTATCTGATGAAATACCTGCTTGGGGTACTTCTATATTTTCTAAGAGTGGGAGGAAATCCACTCAGACCCTCACGCCCAAAAGTTTGCTGTCTCTCGTGTAAGTACCAACCTTACTAAAAATATTTTAGTTTTTCATTAAGAACAGTAACCAACTAAATGTTTGATCAAAACTTCCACTTTTTATTCGAAAATTAGATTTTTAAATTCAATTACAGCTGTTTCGCTAAAATTAGTATCGTCAGATGGACATATTGAAGTTACATTTTGTTTGTTTGTAGGTAGGTACCTACCTGATGTTAGCTACAATTGTAATTTAAAAGCTAATTTTTAATTAAACGTGGAACTTGAGTTTAAACGAATAGTTGTTTATTATTCTTAGTAAGATGGACTTTCAAAGAGTAAGGGTTAGCACAATAAATTTGATAATATTAGGTAATAATAAGATAAAAAAAAATCTTAAAAGGAAGAGATTAACGACAGAAATTACATATATGTGAAGATTTTAGATCCTACTGACACAATCGCAGTGAGCCCAGTGTTTAAATTTTATGCATTTGATCCATTGTTCTCTATTTATGGATTTTGCAATAGAGGAAATGCTGCATCGTAATCGTCGTTACTGTCAACTTCTAATAGATTTTCTTCAAGAACCATTTTCAGAATTGTACTGGATGATTATCTTCTTATGCTGTCTTAGTCCAATAAAATGAACATTTAAACTACCATTCAAAACGAAAGACTGCATTTTTGAATGTAGGTTCGTTTTGACATAAAATTGAAGTATCTCGGTTTTTATTGCAAATACCTTAAAAGTGATTGGGAATGATTTTGTAGAAAATTTTGATAAGTACCTACATTTTTTATTTAAAGCTTTTTTCCATACCTTCGAATATTTTCGAGTTATTTTAAAAAATGTCATTTCGGGGGTAGTTTTTAATTGTTTTTCGCCCCCTAAATAGAATTCAACAGTTTTTAACTATGTACCTATACTTCAATTTTATGTCAAAACGAACCTACATTCAAAAATGCAGGCTGTCGTTTTGAATGGTAGTTTAAATGTTCATTTTATTGGACTAGTCTAGTAGTACGCTTGACGTTTAACGCTTGACTTTTAACGTCGGCTTCTTGCTGATTCTATTCTTAGTTTCTCATTCTTAACGTAATTCCATGGCCCTTTTTTTCATATTTTTCCAATAGCTTTTCCTTAATTAAATACATATTTGGGGTACCTGTTAGCTCTTGGGAAATAGTTACCAGGAAAAAATGACATACTATATTATTTTACCTTCAGGCTATGCCTTTTTCCCCGAATGCATCAAATGCAAATAACATAAAATAATGTCAACTGAATGTTGGATAAATGTTCGTATCTATCCAGACAATGAATAATAATGAAAGTCCTAACATCAAAGACCAACATTCATAATGATAAAACCATGAATATCAGAGTAACACTATTAGCTACCAACATAAATACTAGCAGTCACGTGTCTAGTTCTATACAACGCGCTAAATTCAAAAAAGTATGTCATTTTAGGCAGAACTCCCCTTAATATTTTTTTAAATAACCTATATATTTTTTGTAATTTCCAACAGTTGTTTATATAATCACTTTATTGTTTTTCAAAATATTCCCCATGAAGATCTATACACTTTTGCATGCGTTTGAACCAATTGTCGAAGCACTTTTGCCACTCTGATTGAGGTATCTCCAAAATATGCATTCTGAATGCAGCAACCGCTTCTTCAGATGTCGAAAAACGTTGACTTCTCAGTTTGTTTTTTACGTACAGCAATAAAAAGAAGTCATTCTGTGCCAAGTCAAGACTATACGGCGGATGACTCATCAAATCGGTATTTTGGGTGCTCAAAAATGCAGTTGTCTTGATTTCTTGGAAGACAACTGGCAAACAAATGGTTGTGGACTACTTAGAGTTCACTGTTCTGCGTTGTTCTAGTGGTTGCGACATGTGCGAAAAACAGGCGACCAATTGCTTGGAAGTGGTTCCTGAGCGAACAACTTTTGTTGGATTGGGCTCATCTTTAAACACCCATAAAGTCGACTGCTGTTTAGTTTCGGGCTCAAACGCGTAAATCCACGATTTATCACCTATCACGATGTTATAGACGTGTTTAGAAGCACCGCGATCGTATTTTTTGAGCATTTCCTTCGACCAATCGACAAGAGCCTGCACGGTGTGCTCTGGTTAACAATGGAGCAGTAACAGGCATTCTGGGTCTGAATCCAAAATTCCTTAATCTGTTTCTAACATTACGGACTCCAGAGAGAACATTTTACAGTTGCCTGGCTGTAACATGACGAGTTCGCAAAGTCTGAATTCTTAAATAACGGTCATCTGCAGGATTAGTACACCTGGGAAGTCCTGGAACTGGTCTTCTATTGAAACTTCCAGTTTCTCCACACCTTCTTAAGACTCTAGAAACGCTGGATTGGTTGATTCCCATGACTTCAGCAACATATTGCTGAGATCGTCCATTTTCAACTAAATCCACGATTTGAGCTGCTTGTTCTGGGGTTAAATTACTCATTTTTACCCAAAATGTTTCTAGACACTTCCAAATGAAAAATTAAACAAACGTAGTGCACACAAGAGATTTTAAAATCTAAATAGTACAAATAGGTTTTATCAAAATTTATTCATTTTTTGTTTTTCAACAAAAAGGCGATTTAAACTGTGAATATTTTGTGCTTTAATACATCTAAAAGATACCATACACTCATATTAAAATATTCTGAAAAATGTGATATTTTATTTAATATTTAATATATACCGGCTAAGTGAATGTTTCATTTGACTTGTACGTAAATATAATAATCAATAAAACTTAAGCAATTTTTAATAATTCGGCCAATAAAATATTAGTAGAAGGTCGAGAATCAATATTAAACGCTTACCAAAACAAAATTTTAACCAAATCCAACAAGCACAAAAAAAACGGGGTTCTTAAAACACAAAATTTGCACACGACTTCCTTTCACTTAAACGAACCGTCGCTTCGTCACATGATCCAGACTGTTTGAACTACAAAAAAACCCACCTGCCCGCATCAGCGTATCTTTCATTTCTCACCACCCGATTTCCGTCAAAAATTCTCGATTACTTCTTAAGTTTTAAGAAACAACAGTCGGAGTGTATGGCTTGCCTCTGGCGACGACTTAGCCCTCCAGGCGCAGTAGGCCATGCGTATAAAACTATCGAGAAACAAAAGCAGAGCGTACTCAAGACGCCCCACCCCCGATTAGTCGACCTTGATGAAAGATTCATTGATGTAGGCGTTTGTGTGTGTGTGTGTGTGCAGATTGTTGTTACCGGGAACCGTATTTTTCTTTTATTTTACGATTAATTTGTTCACAGAAGTACAAAGACCTCAGCGTTATAATATAGGCAAAGCGGGATTTATGGAAACTGGATGCTTTTGACATTTTAAGGCGTATCTTGTCTTAAGATATTGGCGAAGTTTGTAATCCGTTGTCAGATAATGTTTATTTATTGTATTTAAAGTTGATGGAGTCGTTTTAGCCTCAAGATTTACATCAAGGGCTTTTATGCTTTTAATATAAAACTAATAATTAATCAGAACTACCAAGAACGTTAAAAATACATTTTTTTTAACAAAACTTTCACTTTTTATTCATAAAATTGCCTTTTTAACTCAATGACAGCTGTTTCACTAAAAACTTAAGCTGTCATGGAATTATGATATCCATACCTTCAAATAAAAAAAATCACTTTTAGCGGGTATATCATGCACTATTTTTTTACAAACACCATTAAAAGTCTAAATTCACGCATACCTATTTTACATTAATTAATTGATAAAATAATAGCCTCGAGATTATCAGAGATTATCAGGTTATGAATTGATTTATAATTCCGGTACCTTTAATAGAAATGATGGTGTAATTATATATATAAAAAAAGAATTAAAATACATACACAAAACCGTAGACATACAAGTAACGAAATTGATTGAAATTGAAATTTTATTAAACAAAAAGACGGTTATTTTATCTGGCTTATATCGATCACCCAATACTTGTCCTATAAAATTTAATGAAAACTTAATGTATTACTTAAATAAGGTTAAAAGATCCCATGTTCATATATTTGTAGGTGATATTAATATAAATATTTTAGAAAGTCATGATTTTGTGGAAGAATATAAAACTGTACTAAGTACACATGGATTTATTTCTTATATTAATGAATACACGCGCCCTGCAAGTAAAACATGCCTTGATCATTTATTTGTCAAATGTTCTGAAAATACCGAAAAAACAATTGAATCATACATATTTAGATACTATTCTATAACAGATCATTCACCTATTGCAATAACTATAAATAATATAAACAATAGCTATAATAATAATAATAATACTCAAATTAAAAAACATAAATATTACATTAATTATAAAAAATTACGTTCTGATCTAGAATTAGAAAATTGGCGTATGGTTTATAATGAAACAAACGTTGATAAAATAATGGAAGAATTTATTAAGAAAATACAAACTGCTATCAGTATCAATACAAATAAAATAACAATAAAAAATAAAGAAAAATGTAAAAAGCCATGGATAACCTCATCCATACTTAAATTAATTAATGAAAAAAACTCCCTATACAAGTCTTTGCAAAATAAACAAAATGATAGTAATTTACAAAATAAATATAACAAAAGTAAAAATAATTTGGTTAAAATAATTCGTAATTCTAAAAAAGATTATGCCAACAAATTAATAAATTCTAATAAAAATAAAACAAGAAATCTTTGGAAATGTGTGAATACAATTTGTGGGAGATCAAATACTAATATGAACATTAATATGATAACAACACAAAATGGAGAATGTTTAACTAATAAGTTAGATATCTGTAATTACTTTGTTAATTATTTTACTGATTTAGGAAAACAATATGCTGATAGTACTCCTGAACCAGATTCTTTTTATGATAATAAAATAAATATTAAAAATACAATGTATCTATTTCCAGTAAGTGAAAACGAAGTTGAAGAAACTATTGCAAGTTTAAAAGATAAAACATCACCTGGAAACGATAATATAAAAGCTGAAACTTTAAAACAAATTTCAAAACAAATTGTAAAGTCCTTAACACACATAATTAATAAATGCTTTAGTTCAGGTATTTTTCCAAAAACACTCAAAATAGGAATAATTAAACCTTTATACAAAACTGGAAAGGAAACAAGTTGCGTAAATTACCGCCCTATTACATTAATCTCAAACTTCAGTAAAATATTTGAAAAACTTTTTAAAACTCGACTTGTCAATTTTTTGAAAAAATTCAATTCGTTATCCGAACATCAATATGGTTTTCAAGAAGGAAGGTCAACAGAAGACGCCATATGTGCTCTAATGACAAAAATCTATACAGCTCTTGATAATGCTAGACCATCACTTTGTATTTTTGTAGATTTCTCGAAAGCATTTGGCACTGTTTCCCATTTGATATTACTTAATAAACTTAAAAATTATGGCGTGAGAGGTATGGCATATCAATTTTTAGAAAATTATCTTATAAATAGGTCACAACAGGTAAATTTAGATGGTGAAAGTAGTGCAACAAGGATTGTAGAATATGGTGTTCCTCAGGGAACAGTTTTGGGACCAATTTTATTTAACATCTACATAAATGATCTTCAAAAACAAAACTTTAATGGCAAAATAATTAGTTTTGCTGATGATACTGCTATTTTTTATGAAGCTAGTACATGGGATAATTTGAAAGAAAATACAGAAAACGACTTTCTTGAAATTCAAAAGTGGTTTCAGCATAATAAACTTACCCTAAATCTGGAAAAAACCAAGTATTTACCATTCACCTCGTATATTAACAACCTTCCAAACCTTGGTACATTAAACATTTCTCGAGGTATTCAAATTCCAGAAGCAGAATCTATAAAATATCTCGGGATTGTTATTGATAGACATCTAAGATGGAATTTGCATGCAAATTTGTATGCAAACTTAGAGGGCTTATATCTAAATTTAAATTTCTTAAACAGTTCTTAAGTATTTCCAATCTACGAATAATGTATTATGCACTTATACAATCACAAATTACATATGGCATTTTAGGCTGGGGTGGAATAAGAGATAAATATTTAAATTCTGTAAATACAATACATAAATGGTTAATAAGAATTATATATGGAAAACAATTAAAATATCCTAGTGAAAAACTATTCAGCGAAAGTAAATTTTTAAATGCGCGCAAACTGTTTTGTTTTAAGATAATTATCAACAAAATACATCAACAAAAAATAAAATTAAACTTTGTAACTCATTCGCATAATACAAGATCCAGTTCTGCAATTCTACCAAAATGCAATAAAATAATATTTCAGAGATGCTTTAATCATTTAGGACCAAAACTTTACAACTGCTTACCAGAAAACCTTAAAAAAATTAAAAATTATAAAAAACATAGATATAAAAAAATTATTAAAGAATGGATGGCCAATACCGGTACGAAATTTTTTGAACATTTGATAAACTCTTTCTGATTTTTCTGACCAACTTCTGATAATTCCAATTTAATTAAAAAAAAAAATTAAAAAAAAATAATAATTAGATGACTTAATTCAGTGCCCTACTCACTCTACTGAAATTGATCATATTATCTACTGAATTAGATCATATTATCTATAGAATTAATATATATGATTACTTTATTTACTTGTTAATTTTCATTGTATAAAATCACACACAAATAGTGATTACCCTGTGTGGTATCACTATTTCAGTGAAATTGCATGTTTATTTTATTAATTTTACAAATTATATTCAACTTTGTAGAATATTTTTAAATAAACATTTTTATTATTATTATTATTATTATTATTATTATTATTATTATTATTATTATTATTATTATTATTATTATTATTATTATTATTATTATTATTATTATTATTATTATTATTATTATTATTATTATTATTATTATTATTATTATTATTATTATTATTATTATTATTATTATTATTATTATTATTATCAAAAGACTTATGCACTTACTCAGCTTTCGCTGGTAATATTTACCTATCCCGAGCGTAAACGCAAATGGGATTAGGCTCAAAGATTACATATTTAAAAATTTCCGAACAGTGTGACATGTATTTAAAATTGCCGCTTTTTGCAAATCAATGAAATTTTATGAAGACTGAGTTTTTTAAGACTATCTTCAAGACTTCTCGGGATAAGTCCGGTTGATGATACGATGATCGGTACCACCTCCACTTTTTCTGCATGCCACATCTGCCCTACTTCTATAGCAAGATCGGTGTACTTTGCTACCTTTTCATTATATTTGTCCAAAATATTGTTGTTGTTTGGAACTGCAACATCGACTAGCAGCACTGAATTGGCTTTTTTATCCACCACCACAATGTCGGGTCGATTATTCGTCACCTGTCTATCGTCACCTATATTATTATTATTATTATTATTATTATTATCAAAAGACTTATGCACTTACTCAGCTATTGCTGGTAATATTTACCTATCCCGAGCGTAAACGCAAATGGGATTAGGCTCAAAATTTACATATTTAAAAATTTTCTAACAATATGACATGTGTTTAAAATTGCCGCTTTTTGCAAGTCAATAAAAGTGTTTTTATGAAGATCGAGTTTTTTAAGACTGTCTTCAAGACTTTTGGGAATGAGTCCAGTTGATGATACGATGATCGGTACCACTTCCACTTTTTCTGCATGCCACATCTGTCCCACTTCTATGGCAAGATCGGTGTACTTTGCCATCTTTTCATTATACTTATCCAAAACGTTGTTATTGTTTGGAACTGCAACATCGACTAACAGCACCGATTTAGCTTTCTTATCCACTACTACAATGTCGGGTCGATTATTCGTCACCTGTCTATCGGTGATAATGGACCTATCGTAGTAGAGTCTAAAATCTGCATTCTCGAGCACTGCCTGTGGATTATACTTGTAATACGGTGTATAGGTATTAAGCAGTCCATATTTGTTGGCCAGTTTCTGGTGGATAATATTACACAACTGGTTATGCCTACGTAAATAATCCGTGTTGGCTATGGTTGAACACCCTGATGTGATGTGCTGTATGGTTTCCGAAGTTTGTTGGCACCTTCTACACTTGTCCGATATAACAGTTGGGTCCCTGATAACAAATTTTTTGTAATTGTTAGTACTAATTACTTGATCCTGAATGGCCATCATGAATCCTTCAGTCTCTGGAAACAAGGTACCGTCAGCAAGCCACCTATTTGATGCAATTTTATCAATGTGTGATTGGTTTAGGTCGTGATGATGTCGACCATGTAGAGCTTTTTGTGCCCATTTTACTTGTTTTTCAGCATCAGTTGTTATTTCTAAAATATTATTATTATTATTATTATTATTATTATTATTATTATTATTATTATTATTATTATTATTATTATTATTATTATTATTATTATTATTTTATCAGCCCTAGATTGAGATAGTATAAAATAACCTTTTTTAAAAATTTAATACATATTTAATTAATTTAACGAACATCTAAAAATAAATAAAAAATGGCTATTTTATCACACTGTAAGATGGGAAATTTTGTTTCCCTTATTATAAGAAGATACCGTGCCGATAGTTAATGAAGGTAAGCAGCTTTATCAGCATGAATCCTGTATTCCTTATAAAAAACAACTCCGTAATTCGGTTAGGTAACTCATTTTATTATTCTGTAGGAATGGAAAACAATTTAAAAAAGCAAAATGATGAAAAATCCATCCTTTTCCCAATGTTAAACAGTATAAAGAAAAACTATATTTAAATTTCGAAACATCAAAATATAGTAATTTCAAGAGTTGCTCCCTATTATTGTGAGTTTAATTTAATTGACTTTATTCGTGTATACCTACAAAATAAACAGTTGAATAAAACTTCCACTATTTACTTTCTTCAATATCAGCTTTCTCAAAATTACTTTTATCGTCAGATTGACAGATTGAATTTTAATCTGTTTATTTTGTGTTCCAACAAAGTAAGGGTTGATACAATAAATGTTATTGATCTTATTTGTACAGAGGTAAACAATTCTGCTCCTGATAAAAATACTACTATTAAATTTTATTTATTTTTATTTTTATTTATTTTATACAAGTTGGAGCTCCTCCTCATTGTACGAATTTGGTGAATGCATTTTTGGATGATACCTCTCAAGACCAATGGGTTGCTAATAGTGGTCCTTTTAAATGGCTTCCTTAGTCCCCTGACATTACTCCAATGGATTTTTCCTTTGGGGTTATGTCAAAAATAAGGTTTATTTTCATCCCCTAACAACAAAACTTGATTGTAAAGAAAGGATAAGGGTCACTTTTAACAATCTTTCTCCGGAATTTTTACTAAGGGCCACGACATCTCAAATATTAATTAGAATTAATAAATGTTTGGAAGTGAATGAAAGAAATTTTGAATTTGAATTTTTTTTTTAAATAATTAAAGTTATTTGTATTTAGGTGTGTTTAGTATTTATTGTATCAAATTTATGAAAAATTACAAAGAAAGTATTTCATTTTATGTTCTGTAATAAACTAAAATCAACAATAATAAAGGAAGGAAATCCAAATTACAATTTTGGTACCCAAAAAACCTATCTTCCGTCATGTCACCTTGCACTATTATCCGACCGTAAACGATACCGCTATTATTAACGTTAAAACCGACCAAGAATCACTGTTAACGCTACTGTACACGAGGCATTCCTTGTAGACGCGTAACTATGTAGCAGTTTGAACGAGGTCAAACAAAAAACGCGCATCTCGTTTGCAATTGAATGTGACGAACGTATCCCTTCTGACAAATGACACAAACAGGACTTCCGCCTTGAGCGAGACTATAATATATAGACGAGTACGACAATTTTCCTTCTCGACTAATAGGCCGATTTGAAGAGTCGGAAAAGCGTTATAGTATTTCGTCTTGTGAACTTTCCCTTTTGGTTGTTGGAAGACACAACCCGCTAAGTTAGAGCCAAGTTATCGCTAAGTTAGAGCCAAGTTACCGCTAAGTTGAAAGCATCCTTTGGAAGGTCCCTATGTGGAGATAGTACTTCAAACCATCAAACGATTTTAAGCTGATGTTGAGGCCACAGAAGCCTAAATCCAAACCACTTCTGAGTCGTTAAAAAAACCACTACATCTCAAGCTGCCAGAACCACTAAGAAATGTCCAGAAACTTTTATCCATAATTCTCTACGAAGAAGCTGAAGCCTTCTAGACAATACAGAAACCTAAAGTTAAGTCCACTTTTTACAATTCCTTTCTGTTCATTATCGGCAAGTACAGTTTCAATAAATAATCGATATTTTTAAAAACCGTTTCATTTATATACCTTAGACTATAAGTCTTAAGGGTGTTGCGTGGTTGGTCTTTTGTTTTAAGTAGCTTCTTTATTTGTTGTTTAATTAAATTTAATTAAATCTATCTTTCCCACCTTAGTTTTTGTGCAGTTTGTTTGCTTAATCGAAAGCGTACAAAAAGATAGTGGTGCCCTTATTACTTATACATACCAATCCTTACTATAGTGAGCATTAACATGGAGTCGAACCACCCCCTAGAGAGGGTCTTTTAGCCGGGATCTCTTTTGGAGAGTTTTGCAGTTACAAATTGGCTCTTTGCCTTTCTGGGACTGTAAAGGTTACAAATTGGCGTCTTTTGGGACCTAATATTTTTACAACGCATTAAAATTGGTATAGGAAACTAAATACAAACTTACCTTATTTTTCTATGAGGAAAGTGATTTTATATATTTGCCAATTTAAAAAAAAACGAAAAAGAGGAACGTTTTTTATTTATATTTATAACTCTTTTCAGCATTTATTATTTATGGATTTTGGCAATAAAACTCCTTGAATTTCTAAATATTTGCAAGTTACTTTTTCAAATTTGCTAAACCCAAACTAAACTATTGGGAAAAAATTATTTAAGCTCATATTTTTTCCATTCAAATTTCAATATTATAAGTATTACCGTTCAAAAGATACGAGCGGGGGATGAGAACTTTAGTTTTTAAATGACACTTCGGAAAAATTTGACAAAATTAACAAAAGAAAATGACCACACCACAAGTAACATACAGAAGATAAGAATGCAGCATATACACTGCCCAGCTATACGCGATTAAGGAAGCACTAAAACTTTGCAGATATACTGATTCTAAAGTACTCATTGTCACGGACTCATTAAGCGCTCTACTGGGATTGAAACAAATATATCCCAACCATCCCCTGCTATCAGGAATCAAGGAAGATATACAGAATCTATTACTAAGAAACAATGAAATACAATTTCTCTGGGTTCCATCACATGCAGGAATCGAAGGCAATAAGAAAATGGACCAGATAACTAAAAATTCAATTACCAATCCCACTATTAATACCTCTTCCCAAAATTTTCCAACAAACATTAAAATCACCATCAGGGACTCTATTTATAACACCTGGCAGCAATTGTGGAACGAGAACGACTCAAAGCTCAAAGAAGTCAAACCTCGAGTGAGATCTAAGCTACCTCTTCCACAGGGTAGAAAAAACCAAATTATAATCAACCGCCTCGGTGTTGGTCATACAGCACTAACCCATCACAAAAGAAGATCCACCAAGATGTAACTGTAACATACAAATTTCCTCTAACCATATACTAACATGTTGTCCTCAGTACCAACAAGCCAGAACGATTATGCAATTATTTGAACAAATTGAAGATTCCCTAGTGTCAAAAATGGATAAAGTGATAAAGTTTCTAAAGAACACTAACTTATTTAACAAAATTTAATATTATGTTGTACTTAATATTTTTTGTAAAATAATAACCTTAGCTGTTGATGCGGCAAATAAATGAAAAATACAGAAGATATAGGGGACTTTTGGTTCGCATTGTATATTCTGTGTACTATTCCATCTTTACCTTTGAAACTTATTGTTTGCGAGATTGCATCTATTTGACCGTACTACTTACAGATATAATTAACAAACATATGCAAACATTCTTGGATTTTCTAGTTTTCTGTTTACATCCTGTACGAATTGATAAGCATGTGACTGGCTTCTTTATTCTCTTTCTTCAAATAAGATGTCAGAACGTGATTTCCACGCCGAGGAAGAATACAATAATTCTTCAACACCGCGTTAGTGTACTCAACCATGAAACAAAATATATAGTACCTCCTCGAAACCATTTCTACAACAGAATACAGAAACGGAAATTAATATAATTGTCTTATATTTATTCTAGCATTGCAACGGTCCAAGCCAATAAAAATGGAAAAAAAAGCAGAAGACTAGAAGTAGCATTTATAAAAATATAATTTAAACTAAGAGGTGGATACTTTGCTTAATAAGTTTGTAATCTTTATCAACATAATAATATTTTAAAAATTTTACAACTGTCCAACGGAATAAATTCGAAACCATTTTTCTGATATTCACATTTTAACGATAATGGGCAACTAAAACCCAAGGTTTTAAGCTAATGATAAAGTAAAAAAGGCCGCAGCAATAGTTTTTATTTACTTTCTTATAATACATGATAAATTGAAAGTTAAGAATACTGCGTGTATTATACCGTGAAAATATAACGGCAGCACTGTTTAAAGAATGGTTTAAGAATTGGCTTTTACCAAACATTTCCCAGAATAGTGTGATAATATTGGACAATGCAAGCTACCAAAGTCGCCAATTATATAAGGCTCCAGGTACAAATAAGACGAAATTGGAAATTCAAAAATACATGGCGAAGAATGATTTATATTTTGAAAAGCGTTATACCAAAAGTGAGCTTTTAGAGGTTCTAAAGACATTTTCTAATAAAAAAATGTATGTTTGTGCAGGATTGGCAGAGGAAATTGGCCATACTACTTCCACCTAACTGTTGTGTATTTAATCCCATTGAGCATAATATGTGGCATCAGTTAAAGTAAAAGATTAAATCAGAAAATATTTCACCTACTTTAAGTTGTTCTATTGTAAATTTAATAAGAAAATGTGTTAATGATATTCCTCCAGATAGTTGAAAAAATCCAGGGCGTCACGTAGTAGCTGTAGAAAATGTATACATTTCTCAGAATCATAGTATTATTAAACCAATTATAATAAATTTTGATGAAGATAGCGATAGCGAAACAGAACTATTTGTGGCATAACATTACAAGTGTAATTATTTAAATAAAACTAGGAGTAATTTTTAAAATTGTACTTAATTGTATTATATAGCAAGTTTCTTTTGATTTTAGTAATAAAATTATACGGTTAGCACCTGTTTTATTTAAAATCATAATGAATTACATTAATATCTAAAATCCTAGTCTGAATACTTTATTCCCTGTTTATAGGCAAGCTCTTTTCTACACAATGGGAATAAAGAAGGTAGCTTAACTACAGTCAACGATTTTTCTTGAAAAACACTTTATCGTAAATACATCTACAATGTTCTGAATAATCAAACAATTAAATATTGTACAAGGTGTTGAATTAAAAAAATAAAGTTGGTATTGGCCACGATCATATGTATGTAAGTTTGAGTCTCCTATCAAACTTAGTAATTAATTTGGTTATCCGATACTAATGGTTACAATCATTACAAACAATATATGACGTTTAATTTATTTAAAGAATTGTGTCAATTATAGAGAATTGGTTTTTGTATAATTTAATTTTAGTTATCGTATCGACATTTGTAGATTCAGATATGTTAACACTGTTTATTAATAAAATCAAATTTTGTAAATACTTCTTTCTACTCCTTTATGTATATTACCTATTTTATGCACACTTTACTGAATGTATATGTAGCAAATATCGGTCAACTGTACGGATATGAATTCATATCCATTCTCGTGCGGATATTATGTTGACCAATTGGAGTTTATAATTTAATATTTACCTACTCATTTATTACGACCGATAACATGCCTTATTTAATAGTTCGCCAACTATTCCTTACTAAAAATTATTAAGCTGTCACTGCTGTCAAAATAATTGTCAAAATTTTTAAAATATTGCGGTATTTAATAATATAGGTTTTTTAATAAATATGAGTGATAGTGATAGTGATGAAGAAGCAATAAGTGGTACTCCACCATTTATTAAAATTGTTGCAAAAGAAACATAGAAATCGTTTTTACCAAAAAAATCTAAAGAAAAATATGAACATTGTCATAAAAAGTTTATGGAATGGTTCTTGAAAAATAAAATTAAAAGCGTATCCGAAAACGTTCTAACAGCATATTTTAAACAATTATCAACAGAAATTAAACCCTCTACTCTCTGGACAACAATGATAAATATAAAAAATAACATTGACATAAAATCATCTTATCCTAAGTTACGAAAACATAACATATTCAAATTGTACTATTCACAATTGTAATTTTATTGTTAAAAATGAATAGGTAATTTATATTAAATTAGTTTTATTTTTGTTAACTGCAAATTTAAATAAAATCATTAATATTTTATTATTATTTTCTTAGTGAGTCGTAGAAAAAATATTCTGTCCAACTCGTGTGGATTGTCCATATCGCACGCGAACTTACATTCTTGTGCGATATGGACATCATATCCACACTTGTTGCACAAACTACTATTATTTAATTACAGTTGATTACTGCATCACACGTGTTTGAGAGTGATTATCCTCCAAAGTCCAAAATAATAGATAATATTATAAGTTTCTGATTCTGAAAAATATATGTTTACAAAAACATTTTTGATAAAATACCCCTATAAACATACCCCTATTTATCTCTTTTGGAATTCATTTCATTTTGATGTTCCACACTGTATAGATATACTTTTATTTGCCGCGATACGAGCCTCAGAAACACCACGTTTCAATCAACGGGATAGTAGAAATTTTTTGTAACAAACAAATTCAATCAATAATTTATGAATTTTTCACGTCTGCATAAGTGCGTAACGTTGTATATTAAATATGATGAATGATTGATCCTAATGCTTATTCCACGTTACCATAATCTATCTATAATGATGTAAAAAAATAATCTATTATTACTTGCAAAGGGGACTATTTTTAAATTTCTGGAATAAAAAATAACGACAAATATTTTTAAATAAAAACTTTTCTGTAAAAAAGTATTGTACTTCACGATTAATACAATTTTGCATTCTTTCAATGGTTTTGTCTTACACTTTTTGCATTCCTCCAAAACATGGTTTTTAAAAAGCTTATTTGCCTTACAATAGAAAAATAATAACTCATAAAAGCTATAGATAGATATAAATAAAGGTAAAACAAAATACTTATATAAATAAAGACGATATAAATAAATGGACCAATCTACCTCAAGCTAGAAAAGTATAAATTTAAAGCTACTTTTTGGGTAATATGGAAAAAATGGAAAGGGACGAATAGGAATTGGAGTATTAAAAGGGATTCAAGCTTATGGTAGATAGGAAACAAAACAAGAATGAATATTTACAAAAGTACATAACCTACGCAGTGGAAATAAAAGCATTACAAAAAAAGAAAATATAAAAATAATAGAGCATAAAATAATAAGACGCTACTATGGGAACAAATATTGTAGCATATGGAACAGAGTAACGATACCGCTATTATTACCGTTAAAACCGACCCCGATTCACTGTTAATGCTAATGTACACAAGACACCCCTTATAGACGCTAACTATTTATCTGTTTGAACGAGGCCAATCAAAGAACGCGTCCCTCGCTTGCAATTGAATAACGAACGCATTTCTTCTGACAAATGACACAAAACACAATTTCTGTCTTGAGCTAGACTATTTAATGAATCGCCAAGCAATTTTATATCCTTTTCAACTGATACTCTCGTCTGAAGAGTTTGAACAAACCCTCAAGTACTCATCTTGTGAAATTTCCCCTTTTGGTTGTTGAAAGATACAACCCTCTAAGTTGGAGTCGAGTTACAGTCAAGATACCTCTAAGTTGGAATCAAATTATCTCTAAGTTGGAGTCGAGTTACCGTCAAGTTACCTCTAAGTTGGAGTCAAGTTATTGCCAAGTTATCGCTAAGTTGGAGTAAAGTTATTGCTAATTTAGATCCCAGTGTGAAGACAGTCCCTCAAACCACTTCTGAGCTGTTAAGAATACTATTACATCCCGAGCAGCCAGAACCATTAAAGAAACTTTCATCTATCCACGAAAAAGTGAAGCCGCCCTTCTAGACAGCACAGAAACCTAAAGTTAAGTCCACTATTTACAACTCCAGTTCACTATCAGCAAGTACTTACAGTTTCAATAAATAAACAATAGTTTTAAAAACCGTTTCATTTATATACCTTAAGACTATAAGTCTTAAGGGTGTAGCGTGGTCGGTCTTTATTTCAAATGGCTTCTTTATTTGTTTAAATAAAATAATTACAAGGTGTTTCTATCTTTCTCACCTTAGTTTTTGTGTAGTTTGTTTGCTTAATCGATAGCGTTCAAAAGATAGTGGCGCCCTCATTACTTATACATCCCAATCCTTCCTATAGTGAGCATTAACTTGGAGTCGAACCACCCCCTAGAGAGGGTCTCTTAGCCGGGATCTCTTTTGGAGAGTTTTTTAGTTACAAATTGGCTCCCTACCTTTTTGGGACTAATTTAGTTACATTAGTCAAAAACTTATTTTTTTAGTAAATGACGGATGTTTCGGTATATCATCATCGTCAGATTGACTTACATTATGATATTATAGCATAGATATTGTTAATCCTGAACATATTTCCCTCAAAGATCAGTATAAATGTGTAATGATACAGGAAAACCAAGAAAAAATTATGTAATGCTGATCTTAACAATAATTTAATATATTTGTGTTACAATTCCGTTTTATCTATGTATAAAGTGAAGACTCAATCAAAGTAAACAGATTTATAGTGGAGAACTCCCTTGTTCATTAACAACTTTACATTGTTGAACTGCTAGATGTCTTTTTATTTCAAGTTCTTCAAGGAGATCTAATTTTTTTTGTTTTATCACAAATGTGTAGTATTTGGATGTCATTGTGTATGAGTATAATAGAATTCTGTGACATTGAGTTTGGGTTTTTCATTTGGTTAATTTATTTTCAGATTAATACTTGATGTGCAAAATAAAAAATGTTGAACTCACCAACGAAAAAATTTAATCCTAGTTTATTTACTCTTTTATGCAGATGCATATTTATTTTTAAAATACAGTTCCCGGAACACTGTTCTTGCTAAAATCTGCTTAATCAACATCTCTTAAAAAAATGTGTTTTCAATCTATCCATCTGCCGAAAAAGGTTATTTTTTAATGTAAACGGTGGAATTTTTATTGCAAAGTTATTTGTTTATTGTTCTTAATACACAGAATTTGGCCACTGTGTAGGATGATCCCTCTTGGCTTCGTAAAAATTTGCGGAATTTATGATATAGACCGGAAACTAATATAAGTTTCCATGCACGAGCTAATTCTTCTGTTTATTTGTGAATCAATTTACGAATAAGCAAACATAACAATTATTGAGAATATATACAAAAAATGTTTAACTCAAAAATTAAAAAATATAAAAAAAATGGTTGGTAAACAAAAAATTGTTATTGGACGTTTTGATCGATAGGACAGCGTTGGTAGCTTGTAGGATATATATTTCACCTTGGGTTTAATAAAAATATTTTCTAAACAAAAATGTCCGAGTTATGAGTTGTGTTGGATGAAATATGATCAAATAAATAAGAAGATACATATATTTACAGTATTTTTATGGCAGCGTCAGGCTAGAGTTTCAGCATCCTGTAGATATTGGTTAGAGCTATAGGATAAGCAGTATAATTTTATTCACAGTGATTTTACTTATTATTTGTATGTACCGATTCCTTACTCTGGTATGGTAACAAATAAACAGGTGATACTGATTTTGAAAGGCACCTCTCAGTATCAATAAAATTAAAAGCTGTTACATACGGTATGCGCCAAAAAAAAAGAACACTGAAATCAGGAAGCCGGTGAAATATAATAATATGAAACAAGTCACAATAGTTGTCAAGCAAACTTATTAATTGTTATGATTACTGCTTGGAACGTAATGCATTATTTGTAATTATTTAATTATTCATGTTTAATATAGCTTTAGTTTTTCAGTGTCTTTTGTTTAGACAAACTGTAGTTTTGCAAAGCATTCCATTCACTGCATATAGATTATTCTTTGAAAAATTGTTAATAATACTTTCAAATAATGAGTTTTTTTTTGAGAAGGCATTTTGCATTTTACGGACCTTGCTTTTTATTTTAAAATTTATTTGTGTTTAATAATATTAATAATATAATAATCGTTTATTGCTTACATTGAACAATATCAAATAGCGAGAGGGTCGGTTACGTAATAATACAAAATAATAATAGTAGTACAAAAAATAATAACACATAAACTATTCGTCCTAAACAAATGAACGAAGCTTTAGTACTCCAATAAAAAAACATGCCAATGCTTTCAAGGTATTTTGGTTTAAATTGTCAAGAAGTGCTATAAAGTCATCAAATGAACGTAGATTGCTTATAAGTGGAGTTTTTATTTTCCTGTACAGTGGACATTCTATTATAATATGCTCTAATGTTTCAAATTTCAGACAGTTGCACATTGTACAAATTTCTTCCTGGTTAATATTGTAGTATATATTATGCAATGTATATTTAACTGCTTTTTTGAACATAACTTTATTTGATTAATTATTCTGATATATTTAATTGGGACCCTAAAACCCAGATAATAAGCATTACTTTGAGAAACCTTCAGTGATTTGTAAATGTAACAGAATTGCGACTCTAATACACTACGCAAGTCATTTTGGTATAATCTATCACGGTAGGTTTCAAGAATATTTTCCAAGTTGGATTTTAGTGTAGTTAAGTTGTTCCACACTTCAGAGAACCCGAGCTGATAAAAAATTGTTTTTAGTTGCAAGCACCAATTAAACTTATTATTGTTTACTGGCTCAAGCTGCAAGAGTTTATTAAATATTATTTTTGGTAACCTTTTTGAATCCATTGCTAATATTTTGACTAACCAATTTAAACAAGACTTAAAGATTAGCCATTCTAATTTTGTGGCTCCAAATTCCAAACGCACTAAGTATAAAAATCCTACCTGAACTCTTTCTATAATATCCTTGTGAAGACCCCACACAGGAATGAAGGTTGTTATTGTATTCAAAACAATGGAATCATAGAGCTTTATTCTACATTCCCAGGAATTGTTTTTTGATTTAGCAACAATAGACATGACTGCACCTATTGCTTGTTTGGCTTTATTTGAATAGTGGGTAACTTGCTTTCGAAAGAAAAATGAAGCAGTAAATACGACTCCCAAGTAAGAATACTTATTGACCACCTCGATAATTTCATGATTAAACAGAAAGCCCTCGTTTCGTGGGATCTTAAAATTACCACGCGAAAAACAAATAATTTTAGACTTTGCCGTATTAACGTTAAGTTTATTTATTGTTGTGTAAGATTCAAGAACTTTCAGTTTTCTGGCCATATCAACTTCAGAGTCCGCCAATAATACAAGATCGTCCGCATAAAGGAACATTAGAAGATTCTGTTGTCAATGCTAATACCAGAGACACCACAATTTTTAAAGAAAATTTCAATATCGGACAAAAAAAGAGCAAATAATGTGGGACTCAATGGTTCACCCTGCAGTACACCTTCACCTAGTTCAAATGGCTTGGAAAATTCATTATCAACTTTACAGCGAAAGAAGACATCGAATGATTTTAATAATCTTATAAGAGAGGCCAATTTCGTAAAGCTTTTGCCAAAGTAAAGCTTGATTAACTGAATCAAATGCTCGTTTTAAATCTATAAACGCTGCAAATATTTTCCTACCTTTGCGATGTAGATGAATTTGGATAGCACCATGCAGCACAAAAATGTTGTCGAGACATATGCTCTAAATTTCCTAAATCCATTTTGTATCTCTGGAAGAGCATTATTTTCGTCGATCCAGGTCTCTATTCTTCTTAAAATAATCATGGAAAACAGTTTTGCTACTGTGTTGAGACAAGCTATGCCACGGTAATTATTTGGATCGTCTAGTGGGCCCCGTTTGTGCAACATGCTGAGAGCAACCGAAGTCCATTCTTTAGGGAAAAGTTTGCTTTTACAGACTCTGTTAAATAAGTTGCAAAGGTATAAATGCCAGTTTTGTGGTAGATATTTATAGAATTCAAACATAATACTATCAGTTCCAGGAGCCTTATATTGTTTTTACAGGATGCAAGAACAGAGAATACTTCATCAGAATGAATTTCGGAGTCAAGATATGGGTGTAATACATCGTAAAATAATGTTGAATCATACAACCTAACCTAACCTAACCAATCATACATTTTTTTTGCTTACATGTTCGAACATATATTTTTTTCAATTTAAGATAATCAGTTAGAAAAAGTCCAGAAAAATGATTACGTTTACATACCTTCAGTTTACTTTGTACATCTCTCTTCAAGTCAAAACAGGTTGAGTCATACCAAGGTTTACTCTTATTATTGTTTTTACCACACGGTTTGCGCATATTACACAAATCTGCTGAGTTTATTGCTAGGTAGGTAGGTAGGTTCAATGTGAGTGGGGCGCTCATCCACCCCTCCACTGCCACCACCGTTGGGTCTATTGTGGCTCACCCCTAGGGTTATAAATCGCCATACAAGCCAATCCTCCTTGCGAAGTCAATGGTTGTCTGCGGCGAGACCTGTTCAAAGTCGTTAGGCTCCAATTTTGGGAAACCAAAAATGCGGTGCCTAGTATTTTCCAGGGCGGAGCAAGAACATAATATGTGTTCTACAGTCTCGTCTTCTACACTGCAGAAGTGGCAGTCTGAAGTTTGACTCAGACCTATTTTCTTCAGGTGGTATCTTAGACGACAGTGTCCCGTAAGCAGTCCTATAAGAATGTCCTATATGAAGTTTATTGCTAAGCAAAGGTTAACATATGCTTCGGTTATATTATCGGGAAGAGCAACTAAGGAAGAAAGTTGCATAATGTTTTGATACTGGTCAAGACAGTTTTCATTCCAGGATAATTTAAAATACAATTTGTTATTTTTAACAGGTAATTGATTTAAACGATTGTAGTTATTTATACTGCCAGAAACAATTAATTTAACTGGAAAATAAGGAGATGGCAAAACATCACTATTCAGTATCATAAATTCAATAATATTAGCCAGAAAGAGGTTTGTGCACCATACATGATCTACTACAGATGTACAAATAAATTTAAAATTTATTTGTGTTTCGTTCAATGTTAACTATTACAATATATTATTGCAATTAGTTAGCACATTTAATAACGTTAAAGCATCATCTATGATAGAGGGTTAGAAATAGAACGATTATATAATTAATAATTTCTACAGTAAGTTCTTTTTAATTTCAAAAGCTCTGTTAGGAACATGCCATTCCGGGAGGGTCGAATGGTTCACTATTTCCTTAAACTAGCTGTTAAAACTATTAAGATGGAATAAAACATAAATGAAACGTTTTTCAATAAACTATAACGTTTTTACCTCATCACATATCGTTTTTTACAATAGAATAAAAAGTTTTAGCTTTCTAAGGGGACTAGAATATGAAAAAAAGCAGATATATACGTTAAGCATTACTTCTTCGTGGGATATCTACACCTTGAGGAGTAAAAATAAGTGCATGTTAATTGATATAGTCTACACTCTAGAGTCTTGTCTCATTCTCATAATTTTTACATATGGTTTCTTTTATTTAGTACGAGTTTATTAATTTATTGATTACCTTTGTGTTGCTGTCATGTTAGTTATACCTGTATATAGTTCTTATTTTTCTTATGGTTACTTCTTTAGTTATTGCGCAACTTTTAACCTAGGGAACAATATAATTGAAATATGTGCCTAATTTTAAAAAATTATATTTAATTTGTTTTAAATTTTATACATTTATTAACTAACTGTCACGGCTCCAGAGGAAAAGTACTGTCTTGACAACGTTGTTCTGTTATCAATGTAATTCTGTTCTGATGGGTTGTGTTCAATCAAATTTCCTCAAAATAATTGATTTCATTGGATTGCAAACAGTATTGGTTATTTGTATGTTATTTAAATTGCTTAATGATAAACTTTGATTAAAAAGTAAGGCTTTTAGGTCAAACAATCCAGGTTAATAATAAATCGCTTATACAAACCATCAGTAGAATATCTAAATGTTTATTTTATCATGTTTTCACAATTAATCCATGGGATTTCTAAATGATTGATGAGACAAATAATGAAATGAAACGATTACAAATACATATCCCAAAAGTTAATTGATATAAAACCACACATAACTGATTTACACAGGAGGAAATTAAATTCTCAATTTCGTGATCTTTGGTTAAAATGGTTTATAAAATATGGCGGACACGCCATTATTCAAATAATGGCGGATGCACCCAAAAGATATATTTTCATTACTTAATATTTTAATATTAATGGGATCTTACTGAAATTATAAAGATGAAATTATTTATTATTAGTTTAGTAAACATTATTTTATTTCCATGCGAATTAAATAAAAATATATAAAAAACAGTAATTTAAATATAAGCTTTTGTGGAATTGGTTTTAATTTAAATCAAATTTTTTAGCTCATTTAAAAAAAAAACATTGAAAAGTTCATTTGTTAAATTGTTTTCATTCATATTAAAATATCCTCAGGGTTATTGGATCTTTACTTTTTTTCTTAAAATAATGATTAAAATTTTGAATAAAATAACCCACAAGAAAAACAAACCATTTTTGACATACTAAATAAACTAGGATGTAAATATTAACATATACATAGGCTGAGTTTTTTCGGGTGAGAAGCAACTCAGGTTTATTACTATTTTTTTATTTAAATAATAAGAAAGTACCAAGAGTTACATACTGTGTGAAAAAGCTAAATGGATTCAATTCGTTATTATAGTTACTGTACATGTTTATAAACAATTCCCAAATGTCAAATTTAAATTACTAATTGCCGAAATACAGTAACTACATGATTTTAATTTATATAATATTAAATGTTTTAAAATACTTGAAAGAAATAACATTAATTCTGCAATTATAAGACAGTAGTCTTTAAAACAAGTGTCTTTTAAAAAAATAAATAAATTCTGGTCACAAAAAATGATCGAAAGCGTAATACTACTTTCTATTTTAACACTATGGCTTTGTTTGGGTTTTTTTCTGTTCTCGAAACGTCAGAAGCCTGTGCACTGAGAAATTCAATGTTCGGATTTGCTTCTAACGGTTTGAGACAAAAAAAAACGAACAAAGCGAGTTCCATGGTCCTTAGAGGTGGATATAATTAAATAACGGCCTTTTTTATGAGTGTAAAAAATTGGTTAAAACATTTACTTGATTGTCCTTATAAATTTTACTTAGTTGTTAAGTTACTTCTAAATTCTAATATAAAATGTCTTCGCCCTACTTTTTGTCGTTTTCTTTACCTTTATAAACATTAAATATTTAGTGTAGTTAGGTCTGGTATATTGTAAAATATTAGAGCCGACCATCACCAAAAACTATTCTAGTAAATATAAATGTTACAGCCTCTTATTTGGTCCCTGTCTATTTCCTCAAGTTCCTTTCTTTTGAAATAGCATCTTAAAGTGAAAAATTAAATTTGAAAAATATTTTTGAATTGAAATAATTAAATAAAAAAAAATTACTTATTTAGTTCAGCTACTTTTCCCCAGATTTTATCAAAATTATATTATTTATCTGTTCCAAATATTGAATCTAGTATTGTTATAATGCTCATGTAAGTATATTTTTTATTTAATAAAGTTAAAACTATTTGATTTTACTTAATAGTTACTTTATAACACTAAAATATGCTTTATTTTATTTTTACTCACCCTTTAGAAACATACAGGCACATAATATTTTAGTAGCAATAAAACTCAAAATCAACCCACAGTATGTAATTTAATGAAAATATTACAACAGCGACATGTTTCGTTCACCAGACCATCTTCAGAGTCTAAGAGAAGAACACAATATGTCAGAGAGAAGAAATACAAAGTCAAATATATAAGACAACATATAACATGTACAAAAGTCAAATCATATAAGATATAATATAACATGTAATAGAAAACATATTATATTGAATTATTTTTATGTAAAGGAAATTCTCAATTTTTTTTGATGTCATTAAAATATTGGTTATTGGTATATCAATTTTTTTTTCATAGAACTATTATCTTGGTATAGTTCATAAATAATTAAAAATATTCGGCGCTCAAATTTCATAAAAATTTCAATTCAACTGGGTATTTTAAATAGTTTGATTCAACATTTTAAATTAAATTTTTTTCATTTCTGAACTCTTTCTAGAAAGGATGAAAAAATATTGAAGAACTTAACGGGCAATTTAAAATAATAATAAATTAAACAGTAAACAATTAAAAATCAGAAACACCACAAAATTAGACAATCACAATATATCTTCTCTTTTATTTCCATTTAATACAACTTGTTTACATATTTCTAACCTAACTTAGCTTACTTAGACTTGTCTACTGTTTATATCTACAGTGCTTAATAATTTGTTCTGTATCATACAATAACAACCTTTAATTTGGATTTCATGCTTATCCTATTCCGTTTCCGAGATTTTCAATTCTTTCATTTGATGTGGCCGTTTGCTGGCCTAACTGAAGAATAATTTTTCCATGATAGCGATCCTTGATAATCCTTTTACCATTTATCATACTTTTCTTATATTAGATATTTTCCTTTCATCTCTTCAATGTTTCCTATACAATCTTCCAGCAGTATTGTATTTACTCTGTTTTTAAGATTAGTGTTCCACATGTGAGCACTGATTTATTTTTCTTTTTAAAAGTACTCCCCCTGGAAATATTACTCTATTTTGCCAATTCCTAGTTGTTTTACAACATAGATTATTTCCTCATATTTTACCCCTGTTTTTCAATCTTTAACCTTTTCCTAAAAACCTTTTTTTTTTTATTTTATATGGGAGGCCAAAACCACGGTTTTTTTTTTGAATAATCACTTTTTTCTTATTATTTTCTTATACTATTTGCCACTTACCACATCATGCCCATAGTATATTTCTACCCAATTCATTTTAAAATTCTTTTTTCTACCTAATTTTTAATAATACAAATTTCCTAGATGTTCTCATAAGGATTTTTGGAAAGTTAAATTGTCTGTTACTTATGACATTGATATTTATTGTTTTTACCTATTGCATTGCTTTGTTTAGTCAAGTTATAAATATTTATAATGTTTGATTATTTAATCTGGCATTAACTGTCTTTAATTTGATATTTGTTAAATTAAATTATACACTTGCTTAGTTTGCTTTTTATTGATATATCAACTAACTTTAATAATGATTTAGATTTTGTAACTTTACTACATGTTGTCTGTTCCATTTCAAGTAACCTTTATTAGAAATTTATAATGTTTCAACATAATTTAAAGCCCTCAAGATCTCCTTGATGTTGGTGCCAGAGGTCACAGAGGAATAATAGGTAATGAAGAAGCCGATAAACTCACAAAAGCCCTTTTTGGTTCTAATAAAAAGTTACACCAGTAATGAACATCTCTCCTGCGGACAGGATCAACTACGACCTCACTGGATGAATTCACCAGGCTTGAGGCAAGCTAGAAAATTTGTAGATTTATTACCTGTAACAGCGAAAAAGTTTTATCTTCACTAGTTAGGTAAACTACTATTAAATAATCACTCCTTTTGCTAAAACTTTCCGCACTAGTGACTTTATAACCTTTAAAATGAGTGCTGCAAACTGGTCTTTTCCATACGCTAGTAGAAATGCTTGAAAAGAGCACTTTACTGCTATGGTTACACATACTTTTTTATCCTACACAATAACTATTGTTAATATTTTCTCTATAAAAGAGCTAGAGATACTCTTTTTGAGAAGCAGTTGCAACAGTTTCAGCTATTTTCAAAAAACCGTTTAGAAAAACAGATATAAAAAAAGTTACATGTAGCTCTCAAGCTTAACTCTAACAACTAACTTTTATCAATTTAGACGCCTAAGCAATTAAACGTTTTTTGACGTACGTTAAACGTTCTCCGATGTTTAATGAAAGAAACTGTTTCAAATAATAACAGAACAACCCTCCTAGGAGCAACACATAACCAACCAACTAAGCACGTGAGTCGAATACAAAAACTCATATAATATGTATGAGAGACAACCTTCTGTGTATATCAATCTGTGAACAATTTTGTATAACGTTTATATATAACATATTCAAAATTATACTGCGTAATCAATGACAAAATAAAACCAGAAGAAATACTTGTTGTAGTTTATTAGTCAGTTGGAGCTCCAGCTAGCGTTGAAACATAAAATTTATTTTCTCGACTAGCCGTGGATAAGGTAAATTTCTCGCCTTCGTAAAGCTAGTAAAATTCAACTTTCTCATATTGCAGGATAAAAAAAATATCTTGACTCATTTTACAAGAGACAGATAGGCGAAATATACTCTGTTCCTAGAACCCATATATAAGTATAATGTTATTTTACATAAAAAAAAGATAATTAATATAAGTAAGTATTCCACTATTTAAAAATTTAAAAATGTTTACAGTTCATAAAGACTTTAATAATATAATAAAAATGCAATAGTTTGGAGGGCCATATCACGTAAAATACATAAATAATCCGGCAATATTCATGTTTATTAAGAAATTGCTTTTCCTGCACATTAAGCGGAATACTTTCGGAGTTCTAAAGATCTTAAGAATCCAGTCACGATCAACTACTAGAAATCTTGGAAAGCAAAAGTCAGAATGAAACTTGTATACGGAAAACTTAACCTCACAATCATTCTTAATCCACAGTTAACTCAACGGCCTACGTTTCTCAAATTATCATTAATAACACAAAAAAATATCCTTGCAGTTTAATTTCATCATTAAAACTCCGTGCTTTGTTTCTTATTTATTGATTTCTCAGTTTTGTACGCCGACCTATGCATCATATTTTATAAGAAGCCCTCGAGGCTTAAGAACCCACTTCCAGAATCTAAAAAAGGAAGCTCCTACAAAACTTATATGCATATATACATATTGAGGATTATGTAACTCGAGAAAAGTGATGTAATATTTCAAAAATTTGGAGACACGACGTCTCAACAATAAGTGAATAACATCTATAACAAACATGATTTACATTAAATAGTTTAAAAAATATGGGAAATCTACACTTTTTCGCTAAATTTAGTGTTGGTTAGGGAAAGTTAGTAAATAAAATGTTTATTAGGGGAAATACATTTTTATCCCATTGTTTTTTATCTGCTTCTTCTATCAGTGATGCTCATTAAATTCATCACTTACAATTACCAATTGCACAAGTTATAGAAGAAGATACAAGCAGCGATTGTCTTGAAGGAAAAGAAGTAGACTACCTAGCAGACTGGCTGGCGGACGAGATGAACATAAGGATACAGGACATTTACAAGGACATATACAGGGATAAGAAAAAATTAACCAAGAATGGAAAAAGAAAAGAAAGAAAAAAAGAAAGCAAAACTAACTAAAAACTAAAAAAAGTTTCGTATATAACCAAAGATTTAAAAAATGTTTATCAAGAAGTAAAGAAGTCCAGCTATTGCAAAAATTCATTAGGATTACGTTTAGGAGAAACATCAGAAAAATTAAATTGGTTAGCAAAATACCACGAGGAACTGTTAAATAAGTAGAAATAATAGATTTTTAAAGAGATAAACAGTGGCAAACAAATCAAATTAAACAAAAAGAGGAACCATGCTGGAAGAAGTAAGTCAGAGAAGTAATTAGAGAGCAAAAAAAATAAAAGTGAAAGTAAATTACCAGGAGAGATTTACAAACAAGAATAAGAGAATCTTCAAAAACAAATGTGTCTACCAATACAAAGTGTGACAAAAATAAAATGGAAAATACACTGCTCAACAATTGAAGTGGATATTCTTTAAATTTCAGGAAATTGCGTACAAAAATATTATTTTAAATATACATTTCATGCTATCAGTAAACTCTGTTTATAGCAAATTGTTTTTGTCGTTTTTTTTCTTTTTATATGCTGTTATCTCTTTAACCAGAATTGTAGGGATTCGATTTCAAAATACTAACATTTAAGTCGCGTAGAAGTGCTTGCAGCGACTAACATTGTCACTGTAGTCCATAAATTTTTTTACCTGAAAAAAAATGGTGCTACGGCGATTAGAAACAGTGCAACTTGATCAATTAGTACGTTGGATACACGAAGGTTTAAGTCAAGAAGAAGTTGCTACACGGCTAAATGTGTCCCAAAGTGTTGTCAACTGAGAATCGATATTTGGAAACCGGGTCTGCAGCGAGCAGGCATGGAGAAGGACAAGAACGAGCTACCTCCTGCTCAAGACCGCTTTATAGCTCTGACTGCAAGAAGAAACCGAACATTTACTGCTTCGAGAATTAACAGCTTCCTTAGGTACACTATCGGAAGAGTGATATATAGTCAAACTGTTAGTAGAAGGTTGCTCGTATGTAATTTTAGAGCCAGAAGGCGTAGTTCACATCCACGGTTGACTGCGGATCAGAATGCATGGAGATATCGCTGGGCGAGAGAACACAGTCGTTGGTATTTTCAGAACTGGAGGTACTGTATGTTTACGGATGAGTCCACATTTCGGCTGAATATGTGTGATGGTCTAACATTGATGTGGAGAGACAGAGGACAGCGAAACAATGATCGTTTGATGGCGCCAACCACTCTTTTTGTTGGTGGCTCAGTGTGCGTGTGGGGAGGCATAAGTTATGATTTAGTGGTATAATAATGAATATGACAATGACGGCTGTACGATATAGGGACATGATTATACATGGAAACACAAAGAAAAATAAGTTCTATACCAACTTTGTTTTTAGTAACATGTTTTCCTATACTCTCCAAACAAACGTTTCCAGATCTTCGAATGAATACGGGAGTTTCCGTTAAAGTTAAAATAGCGTCACGAAATCTCTCCATAATTATTAGCGGGTGCGCTTAACATTTCCATAATATCTTATGTGCAGTCTCGGATATCAAATAAGGTAAAACTATAAAAAACAACGAAGTACTGAAAAAACAAATTTCTATACATGAGGGGCAATCAATAACCAAAAAGTGAAAAATCGAAAAATATTTCTACTTGCACCTCCTCAGATATAGAAACCATAAATCGTTTCCAACCAGGCTTGGCCTTTTTCTAAAGTAAAAACAACTGCTTCCTGGGCTATATGCCCAACGGACATTGGATTACATTTCAATAAATAACGTGATAGATAAGTGGATACTTAAGTCCAACTCTGTTTTGCAAATGAAAGGGAAAAAAACTACTCGTAGACCGGTTTCGACATTGTTGTGTCATCCTCAGTACGAGATAAGTACTACTTCTGATCCCGCAGAACAAAACAAAAAAAAATAGGTTAGTTGTAAAAAAGCTTAATTTATTACATTACAAAACAAACATATAACTAAGAAAATCTATTCAGAAATATTTTTTGAATTAATATTGTATTGATGGTTACAAAAATTGTTTTTTAAATTATCTTCATAATTTTATAACCGGTATAAGCAAAATGGCAATTAAAGATTTTTTTATAATTTTTATCTCTAAAATAATATTCTATGTTTACATTTTCCTAACCCCCTTAACCAGCTGCTTTATTAATGGAAAACTACAAAAATGCTAATATTACTTTCAAAGGGCTCTATGCAGAATTTTAATATTTATTAGCCAATTATATTTCCTTGTGCTGAATAAGCCTGAAATGTTTAATAAACAGTGGTGAATTGTAAACGGTTTCATAAAAAATAGCTTTTTTAGGAGTAGTAAAATCCAAGCATTTACTACAAGTCATTATCGCTTAAGGAACAGTTTATTATTCAAAACACGTTAAAAAAGGGTTAATTAACACTCTTTAAAAAAAATCGGAATATTTATACCACGCTCTGAACTATGAATACTAAATTTAGTTAAAGAATGCTCACTTTTAACAAACTGTTTTTATAAACACTTATGATTAAGTGAAAGAAATATACGAAACCTAATAAACTAGATTTAAAATCCAATCAGAAGATAAAAAAACAGCTAGTAAATTTCATTACAAATAATGGAGGATTTTGACATTCAGAAAGCCTATGACACTGTAAATTAGAAGGTATTACTCAAAAGATAAACAATACATGAAATAATTTCAATAAGGTGCAGTCAATAATAAAACTGAAAAAGTAGAAAATTGTTTCCACCTGCACCCAGGGTAAAGAAACTTAACAGTTTCTATACCAAGCTTGACCGTTTTCTATGAAAAAACAACTACTTCCTGGGCTATATGGTGATGGCGACCGACTTCGTCGATACTTATCAACGGGAAGAACACTATTCGTAGACCGGTTTCGACATAATTGTGTCTCATCAGTACGAGGTAAGTAGTTCTTCTCATGGTATTGGCGTAAAATAATCATTCTGCATCCTGCTCTGTGGGATGAGAAGAACTACTTACCTCGTACTGATGAGACACAATAATGTCGAAACCGGTCTACGAGTAGTGTTCTTCCCGTTGATTTGCAAACCGACAGAGATGGTTTTAAGTATCGACGAAGTCGGTCGCCATCACGTTTTCTATTGGAATGTAATTCAATGTCCGTTGGGGCAGGAAGTAGTTGTTTTTTCATAGAAAACGGTCAAGCTTGGTATAGAAACTGTTAAGTTTCTTTACCCTGGGTGCAGGTGGAAACAATTTTCTACTTTTTCAGGTATTACTCAAAAGAGTAAGAGAGAATATAAGAGGTAAAAGTTTAAATATGTTTAAGAGGTTTCTACATAATAGATTACAATTCATTTCACTTGATGGGTTTGAGAGTGAAATTAAAACTGTTACATTAGGAATACCTCAAGATTCTGTGATTGGTCCAATTTTCTATTTAATATATACTCAAAATTTAGAAGAGTTAAATTTTAATTCAACCTAATTTATATTCGCGGATGATACAACAGTACTATATTGGGGCTAAGATTCCCAGTGCCATATAGACAAAATTAACAATGATTGATAATAAATTGTTTGTAACAATATTAGTCCCAAAAGGCAGGGAGCCAATTTGTAACTACAAAACTCTCCAAAAGAGATCCCGGCTAAAAGACCCTCTCCAGGGGGTGGTTTGACTCCAAGTTAATGTTCACTATAGGAAGGATTGGGATATATGAGTAATAAGGGCGCCACTATCTTTTTGTACGCTTTCGATTAAGCAAACAAACTATACAAAAACTAAGGTGAAAAAGATAGAAATAACTTGTAATTAGTTTAATTAAACAACAAATAAAGAAGCTACTTAAAACAAAAGACCAACCACGCAACACCCTTAAGACTTATAGTCTAAGGTATATAAATGAAACGGTTTTTTAAAAATATTGATTATTTATTGAAACTGTACTTGCCGATAATGAACAGAAAGGAATTGTAAAAAGTGGACTTAACTTTAGGTTTCTGTACTGTCCAGAAGGCTTCAACTTCTTCGTAGAGAATTAGGGATGAAAGTTTCTGGACGTTTATTTAATGGTTCTGGCAGCTTGAGATGTAGTGGTTTTCTTAACGACTCAAAAGTAGTTTAGATTTAAGCTTCTGTGGCCTCAACATCAGCTTCAAATGGTTTGAAGGACTATCTACACATGGGTACCTTCCAAAGGATGCTTTCAACTTAGTCTAAGCTTGGCTTGAACTTAGCTATAACTTGGCGGTAACTTGACTCTAACTTAGCGGTAACCTAGAGAGTTGTGTCTTCCAACAACCAAAAAGGAAAGTTCACAAGACGAAATACTAGAACGCTTTTCCGACTCTTCAAATGGGCCTATTAGTCGAGAAGGGATATAAAATTATTATATTCGTCTATATATAGTCTCGCTCAAGACGTGTTTGTGTCATTTGTCAGAAGGGATGCGTTCGAAAAATTCAATTGCAAGCGAGATGCGCGTTTTTTGTTTGGCCTTGTTCAAACAGCTACATAATTACGCGTCTATAAAGGGTGTCTCGTGTACAGTAGCGTTAACAGTGATTCGGGGTCGGTATTAACGTTAATAATAGCGGTATCGTTTACGGTAGGATAATAGTGCAAGGTGCATGACGATAGAAATGTTACAACCTTTTGATTGAAGGCTTTCATGATAGTCTTAGAATGTTTCCAACTAGAAATAGTTATTTATGAGTGTGGTACGTTTGTAGGATGAGATGGTTTAGCACCTAGTCCATCTGCTCGTTGCTTTTGAGTGTGCCCTTGATCCCAAAACAGAACTGATCTATTTACAAACACTCCCAAAATATTATTGTTACTTTGACTAAAAGTCCGGATATGGAATATAGTTTCTAGTACATTTACAACATGTGCAAAAAAATGTGTGTTCATTTATTTTTAAAAATCTTTAGGATAATTTTTAAAAACTCTGCAAATTTTTGGCAATGAAACCTTTCTTTAGCCAACTAAATCTTACAATTATAATAAGTACCTACTAAAGTTATATCCTTCATTCTTTTTTTAAATTTGATGTTTTTATCACACTGTAGAATGAATCGAAGAAAAAATATTATGTTTTACTCGGCAGATAAACGTTTCTGCCTATAATTAAAATGAATTTCAATTCACAGCTTTATAAAAATATTTTATACAGTGTTATTTTAAGTTCCTTGATATTAAAATAGAAAAAAAAAACATATTCAACGACATCTTGAAATATTTATCTTAATATAAAACTTTTCAATATCTTGGCATTAATATTAAAATTTTTTGACTGTATGTTTCCTTCGAGAATACTTTTCTCTTATATCGCAAGTCCTTGGTGAGAGATAAGTAAGTAACATAATATCCTTTCATGTCCTTGTGTGTGAAAGCTCTGAAATATATTTGCACATGAAACTGATACATTCATCCCATGATTTTTTTATTTATTTGTTAGAAAAATAATTTTAATAAAAGAAAAGGTCGAAGGAAAATCGTCGAGCGAAACAACAGAGGTCAACAAATAGATCATTTGCGATGTAGAACAAGAGATTTATCAAGTAGGTACTTGATACTTGGTACTTGAAACACCAGAATCACGCAACTTTCGTGCAAACATTAAAAATAATAATAGTTGTTTCCAATTAACGTCATTTGGGGCAGATATTATCGAAGAGCGAGGATTTAATCCGACATTTAAGGTATTTATTAATACCGTTGAGTGAGAAATATAACAAGAGACGCAACCTCGTAAGTAATTTTGTGCTGCAAAATGATGTTGGCGGAGAGATGTCGCCACCCGTTCATTTTCTCTAGGAATTATTAGTTTTATACTGACCGTAGTAGGGTAAACAACTCCGACTGGAATCTTTAGATTGTGACTCTCTCGATTATTTTCCATTAAGTGTATAGTTAATCTAGACAGTCAGGTTATAAGTATTTTGTTCTATTTAAGGATGATTTCACTAAATTTCGCCATATATACCTAATGAAAGAAAAAAATGAAGTAGCTGAAAAACTAAAAGTTATGCTAGCTGAAGTTAAAGCTGCCGGTTATATTGTAAAAGAACTTCTTAGTGACAATGGCAGAGAATTTGACAATGGTGTAGTAAAAAACATCCTTGAACAAAACGGAATTAGACACAGGTTGGTGATGCCCTACAGTCCAGAACAAAACGGTTCTGTAGAAAGAGACAATAGAACAGTTGTTGAGATGGCCAGAACGATGATGCATTCAGAAAAAACAGTCTTCCACAATCTCTTTGGGCTGAATTGGTGTTAACAGAAACGTATATTCTAAATAGATCAGGATCATCAGGTATTGACGATAGAACACCTTACGAAATTTGGTTTGGAAGAAAACCCAATTTAAAACACTTTAGGATTATTGGATCCATTTGTTACGCACATATTCCCAAAGTAAGTAGACGTAAAATGGATAAAAAGTCAATTAAAGATATTCTTGTGGGTTACGATAATGATGATGGCTATAGAATATGGTGTCCTGAAACAAAGAGATTGATAAAGTCAAGAGATGTTTTATTCGAAGAACGTCCTCGTAATTCTTCAAAATTTTGTGTAATTTCTAAAGAAAAAGAAACGATGGAAAGAGAAATGCAGACAGATGAAGAAATAAAAGAAAGTGAAGAAAAAGAAAGTGTTCACGATGAAGAGGAAAACGAAGAAAATGAGATATTTAACGGTAATGACAGTTCTGATGGTGAAATTTTACAAAATAACAAACATCTTAGAGACAGATCAAAATTAAAGAAACCAGAAAGGTATGGGGATCTAATTATGAGTGCAGTAACGGACGTTTTGGGAATAAAAACACCGTCTTGCTACAAAGAAGCAACTATGAGTAATGAGAGAATGCAGTGGGTTGAAGCAATGGAACTAGGAGAAAACAAAAGCTTTCAATGAGAGGGGATGTTGATGTAGATAGTTTACTACATTGACTAGCTTTGTTTATATTGTAATTAGGTTTTTGTTAATTTATATATAGAATTTATATGTGTCATATTTTGATTAATAAAACGTAAAGTATATTAGAAATTCTTTTTAAATAATATATTGTAAATCCACCACTGCTGTGTTAACTCTCAACAATTAGAATCCATATTTAAATTGTTTTCAGATTTGAACAGATCATAATAAATGTGTTTTGAATATTTTTATGAAAATAATGGTTTAGAGATCCTGCAGATGGGAATATGAAAAATTTCAAAAGGCCAAAACTAATAAAAAACATAAGAAAATTAGGATATTGGAAAACTAACAATATTGTTTTTCGTTTGTTTATACTATTTTTTATTTAACCAAATTAATAGTTTTTACCCTTACTTGGAAAATTTTTAATCAATTATTTCTTTATTTGCTTTCATTATTTAAATAATTTTGAAATTATGGCAATTATACTTTAGGTCTTTGGTATTAACTATTAATTATTTTATAACATTTTTTTTAAATACCGTTGGAAAATAAAATAGTTATTTTTGTATCTAGTGCGCGAAATGCTACTTTGGTGATCGAGAACTGATTTTTTTTATTTAAAAAAATAGTCGAGATGCAAACAAAACTTTTTCTACAAACGCTTAGCTTAATATGAAAAAAAGTATTGAACTGGTTCGAACTGTTTTTCCAAAACAAGTATTTAGGTACTGTAAGTATGGAAATAAAATGGCTTTTGTTTACAATTATATCAAAGTGTCAGTTCTTGATAATTATTTTCATTATTTTGGAGTGAATTCTTATTTGCGTCAATTTCGTGCGTGATATTTATAACTGTGAAATAATGGAAATTTCGAGCGACGAGGAAGTAAGCAGTACACCACCTAATTTGACAGATGCGGCCAATTCAGTAATTTCAAATCTCTTACCGGAGAAATCGAGGCGCCAGTATGAAAATACATATCAGCAATTTAAAGAGTGGTGTGAAGCAAATAAAGCCAGAAAAGTATCCGAAAATGTGCTGTTGGCATATTTTGCAGAGAAGTCTAAAAAGCTGAAGTCTTCCACGTTATGGGCAATACAGGGTGTTTCTTAAGTAATCTAAAATATTATATGGGGCGCTTCGTTACTCAATTTTAAGACGAAAAGTTCATATAAACATGTGTGATAGGTGTTGTCGTTTATGAGATACAGGGTGTTGAATTTATTGTAATAAGTCAGTTCTGATTGTACGTGAAATTAATTTTTCCCGGTGACGCTACTGGTTTTTAGAAGTAATACGCAAAAACATGCTTATTCTAAGTGGCCTTTGAAATAATGTTGACAAGTGTCAAATTTGAAAACCAACGCAAAAATCGTACATTTTTATTTGATTGACTCTGTGTTTAGTTAATAACTATGCCAGTGTTTACTAATGTTGAAATGGCTAATATGTATTTTTTGTACGGATTAGCGAATGGTAATGCCTTAGAAGCTAGACGTACGTATGCGTTATCCAAATAATCGTTTACCATGTTCAGATACGTTTACTAAGTTACATATTCGTTTACAAGAAACTATGGAACTTTTGCTAAATCGAAGAATATTATTGGACGACCCAGAACTGTGAGAAATCCCCAATTGGAAAACCAGATTCTTCAAATTATTGACCAATATCCAGAAACGAGTACAAGAAAAGTTTCAGATGAAGTAAATGTTAATAACAAAACTGTTTGGAATATTCTAAAAGATAATTTATTGTATCCATATCACGTTCAACGTGTTCAACATTTGTTACCTACTGACTATCCATTACGCATACAGTATTGTCAATGGATTTTACGTGAAATCGCGAACAATCCGAATTTTGTGGCCAATATTCTATTTACGGATGAAGCCAACTTTTCTAGAGATGGGATTATGAATTTTCATAATGACCACATATGGGCAGATGTAAATCCACATACCATAAGTGTAAAACGATTTCAACAAACATTTTCGGTCAATGTTTGGCTTGGCATCATCGATGATTATTTAATTGGACCATTTTTCCTTCCTGTACGGTTAACCGGTGAGACATCCCAACATTTTCTAGAAAATGAACTTCCACTTCTTTTGGAAGATGTACCTATTATTATTAGAAGGCGCATGTGGTTCATGCATGACGGAGCTCCTACACATTTTTCAGTGATTGTACGCGAGTTTTTAAATAATGTTTTTCCAGGCCATTGGATCGGACGAGGATCTCCACACCCGTGGCCCCGTAGATCACCTGGACACAATCCTCTGGATTTTTGTGTGTGGGGATATTTGAAATCGCTTGTTTACACAACACTGATATTAAACGTACAAGATCTTCAAAATCGTATCATAGACGGCTGTAATGTTATTCGTAACAATCCTGGTATCTTCGAACGTATTCGACAATCCATTAGACATCGAGCGGATTCTTGCATTTTAGCTGGAGGTGGACATTTTGAACATTTGCTCTGAAATATATTATTTTTTCTTTATGTTTAACACATGTTGCTTGTAATAAAATAATAAAAAAATATAAATCAGTAGCGTCACCAAGAAAAATTAATTTCACATACAACACCCTGTATCTCATAAACGACAACACCTATCACACATGTTTATATGAACTTTTCGTCTTAAAATTGAGTAACGAAGCGCCCCATATAATATTTTAGATTACTTAAGAAACACCCTGTATATTCTATGTTGAAAGCAACACTCAATGTTAAAGAAAACGTAGATTTCAAGAAATTTACCTAGATGGTTCCATATTTGAAAAAATTGCCAGTTGGAAACTATCCTAAGAAATCTAAGGTGTTGACTAGAGAGGAAGTTGAAGAATTCATAAAAGAGACAGATGATGAAACTTTTTTGTTAGTTAAGGTAGATTTTTGATGATTGTTTTATGTGTTTTTTAAATTACTGATTTCCTTTTAGGTTGTTTCAATACTGGGTATTTCGGGTGCTTGCCGCCGTGAGGAACTCACTAAAATGACGGTCGATGACATAGAAGATAAAAATTCCATTATGTTTGTTAAAGTACCCGATACAAAAACGCATACACAACGAATTTTTACAGTTTCAAAATTAGATTATTTTGACATTTACCGAAAATATGCGGCTCTTCGTCAAGTTATGCTGCCAGTCGCCGATTGTTTTTGAAGTATCAAAGATTGTTTTAACCAAGTTGTTGGAATAAATAGTATTGGAAAGATGCCTAGCTTAATAGCAAAACACCTAAAATTATCAAATCCTGATGCCTACACGGGCCATTGTTTTCGGAGAACATCAGCCGCACTCCTTGCTAATACGGGCACGATATATGTATTCTGAAGCGACATGGAGGTTGGAAATCTTCGACTGTGGCCGAAGAATACGTGGAAGATTCTATCAACAATAAAATTCAGATATCAAATAAAATTTTAGAATGTGAAATTTCAGGATTAAGTGCTGTCACCTCTACAGCAGTGGATAGTCTCCCAAAACTAGGATATCACGGGCTGAATCTGACTTATCTGGTTTGGGAATAAATATTGGTTCGTGCACTGCATGGCTGCACCATTAATGTTAACATTGTAAATAATAAATAAAATTAGGTAGTGTTGAATTTTCTCACAATTTGAAAGCCTTAATAATTAATTAATTGTTATACATTAATAAATAAATGATTTCTTGGATTTTTGCTTGATTGAGGAACATAAAGGTTAAAATATAAATACCCATATAGTTTACATGCAATGTGCGAAGTAAGAATTTCGCATACTACTTCTCGCACGGTGTCATAGTAACAAAGAAAAATGAAAAAAGGGTCACTTCGCATATTCTTGTCAATGCTCGAACCTTGCCATTTGTGACGTTTGTAGAAAAAATATATTTTTGTGTAGCATATAAGATTTAAAAATAGATACATTCGAGATATGGAAAAAAAATATATTGATAATTATTTTTTTAATCTTAAATTTTGGCGTATTTTTAATTGTTGATAAGAAATTGGAAAATGCAAATTTTTAAATGTTTCCAACTGTTAGCCTGTTTAAAATAATTGGACTAAGTAAAACAAATCCTAGTTCAATATTTAAATATTTATAGCGATTTTTTTGTTAACATTTACTGCAAAAAAATTGGGATTGGGATGACATTTTTTTAACCTTGGATTATCCGAACATAGTACATGATTTTATCATTTCTTAGTATACATATTTAATATGTTTAAATAATTTTTATAGTTACCTACTGCGTTGAATATTTTTGGAGATATTCAAAAAACTAAACCCCGACTGTTATTTTCACAGTTAAAGTTTAATTGTAATTTGTTCTCTAAAAACTTTTTAATACGAAAGTTGTATCTCTTTCATAACAATTTATATCAAACAGTATAAATTTATAAATATTGTATGTAGTTAACTAAAAAACTGTCCGAACTCGCTTTTAAAATAAATACAGGTATCAATGTAGATACGAGGCGAGGTAAGGGGGCAAGAGAAATGAATAGTTCGATGTTTAAACACCCCAAATACAGTATTAATTTTAATGAATAGTAGGGGATACGCTGGATTCTCCATAAGGCACAAAATTTTCGCGTGAAAATTTTGTATTAGGCATGATTGTAGAAACAAGATAAACCTTAATTTAAACAAACTACGAGTATTATGTTATTAAAAAAAACTGGTGTTTTATCAATGAATTTAAAATTGTTTTTTACCTTTTACCTAATTTAACGGAAAAATGTCGAAGAAATAATAGTTAAACATTTTTCAGGAAAATGAACTGTCCGGTAAATAAGTTATCAAAGTCTACAGGATTTAAATTAAAATATTGATAGATGGTAGTTGTTGATCAACCTTCGACACCTGCCTGACATACAGGAATGCAAGGTGTGCAGAAATATCTACGTTATATTCCGTTAAAAGGGTCATCGTAACAATAACCAAATCAATAATGTACGTGCTTATCCTAAAACCAGCGGAGTTCTCTCCTGCTTGCCGGAATCCTTGAACGCAACTCGTGACGCGCATGATCATCTACAATTCGCTGAAAAGCCGAAGTTTCAGTGCTCTTCAGGTTAGCGAGTGAGACGTTTCAGAAGTTGAGCCTGCAACGCGAGTTGCATACAATATTTTGGCTTTTGAGATTTTCAGATAGGACTCTGATAGGAGAGGTGCTTCACTATCACGCGGTCGTGAGTGTTCTGTGCTCGTCGGCGGAGGTTTATCTGGTAGGATGCTTTGTACAGGTATATATAAGTTATATTTGACGTAAAATAATACAATTTGGTTTTAATTATTTGAAAACTTCAAAATTTGTTTTAAGGTTCTTTTAAAAGTCACATTACGTATAGAATAAAATGTTACAATTTGTTCTTTGTAAAATTATTGGTGAAGGTAGGTAACTTATAAAATATTATGATGTCTTTCTGTTATAAAATTTAAATTAAAATATAAAATACGATTTTATTTAATGGTTATAAAACAATATTTCAATTTAAAAAATAGTTTAGTATATCAACATGACAGACGAATTTATTTATTACAAAACAAGATTAAATTGTCATCTTTAGTAATAAATAACTTTAAAATATCTAAAAATAACTCTATTTTGTATTTCTAAGGAATTTTTAGATTCTTCATAAAATGAAACTCAGCTAATTTCTACCAAGTATTTTGTAACTAACAATATTTGAAGAAGTATATTTAAATAACAATAAATTATAATTTATTGTTGCATTTTTTTGTTCAACACAATGGATATGTTAAAAATATTAAAAACAATTGGTTAATCTCAAAAGTAATACTAATTTATGTTTCTATTTTGTTTGTATTTCTATTTTTATAATCTTCCCTTTGCTGTTATTATCAAATAAATAAAATAATACTTAGCTAATTTTTATCAATTAGTTTACAACAATATTTTTTCAAGAATTATATTAAAATAGAATGATAATTTATTTTAACATTTCCTTTATTCAAAATACCGAATAGAATTGTTTAAAACATTTGGTTAAATATCGTTTGTTCAAAATAATTAAAAGGTTTGAAACATTCGTTTCAATCTCTGACGGAAGTAAAGATTTAATCTTAAAATTTCTTCACGAGGTCAATTTTAAAGGAAAGGGGTTCTTTTATGTGGTCTTTTGCAATTAAAATGCGTAGATATTTGACATTATAATATCACCGCTTCACCGCCAGAAGCCTGGTTTCGGCAGTTAGAAGAATTTAAAATTGCTACACAAGCTTCCAAAATTTCACTTAATACTTTTACTTGGCAATAACGGTAGACATTAAATGTTTTAATGTCTTTTTGACTAAATGAGTGCGTTGAAAAAGTTATTATAGATTTATCAAGTTTATCGATATCTCAAGCTGCAGAGGGAAATTCAGCTGTACTTAGATTAGGTCTTTTATGCTTTCTTCTGATTTCATCGTCAAGCCTATTGTTTTAAAGCAGACGACGGTCGCCTTGAGGAATGCTTTTCTTATATTGACCAACTTCAGTATTAGTCGAAGGAGGCAAGGTCACATAGACCATGCTGGACTGTTTTCCTAACCAGTCGCCATTCTTGAATGAAGTTCTGTGACATTCTACTACTACTACTCCTAAAGTTTAGGTTTGGTTGAAGTAATTTTGTGGCAATAAATTTACCTACCACATTTCTTTTACTGCTATAGTTTTATCTATTAGCTCTATCTGTACTAAATTGGTATTTTTTCATATAGCTCTTTTAATTTTGATGTATTTGTTGAAGTATGTGGTAAAATGTTTTCCAGATTGTTTCCATTATAAATGATATATTTTACAAAATGTAAATTAATTATTTGGTACTTATATTAAATGCATTTATTGCTTTTTTATAAAACTATAAGAAATTGCATAAAAATTTATTGTAAAACCCGTAAGATAATTGTAAATTCCGAGGATTAGCTATATACAATCAAAAGTATGTAAATGATATTTTTATGACATGCAAAGAAAAAAAATTGTTAAGTTTTTGCCTTCAACATTGACATTTTTAGTAATTGAAATTTATAAATAAGCAAACTGAATACTTAACATTTGATTTAAATAATTCCATATTACTGATGGAAAGTATTCTCCAGCTAAAATGATTTGTTATTGTTGTTAATTCAAACACATTTATTATTATATTATAAAATGTAACTTTTAGAAGTTGAAGAAAATAATTCAATTAATTTTCTAGTTTTAAAAATTGAAAATAAATTAATTAATAAAAAAGGAGAGAAATAGTCACTACAACTAATATTTCCTAATCAAACTAAAGAAATTAAAAGTTATAAAAATATTACATATTGTGGAAATATTTCCAATACAATTTCAAAAAAAAATCTTCGGCAACATCAGCGTTAATATCATTTAAAACACAAAATAATGTTGGTACAAAATTGTTAAAAAATTTACAAACAAAATTATTCAAATAAATAAATCTGGTGTTTACAAAATTAATTGTCCAAAATATATTGCTGTATATATAGGTCAAACACAAGGAAATTTTGAAGTAAGATTCAATGAACAGCATATAGATTAAAACAACCAGATAAGTCAAATTATACAAAACACCTACCTGAACATCCAACCTTACTCTTACACACCAATGACATCCAAATACTACACACTTGTGATAAAAAACAAAATTTAGATTTCCTTGAAGAACTTGAAATAAAAAGACATCTAGCATATGCACAATTTAAAGTTAATGAACAAATAAATCTTGGAAGTTCTCCACTTTTAAACAGTTTACTTTGATTAAGACTACATTTGATACATAGATAAGACGTAATTGTAAAACAAATATAATAAGTTATTGTAAAGATCAGCATGATATAGTTTTTTCCTGGTTTTTCTATATAATTGCACAGTTATACTTCTTAGAGGGAAGTCCATCCAGGATAATCCCTTAGGGCTCATAACATCTAGACTATAATAATGTTATGTCTTATTACTTCCATATTTAGTCTAGACTTATAACTACCTAATAAACATCAGGTACCTAGCTACAAACTAACAAAATGTAACAAATCTGTCAATCTGACGATGCTAATCTTAGCGAAACTGCTGTCATTGTGATTTAAAACCAAATTTTTTCAATTAAACTTGGAACTCACATTAAAACGAAGAGTTTTTTATTGTTATCAATTTCTAATTATAAATATACTTTTTCTATAAGAAAAGTTGCAAAACAATCCTTAGATATGGAAAAAAGAATAAATACTACACTGTTTAAATTTGAAATTAATTTATAATTTAATAATTCTAATAAAGGTATTGTCTAGTGACGATATATCATTGTGTTTAATCATGGATAGGAGACTGATAGGAAATGAAAACTGACAGATTTTTAATAGTCTTAGAGCAAATGTTCTTACAGCAATAGAAGCTAATAAACAATGAAATTTATTGCATTTTCTTCTTAAACATTAAAATAAACCTATTTAAAAAAACTTTCATCATTTATTATAAATACTTAAGTTTTATTAAAAAGTTCTTTGTTTAATATTCTTAATAAACAATAATTAGTAAAGCTTATTCACTAAAATTTAAACAGGATTATTACAAAAAGTATCTAATATTACTGTTTTTGTCAATAGACAACCTGTACCTATATCCTATCATTTTTATCTTACAAAACATCCTTTCTGAATTGTTCATTAAAACTATTTTTATTGGCACGTGCGTATTTATAATAAATTTTACGTAGTTCTTTATTTTATATTTGACTGTATTCTAATTGACTATTATCTCTGATTCTCGTAAAACGAATCTAAATATACAATGATAATAGTCATATAAACTCATCAAGGAAAAGCAATTTTGAACGATCTGTGTACGATACATTCGTAGTCGATAAAGAGATTTCAAGATAAATAAATGATGTCGTTTATTGGCTGTCAGTAACAAACTGTAGAACTCATCTACAGTTATGACTAATTCTGCTCTTTGTTCGATAATGGATTTACTATCATTCGGAAATATGTCTATCTGATAGGATGATCTTTGAATTAGTAAAACTAATAAAAATCACTGACAATCAATAAAAGAGAAGGATTGTCTGAAGCATACAAGAAATAAACCAATATTGACACAAATGGAATATACAAATAAATAATGAAAAACACTCAACAAACAAATCCAAAATAAAAATAAACAACAACGAAACGAAAGAAAAAAAAAACTCAAATACTTGGGAGTATAACTAGATAAAAGGCTAAACCTCACAAAGAACATTGACGAAATCAGAAAAAAGCACTTAGCATAAAAAAATATTCATTCATCTACAATTTAACTAAAGGAAAGACTAAAAGTAATACTGTACAAGTAAAACTGTACAGGTACCTGTGACAAGTAAAACAAACAAGGCAAAAACAGACTGCAAATAACCAATAAAGAATTACACAACAAACTCAACATAACAAACATCATAGATAGCATAAAAATAAGAAAAAAACAACCTCTTGAAGGTATTCCATTGTTATTCTGGCAACGTGCGGGCGAGCGTTATCGTGCATTAGAATAAAATTCTCTCCAATGTTTGGAACAAATACTATACTATACTATATATTACGAAATAAATACAAAATATAACTTAACTGTGAGATGTCAAAAACTTGTTAACTTGCTAACTTGGTCCCTAAAAAACTAAATTTTTATATGCACCAGTAAGAAATAGAAAATATATAGTAATTCAGAATAGTAACAATTTTGGACATTTATAACATAGAATTGGTTTAAGATACAGTAAGTTATTGTTAATAAAATAGTTAAATACAAGATTAAAACAGTGCTGCAAACTTTGCATAGTTTGCAGTTATGTATGTTATACTTTTACAGTTGAATGTCTTTGGGTTAGTTATTACTCGCACTGATCTAGGTAAAATATTATATATTTTGGCACCAAGATAGTCAATTGATTTGAGATTTAAATTTGTAAAATTGTTAGGGATTTGAAAATTGTTATTAACATTGTTCCTGGTAAAGTAGGAATGATTTACATGTACACACACTCAAAATATATAAAGATCTGACTGAAAGAATTTTTTCATTATAAAGTTGACTAGTAGGATATCTTTTTTTCCTTTTAAAAATTATTTTTAAGATATAGTTTTGAATTGTTTTTAGGGGTTTAGTGCATTTTCATGTCCCAAGCCAATATCGCATACCTTAATAAAGATTCCACAAGATCTTTATAGACACAAATCAATAAATGATCATTTAATATTTCTCTAATCATATAAAATTTACGTATTAATTTTCTAATATTATTAGAAATTCTAGTTACATGTTGTTTCCAGTTAAGATTTTTGTCAATAATGACTCCTAAATATTTAGTAAAAGGTACCTCATTTATTTCTTTTTCAAATCCCTCTATTTTTATTTTATTAAAAATAGGACGATTAGCAGATGTTAAGGAGAAGGCAATGTTGTTAGTTTTATCCACATTTAAGGTGAGTTTAAAAGAATCGAGCCAGTTTTTTATTTTAGTCAGCCCTGCAGATTATTTTTTCTTTTACTTCTTCCCACGTTTTGCCATTAATTATAATGACTGTGTCATCAGCATAAGAAATTATGCCATTTTCAATAAAAATATTAGTTAAAGAATTTATGTATATCGTAACGAGTAAAGGACCCAAAAGGGTACCTTGTGGTATGCCAATAATTACCTCAGAAAGCAATTACCCTATAATTGCTATACACTATAGCAATTACCAATTTCGAAGTTCAGTAACTTTCAAAAACTTTCAACACAATGCCCCTGACTACACTACATTTTCTTCAAGAACCTCTGTTATATACCGATCAGCTGTCAGTGATCCCCTGCGAAACACAATTAACTCCGTGTGGCAAAACAGATGCCTACTCATACCGTAATCGAACCACCTCCATAATTTCTGGCTGCTCTTAAGGCCCAAGTACACGGGGCGAGTTTACAAGCTAACAAGCCGGCTTTTTACAAGCAGCTCGTAAACTAGTCCAGTGTACTCGATGCACTCGCTCCGTTAGCTGCTTGTAAAAAAAAGTATTGGAACAAAATTGTTAAATGTAAAAACAAAACTACCAAAATTAAAAAAATCTGGTGTTTACAAAATTAATTGTCCAAAATGTAATGCAGTATATATAGGTCAAACACAAAGAAATTTTGAAGTAAGATTTAATGAACACTTAAGAGCATATAGATTACAACAACCAGATAAGTCGAACTAAGCAAAACACCTACTGGAACATCCAAACTCACTTATACACACCAATGACATTCATATACTACACATTTGTGATAAAAAACAAAATTTAGATTTTCTAGAAGAACTTGAAATTAAAAGACATCTAGCAGATCAACAGTTTAAAGTAGTTAATGAACAAATAAATCTTGGAAGTTCTCCACTATTAAACTATTTACTTTGATTGAGTCTTCATTCTATACATAGATAAGACATTATTGTAACATAAATATATTAAGTTATTGTAAAGATCAGCATGATATAGTTTTTTCCTGGTTTTTCTATATCATTGCACAGTTATACTGATCTTAGAGGGAAATACATCCAGGATAATCCCTTAGGGCTAATAACATCTAGGCTTTAATATTGTTATGTCTTATTACTTCCTTACTTGGTCTTGCCTTAACTCCTTATCAACATCAAGCACCTAGTTACAAACAAACAACATGTAATTTCAATATGTCAATCTGACGATGCTAGTTATAGCGAAACAGCTGTAATTGATTTTAAAGCGAATTTTTTAAATAAATAGTGGAAGTTTAGTTTAACTGTGCAGTTATTTATTGTTCTTAGTAAGATGAACTTCCAAAAAGTAGAGGTTAACACAATCAATTTCATTAAATATAATATGTTTTTTATTTCTGTCAAAGTTCTTTCATTTCAACCACAAGAATCCTTTGAAAAAGCGATAGATACTAATCAAAAAAGTTATTCCTGATTGAAAGGAAAGATTTTTTGTCTAAAAATCGAAGTTTTTAGTCGATATTTCCTTAATTTGTAATGATGGAGTGTTTTTTGAAAAACAATTTTGCGGGAGCCCAAAAAAGGTGGTGCTCGTTCTTTGGTTAAATCCATGTAGGACTAGAGAATTGGGAGGTTTTACCTTTTTTGTGATTTATTTCCTGTACTATTATAAATTTTCAAAAACTGAATTCTAATTAAATCGTAGAGATTACGAAAAATAGATAATTGACAATAAATATTTGAATTATCTCATCATTTACCAACGCTAACAATATTTTGTTTGTATAATCTCCCAGGGGTGGTTCATGTTACCTGTTTAAAAAATATTACCTACAGGTAACTGAATCCTTGTTATATAAGAACGTTCATTATCATAGTAACTCCGAAACACAATTTCAGACCTAATTATTCTTGAAACTGAAATGAACGCTATGTTTTCAGACGACCTTTCTGTAATTGAACACGTTTGAAATTCAAACTAATTGTAAGTAGTCGTTCGACTGGAGATTGAGATGCGGAAAAAGACTTAACTAGTCGTTACTGTAATTAACTCGTCATGAAACGAGGTGTAGAGAATGAACAAAAAGACATTTTTTGAGTAGATGCACCATTTTCCTTTTAATTGACGTAAAAGGTTACTTTTTGACTCAGAAGAAATTTAATAATAAAATGTTGTTTCAATTTTTTTTTCGTTTTAGCTATCTGATGAGTAAAAATTAATTTTGCAATTTAATAATTAGTTATTTATTAAATGAAAAAATACTTTTAGACAATAGATGATTTCCAGTAGGCGTTTCCACTACAAAATTTTGAGGTATAAAATGTCCGATATTTACTAGGCATTTTTGGATACTATTCAAACACGATACAAAGAAAATTTTTGATTTCAAAGATTTCTAGATGTTCCCGAATATCTAAACAACTTTTAATGTCATTGAAAAAATAAATAAATCAACCAGGAGATTCGAACTTGTTACGTTTGCTGCATGGACAAAACCTGTAAATTCTACGTCAAATGTCTTATTTTTGACATTTAAACGTCGGTTTTGTTCACAGAATTATATATTAATATATAATTCTGTGGTTTTGTTTTCTCTCAAAGGTACATCAGGTTATCTGTGCTGTGTAAATCTTTTTTATTTGATTTTTGCAAATGGTTTATTATTTTACTGTAAAACCTGTCAATAACGGCCACTAAAAATGATATAACTATTGGCCGTTATACAGGGTGGAACAAATTCTGTAATTTAATAAATAAAGGTTTGTCGCAAAATTCCTGAAACACGTCAACTTTTATTTTCTATGGGGCATAAAATAAAGAGGTTTGTTTATTTTCTTAATTATATTAAGGGTTGTAGCGACCCCCAACTTTTTTTTTAATGAAAGGGTAGGTTGTTCTTTTTTTATTTTACAGCTTTTTCAATTGCAAATACAAGTAGGTATTTTTTTACAAGCAATGTATTAGAAAAAAATAAAATACCGAAATGTTTTTTAATACTACTTTAATGCAATAAATGTTCAAAATGCCCTCCATTTTGTTGCTGACAATATCCTAATCGAATATAAAAATTATCCCGAATATTTTCCAATTACTACGTCCATGTACTTACACTTTGTTTTTACTACTTGATAAGCCACAATAAGAAATCCTTCCTTTTTCTAACTTGCTATCAGGTATTTCACTAATTAAAACTTAATGTGATTAAGTTATCTTCAGGTATTTGTGTTAAATTTCTACAACAAATTTATAAGCCAATAAAATAAGAAAATGTCTTATTTTACCGAAACGCACTGTATCGAAATTTTACAGATGATTGGATATGGGAACAGAAGTCGAACACAGGCTAAAGTTGCTCGTTTGTTTGCTGAAGTTCATCCAGAATTGCCTACAATTAATCGAAGTACGATTAGCAAAATTGAAAGTCGATATCGAGAGTTGGGCCATGTAAGAGATATTTCTCGAAAAAGGCCTTTACAAATCGACGAAGAAACCCGGTTGAACATGTTGTTGGAAGTTGAAGAAAATCCTGTTACTCCAGCTAGGGAAGTAGCTCGCGTTCATGGTGTCAGTCACACAAGCGTTTTAAAAGTTTTCAAAAAGTATGCATATAAGTACCCATAAGTACCCAAAAAGTACCCATATAAGATGCAAAACCTTCACGAGCTTAACGAAGACGATCCTGATCATAGACTTAATTTTTGCGAACGATTTACGGCATTTATCGATGGTGGTCAAATTCCTTTGGAATGGGTGCTGTTTTCTGATGAAGCTACGTTCACATTACATGGACACGTAAATCGGCACAAGTGCCGTTATTGGGCTGATGAAAATCCCCATTGGATGCGTGAATCCCATACCCAAAGGCCTCAAAAAACAAACGTCTGGAATTATTGGGAATCGCATAGTAGGTCCTTTTTTCTTCGATGAAAATGTAACTGGAGAAACATACCTAACTATGCTTCAAAATGAATTGGTTCCTACTTTAAGGATTTTATTCCCCGATAATTTGGATCCCAATTTATTTGACCAACAGATGTGGTTTCAACAAGACGGGGCACCACCACATTTTGCTCAAATTGTACGGACCTATCTCAACGAAGTGTTTCCGAATAGGTGGATTGGAAGAAGGGGCTCAATTGAGTGGCCAGCAAGATCACCCGATCTCACCCCATTAGATTTTTTTATGGGGATATTTAAAAAGTAAGATTTATACTACTAAACCTAACAACATAGCCGAGCTTCAGCAAAGAATCAGAGACGAAATTATTCAAATAACGCCGGAAGCATTACAAAATGTTAGGAATAGTTTTTATGATCGATTGGGATATTGTCAGCAACAAAATGGAGGGCATTTTGAACATTTATTGCATTAAAGTAGTATTAAAAAATATTTCGGTATTTTATTTTTTTCTAACACATTGCTTGTAAAAAAAATCAAAAAAAATACCTACTTGTATTTGCAATTGAAAAAGCTTTAAAATAAAAAAAAGATCAACCTATCCTTTCATTAAAAAAAAGTTGGGGGTCGCTACAACCCTTAATATAATTAAGAAAATAAACAAACCTCTTTATTTTATGCCCCATAGAAAATAAAAGTTGACGTGTTTCAGGAATTTTGCGACAAACCTTTATTTATTAAATTACAGAATTTGTTCCAGTTAAACTTTCCACTCGGTATAAAGGTGGCCGCTATTGTCAGGTTTTGCAGTCGAGAAATAAAAAATATTTGGATGTTTGTTTATTTTATGGTATACATAAACGGAAAACTACTAAAACTACTAAAACTACTTTAAACTACGTAAAGTAGGCGTGTCAATTTTTGTTTGTTTTACATTTTTTATCTTTGATTTAAGAACCTCAGCTTCACATTTAAGTAAAATTCGAGACACGTCCATAAATATTTCACCATTATTTTTGCACAATAAATAATTTTTTCTACGCCCCTCTATTTTTCACACCCTTCGCTCATATTAGATAAAGTGGATTTTGGAGTTTTACATTCGTCCACATTACTATTGCCTTTTTCATCATTATCGCACAGTTCTTCAATAATGCCCGTAATACTGAAGTTAGGGCTCTCTGTATGTATATTATCGTCAAAGGAAGCAGATTCATCCAAGTCTAAAATTTCGTTACGGACTGTAGGGAAAAGATTGGCAATGAGTGTATTATCCTCATCATCAAAATGTGGATCTTCTTGGATAATATCCGAGAAGCCGGCTTTAGAAAAACATTTCTTAACTGTAGCAGGAAACACTTTGTTCCAAGCAGCTGTAATCCAGATAGTGCATTGGATAAATTTATGTTTTTTTCCTCTGTCAATAAACGCTAGAAGTCTTCTAATGAAAAAATTTCGGTAAATAAAATTGAAATTCTGAATTATTCCTATTGAACTAAGGGCTGGCAATGTGAAGTGGTGTTGGGTGGCAGGAAGATTATTTTAACATTTTCTAATGGAACTTTAGGATGTGACATGGTAAAAGAAGCACTTTTTTATTCTGTTTTTTCATTCTATTGTCAAATTTATGCAGCCATCTTGTCGTAATTTCTGTTGTAATCCAAGCCTTTTTGTTAGAAACCCATTCTAAGGGTAATTTATTAACATGACTACCTTTAAACAGCGGGGATTTTTACTTTTTCCAATTACGAATAGATCTTCTTTCTTACCTTCCATACTTGCACATAGCAAAATAGTCAAAACGTTCTTTTGCTGCCTTCTTCCCTGCACATTTTTCATTTTTTAATGCAAATGTCTTCATCAGCATTGTATACATCTAGTGGAGAATAATTCCTTAATATCAATGATAACTTGGTTTTCCAATCCTCTATGTCGTCCAAATTAACCTCTGCAGACTCACCACAAAATGGTTTAAACGTTATATACCTTGTCCAGTATAAATATAATTGCACGTCACAGCTGTCAGAACGGGACTATGTTGCCAAGCATTTAAAATAGTATTAGAATATAGTAAATGTCAAACGAAGTTTCTATAACATTCTTCTTTTTATTTGACTACAATACTACACCATTTTTGAACGCGGCAACAGAGCGCAATTTTGCCAACATTTAAAATATTTTAGCATGAGTTATGTTCGTTTAAAGTTTATATTTTATAAGCTCACGAGTTGGATTTGATAAAAAATCAATTACGAAACCCTTCTTAAAGCATTTATTTATCTTTTGTAATAACTTGTGGCATACCAATTTCAATATTTACCAAGTTTACAGTAAATAAACGAACGAAGAAAGTCAAACGAACAGAGTGATTTGTTCACTTTGATGACGTGCAATCATATTTATACTGGACAAGGTATATTATAACGCTTGCAGAAACTTTCCAACCATCCTTTTGATGCTGCAAAATTTTCCATCTTCAAACTGTTTACTGCCTCGAGTGCTTTTTCTTTAAGTAGCGGCCCAGATATTGAAATAGCTTTATTTCTGGCTTTGCAAAACCAATTGTAGATGACTTATTTCACTGCCAATCCTTCTAATATGTCAATCTGACTATGCTAATTTTATAGCGAAACGGCTGTCATTGCATTTCAAACGTATTTTACGAATAAATAGTGAAAGTTTAATTCAACCTTTTAGTTGCTTACTATTCTTAATTAGATGACCTTTTACGTAGTAAGGGTTAGAGGGTTAGTACAATAAATATAGTTATTTCTTATATTAAGAAAAGTTATAAATTTTTTAAAACATAGAAAAGCTTTACATTAACATATACTCGTATAGTTAAACAGAATAATCTATTACCTCACTTTTTAATACAAAAAAATACCGTAAACAAATCCAAAAGGAAGTATGATGACGCAAATAATTGGTTAGTTTGCCAAGAAAAGTAAGTGTAGTTGATCACTGTCAACTGAAAAAACATGTGCAATAAATGTTGAGATATTTTTTACATATCGGTTAATTTATTTAAACTTCTCTATTTAACAATAAACTCAGTGGAACTCGTCAATATTTATTTAACAATAACCCGTCGATAATGTGCACAACATACTAACCAAATGTCTTCAATATTTATTTATATTGCATACATTTATGTTGATCCTACATCGTAATATGTTTACTTATGAAATTGGGCCAATATAGTAAAGTCGTTTTATAGTATTTGACAAATATCTTGATAACAACCATATAATATAACTTTACATGCACATAAGGTGAATTAAATACCTTCTATAGAATTGGATAGCAGACTTTCAAATTGAAATTTGAAAAATCACGCTGTGTTTGCGTCTTAATTGTCAAAAAAGTTGGACAAAGTTTCATTTCTTGGATACGGCGACATTAACGACCATCCAAACCAGTAGATTACCATGATGTACCCCTAAAATTTTCCCATTTTCCATCCCCGAGTTAGTATCTTCTGTCAATACTTTACTAACATTTATTTTTGTCCTTAGAATATCCTCATTATGGAATGTGCTACCCTTACAGATCACCTAACTCCCCTTTCATTCATTTTTTTAAACCCCTAAACCCTCAAAATTTCTCATTTGGGGTTAATTTTTAATCAAGGTGAGAATGTATAATTATTTTATACATAATTTCGGACAGCCAGGCAGCGTTAAAAGCACTGAATTCTACCCGGGTTGGTTCAAAGCTGGTGTGGAGCTGTATCGAATCCCTTAACAACCTTGAAGCAAATAACAGAGTAACGCTACTCTGGGCTCCAGGGCATGCGGGAGTGGAGGGCAATGAAAGAGCCGACACTCTGGCAAAAAAGGGAACAAAGTCCGCGTTTATTGGACCGGAACCATTCCTTGGCATAGCAAAAAGCACTGCCAAGGACATTATCTCCAGCTGGGCAGCTGGGCGGGAAACCCTTCTGCACTGGGAGAATATACCGAGGCTTACCCACTCGAAAGCGTTTATATCTCAACCTTCGAGCAGAAAAACAGCACAGCTCCTGGAATTGAGTAGAAGTAACCTACGCATTCTTACTGGACTGTTGCCTGGACACTGTCGTCTGAGAAACCACCTGAGGAAGCTTAGTCTGAGCAATACGTCGGACTGTCCCTACTGCAGTGTGGCAGACGAATCGGCAGAGCACATTCTTTGCTATTGCCCCGCGTTAGAAATGATCAGGCTCCGCTCGTTTGGCCTCATACGGCTAGAGCCTACCGACTTTAGACAAGTCTCGCCAAAATCGATCTTGGACTTTGTTAAGAAGTGCAGACTGGATGGCGAATTGTGACCCTTAGGGGTGAGCCACAATAGGCCCTAGTTTGGCCGCAGTGGAGGGGTGGGAAACGCCCCGCTCACATTGAACCTAACCTAACCTATAATTATTTTGATATTAGAGATAAAATACCATAACTTGTGTTTTATTAATATTCATAATTACCAAATTTCCCAAACATCTTCATCTTTTAAACATTTACAAAGAACTTGCCTTCAATTATTCTAATCATACTTTGCTCCTATTCTCCCAATCTCTATAATCCAGTCCTCTCCATTACATAAATTCATCAAATTCATCTTATCCAGCTCTCCTATCATGCCCATACCACAGAAGTCTCCTCTCTTCAGTGTGTCTAATGATATAATTTTCTACTTGCATTCTTCTGCGGATTTCGTTCGCCACTCTATCCAACCTTGTAAGATTTCTGAGGCGTGGATCATAATATTTCGGATGGAGTTGAATATCAGTTGTTTAGTGTTTATTTTAATGTTTTTGTTCAATTTTTAGTTGTACCTTGCTCTAGTCTAGCATTAATATCTTCTTCTGTTAAAGTATGTTTGGAGATGCTAAATCCCAAGTATTTAAAAGTGTAGGTAAGCTTGATTTCTAGATTTTCCTTTAACTCATTTTCCTTAGTATTTAATACCGTCTATTGCATCAAAAAATAAAAAAATAAATATACCTAAAACAATTTCATAGAATACAGAAGTACTGCAGAGAACCTCTTGGAATTAGCTCAGTGTATACAGCAGTAAAATGACATCTACAAAATGTGAAATTGTTTCAATGTGGAAAAGAACTTTAAACAAAGACTGAACTAGTCAAACTGGCATGATACAATTAAGGCAAGTGATCAAATAATCATCTAGAGTGAAAGTGATATGAATTATGATTATTTCAATTGTAAATATATTATTAGTGTTGGTATGCAGAAGTTTTAATCAATAATAATGTCTTAATAAAGTAGATACTTGGACAAGTAACGTAGAGAACAATTAAAAATCTAAGGATTTTAAGGAATTGAATAGAATACATTATAATAAAATTTTATTTAAAGAAATTTTATTTGGTTTTAAGGTGAGAACATATTTAAAATAATATTATTTAACCTCAAAGATTAATTTTTTAATTTATTAGTTGTAATTTTTTCTTAAAACCTTTTCGTTTTTCTTTATGTTGTCAATCTTTATTGGAATTAAAAATTTTAGGTTAATATTTTTTTTCTTCTCGAAAATGCTAGCTACAAACAAAACACAAACTTCCAGGATTATCAGACTTTCTAAAATTTACATTCTTGAAAACTTCCTTTTGCAAGAAATTACTTGAATTACTTCAAAGACTGATCCACTTCTTCCTTAATTTTTAACCATTGCGGACAAATTAGAATATGAATATTTCTTAATAGATCAACTTAAAAATAGCAAAATTATAGGTATTAATAGTTTGCCTTTTAGATTTTGAGATTGAGGTTTCTTAGCTTCAAACAAAAAAAAAATTATTCCTATAGGTACTATAATATAGTATCTATACACACACATTTTAACCAAACCCGTCCCTTTCAGAATGCATACCTCTAGGAAGAACTTCCTCCACCCCCCATCACGTCCGATGGGGGCCTCCAGTCCTCGGGCTTATGCTCTTCCTTCCACTATCTTGGTTCGAAGATAGTTTCCAGGTGTCTTCTCTTTGGTCCGGGATGGTGCTTTGCACCTCTATCCTTCTGTCTTCCTTTTAGGCGTTTTAGAGTGTGTTCTAAAGGTCTGCTTCTTGATAGATCTGGTACCTTTTTAGTGGTCCAGCTGTTTCCTTGGTATTGGATGTCTCCTGTAGTTCTCTGCTGTGTAGTTTGTTAATTCCCTAAGTGCTGTGTTCGGGTGTGTCCTGAGTTCTTCAAATCTTCTTCTGGCTCTGGCTTTCATGATTTCTTCTATCTTCTCCTGGTCCAGTTCCCCGTACAGTTGTATATTTCTTATGTACCATGGGGCGTCTGCTGCTTGTCTTAAGCTGATGTTCTCCTGTGCTTGCATCTTCTTTTTGTAGGTTTTGTCTGTGTGTTCCCAGGCTACGGAAGCGTACAACATAATCGGAATGATGATTGCATTTATTAGATGTATCTTTGTCTACAGTGCTAGTTTGGATTTTCTTCCTATGAGTCCGGCTAATCTTCCTCTTGCTTGTTTTGCCATCTTTGTGTTCTTTGAAGATTAGTCCTTTGTCTAGTATCACTTCTAGGTATTTGGCCTTGTTTTTCCATTGGATCTCTTCTCCTCCTGTTAATGTTTTCTTTTAGTTTTTTCCTTATTTTAGATGTCTGTATAGCACTATAATATCTCAAAAAATTCAAAACAAACAAGAAAATATACAACGCAAAAATCTTCAATGCAAATTAAGCCAAAGTTTGTTTGAATAAAATGCTATAGCATAATGGCGGACAATGATGTTTCTGATAATGTGGCGGATTACAATCTCGAACTATTTTGATAGAACTATGACATTTTTTTAAACATTGATTAATTTATTTTAATTTATTTACTTTTTCTTTTCTTTGAAGATTTTTTCAATATTTATGGATCTATAACTATTGATATACATAAAATCATTTCAAGAAATATCAGAAAATAGACCACATCTAAGAAGCACACAATTTCTACGGTTTCTGTAGCAAACATACGACTTTTACTTTCACAAGTCGAACAAAAGTTCCTAAAATGACTTCAAAATGACTCCAACAAGAAGCTTGTTTTGTGAGTAATTATTCTTACTATTTACTAACATGGCAAGGTAGCTATTCATTGTTGAATAGGTTACACCGCTTATCCCTTACATTTTATAGATTTTTGGAGCGGCTGATGAACCCTTGTCTGTTTAAAACATCCACCTTTTGCCCCTTGTCGAATAAATTAATGAATCAATCAAAATTATTTAAATTAAATGAATTTTGGTCAACGCTACGGTTACGTAATTATTTTAATTAATTCTTTAATTTAGATGCGAAATATCCAATTAAAAATTTTAAGACAAACATTTAACAATAGTGAGACAAAAGTGCATTTATTTAGACTGTACTGCATAGCATTTTGATACAATATAACCATTACAAAGTTATTGATTAATAAATAATAAATATTTACTGTAATAACCCTTGATATTCTAATTTAAAAGAATTGCACCGCCCAGTTTTATAAAACATTATGTTGATTAAACATGCTCGGTTCCGAACATCAATCAATTTATTACACGTTCAGGCGTAGGTGTAAATTTGTTGGTCCTTCAATCCTCTCTACATTCCGTAATAAAATAGACATTTAAAAGCACATTTACTTAAATTATTACACAAACATTAGTTTTACCAAATTATACATCAAACAAAAAGCATAAATACTACTAACTAACTATTAGAATAATATAAACCAGGTGCATATTACCAACGTTACTATTTTTGGGTGTTTATTATTATCTTTTTTTTTTCAGACTGAGTTAAGACAGAGAGGAATGCACTCGATGTTTAGATTTTACCAACAGAAACTCTTGCGTGTCATTGATTAATTTTATCTATGGATATTGGGTGTGTAATAGATTCTGGAATATATCAGTTTTTACGTAAACAATATTGGCCGATTATTTACGTTCTCTAAATAAAATTTGAATTCGTCGTCTACAGTCTTTATTTCAAAATCTATAAACTAAGATATTGAAAATAACAAGTTATTTTTATTGCGCTTAAAATTTAGAACACACAATCAACGAAACTTTTCGAAATCCGTAGATGTCCTTATGAAATATAGATTGGATAAGGTTTCAATACTATTGACAAGTAAGCAACAATCCAATCAACCACTAAATATAAAGTGTAATACGCTATTACATTTAAGATTTTAAATATATCCAGTAGATTTCACTTATTCTAGCCTAAACAGCACTGATTTTGTTGACATGAATGAAATACAGAATATTGTGTCAAAAGGGTGGAAAATGGGCATTAGTAGGCCTTGGCTAAAGGTTGTTAATGCATTTATGCACGTGTGACACACAACTGCGACTACCTTTATGAAAAAATGTTTAAATCTTGTCTACGTGAGAGGCAAGAACGTTTATCACTGCATTAGCAGGCATTCTGGAAGACATTGCTCGTATTGTACAATTTATACTATTATGTATTTGCTCACCTTCCTCATGAGGTATTCAGAATATGACGCTTTCTTTAAAAACCGAGTGCACTCTACCTTTTTTCGGGCTGAGATGGGAAATTCATGCTCAAATGGATCCTATCCAGGACCCATAAAGTATTGGACTCATCCCCAAGGGGAAGCTCACCAACCAAACCCATCTAGAAACTCGCCATTACCCCTGTCTCGGATTCACTACCCTGGAATACTTCAAGACAACAACATTCCCTTCCACTAACCATGCTCTCAATGATTCGATTCCCATTCTTCTTTTTCCTATCATTCTTATTCCCGCCTCTCCTGTATTGTCCATAATCCATCATTGCTTCTCCACATATCTAGCATTCACCTCAGGCCCACACACCACTTTGACCTTCCTCCTAAAAACCACCTCATCGTGAGAAACCCTACACTTTCCAAGGTTTATCTATAAGATCCTTCATCCGTCTTCAGTCCTACCTCTTTCTTTCTGTCTATCCCTACCTTCTCTAAAACCGTGTTCATTCCCTCTAAGGAGTCCATAGAGGCCCCACATTATTTCCTCCTCCTTGTGTCCATCATTCTCTAGACCATTTTCCCAGAGGAGTGCTTGTCTACAGTCTCTGGCCATGTGTCCCTCATCCTTGCATAGCCAGCATTTATCTTTTTTCTATCCTCTTTGCACCTTACATCCTTGCACAGCTTGAATAATGATTTTCTTAAAAAACTTGGGGCTAATAACATCTAAGCTTTAATATTGTTATATCTTATTTCTTCAATACTTAGTCCAGTTTTAACACCACTCAATCAAAATTATTTTTTTAAATAAGCCAATAAAAATTATAATAGTATATTATGTTACTAGGAGTAGAAGGCCAACATTATTGTTGAGCCCAGGTTCTTGCACTGCCGAGGCGCTAGCCTCGGCAGTGCAAACTGGGCGAAACATATAATGGGCCTTCTGCTCCGAGTAACATATACTATTTTTTCTTCAAGCGTAATAATAATATGCATTTTATAAAAAATATAGAAGGCTTTGTTTATATCTCAACTATTTAATTAATACAAACGAAAAATTACATAAAGTGTTACCTATTTATTAACAGTAATATTAAATGTGCAGTTTTGTATACTGCAGTTGTTTAAATTTAAGCCACTGCCACCGCTTTCAGCTTCGACATTTACAATTTTGTCATTGGTATACATCATATTATTAGTAAGTTGATTGTCGATTATTATGTCAGCGATTCCAGAACTATTACTTGGTTGTTCTTGCCAATTAAGTATTTTTGTGCAGTTTGTGTTTTACTGGAAATGGAATCATCAGTACCCTTCAGCAACACTGGTGGATTTCCATCCACCATGCCGCTTTAAAGCGGTAATATCACCTCCGTTGTCAACTAAAATAGTTGCGGAAGTCCTCCGAAGGCAATGTCCTGTATATTCATGAGGATTTGTTAATTTCAAAAACGTAGTAACGTCTTTTGGTACGTTTGATATTTTGTGGATACCCATCACCACACGGTGACATTTACCATTCTTGTATTTAATAAAAAATCACTGCAGGCCAATATCATCCGGATGAAGAGCGGTATACTGTCTTATCAAATTCAAATAAAAATCGCCAATTATAGTAAACGACCGTTGTTTTTTGTTTTTTGTGTTTATGATTTTAACCAAAATTAAATTTCCCAAATCTTGGATTTCGCTAGACTTTAAATTAACAAGTTCATCGCATCTAAGGGCTCCTGTGACTCCAAATATTAATATAACCTAAAACAAACGTTGAAATAAATAAAAAAAGCTGGTAGCACTGGGATTAGAACCGCTGACCTTCGCGACCGAAGACAAAAGCTCTGCCACTGAGCTACCGTCATTAAATGTTATAAGTAGGAAATGAGGTAATATTTGCTGTCAAGTTAAATATTGATCTGCGAGTAGATATCACGGTCAACGGTTTAATAAACGTAATAATGATTAAAAAGAAATAAGAAAGTACCTACCTTTGTTGCTAAATAAACATTATTCGGTGCATCCTTGAGAAATTTATCAAATTGATCTTTTGTTAATACTTTTGATTTTTTCGGTGTATAATTTTCCCCTTGGCGCTTTATAAATGCAATTAATTTGCTATATTTTCTATTTTAACATTATGTTTAATGTTTAATTGACTTTTAATCATTGAATACTGTGTCCATAGAGTAGAACTTTTAAACTTTCTGGACAAATTCGTGAAGTATGCAAGCATAACGTTTTCCGTGTATTGCTGTACATTATATTCATTGCACCATTTTAGAAATTTTTCGTATGCAAAATCATACAGTTTACGCGACGTTGGAATTAGAGTTTCAATACTGGAATTAGCTATTTCAACTAATTCCGGAGGCGTACATTGTAAGTCTTGAGACATTTGCAGTTTGAATTAGGTAGGAACACTTTCAGAGTCTGACACTTTTCAAAACTAACAAAACATCAAAATTAAATAAGGAAATTAACAGTTCCTGCCTTCTTGATTATAACACCCATAAGACGTTGCTACCGTTTCTTATTATTTTGTTACTAGTATAATAATGAGAGTTCATTATTGTACTAGTAAAATAGGCTATTCCTACTTTTTGTGTTGAAGAACATAATACAGTTTTTATTATACGCTTGAAGAAAAATGTATTTGTTGAAATTACTTATATTGTTTTAAAAGCCCAGTCGCATTATTTAAAATACTCGTATTTAAAATTTGCTCTTAAAAAAAGGTAGTAAAATACAAAATTGAACTTTAACCTAACATAATGTAAAATATGAAAAAATAATGAATAAACATTTCTACAAAAATTAAAATCTAAAATCTAAAAAGCTTTGGCTTAATTGGCATTTAACCAAAAGCAAGAAAGGAAATTTATATAATAAAACAGGCGTTGAATTATCCGCACTGCGGCGGAAGAAATGTGTACGCTTAGGCAAACTAAACAACAGAGCGTTTTTTACAAACTTCTCATTGGCATTGCCGTTCAAATATTGTTTAAGACAACAATTTAAAAAATCTTAACTCCAGACCCGGTTTAATTAAAATAAATATTTAGTATTAAGGCAACTAAATAATAATTAAGAACAGTAAACAAAGAAATTAAACTTTTTATTTATTTATAGTTTAAGCTTTATAATTTACAAAGTTCTTTGATTGGTATTCTTAATACAATGAGGTTTCACAAAATAAGGGCCAGTACAATCAATTTTAACTAAATAATATATTTTTATACGAACTTTGTAGATTACTTAAAAATAATCAATGTTATCGAGCTTAGTAGTCAAAGAAATATAGGGATATGAACATTGTTCACAACATTATGTTTCCAATATCTCAAATACAATCTCCCGATGTTTGAATAGCAATTAAAAGTACAGACATCACGATATTTTACGTTTTTCTTTGATATTAAAAAAAACGTTGAATAATTTTTATTCGCCTTAAAAAATCCCTCAAAAACTATGCTTTATGTGACAAATAATCTTTATAAATATAAATATACTAGCTGACCCTGTGAACTTCATATCACCTGCAACACTTTTTTTATAACTTTTGATTCCTGATTATCAAGCTTTCAACATTTATTTATTTTTGTCAAGAATAAACGCTCGTAATGTGCACGGTTAAAATGGTATTAAGTTATTAAATGAACCTTGTTGGTCATTTTAATATGTTTTATTGTTTTTTCTATATATGTATTCATAAATATTGGTTATAAAAAATTTGTTATTGAAAAATGTAGTGAAAATTAAAAATGATATACTTTGTATATATTTTGTTTCTGCGAACCTCGCTGCGCTCGGCACGCAGTGATTGGTTTTTAAAATATAGTCTGTATCACAATGATGTAGTTGATAAAACTATGTAAGATACTGTAAATTTAGTGAAAACATAATAGTGTAGCATTCATTTTTAAAAATTTGTGGATTTAAAATACTTTTAACCTTTAACTATTAAAAAAAATGTTTTTAATTATAAATCTGGAAAATGTGACTATTAAATACTTTTTCTATTTGATGAAATGGGTAATTAGATAGTAAAGATTATTCTTAATTTATATAACATTTATAATATACATAATTATGAACTATGATCATAATACTATTTAAATAACTATAAAAAAATTTACCAAAAACACAATTTAATACACACTTTAACACAAATTTTGACAACGAAGCACAATGACACATCTCCTTCAAACGATCTAATGTAATTTTTACTGTCAAATGTCATTTTAGCTGTCAACTGTCATTTTTGACATTCGAATATCATTTATAACTGTCTTATGTTAATTTTTACTCTTAAATATAAACAATATGAAAATGAATACAAACACAAACAAACAAACAAAGTTTTTTGGAAAACACGAAAATTCAGCTAAAAAAAATAAAATTGTTTAGAAAACCCGAAAGTTTAGCTAAAAAAAATTAAAAAATCAAAGATTGGTCCAGCCGTTTTTGAGTTACAGCAGTATATTTTTTTTTATTTTTTTAGCTGAATTTTCGGATTTTCCAAAAAATTTTTTTTTCTAAACCATCCCTAAACTATAGCAAAAAAAACAAAAAAAAATTTGAAAATCGGTCTTGCCGTTTTTGAGTTTTTGCGAGACTAAGGCACAGCAATTCATTTTTATATATATAGATAATTAAATCCCCTTGTTCCATAGGGTATTATTCTTTTACAAAATTTCACCATGCTGCTCTGTCTCCTGTCATTGTTATTGCTTCTATTCAAGATTTTCCTCATCTGAAGTATGTCGCTTATTATTTGGTTCCAAGTAGGTCTTCCTCTTTTTCTTTTTTTTTTGTACTCTTACTTCATATATTTGTTTGACTTGTCTCTCTTTCGGCATTGTTTGTAAGTGTCCCCACCAGTTTAACAGTCTTTGTTCGATAAATTTAGTTATGGGTTACACTCCAAGTTCTTCTCTGATTTGAGTGTTTTTGATTCTATCCAATTTGGTTATTTCTTTTATTCTTCTTAAGAATTTCATTTCTGTGACTTGTATTTTACTTTTTTGACTGTTTGTTAGTTTCCATGAGTCGCATCAGTATGTTAGTACTGACCTGAGTATTGTATTGAAAACTTTTAATTTCGTCTGCACCGAGTAATATAATTTTATTACCTTTTTAATTCTTTCGTTGATTTCTTCGGCTTGTTTTCCTGTGTGATCTAGTGTAACTCCTAAGTATTTAAAATCTTTGACTTGTTCTATTTTATTATTGTCTATTTTAAAAGTTGTATAAAAAAGAAACAAATAAAAATGGATGAAATTTTTTTATAATCAAAAGAACAATAGAATTTATGAAATTTACTTTATTGTTTTTAACTTGCTGAGAAAATTGTGTTGGATATATCCAAGCGTTTATCTTACAGACTTTTTAATATGTCAAATAACCCTTTAACTAACTAATATTGGATAATAACATTTCGATCCTAATATTCGGTAAATATTAAAATATTTTAAGAAAAATCGTAGATGTGAACCAGACTAACAGTTCAAAAACGATATTGTAGTTATCTGTTATGTAAATATTTGTAAACCATACTATGCATGAGAATTGAGGATTCGCCCTTATTTTGTACGATGTTGCCTAAAGGTAATAGACGACGCAGGATGACGGAATTTATGAACAGAAATAATTAATTTCTATAATTCGAAATACGCCAAAATTATACATTATTTTAAAAAAACGGTAAATAGAAAAATAATTCAGTTTGTTGCATTTCAACTCGCTATCTCCATATTTTTTTGCTTACTAAAAAAAACGATAAAAAAAATAGAAACTAATTATCAAAACAAAAAATTAAGTATAGAGCGAGTTGATGTAAGTCAAAATAGACAAATTAAAAAACAAACGATTCAAATAAAGTAATCTCTAAGGCTCTAGTTCGACTTTTCATTTTTTTGGCGGACGCGGCCACTCCTGTATGCTCTTAAGCTTTATTTTTTTTCAACTCTCGCAAAAATTCTTTAACAATAGGCTTTGAACTTTGACGGCTTGTAACTCCATCGCCCTTCAACAAATCTTAAACTACTTTTTTTATTGAAGCTCTATAAAATGCAATATTGAAAAAGTTTGTTAATATAAGACTTTTTCTATTTTCCAGCTTCTATTTCTTAACAAATAATTACGTCATACGATAAGCTATGCTGGAAAACTACACTGTTAAAATTTTAATTTTTTCAAAGATTCTGTTTTTTAATCATTAATTATATTAAAATATAAAGCATTCTAAATATTCAAAAGGGTTTTGCAAATTGACGGAAATGAACGTTATGATTGAATCTACAAGTTGAAACAACTTCATAAGTATTTTTAAAAAGTATTTTGGTAACAAAAATATTCAAAATTTTTAAACAATTAACTTTATTACATAAAAATAACATAAATTACTCTGGAAAACGTAATTAATAGTATATTATTCAATGAGCATATAATGGTTAGCTATTATATGGTAGCTATTATTCACGAAGATGAAGTTTACAACACGAGCCGTAGGCAACACTTATTACGAGTGTGTGTATTGGAGTGTATGCTATCGTGTTATGAACAAAGAATATTCTCATACCAAGTTTAGACATACGTGCTGTTTTGACGTCATACAGTGTATAATGGTTCATTATTCACTAGTGAATAATGGGTAACATTATACTTGAGCAAGTACATGTATAATTAAGGTTTTATAGCACGGTCGTGCTATTATTCGTTTATTATTATATTATGATATATTTAGACAGATAAAAGAAGTGGGTCGATGAAACGGAACAAATATATTGTAATGTTTTAAAAAAATAATAGTAAATATAACTTACCAAATAAATAACTTGAATTGAAGTAAACCATTAAACATGGATGTTATTTACAAATCTTTTCATTAAATGATTAATACACCAAAAATTTCTTTATTAGAGCCAATCCAATAAACCGTAATACACACAAGAACACAAAAACCATCTTGATAAGATGAGTTCATAATGCCAGTAGTCGATCCAAGAATCAAAATCCAAAACACTAATTTGTGTAAGCTAAAAATAAAAAATTAAAAAAAAAAGTATTAGAATATGTTAATAATAAATCATAGGAATACAATATTAGTAAGAAACTAACTATATTAGTTATATTAAGTTAGTTAGATCATAAGCTAAATAAGTAATAATTAAGGTTAATAATAATAATGATTTTAATAATATTTTTTTATAAGTAGCTATAAAATGAGAATAAGTAAGGTATAGGTTATTTAAAATTATTATATGAAGTAGAGAATATTTAACCGTATACAGTCAATAATACAAGATACAAAAATTTAAATCTCAACAAACTAATTTAAATATTTGAGCAAATTAAATGAATCAGAGACAATGATTATAATTTGATAAACAAATTTTACTTACCCCAAACAACATTTTCAAATTCATTTAAGTATCAAATGATGAGTCTTGTAGTATGATGTATCGGATATCAGTACAAGTCTAGTAGTCCCTATGTCCTGAACATCTCAGACTTGATAAAAATACACTTTTTAAGACAGAATCTAAAAAGAGAGATATTGAAATATATTACATGATAGAATAAAGCTGTGAGAAAGTGATGTTTGTGTTTACAAGCTAAGACTATTTAATCAAGCTTGATCAAAGACTTTATGAATGATAAATTCAATGAAAAAACACTATAAATAGTGATGTGGTGATTAAAAACGTTGACTATAAACTTTAAAAAGGTGCTTGTATGAGAAAGACCTAAACTTAGTATTAGATGTTTAATTGATGTTTCTATTTGTTGTAATTGTATGTTTTTGTAAAGTAATTAATTTTAAGTTGTTTTTTGATGTTTTTGGATGTTATTAATTCGTTTACTTGATAAATTTTGTATGTAAATCGCTATGACATAGTAAATTTTAAAAGCAAATAAAAGCTAATATAAGCGGTTTCATTGAAAATAAAAGTTATCTGATCATATTTTAATATGTAAAATTTCATTTTTTGTTAAAAATATTGGCCAAAAAGAGATATTAGCTCACAATTGTTAAATTTGATATCAATAATTGTCAAAATGGCTGACATTGTTTACTCCAAAAAGCCAGCTGTTTTAATAAAGAAAGATTGATTTTAAAATTCTAAAAATGTTAATTTATAATGAAATAAATTGTACAGATTTAATTTGTAATAATTTTAAGGTCAGAAAATGTATAATTAAAAAGTCAATTTTTCAAAATTTTGATGTAAGAGAGGTTATATAAAAACAAAACACGCTCGAAAAGGCAGCCATTATGAAAATTTGACCGAGGGTATATAAGCCCTTGGAAAAGAAAATTCGGGAGCATTCTAAATTTATCAAAAGGCCAATCCACGTCAGTATTTTTGAAAATTATTGTAAAAACAATGGCGGATGACTGTTAAAAATTAAAAATGGCTGACAATTAACATAATCAATTATATGATATATTATAAAACAAAGTTTATTGGAAAATTGTAAATAGAAATTGTACCAGCTAATAAAATAAAATCCTAAGAAGAAAAAAAAATTAAATATTTTTGACTAACCTGTAACTATAATATTAAAATTCTGGAAGAAACCAAGGAGAAATAATATCCGGTGGTCATAATCCTGTTTAATTTCCATCCAAGGATGCATTTGCACGTGTTGTAAATTACCATTGGAAGAAGGCCGAATCTGGAAGCCACTACGAGAAATTTCCATCCTTCATCGTCAGCAGTAAGTGCTTTAGGGTATGTTTTTTTTAACTATATTCACTAATATCATTTTCACAAATATTATAAACATTGTGAGTAATATATTTCGATATCATTAAACAAATTTTCTATAATCTTGATCTGAGAACACTGTATCACTAAGAATTTTATAACGATTAATAGACACACGACACGCATCTCAACAACTTCCACCCCAGAGATAACCGTTAAGTATCACGTGTTTTCTGTGTGCGGGGGTTGATGCGCACAAAATCTGCCATAGCCGTATCATTGAAGAGATCAAGGGTATATTATTCTTTTAGGGAAAACAAAGTTAATGAATAAAATATTGTTAAATCTTATATTTGAACTGACTACTGAGTTTATGAGTCTATAATGCTAAATAATTGATTTTGATATATAAAATTTAATAATAAATGATAAACAAAATTACATATTTTAAATTTGATAACATAATTTTTTTTTACAAACAGAAGGATCAATAAAATAAAGAAATTTTAAGGTGTTTTAGATTAAAAAAGGATTAAATTAAAATTGAAACAAATTTAAATATAAATAATAGCCCCACAAAACTTTAAAAATAAAAATTTCAAATTATAAAACAACAAAATTAATAATCACATCAATAATAACAATATTTATACAATCAGTACATACTTAATAATTGTAATTTATTACAAAAATGGCGCCCAACGTGGGGCTATTATAAAAAACTGTTGGTTACAATAAATTAATTAGCTATAATTAAAAATTTAATTGGCTAAAGTAATTAATTGGTTATTGAAATTATTTAAAATAAAATTTTATATTTAATATCTAATAAAACATAATAAACTATTCAAAATGGATAAAATGACATTGAGAGATGGTAAACAACTAGGAGAGAAAACAGGAGAAGAAGTAGGAGCACAGATAGATGAAGAAAGAAACAGAGGTGCTGGAGATTCTGTACCAGAACAAGAACAAGAGACAGTAGATAAAGAAAAAGAACAATATGAACCAGGACAACAAAAAGTACAGAAAACCAAGAGTGCAGAAAAAATTGATGGACAAGATGAAATATTGAAGTTTTTAATGGAAATGAAAGAAGAAATGAAAAAGAATTCAAAGGAGACCAAAGAAATCAATAAAAAACTAGAAGAATATAACAAGAAATTAGATAGATTTAATGAAGATTTAAGAAGAGATATAGACAAGAAATTAGATGAACGAAGGGAGATAATAAGGAATGCATTTAACAAAACCTATGATGAAAATGAAGAAATTATAGGAAGAATGGATGAAGAAGTGGAGGAAATTGAAGAAGAATTAAAGAAGGAAGTTAAAGAAAATAAAGAAGATTTAAATGATACATTAAATAAGAAGTTTGATGAATTAAAGGAAGAAATGGGGGAACAAAATTGTAAATTACAAGGAGAAATAAGAGGTACAGAACAAGAAACTAATGAAGAAATGGATAAGATGTTTGTAAAGAAATTTGATGAAGATGGAAAAGATTTAAAAGATGAGATTGTAGAGAATATTGGAAAAGAAAGAGAGAATTTGAAGATACAAATGGTAAGCCAAAAGGAAAATATGGAGAAGTTTAATGAAGAAGAGGAAGTATTTGAAGAGGAGAAAAATGCAGAAGCAAACAATAAAATTTTAGAAGAAATTGACAGAAACAAAGATAAAGATATTGAAATTAAGAAGATTGAGATGAATAAATTAATAAAAACTTATACTAAATATGATATGGATAAAAACAAGAATAAGATTAAGTCAAGTATAATTATAGATGTGGAAGAAAACGAGAAGATTAAAAATTTATTTAAACAATGGATTGGAAGAAAACTTATCGAAACAAAGAAAGGAGATGAAGAAATAAATATGAACACCGATATAGGAAAATTTAAAAGAATGAGAAAACAAACCAATGATAAAAAATTACACATGTTAATGAAAGCAACTAAAACCAGGAAGAGACTTATAGAAAGAAATTGGAAGAAGCTGAAAAAGAAAATGAATATTTTATTGAGCAGGGAGAAGGTTGTAGCAAGGTGTAAATAATATTGCTAATTATATTTGTAGGTATTAGGTAATTTTTTTAGTTGTTATGAATTTTAAAATGTTGTGTATTATATTAAATTTAAAATACTACCCCAATCAATTATATTAACTTAAATGAAACTTAGATCAATTATATTATAATGAGTTATTACATATTCAAGATTAAATTATGACAAACCGTTAAAAATTTTACTTAATATAAGAAATAAAACATCATTAATAGATTCAAAATCAATTTCAAAACTAAATAATATTAATGAATAATGAAATAAAATTCAAATATAATAGTAACTGGTATTAAAAAAACAAAGGTTATGTGAAATAAATAAATAAATATGATATTAAAATAAATCTATGTTGAAATCATAATATATTGTAAACTACTAGCTGTGTTTAATTTGGATAATGATATGATAATATTAAACAATACATAGGAACAATTAGAAACTATAATTAATTATAAAGAAGAGAAGAAGGTATAACTAAATGGTATATGGATGTCAATGGATATGATAGAAGAAGTAGAAGATAGTAAGAAGGATATTATTTATATTAGAAATAATTATGAAGATGATTAAGAAAAAAGTTATGGATATGAAGTATAAAGAAGAAAGTTATGATTATGAAGTAGATAGAAGAAAGAAGAAGATGTATTTGAAAATGATGATTTGATTGTGATGGAATATATTACAATATTGTAGGAGATTTGTTGATGAAGTATAGTGTTTGATGTTTAAGGAGCCAAAAGAAGCTACCGAACATGAATATAATATGGAGGTGAGAGATGTTGAGGAGTTTAAGGTGAAAATATATCCTGTACCATTAAAGTTAAAAGAAAAGAGTGTAGAGAGAATAAGAAATTTTATAGATTGAAGGAATAATTCGAAGAAGTAACAAATCATATATCAATTCACTAGTAGTTGTACAAAATTAGAGCAAAATAATAATTTAATTAAAAAAATATTTCATATTAAGTTAAAAAGAAATGCATAACGATATTTAAAAAGAAAATACAAATATTTAAAGAAAACAACGGTATTCAAAGAAGGGGATTGGGTAATTGAAAGGTCACTACAGGTAGCTAATAAAAGAAATAATGAGTGTGCAAAATTAAAACTACCGTTTATAGGACCATTTATAATCGAAAAAGCTTATGAAAACAGTTGTATTTTAAGAAATCCACATAACAATTTATTGAGGGGAAAGGTAAACGTTAAAAACTTATATGCATACCATCAATAGACCAACATTTTAAAAATCTAGCTAAGTTTAGAATATAAGATAGTTTAAGACGTAGATACTAGAATAAGTAAATATTATATTGTATTTTAAAATTAGGAATAAAGTATGAGTTATCAATGAATAGTTAGTGGTTATATACAACCAAATGAATTAGAATTTATGTTAGATGTTAATGAAGATTATTTGTAAGGTACAATTAAGGTATATGTTAGAATTGAAAGATAACAAAGTGGAATTTTAAGCTTATTAGATTTGGATCAAATATAATGGAATTAAATTTTAAAAATTATTACCGAGTAACAATTTGTTAAAATTAAATTGGGGGAAATTTGTAATGTTTTAAAAAAATAATAGTAAATATAACTTACCAAATAAATAACTTGAATTGAAGTAAACCATTAAACATGGATGTTATTTACAAATCTTTTCATTAAATGATTAATACACCAAAAATTTCTTTATTAGAGCCAATCCAATAAACCGTAATACACACAAGAACACAAAAACCATCTTGATAAGATGAGTTCATAATGCCAGTAGTCGATCCAAGAATCAAAATCCAAAACACTAATTTGTTTAAGCTAAAAATAAAAAATTAAAAAAAAAAAAGTATTAGAATATGTTAATAATAAATCATAGGAATACAATATTAGTAAGAAACTAACTATATTAGTTATATTAAGTTAGTTAGATCATAAGCTAAATAAGTAATAATTAAGGTTAATAATAATAATGATTTTAATAATATTTTTTTTATAAGTAGCTATAAAATGAGAATAAGTAAGGTATAGGTTATTTAAAATTATTATATGAAGTAGAGAATATTTAACCGTATACAGTCAATAATACAAGATACAAAAATTTAAATCTCAACAAACTAATTTAAATATTTGAGCAAATTAAATGAATCAGAGACAATGATTATAATTTGATAAACAAATTTTACTTACCCCAAACAACATTTTCAAATTCATTTAAGTATCAAATGATGAGTCTTGTAGTATGATGTATCGGATATCAGTACAAGTCTAGTAGTCCCTATGTCCTGAACATCTCAGACTTGATAAAAATACACTATTTAAGACAGAATCTAAAAAGAGAGATATTGAAATATATTACATGATAGAATAAAGCTGTGAGAAAGTGATGTTTGTGTTTACAAGCTAAGACTATTTAATCAAGCTTGATCAAAGACTTTATGAATGATAAATTCAATGAAAAAACACTATAAATAGTGATGTGGTGATTAAAAACGTTGACTATAAACTTTAAAAAGGTGCTTGTATGAGAAAGACCTAAACTTAGTATTAGATGTTTAATTGATGTTTCTATTTGTTGTAATTGTATGTTTTTGTAAAGTAATTAATTTTAAGTTGTTTTTTGATGTTTTTGGATGTTATTAATTCGTTTACTTGATAAATTTTGTATGTAAATCGCTATGACATAGTAAATTTTAAAAGCAAATAAAAGCTAATATAAGCGGTTTCATTGAAAATAAAAGTTATCTGATCATATTTTAATATGTAAAATTTCATTTTTTGTTAAAAATATTGGCCAAAAAGAGATATTAGCTCACAATTGTTAAATTTGATATCAATAATTGTCAAAATGGCTGACATTGTTTACTCCAAAAAGCCAGCTGTTTTAATAAAGAAAGATTGATTTTAAAATTCTAAAAATGTTAATTTATAATGAAATAAATTGTACAGATTTAATTTGTAATAATTTTAAGGTCAGAAAATGTATAATTAAAAAGTCAATTTTTCAAAATTTTGATGTAAGAGAGGTTATATAAAAACAAAACACGCTCGAAAAGGCAGCCATTATGAAAATTTGACCGAGGGTATATAAGCCCTTGGAAAAGAAAATTCGGGAGCATTCTAAATTTATCAAAAGGCCAATCCACGTCAGTATTTTTGAAAATTATTGTAAAAACAATGGCGGATGACTGTTAAAAATTAAAAATGGCTGACAATTAACATAATCAATTATATGATATATTATAAAACAAAGTTTATTGGAAAATTGTAAATAGAAATTGTACCAGATAATAAAATAAAATCCTAAGAAGAAAAAAAAAAATTAAATATTTTTGACTAACCTGTAACTATAATATTAAAATTCTGGAAGAAACCAAGGAGAAATAATATCCGGTGGTCATAATCCTGTTTAATTTCCATCCAAGGATGCATTTGCACGTGTTGTAAATTACCATTGGAAGAAGGCCGAATCTGGAAGCCACTACGAGAAATTTCCATCCTTCATCGTCAGCAGTAAGTGCTTTAGGGTATGTTTTTTTTAACTATATTCACTAATATCATTTTCACAAATATTATAAACATTGTGAGTAATATATTTCGATATCATTAAACAAATTTTCTATAATCTTGATCTGAGAACACTGTATCACTAAGAATTTTATAACGATTAATAGACACACGACACGCATCTCAACAACTTCCACCCCAGAGATAACCGTTAAGTATCACGTGTTTTCTGTGTGCGGGGGTTGATGCGCACAAAATCTGCCATAGCCGTATCATTGAAGAGATCAAGGGTATATTATTCTTTTAGGGAAAACAAAGTTAATGAATAAAATATTGTTAAATCTTATATTTGAACTGACTACTGAGTTTATGAGTCTATAATGCTAAATAATTGATTTTGATATATAAAATTTAATAATAAATGATAAACAAAATTACATATTTTAAATTTGATAACATAATTTTTTGTTTACAAACAGAAGGATCAATAAAATAAAGAAATTTTAAGGTGTTTTGGATTAAAAAGGATTAAATTAAAATTGAAACAAATTTAAATATAAATAATAGCCCCACAAAACTTTAAAAATAAAAATTTCAAATTATAAAACAACAAAATTAATAATCACATCAATAATAACAATATTTATGCAATCAGTGCATACTTCAAAATAATTGTAATTTATTACAATATAAATCCAAATAACTCAAAATATTAAACACAATCTTATATCCAATAAATGTTACTATATGTTATTTTCCATTTATATACAGTATGAAATTCAACTTTAAATATGTAAATAAGAGATTTTCTATAAAATGCTGACGTCTGTTGACAGTTACCAAGTGATTGCTAGAGAAGCCGTGCGGTTTACTTTACAACTGTGCGTTTTCTTTACCGTGTGTTATAAGGCATCTTACATTGATTGAGGACTGTGTGTTATTGACCGTTTACAGGGTTGGTCATAAGTAAAGATCGAAACGTTCACTAGCAACCACCTAATGTTGCTGATATACCAAACCATTAGATAATAATTTCTTGTTATTAATTAATTTGTTGTCGCACATCCTTTAATTTCAATAATTATTTTTGTTTTATAGAAAATTATTAGTGGGAAATGTTAGAAGAATGGTCACGTTGGTCGGGATTTATACTTAATTTGTTAAAAGTTTGAGAATCTTAAAATAACATTATAGTAGCAAAATCAAAATTGATTGAAATAAATTCTTAAGAACTACCATGGAAACCCATTTATAATGCATGAAAGCTTGTGAAAAAATCGTCACTAAAAAAAATATATATCTCTTGATGTTTAAAGTTTTAATCATTCTATGTCTAGTCTTGCACTACCATTTACTTTAATAAATCAATAATCCATTAAATAATATTAAAACCAACAAATTCATTAGTTCTACAAATACTTTTTGTTTTATTTATTATGTTTCATATTAACGAAATTTTAATGGTTTCCCTTGATAATTAGACCGACACGTTATTTTTAAAAGCAGCACATCAAGGACTGTTACTGGAACTCATCATCTTTTGTGTATTGATACAGTATGAAAAAAATGAATGGAGTAAATTCATTGTAAAGAAATGGGTTGATTTTTCAAAAAAAAGCTTGGATAGGTCAAATTTGTTTACTGAAAGCACAATTTTTCAAAAATAATTTATGTTTCCTCCACTTACCATTCTTATATATTGAGATAATTAACTCAATACCAAATTTTATTTTAAACTTTTAATTTGAAAATTTTCTTTAATTAATTAGTTTAGAGTTCAAATAAAATTTATTTTAATATTTAATATTTCATTTAGAAAAAATAGCCATAAAATATTGAACTACCTATGATACCTAACTAATCTACCGCAGTGTTCTTTTTATTGTCTTTTCCTCCTTGTTTCACCTTATATTTCTTCAGTTCTATAGAACCAAATCTATTGTCTAAATTTTTCTGTAGGTATAACGACTATGCTTTTATTTTTGTTTCTTCTTATTATTTTATAATCTTTTTAATTAGTTTCTTCTTTAAAAATTCCGTAAATCTTCTTAACTTTTTATATACTCACAAACTGTCGAACTTTATTCTATCCATAAAACTGTCAAACTGATGGAATCTTTTTTATTCTTATATTCCTTTTTGATAATAATTAAAACTTTTTCATTTTAACTATTACTTAATTCATTTATGTTCTTCTCAACGTTTTTACTTATTTTCCAAATCAAAAAAATCTCTCTCTCTATTTGTTAAACTTCTATCTCCTGGCAACGAAACTTCTTCATCACTACTCACTTCATACCTTCTTACTAACATTTCTTATCTATACTTAACCTAATACAAGTTTGTTTACATTACATAAAATTTTATAATCTAAACTAATCAAATTTAATTTTTACATTTACTTCAAATTTTGAAAATAAAAATAAAATATTACTTAAATTAAAATAAATTATTGGATGACCCATACCTTCTCAATATATAATGTAACATTTAAATACTCGATAACAGTATAATGAGTATAATATCAACAAAAGTTGTTTAATATTACCTTAATACGATAAATTTTATTACATATTTTGTGTAATTGTAAGAAAATTTAACTTAGAAATAATTTTTATTATGTAATGTATCAATATTATATTTTGTACATAAACATGTTATTTAAACCTATCAGAAACTTCGCGAAATTAAGTATATAATGTGTAAAAAGGAGACAGATACATTTTTTACTATATTGTGATCTGGAAAGATCGACAGTAGACGAAGTGAGTATGTCTAGTTATACATAGGAAAGAGAGATACACATATTACTCTAGAAATGACTAATTCACAGAACCATAAACGAAGTTTCTGGAATGTTAGCAACCTATAAAAGGACTTGGTCAGAGGTCGTTAGGGGGAAGTATATTATTAGAAGTCAGCCATTGAAGATCGGTCAGTGAACAGTCAGTGAACAAACAGTTTTTAAAAGTAGTTAAAATAAAGTGCTAAATAGTGACATTAAGAACATAAGTTTAAAATTAATACCAAAGTAATCAAAAGTGTAATTAAAAACATTTTCGGCGCATAAAAAAGAAGAAATTATAGTGTACTTACTATTTATAATACAATTAAAAGAACTATAATCCAACAAACACTGAACCATATCCATTTGGAGGAACAAACAAAGAACAATAATATCACACAAGAAACCAAACGGCTAACAACACGAACACAATATTTTGCCAAAGTCGGAAATTCCACATATAACTTCGTTGGTTTCCGTCTTTCATAGAGCGACTACGGTTTTTTTTCCACCAATCAGACAGCAGGACTCTACGTGTATTAAGGTCAGATAACATTGTAAACATTTTGAATTTTTGTAGTAGTTAGTTAAGTTACCTATATAATTTTAAACAAAAGAATTTACTTGATACTCAATAATTACTGTATTTCGATAATAACTTATTTACAATTGCAAAAATAACAATAATTAATTTATCACAATTTCAACATCAAGAAAGTTCTTTTCTAGTTAATATAAGGCCTCTTTCTTTTTTTCTTATTTTTCCTACTAATTAGTTTCATTATTAAACTTATAAATACAAATTAATAATGTCAATAAATAAAAAAATTAAAATATAATCTTTCAAATCAAAATATTTATTACAATAAATACGAAAGGCCATAAAAAGTGTAAACTCTAAAGAAATCCCAAATTACCAATTAAAAACTTGATTTTACTATTGATAATATTTACAGTTCAATTTCAATTTGCAGGATTTACTGTCGTGTAAATTCAATTCACCGAATGTTCGTCCCTAATTCGTCTTTTAATGAACCCAGCGACCTTTTGATTTAACAATTAAAAGCAAACAACACTTGAAATTTTGCCAAATTAAGACTAACAAAGTGAACAACTTTATTGCCTCCACTCAATCATCCTGTGAATTAAATTTAACAATTTGTAAACTCAAACAAAAAAAAGGTGTTACTAAATATAAATACATTGCAATAGTAACAAATTTTTATTTGCCTAACTAAACAAACTTAGAAAAGAATAATTTATTTTTCCTTTTGTCTTAAACAAATAATTTTTATAGAAAAAATCTTTATGAATAAATAAACTTCTAATAGGATCATTAACGTATAATCAACTTTCAGAAAATCTGTGAAGCATAAATAAAATTGGAAAAATAACTAAATAGCTTCTAATGAACCGGTAAATTATTATCTACCTGAACTTCAGACATTCCATTGGATTTAGTCAAAGTATTTTGAAACTTTGCCAATAATTCACACCCAAGGCTGTTTGCCTATAACGGTATTGCTATATTTTGCATAAACGGAACTAGAACATAAGTGTGCAACAAGTTAATCTCTAATTTAACTACATTCTAGGGCAACCTTTCAAAAAGATGATTGATATACTTCAGTTCTTTGTTCTCGGAGATGGTGAAGCAAATTACAAGTACAAATCAAAGAAAATTTTACGAATTCTCGTTCTAAACGATACAAACACACGCGCTACGTTTGTATATAACCAGAAATGAATTTTTGCAGTTGGTAGTATGTAAATAAATGGTTCAAAGAATTTAAATTATTTTTAACACATTAAAGATTAAAAACAACTGAAATTTTACAATTAACATTATTAGAAATATCTATTTTTGGAGCATCACAACATGTACTCGTTTCCTTAAACACTTGATTCGAGGTACTGGATTGATTTTCAGGTCCACCAACTATGCACTTGGATACAGCAATCTTATTGCTTATTGACTTTTCAATGTAAGATTCTGCAACGGATGACGATTTCCATCCACCTAAACGTTTAAGTTTTACTAGATCAGCTCCAGAATTTGCGAACATAGTAGCTGAAGAACTACGGAAACAATGCCCCGTGTACATTTCTGAATTTGCAAGTTTCAAATAATCTGCAATCTTCTTGTGGATATTATATATAGGTAGTGTTAATCACCACTGGTTGGGTAGGCACTTTTGCTGTCGGTAATTCACAAAAAACTTACTGTAAGGTACGTTTTTAGGGCACAAAGCAATATACTTTCTCACAATTTCCAAGAAACTCACTCCACTTCTTGTCAGTAATACAAAACGACATATTCTGCTTGGTTTTAGTATCAGATAATGAAACAATTATCACCGATTTTCTGTCATCCACATTAAACACTTCTAATGTGTACAATTCATCGGACCTAGTCGCTAAGTGCACACCAAAAATAGCAATAACCTTCATCAACACATAGACGTCATTAGGAGCTTCTGTCAGAAATTTAATAATGTCATCGGACTCCAGGATTTTGGAATTTTTATTTTTGTATCCTCCACTCAAGTTTTTTAGTAAGGTGGTTAACTTGCTGAATTTAGAAATGTCACAATTTTCATTCAGCAACAACGTACGCTTCAGCATCGAATAATACGACCATGACGATGGCATCGCTTTTGTCGACAGAAGTATTTTTTCACTCACGCCATTGGTATTCTTAATGCTTTTCCACTTTTTCAAAGACTGGTATTCTTTCTCTTACATTATCCTAGATTTTTGTGGCAACAATAAACTTTCTGCATCCAACGCTGCATTTTCTATATCAGATGGCAGGTTTTCCTTTTCTTGTAACAATTCTTTTCCCTCCATTACGTATTTATTCTCTTTGTACACAAAACGCAACATTAGTCTCCGCAAAAATCAAAACGTGACATTTGTTTGACATTTGTTGACAGAGTAATTCATATCCCTAGCAACGGAGCAACACAATTGCGATTTTTGTGCCCAAAATTACAATTTTCTTTGAAATTATATTTTTCACCTGAACTTGAAGTCTTGCTATAGAAAAAAATGTTGCACACGACAATAAAATCGCATTATCTTCTCGAGTATAATTAATAACTAGAAGTGTGGTTACACCAATGTTTGAATTTATCAAATCCTACATATTATATCACTAAAGAAAACAGTGGAAACGGATATGGCACTAACAATAAATATCTATACCGATGGAAATAAAACAAAATATGAAACGGGATGTGCATTATATTCGGAATCCCTGGATATAAAATTTAATGGGCTATAGTAAGACACGCAACTGTTATTTAAGCGGAACTAACTGATATAAATATAGCAGTGAAATTAATAACCAACAAAAATATGAAACATAGATCAATGGTAAGTAATAATATTCCTGTGATATTGATCATGGACGAGATTTTTTTCTTACAATCTAAGGCTCGTTTCTTGATAAGAGTCCGAAACATGGGGCTTAAGAAATTTGTTATAAAATCATGAGGCAATTTTTTAAGGAAGAGGAAGATTTGGTGAAATTTTCTTTTAATGTATTCTAATACATTGTAAATACATTTAATGTCAATCTGACGATGTTAATCTTTAGCGAAACGGCCGTCATTGTAATTTAAAACCTAATTTATCAAATAAACTTGGAAGTTACGTTTAAACGAAGAGTTTTTTATTATTCTTAATGAGATGGACGTCCAAAAAGTAAGGGTTAGTACAATAAATTTAAACATCATTTTGCTACAACTTTAACCAATAACACTTTAACAAATAAAAAAAAATGATTCATTCTTTTGAGTTGAAAAATGTACAATGTATTACAAATTTTTTTAAATAAATTAATAATCTTTGTGATATGATTTACATATTGAGAGTGAATTTCTAAATATTTAATTAACTTTAAAAAAAATAACAATATACCAAAAGAAAATATGTAATTTACAATAAAACAACCATTAATCTTAAGTTCGTCTTTAATTAGTTGCAAAAGATATTTCAATAATTAACAAAATTTATAAATGTTTATCACAGCAAACATTATGATAGTTAAATACCTCGGCTAGGGGTGAGTAAGTTCATTAGCTCTGACTTTAGTACAATATTTGTTTCTTTAAGAAATTATGAGGGCGCCACTGAAATCTTTTTATTTTTTATGATACTACTGAAGCAAGTTAAGCTGAGTGATTTAAATAAGTATCATAAGATGACAGAAAGATGTCAGAAAAAACTATCTATGAAGTAAAAAAAATGAAAATGTACCAACAGATAAAAGATAAATAGATTTCCTTGGTGCTAAAATGAATGAAGTTGAGAATACGTTACAAAAAAAAATAATCCGCAAACAGTTCTTTAAAAATACTTATTCTAATACAGTTGACGATATAGATAGATATAAACGGAGATAAAAGAGAAAAAAATATGGGAACAGTAAACTTGATATACCACAATAAACTTATCTGTTAACAATAGTGGACGATCCTTCGCCGCACCTTGGGGTCGCTACGGCTACGGTTTAGGTGGTTCCAAACGACTATGGAAGATCACGTGTGGAGGGATGATCTGCACAAGTTGTAGAGATGATCCAGTTAAAAATGTTCGTGCATACGAGAGCTTAAACTTTACAAGCTGTTCAAGTTTATTGAATCTTCAAATTAAAGAGATGCTTCTAGTTTACTGAATCTTCAAATTAAAGAGATGCTTCTAGTTTACTGAATCTAAAAATTAAAGAGATGCTTCTAGTTTACTATATTATATTCCAACTTTCCGAAAATTACCAGTGTCAAACACGTGTTACATTTACTTTTCTGGAACAAAAAGTACAAATCATCATAGTCTGAAATCTACAGTTAGATGCTAACGTATTCTAATAAATTACAAAAGATACATTCCCACATTAATTTTACGTTGTAACAACCTTACACATTAATCAAAATTCCAGAAATGTACTTTTACTAGCCTTTTTATAAAAAATTATCATTAATACTTTTTAAGAATAATAAAAAACTCTTTGTTTTAACAAAACTTCCAATATTTATTTAAAAAATTGCTTTTTTAACTTTAATGGAAGTTTTGTAAAAAGGAAAAGTTTTTTATTATTCTTAATAAGACAGAATTATTAAAACCTCTTGAACTCGATAATGGCAACTCATTAGTACACCTCGTAGCGTAGCTACTTTGAACTTCCAATTATAATTATAGAGACCGCATTCATTATTTTATTATTAAGAATTCTTTAGGAAAGATGGAGCTAGCGGTACTAACCTCAGGACCTATATCAGATAGTCCACTTTATAGTTTATTATAAGAAAACTTATTGTAAAAATGTTTTCGCGCTAAAAATTGGCTTTGCCGCCAAAAGATTTACTGCGAAAACATTTGGCGCTAAAAATGTTATATATAAGGTTAGTCTGTAGACATATCTTTAGTTTACCTTCGGTCTCTGAAAAAAATAACTTGGTTATCGAAACGCGCGTGAGACATATAAAAGTGTGTGTTGGTGTAGTGGTAGTGTAAACGGTTTTCGGTACCCCAGATAAAGTTGTTTGTTAATAAATGTTTAACAATTATTTGTTTAAACATTTCATGTTGGAAAATGTAACATATTTGTAAATAAAATATATTATTAATTTTTCTTTTCACGCAGTATCTTATTTAATTAGATTTTGCTAAAGATATTTTTAGTAAAAGCTCCTGAGCTTACATTTTTTTTCTCTTACTCTTACTCTTACTCTTTTCTCTTACTTTTCTCTATATTAGTTTAGATAAGTAATTTAGCGTTTAAATATTTAAATTATCAAGGATCCGGTGAGCGAGTGCATACTATCTTGAATAATGAAGCTAAAGGAAAATCGGATTACCTATTCGAATCGATTCAAAGTCCACGAAGACGCTTTTACTTTATGACGTAGTAGATTTACTGTATAATATTGTAGCGTAACAGAAGTATAAGACAGTGCGGATGAGCACGTGAAAATTAAGGAAACAAATAAGGAAGAGAAATTGCTTTATACTCGGAGGAAACGCAAATTATATCCGTAATCCGAGTAAACATTTGTTTCAACATTAGAATATATTAGCAAGTTGGACAAACAATTAAGAATTGCGATTAAACTAAAAATATATAAAATTCACGCTATTACAATTCTCTAAATTCCCTCCCACTAACTAAATCTAATAAGCATTGGAATTTCATATAGTTCTATTCTTAGAGTTTACAAAAGAAAAGCTTTCTGGTAAAGGAAATTATTAAAGGAAATTATTTGGAGCGTGACGACGTGACGTAATAAGATTTCATAGAGGGCACATATTAAATACTAGGCCTCGACTGGAACTTTTCCTATTTGAGGTTATGTTAAATTAAATTTTGAATCTTAACGAGTTCTAGTAGCTACGCTTTGGTAAATCTTTTAAATTAAAGGATAACGGTAGATAATACAGAAAGTAACACAGGAAAAAATCTTAAATCGTTTTAATCTTGTATGTAAAAATTTTAAATTAAACAAGTCAGGAAATAAAAGAGCCAACATTATATAATATTTTTTGGATTGTGCACTGGATTGATATTGGATATGACAATAATTGTTTTCATATTTTCAATATCTTCTTCCAAACTAAATAGAAATAATTCAAACATGGTAGATTAAGATATTATATATAGTTGGTGCTAAACAAAATTTTATTCACGTCACTAATTTCGTCTTAATAATGTGTTTAACTCCAAATTTGACCCTATTTGTTTTATGTTTCTAATTAGACTTATTGTTTGTTTTCCATATAATTGCAAAATTTTTATTTGCTTAATTTGCCAAAAAATTAACAAAAAAATTTTTACGATTTTATGCAATCTGCAATACAGATACGTCACTGATGCTGGGCTCTTAGTATGACTCATTGTTTATGTTTAAAGTATACTGTCAAAGCAATATTTGCATATAAATGTCAAAAATGAACGCATAGGCGTATCATTCGGTTCTTATAAATACTAAATTATGTAGAACACTTGTAATCACACACTTGATTGGTTGAAATTTATTAAAAATAAAAACCCTAATAGAAACGGAAGACTCCATGTCATACACTTGACAATTTTGACATTAAACGTGTACCTAACTTCGCTTCGAGCATCTGTGACGAAATTTTTGAAATGGCGCAATATTCAAAAAGTACAAAATAAAATTTTTGCTCATAAAAATTATGTATGCAATTAAAATAAAAATAAAAACTAGTGTGCCGTTGTTAGTTCATATAGTACTAAGTATTTATAAGGTTTTAAACAGAATCTAAAAATTAGTTAAACACCCTATTGCCAAGCATCGTTCCCAACTTTCAAATTAAATGTTCCATACAATAAATCATTATAAAATAGAGAATGGATGACTTACATGATTATAAAATACTTAAATTTGTTTACATAAAGTTGGTAGCCGTGATTGACAAGTCGCGTCGTTGCCGTTGTCACCGATTAGTATATTTAGTTTTGTATTTGTCATTTTGTTTGTGGTTTTTGTGTTATTCTTTCTTGTTGTTATTTTGAAATATAAAAAAACTGTTCCTTAAAGAAAAAAAACAGTGTAATAAGATTAACTTTGGAAATTTCCCAATGAAGAAACTGAAACTGATAGTAGTGATGAATCTAATTATAGCGAATAAAAGCAAATATTATTATACTCTTTAGTAGAGCATGGGCCACTTGAGCCTGGGAAAATTTTTGACAGCGTGGGAAAATTTCGAGGGGAATTCCCCATACACCCAAAAGAAAAAAAAATATAAAAATTATGTTGATCTTTGTTTGATGTCACTTCAAATAAGTTGTTTTGGATAGTTTTATTCGAATCGATCTTTCAATCTTGTAAACTTATAAAAGTCCGCCTACACTATCTATACGGGTCGACGTAAAATTATGATGACGTGTATCAAATTTTGTTTTGCACCGACTATAGATGGATATTTTAGTGATTGATGATGATTCTTTTATCATGTATATTCAAGTAATTTTATTTTGATTTTATTGCCAAATACTACAATATACTGATATGGGCCGTCAAAGATGCGCACTCGTCGACCCCAATATCAAACTAAATACAATCCCAGGGTGGACTCAGTTGAAGGTTACCTAAAACAAATATAATATATAAAATTCACTATTATTTATCTTCTTCTTGAGTTTGATATTGGGATGCTTTCTGTACTAGCGGTCGTTTCCTTCTATCTTCACTTTATTTCCCTCCTTTGGGGATTCTTTTGTACTCGGCTTGGACTACTGTCTCCTCTCTGGTATTTAATTTAGAATTTCTAATGGTTTTTCTAATTTGTGGTTGCCAAACGGAATTTTAATTTCGGAATTACCCTATGGAATATTTTCCTATATTTACTTTTAAAACTTCTAGAATTATTTATATTCTTCTCTTGTTATTAACAATTACTTTTCTTTATTTGAGAAATAATGCTCCTTACTCCATCATGAATATTTAATTAATGAGTTAAACTTTTCAATAGAGAGTTTGCGGTCAGTCGTTTTACGTTACGTTAGACTCCTATTTTACGTTATACTGTAGTGTATAGTAAAATTTGTAAACATAACTTGCGGTTATCGTACCTTAAAAATCAAGGTTACAGATGACATATGATATGTCACTAGTACAAGTTTAAAAATGATCGCTAATCGCTATAATTAACAAAACTAAGAAAAATAATAACCACAAGAATCATTAACAAAGCCTTGGTAAACCTGATTTTATATACCTAGTAACATTGGTTATTGAAGATTTCCTTCTATTTACTGCTTAACAAAAAGCATTCGAAGAAAGAAAAATACTTGATTCTACAAATTAAATTTAATTTTTAATCAGTGCAGAGCAATAATTGTAGCTTGTTGTTTCGTTTTGAAAAACAAGACATTATTGAACTATCAATTTTTGCAAATACCTAACAGGATTGAAACTAATGATAAACAGTCATTATACAACAATTTACAATGTACATTTGTTGTACCATGAAAGTAAATTATAACCATTAAAATCTGATTGGTTAACGTTATTTTCAAAAATAGCGTTTAAATAAGCTTTATACGGTATAATTTTTACTACATTTTTACGTTATACATTATAACGGAAATTTTTATAACGTAAAACACCTTACCGCAAACTCTCTAATAACAATATGACAATTCTCTCAAAAAAATTATTCTGACATCTCTTATCATCTAATGACAATCAACATTTTCTTTAAAAAAAATCCTGGTCACCTGGATTAGTTGATCTTAGGACCGACAATTGCGATCTATCTCAATACAATGGAGTGTTAAACTTAACAATAATACTCGTCACAAAAAGTATCGCTTAAGTGATTTTTGAATAAAGTTTTTATTATTCTCTTCATTTTTGTGGGAAATGATGGAAAATGAATTTGAAATTATGTTTCACAGTAGTTTATTTAATTATTATTAAAAATCAAAAAATAATGGGCGTAAATAACGAAAATAACAATTATTCTAGAAAAATTAAATAATACAAAGTAACGATAAATTTAACATTTTAGTATCTGGTATTGCCACCTCTGGCTCTAATAACATCTCTCATTCTCCGTGGAAGGCTTCTTATCAGGTCACTTATATATTCAAATCCAAATTTTCCCATTCTTCTATTAAAACATTTTCCAGCTCATCAAGTTTGTCTGGAGCGACATTTCGAATTCTTATGCGCCTGTCCAGGTAGTCCCAAACATATTCAATTGGGTTTAGGTCTGGCTAACTGCTAGCCAATCTAAAACTTGAAAACCAACCTCTTGAATGTATTCCATTGTTATTCCGGCAACGTGCGGGCGAACGTTAGCGTACATTAAAATAAAATGCTCTCCAATGATTGGAACAAATGGCACTACATTTTCCTTAATAACCTCCCTCATATAACGATCAGCTGTCAGTGATCCCCTTCGAAACACAATTAACTCCGTGTGAACTTCAAAACAGATGCCTCCCCATACCATAATCGAATCACCTTCATAATTTCTGGATGCTCTTATGTTACACTGAACGCTCACCTGCGCGTCTATAAACTGGAATACGTCTATCGTCTATCGGTTAACAATGGAGCAGTAACAGGTATTCTGGGTCTGATTCCAAAATTCCTTAATCTGTTTCTAACCGTATTGACAGATATTCTAACATTACGAACATTATATACTATTATTTGAGTTTCTTTCTGATTGCAGCCTCGGTAGCAAACAAAGAATAACACAGAAAGAGTAACTTCTACTCCAGTGGTAAAATTTATTTTGCATTTTTTTCCGGAGTCCAATATTTTTTTCTCAGGTTCACAATCTAAAACTAAAATTTTATTATCAAATACGCTCTGCAATGTTTGTTTAAAATTTTAAACCATAGACCAACTACTTAACTGACTGAGTTTTATTATCAACGCCATCACAGAACTAAGAAAAAAACTTTTTTAAAAAAATTAGAGTATGATTATTAATATTAACTTTCTTTTTTATTACCTCTTGGATTTTCTTGTTGCAAGTTACTATTGGTTTTTTGTGTTACTATTACTCATGATAAATTTTGGTTTTATAACTTCTAATAAGAGTTCTTTTAGAGTTTGGAAATATTTTTCATATCTTGTTTTTATTTGTTTTTGAGCACAGTGTGTCTAGTTTTCGTTAATGCGGTCGGGTTTCTTTTGATGCTACAAAAGCGAAAATACCACTAGATAAAGTATATTTTTTACCAAAACGATAATACCGAAATTATTATGATTGCATACTCATAAAATTGATAAACATCGACATTATGGCATGCCGTTTTTTACGATTGTCGTGATATATAGTCGCATTAAACATTGATAGTCACGCACGCCTATACCAATTTAATATCCGTATTTCTCTTGTCGGTTTCTAGCATTCCCATTGACAAAACGATTTTTTTTTACATTCACTTCACAATAATTGGAAAGGCTGATATTAACTGATGCCATGCCAAAAACAGTTTAACTTTTAGCAAACTAATCTTTAGCAGCAAAGGATTAATTCTTCCAGTATCTAAACGCGTGTCCTACATCATCTTCTACTTCACACCTTTCACACAGTCTAGTCTCTCTTTTCCCAATCTTTAAATTATTTATGGACTAGATTGTATTTTAAATACTCAAATATTCTGCATAAATAATCACCTAAATATTTTATTAAATTTTATTTGTTCAATTAATTAAAAAATATTATCAAAATACCATAACTGTTCCTGTAAAAATATCTGTATAATGTCAAATTCTATTGTAATAATGAAATGTCAAAACATTATTCCCTCAAAGTTACTCCAAATGCCGATTTAAACCTGCCTCCAGTTCGGTCGTAAATTCAATGATGTTTCACTGCTACAGAATATCCCAACTATACACTATTTGTGGGATATCATATGCTTTGATTCTGGATTCGAATTTTATGTTGTGAAGGTATTTATTTGCCTCGTAGCATTCACTATTCACTCACTGAAAATTTAAACTTTTACAAAAACAAAACAAAATTGAATATTGACGTTATAGTATAACTAAAATAAGTTCCTACAAAGGGTACCGCCTGGCGGCAAATTTTCCTTTGTCGGAACATTGTCTCCATAGGCGTGTATGTCTGTGTTTATTACAAATATTGTCGATCACATAATCATTTTTTAAATCAAGCGGTTTTGTACTTCGTAGTAATTATTTCTTTGTCGTTACCTTTTCCGGACTAATGTTCCTAGTAGATAGGCAACACCGGTTTGGGACCATGGCGGAGGCGCTCCATAAGAAAATCGTCAAAAAAGCTAAGGTCTAAAAACGTCGAAATTGGCTAATTCAAGGTCACGAGTGATCAACGGACACAAGCCTGCCTCCAACGCGACGTAGACAAGTAAAGCCAAAAGGACAGGTGAGCGAGCAAAGGCCAACAAACAGATCCCGTGACACACCTTCTATGACGTCACTTACAAGTCAAAAGGGCATTACCAGCGAGAGAGCCGAAGTAGCGAAGCTACTGAATCCGCCCTTTGCGCACAATTTTCAATAGTGGATATATGAAAAAGACGCGTTTAGGTATACTGCGCACCACGCCATTTAGGCACTCTCTAGAGACCCTATAAGAAAACTCTTAAAGGTATCTCTTAATATCAATGGTACGCTTTCTAACATACCCTGTATATGTCGTATCTAGAATATACCTTTAAGATACCTTTAAGAGTTTTCTTATAGGGTCTCTAGAGAGTGCCTAAATAAATAACCCCCCTGCACGCAACAGATTACAGTGGACCGTTAAAAGCCGTCAACAAGTCGCGTGCGTACCCCACTTGTTTTCGCGCTGCACAACTACCAGTCTAGAGAGAGCTGGGTTTCGACGATACAGAGTGGATGTTTAAAAGGACAAATGTATTGTTTTCATGCCATTCTTTCTACTTTGAAGCCTAGTAAACTAAATTACTCTGTATGACACTTTTAAATGGATTTTTGCAATTAATATTGGAAAGACTATACCAATAGTTGTTCACTGGTCGACAAGAAATTAAAGAAAAAAGAGAAATTCTCTAATTTTTGTTGCTTTATATGGGTTATTACCTTTTTTGTCATAATAATCTCATTCTGAATTTAAACGTTAAATTTATAATCGAAATATCTCTTTTAATTTAAACTTTTTGAAAAATTTTCCCCCTGTACATAAAAATTGATATCTCAACTTCTTCTTATTACTTGAATGATATAGGAGAAAAAACACGTCTTTTCGACGTTTCATATCCTCAATTTACTGGATATTGTCAATGTATGTTATGTGTGTGTTTTTTAAATCAATGTGTTACTCCTAGATAAATAGATATTTTAGGTCATAAAAAATACAATAATACTTTGCAGTTCCTCTGGTAGAATATAACATTACGTTTTACATTGTAAATATATTAAAAGTAATTTTAATTTCAGAAAATATAGATCTTTAATAATACTTTAAAAATTTCCACTCTTTTTCTTTCCAAAAAATGCACCTCACGTTCACTCACCATATCTAAGAAATAAAACTAAATTTTATAATTGTGACAATCAATTATTATTTTAATTGATCAAAAGTACAAAGACTTTTCAATAAAAGAAAGTAGTTTTCAAAAAGAACAACGAAAATAAACGCATCCAACAAATTATTGATTATACTGCCATGATCACCGTTTAATGTATGGTTATTATCACAATTAGATCAACATCTACCAATGAATTATCTACGAACGGTTCTTCAATTTCTGAATTTCAATTCCGGAATTAATTCTGGAAATGGGTCAGCGTGAGGCGACGTACTATCTAGTATAACGTAATCCAAGATAACTTAAAACATCCTCATGCGGAAGGATAACCTTCAAACACACCTTTACATTTCCAACGTTAATGAGTTTCTACGAGATCTGTAAACAATTATATTTAGATTACAAACAGACGTGCGGATGTGGCAGGAACGTACATAACCCTAAACATTTTTGAAATTAAATTGATTTTGGTGTATTTGGTTTAGATTGTCTGTTTTTACTTTGGCTGAAATGAACTAAAGCTAGTACGTAACTTTTATTTACATAATCGGTTATGAATTACATGTTTTATACAGGGTGCCCAAGAAAGTTGTAGCACCACAACACAGTACACCGAGGACCACATTAACACTCTAAAGAAAGAATGCAGTATGAAGCTAAATGTACTAAAAGTCCTGGCCAACAAACATTGGGGATCTGACCGTGCCGATCATAAGTAAATTATGGGGCAGTAGCATTTTAATCAGTACCTAAATCAATCCTTATTGAAAACATTAGACTCAATTCATAATACAGCACTACGACTCCTGTGATTCAGGAGAACCATCACTGGAAGACCGAAGAAGATATCTAAGACTGACTTACGCTTTAAAATGCAATACTGATCCCAATAATAAAACTTATAAGATACCCCTCAGTGCAAAAATGCTAACATTGTACGAAAATAAAAAGAGAATATCAAATAACCATTCTATAACAGAGTACGATCAGATCTAAACACATCCTTACCAAACTACCTACCTGTGACCTTCGAATATCCTCCACCATAGACAGTAAGAACACCCAAAATTATAACATCATTAAATCAGTTTAATAAATATACAAGAAACCACCAAGTTATCAAGTAGCGAAAGCTACTTTATGCAAATGCCTGTGTCTGTCCGTCCGTCCGTCTGTCCGTCTGTCTGTCCGTCTGTCTGTCCGTCCTTCTGTGGACACGATAACTCAAATACGCTTTCGAAAGAAATTCCAAAAAAAATGTATTGCTGATTCTTATACAGAATCAAATGCTGATCATTTTTTACTCAAGGACCATGGGTCTGTTCTAGTGTCTACTGCCCGCCGGGGCGGTTGCAAGTTTTGATTGGTCTGGGTCAAAAATTCCAAAAAAAATTTATTGCTGTTTCTGATACAGAATCAAATGCTTATCATTTTTAACTCAAAGACCATAGGTCGAATCTACTGTCTATTGCCCTCTAATGCGGTCACAAGTTTTGAACGCTCTGACACGAAAATTCAAAAACTATTGCTGATTTTGACATTGAACAAATATAACACAATTGCATACTTTATAAGGCTGCCTTACAAATGTGCGGCAGCAGTCTACATTCTTCCTGTGTAGTGCATTAATTTTTTAGCTGTCTAATGGAGACCAAACTTGATCTCTCAAATTCAACTACATCATACATAACCGTTACAGTTTTTGAGGTACCCTAACCATATTTTCTGGGTAAACACTCTTTGAAATTCTCTATTGAATGGCATATGGATAACTGTAAATATGTTCTAGTGTCGATAGACCGGTTTCATATTTTAACTACTTAGTTAACAATTTCAAAATTTTTTATTGTTGATTCTGATAAAGAATCAAAAGCCAATCAGTTTTAAATGTGATTTAAAACTGTTATTACTGCTTTTAAGTATTTACTGTGCTTTCGCTACTTTTCTATATTTCGATTGTTCGGTTTATTTTAAATAATCTAAACATCATGTTAATTAGATATAGGGATTTTACCACAATTTACACGGAGGTATCAAAATTAGAAGAAGGAGTACGCCCAAATATACAAAAAAAATTTAAACTAGCATTAGAATATAGTGTATATACAGCTGAGCTTTACGCGTTATATTGTGCCTTCTCTGAAATAAATGATGCCCAATTAGAAAAAGCGATCATATTAACAGACTCCCTTAGCTCACTTCAAACCTAGAGAGTGCTCTGGTTAACAATGGAGCAGTAACAGGCATTCTGGATCTGATCCCAAAATTCCTTAATCAGTTTCTAACCGTATTGACAGATATTCTAACATTACGGACTCCAGAGAGAACATTTTGCAGTTGCCTGGATGAAACATGACGAGTTCGCAAAGTCTGAATTATTAAATAACGGTCATCTGCATGATTAGTACACCTAGGACGTCCTGTAACTGGTCTTCTATTATAACTTTCAGTTTCTCTAAACCTTCCTAATACTATTGAAACGCTGGATTAGTTGATTCCCATGACTTCAGCAAATTACTCATTTTTACTTAAAATGTTTCTAGACACTTCCAAATGAAAAATTAAGATTCTGCAAAAGCTATAGCTCTTGTGGAAGATGGTCTGGCAACAAACGAAAAACAACGGCCGTTGATAATCGTTTCCTAACCTTACGTACGTTACGAAACCGCACCTCTACGTCTGTTGAAGCAAGAAATCAACTTAGAGAGGTTCGCGGCGTTGATGTAAGTGTGTGGACAGTTCGCAGAAGATTAGCGGAGGTATGTTTAAGTGCTTGTAGACCAGTACATGGGCCAAAATTGCAACCGCGTCATCGAACAGCTAGGTTACAATTTACTTGTAATCACTTGGCATGGACGTTGGAGCAATGGAGTGCTGTACTGTTCACAGATGAATCAAGTTTTTGCCTATATTCATCAGATGGTCGACAACGAGTGTGGAGGGCAGGTGAACGGTATGCAGCTTGTACGTTTATTCCAAAAGTAAGCCATAATGGAGGCTCCATTATGGTATGGGCCGGCATATCATACGTACGGACCTTGTCTCTGCAGAAGGGGAGGCTTTGACAGCACATCGATACATTAACGACATTCTGCAAGACTAAGTTGTTCCATTTGCTCCATTTATTGGAGAAGATTTCATCTTCATGCATGACAATGCAAGGCCACATGTGGAAAGAATTGTAAATCAATATCTGGATAAAGTTCGAATAACCCAAAAGGATCGGCCAGCATGCTCGCCGGACATGAATCCAATAGAGCATGCTTGGGATATGTTGGATAAACGCGTAAGTAGTCGACCAGTGTCACCAACTTCGCTGTAAGAACTTCGCATTGCACAAGAAGTGGGAGAATATCCCTGAAGATTAGATCCGTATTTTAATGCAAAGACGCATGCAAGCTGTAATCAGAGCTAGAGGAGGTACTACGAGATACTAAAAATCATAACTCGCTCGTGTTTCTTATTAAATGTAAGTTTGAATTTTTGAGTTGCGTTCAAACATCAGCTGTTTTTTGTGAATAAATATACCCATCTACTCCATTTATATTGTTTTCTTTGGTTTTTTAGATGACGTTAAGAATACTAGATATAGAATTTAAAGCACAGTTTTTGTGCCTGCTCTGTTAAACCTTAAAAATATTTGTTGGAAACTTTTGATCGCACCTGAGTGTAGTTTAAACGTCTGCACCATAGAGAAATGTAACATATTTTTATTTGTGTGGTCTGTACGTTGAGGTTTAAATTGCGAGTCAAAATTAAGACATTTTATTGGTTAGAAAGTAGATGTGTGAAGTTTTCTTAGTAAATTTCAAAAAGCATAGTTGCCATATGTATTTGATTTTCATTTTGAATAGCGTCCAGCTACCACTTTTGCTACCACTTTCGTGGGCATCCTGTATAACACTATTTTTTACAAATTCAATTTATTTTGCAAAAATGTATTTTTATCGAAACTTATTTGTTACCGGATATTTAATTCAATTTTTATGATCTCTCTTCAATTTTCTTTTTCGTTTGCAATATATAACACGATTGAGTAAATGAAATAAAAAGGTTATGTTTGGTACTTTAGGATATTTGTCGGGCGAGTGTTGTCATAAAACTCACTCCTCTAGGACATCAAAGCAATATGTAACCGTAATAATGGAAACAAAACATATTACAAGATACTGAAAATTGTACAGTGAGAAATATATATAATAAATAAAAGCGTTCTGCAGATATATAACATCGTACAAAACATACGGTCGAAAAATTAACGCTGTATTATGTGATAAATATTGCATTTTAGTAGTATATTAAATTTTAAAGTACTGCAGCGAATAAATAGTATATTAAACAACGCATTTCATATGGCTTTCTGTTACGACACAAGCGTAGCGAGGCTATGAAACACCAGCCACGGTATTAAATCTTGTGCTTTTATGCCTAGTAAAACAAATAACTATTATTTGTTCAATTTGATAAAAAAATATAATAACTGCCAAATGAATACTTTTATCAAAAAAATTGAATTATCTATGCAACCAAATATACGCATAGGTATAGTTTTAGTTCCTAGCTATAATCCTTCAACAGGAACAGAAATCTAAGCAGAAAGAACAAAAATTTAATAATTACAGGAGTTAAACGCAAATAAAAATGTTCAAAACACATTACTAACACATAACTTTTCCCAAGTTCCAATTAATTTCACCAATTGTTCCAATAACCATTTTACTTTTAATTTTCATGAAACCACGAAAAAAATTAAAATGTCATTTAGCTAGTAAAGAATTCTGATGTTAATCAGTTTTAAGTTTTGTGTTTGATGCATTAGTAAGGACCCAGCTGCAGCCTCTTTCCCAGCATCGCTGCTGTAGGGCACTATAGGATCGTTTATTATATTACTAATCAATAAGTTTAGCGAAAAGATACTGAATGGAATATTTCTTTTTTCATATACTTTTTATGACAAATAATAGGGCTTATCAGATTATTGTAAACTACCTGTATTCGATACAAAGGAGATGAAAATTGATATTTAGAGACGTGGGAGAGACTTTCATATATTTTTTAGTTCTATTCTCTGCTTTGTTTCATAAAATATTCGAAAGAACTTTTTTGGGGTTATAAAAAATTGGTTGGGAAAAATGTATTCATTTTTATTCTGTTCTTTGAGTGAAATATTCATAAAGGTTTTCTTAGAATGTTCAGTCAATTTGTGAACGCTTTTTTTTTACGTGACAATTTATTTATTAAAAGCAGTTCACTTACATGGTCGTTTTTTTTTAATTGAACAAGTGTACATAAAACAGTGTGTAGTATTTTCCTGGTTTTTATCATAGTTAATAGTTACTTCCATTTAGGTATGCATAATTTTTAATGCTTTGCGTTTTAGGGAATAGAGGAAGAACCCAATTTAATTAAATTTATTGTACTAACCCTTACTTTATGGAAGTCCATCTTACATAAACAACTGTACGTTTTAACGCAAATTCCACGTTTAATTAAAAAATTAGGTTTTGTTTCTTCAGGATGACATATTTAAGTTATATTTTGTTTGTTTGCAGCTAGATACCTGATGTTGATTAAGTAGTATTAAGACTAAATCAGCTATGGAAGTAATAAGACATAACAATATTATAGCCTAGATGTTATTAGCCCTAAGGAATTATTTCCTTGTTGTTGTTGTTGTTATTGTTAAAATTTATGGATTCGTAAGGAAAATAGTGTACTTAACTTAAGTATAAAAAAGGGTTTGCCAGACATATTTTGTTGCTCCACACTTGTTGCGTATAATTAGTTTTGTGTTTATGTAATAATACTCATTATAATGGATACTAATTAATTATAAAACGTAGTAAAATTTTGAGTATCTATTCAAGCTCTAACCTAAAAGTTAGTTTTAAATTTTATTTTAAACAACTAATTAGAAACTTTGTAATGCAGAGTAATTCGTTCTGTTTTTTGTAAATTTTTATTTTTTCAGGTGGAATAATTGCAAACTTGCTTCAAATAAATTTAAATTAAATTTCTCAAAATAAAATTTCCAGCCGGCAAAAACTACTTTTAACCGATAAAAAATTCAATATATTTAACATTCAAGTTTTAATTAGCTAGGTACATAAATACGAGCTATTCCCATAGACATATACGAGGATTGCCTTTTATATTTCGGGATTTGGCAACCCTGGTGTTGCAATCTGGCAACTGACAGCTCTATCGTAAAGTTGGACATTTTTGAGGTTATACGTACTCAGAACGTTTTGACATACGAGCGCTATTTGTGTTGTTTACAGTAACTTAAAAGATTCATCTCGGCCCAAAAATGGAATTAAATCGTGAACATTTTCGTGTGATTATTTTTTACAACTTTCGACATGGATTAACTCAGCAACAGTGCATGAATGAACTTAATTCCAATATCTATTGAGCGCGAACTGATATTGCAAGATCGTCATGTGACCTATCGTGAGATTGAGACAACCTTAGGTATTAGTGGGACCAGCATACATTCAATATTATATATAAATATTTGACGGTCAAAAAAATTTGTCCGCGTTGGATCCTACACAATTTGTCAATCGCTCAAAAAAAGCCTCGTGTCGATTGACCGAAGAAATGCTCAAAAAATACGATCGCGATGCTTCGAAACACGTCTATGACATCGTGACATGTGATGAATCGTGGATTTACGCGTATGAGCCCGAAAGTAAACTGCAGTCGACTGTATGAGTGTTTCAAGATGAGCCCAATCCAACAAAAGTTGTTCGCGCACGAAACACTTCCAAGCAAATGGTCGTCTATTTTTTCGGAAAAACTGGATATGTCGCAACCGTACCACCAGAACAACGCAGAACAGTCAATTCTGAGTGGTAAACAACCATTTTTTTGCCAGTTGTCTTCCAAGAAGTCAGGAAAACCAAGCGCCGAAGCACCACTTCACGACGATGCGAGCTCCCACACATCGGCTCAAACAACTGCATTTTTAAGCACCCAAAACATCGATTTGATGAGTCATCCGCCATATAGTCCTGACTTGACACCGAATGACTTCTTTTTATTCCCGTACGTAAAAAACAAACTGAGAGGTCAACGTTTTTCGACACATGAAGAAGCGGTTGCTGCATTCAGAATGCATGTTTTCGAGATACCTCAACCATAGTGGCAAAAGTGCTTCGACAATAAATTGATTTTCGATGATTAATATTTGTTTTTGTTCTCTAATCCCGAAATAAAAAAAGCAATAACCCTCGTATAACATAAAGAGACATTAACTTTTACGAAACTGAACTGCTCTTACATATTATAATAACAATTATGTTTAAGATTAAGACTAACAAAACTAGATTTATTAAATATGTATATTTTTTAAATGACGTATACTTTTTTACTGGCAACATTGGTTTTTACTACAAGTTTTTTAAAATCTATTAGGAATTTCGGATTTTACAGTGCTGTGGTGCGGTGGTTTGGTGTTTGGTATTTGTTAGAGTATTTTTCAGTAACTTTTATTTAAATAAAAATAAAACTATATTTGAAGTTATTTAAAAGTGCTTCTAGGTGTTTGGTAAGCAACAAAAATGTAGGGGAAAGTACTCTGAGATGGCATAATTTTTGAAAATAATTTATAAAATATTTATTTTTTGTAGATAAGAAAAAACATAAATTTGTGCAAACAATATATTTCATTTTTGACAAAAAATGTTTACAGAACTAAATTAAAATGTATACATTACGCTTAAAAAAATAAAACGTACACTGTTACAAAAACCGTCTCATCCATCCCCTATGGGTGAGATGGCATATATTTACAAACTAATGTTTTATTTGCAAATATCGCAAATTATAATTTTGTCGCTTCTGGGTAGGCCAATGCATTCGGCGTGGCACCATTTTTGGCTCATTTGGCAACGTAGCCACCATTCTTTACTTCGTGACATAGTATATTGTTGAAGGCAATAAATACAGGCCGGATCTTCTTCTTCTGATTCAGAATCCTCCGGTTCTTCTTATTCACTCTCAGAATATGGCAGTCGGACTTTTCTTTTGGCCGAGCGCGTAGCAGATTTTCTTAAAACTGGAGCTTTCTTACTAGCCACGTCTAACTTCAGTTCTTCAATGTCCGGTGTAGCATTTAGAACTACAAATTTTTCTTTTTTTCGATTTGATCTAATTGTAACAGTGGCCTTTGGCAATGGCGAAATTTCGGATATACTTAGGTCCTTGGACGATAAATGACCAGGTTGCTTTTTGGCGGTTACTGACAGTCCATTTGGCTCTTTTGGTACCACTGCCTCTTTGGACGATGACGGACGTGTAGGTTGTTCATGGATGGTTACTGAAAATTCATTTGGCTCTTTTGGCCTCCCTGGATTTTTGGACGATGAAGGCACAGGTTGTTCTTGGATGGTTACTGACAGTCCATTTGGCTCTTTAAGTTCCAGTGGATCTTTGGAAGTTGAAGGAATAGGTTGTTCTTGGGCGGTTACTGAAAGTTCATTTGGTTCTTCAGGTATCACTGACTCTTGTACATCAGTTATATCCGCAGCGGCAAACATCCAGTCAGGAAAAATATTTTCGTTAAGTGGGAATATTCCAGAAGACGCGAAACCACTTTGGCCATTTTTTACCGTTGCAGCTCGAAGATACGCTTCTTTAAATATCCCTGTAACTTGTTGGTGAGTTACCGTTCTACCAGGGTGGCTTTTGAGCCAAACATTTAATTCTTGATTATAGAATGTGTTTAAAGGCCCAAAGAAACTTACGTCTAGCGGTTGAAGCCTGTAGGTGCAATGCGGCGGAAAGCATAAAATTACGATGCCATTCTGCTTTGCAAATGTTAAAACATCTTGGTTTTTGTGGCTAGAATGACCATCTAAAAGCAACAAAACTTTGTTTTGAGGTGAAACTTTGCTGTGTTTGACAAAATGTTGCAACCATTTAAGAAAAACCTCTCCATTCATCCTTCCCTTTTCCTGGGCAAATCCTACGGAACCCGTTGGAGCATTGTCCATCAAATCTAATTTCATATTTTTTCTCGGAAATATGAAAGCAGGAGGAATGTATTTTCCTAAAGCGTTTACACAGCAAACTGAAGTAAAGTGATGGTCTCTCTCAGCACTTGTCAAAACACCAACCTTGAGTGCTTAAAAAAGATTATTAATTCACTCAGAAATCGATGGAATTTTGGAGATCTATATTCAGAAAAAATTTTTATTTTAAGAACAGGAATTGTATAAAATATTGAAAAAACTGATTATTATTTAATTAAATATTTATTACCTGTTATGTAGGATTATATGAAAATTTGTGGTAAAATAATTAAGAAAGTTATTTGGCATGCATGATTATGCGATTTTATAAAGGAAATGTTGTCTATCTTTTATACTTAATCCAAGCCTATTGTGTAGAAAGATTGTGGAAAATATAGAGGAATGCGGATTGGAGGTGGCTGAAGAGAAGACAATGAAGGGACTCAGCAAGGCATAGGAGTTGGAGGTGATGGTGAAAGGAAAGAAAACTCACATGAAGGAATCGGTGAAATACCTAGGTGTGTGGTTGGATAGCCAGCTATCGTTCAAAAACCACATGTCAAAGGCAGCGCAGAAGGCGAAAATTCGGGCGGCATGGCTAGGGAGATTGATGTGAAAGGACCAGGAGAATGGAAGATCAGAGTTATTGGTAGAACGATTGAGCAGAGTATGCTTTATGGGACGGAAGTGTGGGGTGAAAGAGCGGGTGTACATGCAAGGATTAAACCACTACTGAAGGTTTAGAGAGAAATGTTGCTGAGGGTGGATGAATAGGAAATTCGGCGAAGTAAACTACTTCTTGACACAGGTGGGAAGGGTCAAGTTTGGGAAAAGAGAGACTGGAATCTGTGAAAGGTGTGAACTGGAGGATGGTGTAGGATACGCGTTTAGATGCTGGAGGAATGAAGAAGTGCTGAAGAACTTGGAGGAAAGACTCGGGGAGGCGGTTTATTGGGAAAATATGGTGGAGATAATGTTTAGAAGGAAGGGGAAATGGATGAAGGTGAATAAGGCAGTGGAGAATATGTTACTGAGTGGCAGAGTAAATGGAGAGTGTGTCTAGGGTACTGATTTCGAGACGGGGACAAAGGCCGTTTTTGAAGGGGTTTTCGTTGGTAGGCGTCATCCGTTCGAAAGAAAGGCTATTCCCAACCTCTAGTCTCATTTTATAAATATTCGTCATGAATAGATCAGTTAAAGTCCTTGATTCCTAATAAGTGATTTATAGGTACTTAATAAAAAATACTCAACAAAAAAGACAATGAACATCTTGATTTTTAAAAGAACTACACATTTATGTTTGAACTGTCTCTTATACAAATAATTAATTAATAAAATATTGGGCGTAAAATTAACCCTATAGCACTATTTTATAGCCCTTTTACCAATACCTAGGATTCAGTCTAAAAATACATCAACTTTGTCAATTTAACTTATTTTAAAAATGTAGGTCAGAGGGTGAGAATAAAGCTGATGGATATCGTGGTAGCGAATATGTCGAAAGGATAAAATACGATGAGTGACACTAAGGAAGGCTTTTTTGTGAAAAAAATAAGTGGACAATAAGGGTACGATATTAAGTTTGTGTCTAAACTTAAAGGGGATATTTGTGGTAAATATTAATAAAAAAAATATATTTGAACAGATAGAGCTTGTAGCTTATACTCAATTTGTGATACGAGAATTGTATTTAGTATTTGGAAAAAGCAAACAAAAATAATTACCTTTTTTAACCACTTTTTTTGTTTATTCCTTCTGGTCAATTATTGGGATTCTTAAAGAACTGAAAAGAAAAATGCTTTGTTTAGAAACATTACTGTACCAATATTTAGGGCCACGAAAACGATGCCGACAGCAGTCCTAGAGGTAATGCTATGCCTACCACTACTGCATATCTTTGTTCAGGGAAATGTAAGATCTGTTAGTCACAGATTACTACAGGGGCCTCCTCCGATAAGTCAAGGACACGGTAATGCCTAAAAAAAGCTATATGAAGAAATAAAGGTACATCCAATATTGGGAAAGCTAATGGATCACAATATAGTTTTAAAAATGATTACATAGTAGCAATGTTGTGCAGAAGGGTTGATGAGACAGAAGGTAAAAAGCCAAAGAATTGTCATTTACCTCGACAGCCAAGGGATAAGCTCTTTTCGAACATCTTCAGATCTGGTCTAGAAGTGTCGCAAGGCCCTTAACATAATATACATAAGTAGTCATAACAGAGTAACTCTATTCTGGGTGCCAGGCGATATAGGAATAAAAGGCAATGGAGAGGCTGATGATATAGCCAAGCAGGGAGCGACTGAGGTCATGATAGGGCCAGAACCTTCCAAATGCCTACACAACAATGGAAAAATAAACAGGTGTTGCGCTGGTGGCATGAAACCACAGGACTAAGGCAAGCTTCACTATTCCTTAAAATCCCTTCGGTTAAAATGTTAGGCGACCTACTATCTCAAAGTCGAGAAGAAATGACTAGGATGATTGTGGGAATGCTGACCGGACACTGCAGGCTAAGGAAGCATATGCACAAAATTGGCCTAGCAGATGACATCCTTTTGTGGGTTTTGCCAAGAAGAAGACGAAACCCTGGAACATATACTCTGTGACTAGGAAGGCCTAGCAAGGGTGCGGTTTCACCTATTCAAATAAGAGAAAAACCGATGGCAGAGGATAATAATAGATCTACAAATGTGGTAGTGGGAAAGGACAAAGATCCACTCCAATTCTAATATAATACAAATCATTAATAATAATTTTTCAATTCTCTATTGAAATTTCAGCCACAGAATCAAACATCCAATTGACAAATACAAGAAATGTATTGAACATCTCAAGAACATACATCAATAGGATAGTGCTGGTTCATTTTGTAGAAACCATGGGATTGTATTCTCTGTAAAATGAATAAAAAAGCCAAAAAAAAAGCTCTTCAACGTTACCATTAAGAATATTTTCTAGTGAAACTAATCAATACTATAAATATCTGAGAGTGTAACAATACAATAAACAAAATCTTGATATATTTTATACCCAACTAATTTGAAAACCATATAATCGTTTAAGCAGCTGTTATTTTTTAAACATTTTAGAGTAGTAGTTGATATGAGCGCCTTCTCCTGGTGCTGATAACTTTGGCACGATCACGCATACTCGCTATAAAGATTCGCATGTGCTCTGAGAACATTATCTTTAGTTCTCCAGTAAGAATTTCTTAAGGAAAGTTTAAATTTTCCTTGGGCTGAAGTATCAGTAATCTTTTTATTTAATATATTCTATAGTAGCTTGGTTTTGAATAGTTAGCTAGACATTTCAAGTTTCTATGGAAACTTATAAAAGTTAAAAAGAAATAAATCACAAAAAATGTGACTGATCATTAGAAGAAGAAAAGTCAATGTCACAAAATTTTTTATTTAAAGTATTGACAGCTACTAGTTTCGGCTTATCTATAGGCCATCATCAGGCTAAAAATTAAGTACAGAATAAGAATACAGAATAAGATATACCGATTTACAACATTGATACATACCTTAAAAAACTTACAAAGTGATACAAGATAAATAACATCCACCATACTTGCATGAACATAGCAAAGAACGGATAATAGTGTGTCATTGAAAAAACTGAAAAAACTAACGTGCTAATTATGGGACTTCATTAATACTAATTAAAATAAGTAGGTAAATAATTAAATTAAAATTGACATATTGATGTTAAGTGGTTATGAGATAACTAATATTAATAAGGAAGGGTATAGTGAAGAAAAGGAAAAGGATCCACCAAAACTTGGTAGATTATGGTAAGACAAGATTGTTTGTAGGACCTACAAATGAAATAAAAGCAGGTACTAGAAATAATGGCATGTCCAGTGTAGACGCCAAAAAAGTTTTTGATGAGGATTAAAAAGGAAATGTCTTTTAGTATCCAAGAGAAACGAAGAAACCAGGCAGGAAGTGTCAGACGGTCAGGGTAATAAGTAACAGGATAATATTAATGGAAAATAACATCGTGTATCACACAAACACAAAAGTCCATAATAATTAAGTGATAGCACTGATTTACTGATATAAATTAAAACCAATAACAATGATAGTAAAATACCGAAATAAAGGTGTCGAATGGAGGTACTTGTCAGAGAATAGTAAATTACAAGAAACATGAAACATCGAAATTAGGTCTGTGACACCTACGAAAGGTCAAAGATTGAACGAAAAGAACAGATGCAAGCATAGCAGAATAAACAATAAATAATAGTGACAAATATAAAGTCTTAAATTAATCAACAAAAGCAATGAATCAGACAAAATATATATATATATAAATTTAATTTATTCCCGCAAAAATATACTACTATGTGTATATATATTGTAATGTTTTAAAAAATAATAGTAAATATAACTTACCAAATAAATAACTTGAATTGAAGTAAACCATTAAACATGGATGTTATTTACAAATCTTTTCATTAAATAATTAATACACCAAAAATTTCTTTATTAGAGCCAATCCAGTAAACCGTAATACACACAAGAACACAAAAACCATCTTGATAAAACAAGTTTATAATGAATGAATGCTAACACCAGTAGTCGATTCAAGAATCAAAATCCAAAACACTAATTTGTTTAAGCTAAAAATAAAAAATAAAAAAAAAGTATTAGAATATGTTAATAATAAATCATAGGAATACAATATTAGTAAGAAACCAACTATATTAGTTATATTAAGTTAGTTAGATCGAAAGCTAAATAAGTAATAATTAAGGTTAATAATAATAATGATTTTAATAATATTTTTTTATAAGTAGCTATAAAATGAGAATAAGTAAGGTATAGGTTATTTAAAATTATTATATGAAGTAGAGAATATTTAACTGTATACAGTCAATAATATAAGATACAAAAATTTAAATCTCAACAAACTAATTTAAATATTTGAGCAAATTAAATGAATCAGAGACAATGATTATAATTTGATAAATAAATTTTACTTACCCTAAACAATATTTTCAAATCCAATTAAGTATCAAATGATGAGTCTTGTAGTATGATGTATCGGATGTCAATACAAGTCTAGTAGTCCCTATGTCCTGAACATCTCAGACTTGATAAAAATACACTATTTAAGACAGAATCTAAAAAGAGAGATATTGAAATATATTACATGATAGAATAAAGCTGTGAGAAAGTGATGTTTGTGTTTATGCTGCTAAGACTATTTGATCAAGCTTGATCAAAGACTTTATGAATGATAAATACAATGAAAAAACACTATAAATAGTGATGTGGTGATTAAAAACGTTGACTATAAACTTTAAAAAGGTGCTTGTATGAGAAAGACCTAAACTTAGTATTAGATGTTTAATTGATGTTTCTATTTGTTGTAATTGTATGTTTTTGTAAAGTAATTAATTTTAAGTTGTTTTTTGATGTTTTTGGATGTTATTAATTCGTTTACTTGATAAATTTTGTATGTAAATCGCTATGACATAGTAAATTTTTAAAAGCAAATAAAAGCTAATATAAGCGGTTTCATTGAAAATAAAAGTTATCTGATCATATTTTAATATGTAAAATTTCATTTTTTGTTAAAAATATTGGCCAAATTTGATATTAATAATTGTCAAAATGGCTGACATTGTTTACTCCAAAAAGCCAGCTGTTTTAATAAAGAAAAATTGATTTTAAAATTCTAAAAATGTTAATTTATAATAAAATAAATTGTACAGATTTAATTTGTAATAATTTTAAGGTCAGAAAATGTATAATTAAAAAGTCAATTTTTCAAAATTTTGATGTAAGAGAGGTTATATAAAAACAAAACACGCTCGAAAAGGCAGCCATTATGAAAATTGGACCGAGGGTATATAAGCCCTTGGAAAAGAAAATTCGGGAGCATTCTAAATTTATCAAAAGGCCAATCCACGTCAGTATTTTTGAAAATTATTGTAAAAACAATGGCGGATGACTGTTAAAAATTAAAAATGGCTGACAATTAACATAATCAATTATATGAAATATTATAAAACAAAGTTTATTGGAAAATTGTAAATAGAAATTGTGTACCAGCTAATAAAATAAAATCCTAAGAAGAAAAACAATTAAATATTTTTGACTAACCTGTAACTATAATTAAAAAAATTCCGGAAGAAACCAAGGAGAAATAATATCCGGTGGTCATAATCCTGTTTAATATCCATCCAAGGAAACATTTGTACGTGTTGTAGATTACCATTGGAAGAAGGCTGAATCTGGGAAGCCGCTACGGAAAATTTCCATTTATCACCGTCAACTAGCAAGTGCTTTAGGGTATGTTTTTTAACTATATTCACTAATATCATTTTCACAAATATTATAAACATTGTGAGTAATATATTTCGATATCATTAAACAAATTTTCTATAATCTTGATCTGAGAACACTGTATCACTAAGAATTTTATAACAATTAATAGACACACGACACGCGTCCCAACAACTTTTACCCCAGAAATTACTGTTAAGTATCACGTGTTTCTATGTGCGGGGGTTGATGCGCATAAAATCTGCCATAGCCGTATCATTGAAGAGATCAAGGGTATATTATTCTTTTAGGGAAAACAAAGTTAATAAATACTACTGAGTTTATGAGTCTATAATGCTAAATAATTGATTTTGATATATAAAATTTAATAATAAATGATAAACAAAATTACATTTTTTTTAAATTTGATAACATAATTTTTTTTTACAAACAGAAGGATCAATAAAATAAAGAAATTTAAGGTGTTTTAGATTAAAAAAGGATTAAATTAAAATTGAAACAAATTTAAACATAAATTATAGCCCCACAAAACTTTAAAAATAAAAATTTCAAATTATAAAACAACAAAATTAATAATTACATCAATAATAACAATATTTATGCAATCAGTACATTCAAAATAATTGTAATTTATTACAATATATATATATTATTATGATTTTATTAATTTATTTGTTGTTGGGTTCTTATGTTTTCTTTTTTTTTGTTTTTTTTTTTTAATTTTTCTGATGATTGAATGTTATTTTAGTAAATTCACGTTAATTGTGGCATGATATTATTAGTGGTTTGTTTTTATTTGATTTGACGTAATTGTTGAAGTTTTTTACTACAATAATAATGTTTTTTTTTAGCCCCTTAAATAATATGTATAATGATGACTAGCTCAAATAAAATTAAATGTTTCTACGCTCGTTTGTTTAACTTGAAAATAAATACTATCGTTAATCGAAAAATTATATCTCAGGTCGTACAGGTTTCACCACAGATTTACGCTCAAACAAATTATAAATTTTCTATCAAAATGAAATTCAAAAATCTTTACAATAAAGTAGTATAAATGTTCTCTAGCGACTAATAATTATTATCGCTTTAAAACAGTTTATACGCACACTTAATACAAATTAAATAACGGTACCTTTTTGAACTTTGTCTCTCGAGTGTTCGCCATTCACATGTAGGTGTCGCTGGAACTGGTGGTCTATCTTCTCTACTGGTGAGCACGTGGGATGTAGAACTTCCAATGGTTTAATTAAAGACAGAAACTCTTACGATGTAGAATTTATTGTTGTTTACTTGTGGATTTTTTTTTATACAATTTACTGGGTGATAAGACTCCCTTTTTTACAAGTGGTGTGTTACAAAGTTTTATACTAGGATTATTTCTGATATAAGGTAAGTCAAGCTTCTTATATTAATTTGATACTAACTTTTGTATCATTAAAATTACATTTGGAACTATTATATTATAAAATGATTCTGCTTGATTCAACAAACTTATTTTCTATTCAAAGTCGAATACTGTTAACTTATAAAGTTAATAAAATTTATGATTAATCAAAGTCTCTTTTAAAAATGTAAATTACGAGTTGAATATTTTTATAACTGTTGTTGAATGTTTTGAAAATGAGTCTTGAATCTTTTTAAAATTAAACTTGAGTGTTGAGTTGTGAAAGTTGTTTTTTAAAATTAAATATTAAATGTTTGTTGAAAGTTTAAAACGAGACTTGAATATTTGTATAAAGGGTCTTGACTCTCTTAAAATTTGGCTTGAATCTCTTTTTTATTCTTTCTGACTGGTTCTTTTACGTAAAGACTGAGATCCCTCTCATTATTCTCTGACCAATAAAAAATGCTTCATTTAAAAACTCCACGAGAACCAATCAGAAGGAACTATTTCTTAATTTGCTTATTTCTAACTAACTACTTATATTTTACAAACAATTTTTTTACATAATATATACAATAATCATTTTTAATGTTCAATAATTTTTATATAATTTATTATGGTCGGAAAAGCTCTCAAATTATATTTACTGAGGCTTGAAGTCATAAATTCGACCGATATACTTCCGAGTAACTCATACGTCACAACGTGCACCTGCTATTCTAAGCTCTTGGAGTTCGAGGAAAATTAAACATTTCAAACACGCGATGGTGTGTACAAGCACTCGTAGTTCTGATAATTTGACGTCACACAGGCACAGGTGCACTTCTAAAGTTTTGGAGTTCATGGAAACTTTTTTAACTTTTCAAACACGCGATGTTAGCAGTCGTAGTTCTGATAATTTTACGTCACACATATGCACAAGTGTTATTCGTAGAAGAACTTTTTATACACTTTTGTAGATCTTTGAAAATCCTTTTATATATTTAACAGAAAAATATTTTACAAAAATTTATAATTTGTTCGTTTGTTTTATTTTACATTTAGAATTATATTTTCATTATTATTTATTTTTTTTAATGGTGATTTTGATTATTTTTATGTAATGTGATTACTTTTTTATTATTTATTTTTGCTTTTAATTGACTTAACGATTTTGTTTTTGATTTAATCATCATAGTACATATTCTTATTAAAATTAAGCTTTTCTTTAATGAATAGTTTTTTATAATAATAACACTTCGTCTCAATATATATATATAGGTATATATAAATATATTGTAATGAATATTTATGATTTCAAATATTGTTTATTGATTGATTAAATGATTTGTTTTATTATTTAAATGTAATGTAGCAACAAGATCTTCTTTCTCTCAGGGGTGTTGGGTTACGCCAGTTTCCAGTTGGATTATTAGGTGTATGTGAATGAAAAATTTGATTAAATTATAATTATAAATTTATTATAAAATAGTTAAATTAAAACAGTAATATTGAAAGTTTAATAATGACACTAATTAAGAAAAATAAGAAAAAGAAACGCCTTTAGTAACTATAAAAGAACTTACTTGATGTGAATTAAGTTAAACTAACCAATGTTATTTATGTAATGGCAAGTAAGATTATCAAATACACTAATTATTAAATATTAAGTAAATTCCTTTGTTTTTAAATTATAAAACTTAACAAACTACTACAAAAGTTTTCAAACTGTCTTAGAACATAAAATAGTAAGGAAGTATTGCTCGTTCAAGGACAGGTGACCGGGATGGTTATCCAAGATGGCTACCGGAAGTTACTTTTTAACAGTGGTGTCCTATATTTTTATTTGTAGAAAAATAATGTCCTTATTGAAACATACCTATAATTATTCAGTATGGACACTAATCATTATACAGGGTGTTTCATTGGGAAAGGGCCTAACTTTAACTGTTGATGGGGATCACTTTGGTGGTTCCAAAAACCTATATTTAATGTGTCTGCTGTACTTTATAACCGAGATACAGGGTGTTTTATAAATTTATCCTATTTCTTTCGAACCTCATAACTTCCGAGTTACCCTGTATATTATTTTGAGATTTGGTACACGTAATAACCATTACCTAGAGACTCCATCAAAAGCATCTCCAAAAAGATAATGCAGGTCCGGCTTAACAAAAAATTTCAAAACTCGTCTTTCCTAAAAACAACACCCTGTATATAGATTTTCTGAAAATTGCTCTTTATAATAGAAAAGGGTATGAAAAATCGAATCTACTTATTTCTTTTTTATTTTTCCGCAGACAATCTTACTACCAAAAATTCACCGTCAAACTTGTAATTTATGCACGTTTTGGGGGTTAACAATGGTATCGGAGAGGTTTTTTTTATTTTTTAGCTTGAAATGGAATCCATTCAATGCATCTAGAGAAGCATCCTATAAATTCAATTGAGGGTGTATGTTTACGAGTACAGACCACTAAAAATGTGATTACAGGGCCGTACTTAGAACATACTCATTCAGTATGTTTTGAATATCTCGAACACCCTGTATAAGGATATGTATCAACAAAAGTAAAATACGAGAAATAAATTTATTTATTTAAAATAACGAAGAGATTTTCATAAATTTAAATAATTAACATGAACAGAAAACTAGAAATTCTAACAACATTGTTCAAACAAAAAAAGTCCAACCTACAAAAATTGCTCAAAATGACCTCCATTCTGCTCTATGCACTTTCTTGCCCTTTTTGTAATATTGCGAATGGACCTTCTAATCACATCTGGATTATTTCTGATTTCTCCGCAGGCATTCTCTATTCTTCCAAGAAGTTCTTCTCTGCTATTGATGTCGGTAGCATATACTTTTGATTTTAGATATCCCCAAATATGGTTAGGTTAGGTTAGGTTAGGTTATTTTATTTGTTATTTTAAATGTAGAAGTGCATAGTTTCCAGATACATACAGGGTGTTCGAGATATTCGAAACATACTGAATGAGTATGTTCTAAGTACGGCCCTGTAATCACATTTTTAGTGGTCTGTACTCGTAAACATACACACTCAATTGAATTTCTAGGATGCTTCTCTAGATGCATTGAATGGATTCCATTTCAAGCTAAAAAATAAAAAAAAACCTCTCCGATACCATTGTTAACCCCCAAAACGTGCATAAATTATAAGTTTGACGGTGAATTTTTGGTAGTAAAATTGTCTGCGGAAAAATAAAAAAGAAATAAGTAGATTCGATTTTTCATACACTTTTCTATTATAAAGATCGATTTTCAGAAAATCTATATACAGGGTGTGGTTTTTAGGAAAGACGAGTTTTGAAATTTTTTGTTAAGCCGGACCTGCATTATCTCTTTGGAGATGCTTTTGATGGAGTCTCTAGGTAATGGTTATTACGTGTACCAAATCTCAAAATAATATACAGGGTAACTCGGTAGTTATGAGGTTCGAAAGAAATAGGATAAATTTATAAAACACCCTGTATCTCGGTTATAAAGTACAGCAGACACATTAAATATAGGTTTTTGGAACCACCAAAGTGATCCCCATCAACAGTTAAAGTTAGGCCCTTTCCCAATGAAACACCCTGTATATTAAAATAACCATTTTAATAAGGAAAGTAGAGGAAAAAAAATAGTATAACATTGCCTAAAATGGGGGTACTAGATTTAAGGAAATAAAACCAGTTATATACTACACAATTTTTATTAAAATTTTTAATTCTACCACTATTGGCCCTTAAATTGAATAGGAACTGCTGAAATATTTTCACTGCTAGTAGTTATTATCTCTTCAGCATAAGGGTCGTTAGTCCTTACCTGCATAGAAAAGGTATATATTGGTGAAATATATGTTTAAATAAAATATCTGTAAATAGATTTGAGAAAAAATATAGATTTGGTCAATGTTATTAAAGCAATTTGTGGATGTAATAATTACTTACATATTTCATTCTTGCGATTTTAATTGTAGGTATAGCATTTATGGTACTAGTAAAACAATTACTGAAGAAATTCTATTAAATGTTTGTTCTGTAAAATGTTGTGAGTCTAAAAAGCTATTCTTGCCTGGACTCCAGTTATCTTTATCCACAATATTTAACCATTTCCGTCTAATATTTTCATCCCGTGGAAAACTGTGAATGTAATAATGTGTTAATTAATACACAAATACATTTATTGTACAACGTTGCTTTAGAATACTCCATAGACATAAAAATAATTGACATATACAGTTATGAGATTAAATTAAAATATCCTCTTTCCATTATTGATACGCCTATGTCACTTTAAGTAGATAGGTTAGGGATCAGTACAAAGTATTAATTTAATTTAAACATAAAAATATAGTTTACGTATATATAATGTATATTTATTATAATTATAGCTACTTACCAATATTAATTAATCCAAATTTTTAACAGAAAACTAAATTTTTATAACTTGTAAACAAAGTATGAGTCATAAATGGTTATCCAATATGGCCGACTTCCGTCGCCAGATTTTAACATTGTATGTAGATATAACATAAACTCCTTCCTTAGACGTTTGGATTTGGATTCTCGTGTAATATTATTGTGTTTTGTTTGTTCCTCTAATTTGATATATTGTTTAGTGTTGTTGGATTATAGTTCCTTTAGTTGTATTAATAATAGTAAGTACTCTTATATTCTTCTTTTTTATCGACCGAAAATGTTTTAATTTCACTTTTTGATTAGTTTTTAATGTCACTTTTTTACTTTTTGATTGTTTTACTTTATTCTTAACGTCACTATTTAACATTTTGTTATAATAACTACTTTAAAAACTGTTTGTTCAAATTGACTGTTCACACTCAGATCTTCAATGTTTGACTACCAATTATATATTACTTCCTTCGACCTCTGTTCAAGTCTTTTATAGGTTTCAAACTTTCTAGAAGCTTCGTTTTTTTTTTTGTTCTAGAGATTAGTCATTTCTGGAAAAATATGTGTATCTCTTTCTTTCATATCTATGACAAGACTTTCTTACTTCGTCTATCATCGATCATTCCAGAATAAAAATATAGTAAAATATATCTGTCTCCTTTTTACACATTATCTGTCTTTTTTTTACACATTATATAATCAATGTTCACAAAATATACAATTAAATAATACAATATAATTAAAATTATTTGATTAAGTTAATATTAAACAACTTCTGTTGATATTATAATCATTATACTATTGTCAAATATTTATACATTACAATATATAAAAGTTAATATTATTCGAGAGAAGCAGTTTAGTACTATCATAGTATGGACGGAAATCTGGGCCTATATTTGCACCAAAAAGAAGTACTTCGGTTTCCCAAAAGTCGGTAAATTTTCCACACGAAGTAACTTTAGTTGTCCTTATATGTAAATACTTGTTTTATTGTGGTTTGTGGTCCATAACAAAATCTTTTATTTCGTAACTGGAGCTGATGAATATTGTTACGAACTGTATTATTATTGACTTCTCTCTGTCCACAGTGACAATAAGCGATTTTTCTAGTTGTTACGGTCCTTCGACGTTTAATTTATAGTCCGTTTAATATGTAATCCTTTTTAAATTAATGATCCTGCCCTAACATGCGATTTCTAGTCACGCTACCCACAGAAATATTTGGAACCATAAAAAAAAGTTTCTATTTCTTCACAGAGTAAAAATTGTCAACATAAAAAGTCGTAATCTAGTTAACAGTACATGGCATTTCATGCAGAAATGTACTGAGCAGAGAAGTCTTGATGTAAACCGAAATGTTTACGTTTGATTTATTGATTACAACAAGGCTTTTGATATATTAATAAGTACTGTAAGGAAATTACCTCGACACAAGAGGTATACAAATGATTGCGAAGCTCGGTACCTTAATCAAACTCGGGACACGTTCAATAGGAATTGAATACAATGGAAATAAAATAAGAAGGTTATTCTTCTCTTCGAGGTCTATTTAGAGGAAATCTTCCCCAAAAGCCATGAAAACTCTAATGGTGGAATAATCCGCGCTATGCAGAAGATACAAGGTCAGAAGGAAGGAAAGAAAGAATAATTCTATTTATAAATGAAATTTGAAGTAAACATGTTTCAAAAACAAATTTTTATTTAAAAATAATTGTAAGTGGTATAAAAAACAAAATGTTTTTTTGTAAAAAGTTTCAATTATTTTGTTTATACCACTTTTATTGATTTATTCTCAATTTCAAAGACTGTTACAGATCAGTGTCTGTATCATTGTTAAACAGATAACCTGAATAGAAATAAATTCAAAGAATATTCATTGTTGGAAACTTTTGCCTTTAACCACCTCTTGTCGTTCCACACAAAAGATTTCCCTCTATTGATGGAATTTTATTTATTTAAAATACGTCCTTTTAGCGAGAAATATCCCCTTTCTAATAAAACGCCATTCCTAATTTATTGATAGTAATAGTCCAAATTGGTTACGAAGTTTTGTTAATTATTCTCCTTTGGGCTAGAGTAGGTATAGAGGCTTTTAATTTAAAGAATAATATGCTACAAACAATAATTTTTTAAATTTGCATTAAATTAAATACTTTTTTTAAGCTTTAAATATACAAACAAAAGAGATAAAAGATAAGAAAACAGTTATATTTAGGTATTACTTTTCCCTCTATGTTTCTAAATTGAGGAGGGTGAAATCAAAAAGCTTCATTCACTATTAGAACCTTATAAAGTCCTTTGTATTATTCATTTTAAGATCCTGCGAACTGACTATCTTATCACTTCCATTGTATTACGAATATTTTGAAAATTATCGAATTTTCATTCTTGTATGCTCCAATTTTACTACTCTTTTAATATTAAATTGATTGTACTAACCCTTACTTTTTGGAAGTCCATCTTATTAAAGATAATAAAAAACTCTTCGTTTTAACAAAACTTCCAATATTTATTTAAAAAATTGCTTTTTTAACTTTAATGACAGCCGTTTCGCTAGACTTAGCATCGTCAGATTGACATATTGAAGTTATATTTTGTTTGTTTGTAGACCTGATGTTTATTAGGTGGTTATAAGGCTAGACCAAGTATGGAAGTAATAAGACATAACAATATTAAAGCCTAGATGTTATGAGCCCTAAGGGATTATCCTGGATGTACTTTCCTCTAAGATCAGTATAACTGTGCATTGATATAGAAAAGATCTTTACAATAACTTAATATATTTGTGTTACAATTACGTCTTATCTATGTATAAAATGGCTACCCAATTCATTTGATAAATACATTAATTAATAAGAAAGAACAGAAAGTGTCACTAAACCTAATATTTCCTAAACAAACTAAAGAAATTAAAAGTTATAAAAATATTACATATTGTGGAAGTATTTCCAATAAAATTTCAAAAATAATATCTTCGGCAACATCAGCATTAATATCATTTAAAACACAAAATAAAATTGGTACAAAATTGTTAAATGTAAAAACAAAATTACCTAAATTAAAAAAATCTGGTGTTTACAAAATTAATTGTCCAAATTGTAATGCTTTATATATAGGTCAAACACAAAGAAATTTTGAAGATTTAACGAACATTTAAGAGCATATAGATTAAAACAACCAGATAAGTCAAATTATGCAAAACACCTACTTGAACATCCAACCTCACTCTTTCACATCAATGACATCCAAATACTACACACTTGTAATAAAAAACAAAATTTAGATTTCCTTGAAGAACTTGAAATAAAAAGACATCTAGCAGATCCACAATTTAAAGTTGTTAATGAACAAATAAATCTGGGAAGTTCTCCACTTTCTTTTAAAGTGTTTGCTTTGATTGAGTTTTCATTTTATACATAGATAAGACGTAATTTTAACACAAATATATTAAGTTATTGTAAAGATCAGCATGATATAGTTTTTTCCTGGTTTTTCTATATCATTGCACAGTTATACTGATCTTAGAGGGAAGTACATCCAGGATAATCCCTTAGGGCTCATAACATCTAGGCTTTAATATTGTTATGTCTTATTACTTCCATACTTGGTCTAGCCTTATAACTACCTAATAAACATCAGGTACCTAGCTACAAACAAACAAAATGTAACTTCAATATGTCAATCTGACGATGCTAAGTCTAGCGAAACGGCTGTCATTAAAGTTAAAAAAGCAATTTTTTAAATAAATATTGGAAGTTTTGTTAAAACGAAGAGTTTTTTATTATCCTTTTAATATTAGTTTATTTATTAACTGTGTTTAACTAAAATTTCTTTTCAGCTAACTTGATAAAACGTTTCTCAATTGGTTTGTCATGGTGGACTTTGAAATTATAAATAGGAGTATTTACTTTGTGCTAGATAGGCAGTCGCCCCTATATCGATTTCGTGCTCGACCAATTCAATTAAGCCCTATTAATTAAACGTAAGGTGAACATGCAAAGTTATTCGAACTGTGGTCGTAACAGGTTCCACGCATGGTTAAATTCTTTCATCGAATGGATATTGAGAAATTTAATTTTCACCATTTTCGGTAATATCTTTTATATTTATTCACATCGATTCAAACAAAAGATGTAGGCTAATGGGAATATAATAAGCGTAAACTTCAGTTTTTCATGTCACATACTTTCTATAGGTTTTCATGATAAAACTTCGACGATCATTTTAATTCCCCGATAATGAAGTGAAAAATTACTCACGGGTGATAAAAAGATTATAACTGTCACTTCCAAATCAGCTATGATTTTAAAATCACCGTAATTCTGCTAAAACCAATTTGCCGTGTAAATAAATGTTCAAGAAGTCATGCCATATTTCTCTTTTCAATACATTGTTGGTTGACGGTTGACGGCTTGTTTATTTGTTTTATTTTTATAGGAATTAGACTTCTAAAGTCTGTATAAACACATTTTTATGGAATTTTACTGAAATGATCGTTTACTTAGTAATAAAGACATTGTATTTTAGGTAACAGTTTTTGTGTTTTATTCTTTTTACTTGTTCTGTAACTTTAATTTCATTTCGGTCAATTTGCAAAACCCTTTTGAATATTTAGAATGCATTATATTTTAATATTAAGCTAGAAGCCGATTACTAACACTAAATTAATGATTAAAAAAACAATATAAATATTTAAAAAATTTAGAATTTTTATAGTGTAGTTTTCCAGCATCGAATTACGTAATTATATGTTAAGAAATAAAAGTTGGAAAATAGAAAAAGTCTTATATTAATAAACTTTTTTCAATATTTCATTTTATACTTTTGATAGAGGGCGGAAAGAGCTTCTATAAAAAAAGTAGTTCAAGATTTGTTGAAGGGCAATGGAGTTACAAGCCATCAAAGTTCAAAGCCTATTGTTAAAGAATTTTTGCCAGAGGTGAAAAAAACAAAGCTAAAGAGCATACAGGAGTGGCCGAGTCCGCCAAAAAAATTATTTACATATTTAAAGTTGAATTTTATACTATATTTATATTAATGGCAAATAACATTTATTAGATATAAGATTGCATTAAATATTTTGAGTTATTTGGAATTATAAATTGATTCCGTTTCATCAACCCATTTTTTTTATATCTGAATAGATCATAATACGGAGTTTTTGAGCCACCTAAAAATCTATGTACGAGTACGAAAATCACGTTTCGGTTATTATGAGCATGCGCTTTCCTTGCGCTTTCGTAATTAGCCGGTTTACAACAAAACAGTTTTTGGTCATCGAATTTAACGTATTTACACAGTCACATCTGTCGGTGTCACTTGTCACTAATGTCATTGGTGAATGTTTGTTTTGATTGGATAATAGGTATTTTCAGTTTGTGTTTAAACCGTAGATTTAATATTTAAATAGAAAACATTCTAGATATTGTAACTCATCGAAGAAATCCTGTGTTCGATCATAATTTAGTTAGAAATGTGATTTTGCAAAACATGTTTGAAGAGGAGGCAAATGATCCTCCAATATATAGACCAGAGTTGACAATTAAGCATACGTAGCAAAACAAAGCATAACAAAATTAAGTACATTCGATTACAAACACAAATTAGACCAAACCTAACCTTATTATTTCGTTGTTGGCTAACTTAACTAAGGTTCGATGACTAGTTGTCAAATTTACTCATGAATTACAAATATTAACCATTTCAATCGAAATACAAACGAAGTTTTAGTATAGCAATGGTTTAATTATGTTTTAGAAGTTATAAGTAAACAGTCTAAATTACGTTGTAACTCCGTATATTACGGGATACGTTATCGGTTAATAACTTAATTCATAATTTTGTAGCTAATGCGCACGTGCACAACAACGTATAGCGTGTTACATACGTTAAATAGGTGGCTCAAAAACTCCCTAATATAATATTAAATGTGTTTAATTAAGTTTTCCAGATTTATTTACGTTATTTTTATGTAATAAAGTTAATTATTTAAACATTTAGAATTTTTTATTACCGAGAATACTTTTTAAAAATACTTAAGGTGTTTTAACTTATAGATACAATCGTAACGTATCAGAAGATAGTTTTTACTTGTTCTGTAACTTTAATTTCACTTCAATCAATTTACAAAACCCTTTTGAATATTCAAAATGTGCCAAATTTTAATATTACGCGAGAAACCGATCACTAACACTAAATTAATAACTAAAAAACAACGAAAATGTGTCTCACTACACTATGGCGTTCATTCCAAACCGACATATTTGAAATATTTTTGTACATTAGAGCATGCGTCTACCAGTATGCGCAAACGTTATTATTATTAAATGTTTCTTATGCTTCAACAAGCAAAATAACCGAAGTGCCATTAATATTTAATAGCTGTACTCTTACTATAAACAATAATTATAATAACTATTATGAAGTAATTAAATGTTATACCAAATTATCTATTGTTGCTGTTATTCAGGTATTATTAATAATAAAAATATTACTATAAGTACAAGTAGGTCTTAGGTAAAGTATAGTACGTAACTCGTACTGTAAAGCATTTTACGCACTACAGAATGACGCGTAAAATGCTTCTTACCACACACGTTAAGTAATATACTATTACACATTTGATTTCACTACCTTTCATGTTTAGTTAATAGAAATAATAGCCAATTGATGCTTTGTTATGAATTTACTTGGAAATAGATATACAAAGTATATTCAAAGGATCGTACTTATATATCGAAATATTTTTTAAGAACTTTTGACAGACATACCAGTGGTTATCTGGTTATTCATGTGAATAAAAACCCTGTTATTTTAAATGCAATAAAGTACACCCTTTATATAATTACATTTTTATATTCTGTCTAAAACTCTAGATAAAATTTGTATCAAGTAACATGGGTTCATATTTTTAAACTAGATATTCAATATTATTTGACAGATAGAGGCCATTCTTTCAATGTTAATATCATACATTCACCAAACTATCGCCTGGGTAATTATTTTAGCGGTTGCAAATAGTTTTAGAACTCTACGTTTTATAATCACCCATTTTAATTGTAACCTAATATTTTTATTTTTTGACCTTTATTGATATTTTGGTAAAATATCACGTACTTATTATATAAAGAAAAGAATATTGTCTGTGCTTTTAAGTTTTAGTTCTCATGTTACAAGTTCTGAAGTTTTGATTTTAAACTTCATTGTAATTTCTGTATTAAATAAATAAATTTGTTAGTTCAGTAGAAATATTTGTTTTTGAAAAACAAGGTTCTATTCTATACATTTCCTCAAGTTTATTCGAATCGAGAAATCAAGGAGCCACGAAACCCTGAGTATAATATTTTGGTTATTTAATACCTGCCTATAAACAGTTTCAAAATTAAAACACATTGCATTTTATTTGTAAATTAATTAACTATTCATAATTATATTCCAATAAAAATAACTAAATAATACCATAGCACGCCACTGATTACAAGCGTAAACTTGATACAGCGTTGCTAGCACGAGGACGGAATAAAGAGAATCGATTGTTATTCTCAGTCATTCTCATATACACTCCCTTTTAATCATTATGATAAAACAAACAAAGTTGTACCTATGAATGGTCTATGTTCGTAACTGTTTCTAAATAGTATTTAATTACTTTATCTAAGTTGTTTTATTTTATTTAAGTAATCCTCAACATGTATAACTTTTAAAGATTAATATCAACTTTAAAATTTGAGGTATTTTATTTTACGCCACTGTTTGTCGCCTGATGATGGACTCTAAATTGGGACGAAACTAATAATATCGATTGTTTTGAATAATAAGAATACTGTAACATTGACTTTGGGTACTTTTTGGTTAGATATAAATTTAGTGAAAACAATAAACACCTCAAAAATATTTCTAGAATATTATCTCCGTTTCAGTACAATTTGAATCAATACTACTCATTTTTGGCCCCAAACTAAACAAAAAGCTATTTATTGAGCTATACTTCATTTTGAATTCTCAATTAACATCAATTTTGATTTATTCATTACGATATCCGCTTTTTGTATTTAAATTACTTTTCTTAAACGATTGTTATTTTAAGAATTGATTCTTACAAAAGGATCTAATGATACGACAATAAATTGTGTGTATTGAAAAGGAATTTGGGGAAGTGGATTTAGAGATCACAACGGAATAAAGTCTAATTCTATTAGAAATACACTGGAAGTGTTTCCTGCGAATCAAAAAATGGGCTTCTCGATGAATTGGATTTGAAGGAATAAATTTTATATGAAAATTCCTCTCTTTGTCGATAAGATGTTCTTTCAGCTTTATGATAGAAAATCTTTGAGTCTGAAAATGGTGTGTGTATAAATATGACAAGAAATTTTATCATCATTTCTATTTACCTGTGAAATAATAAGGATTGTGCTGTATACAAGATTTATAAAACGGAACTGGAAACAATATACGTATAAAGCTTAGAAAATTTATTTTCCTTAATTTAGGTATTCTAAATGTACTTTATATATTGGAAAACTTGGAAGACTTCGTTAATAGAAAAAGTTTAAAAGATTCTGCACTCCATCAGTCGTTCTTTTTCGAATGTATTTAGACCAGATTGGGTAAAACCCATAGTAAAGTGTCTATTTTACCCTTCTACACACACCGGCAAATTTAATGGAACAGATATAAAATTTAATTAGTTCTCCTACAATATACACATTGTAAATGTTGTATAGATTATCTCTTAAAACGAAGTTAGATTATAATGTTGGAATGGGTTTTACAAAAGTTGTACCATGTGTAACCTTCTGAAAAAGAAAACAAGTCGAAGGTAACAGAATGAAACAAAATATTGGTTTTTAACAGAATAACTTTATTGTACAATTTTAAACTTAAATGCATTTTTTCTTTCGCTTTAATAGCGTGTGTTTCCTCCACGAGACCTGACAACTGCAGGCATTCGTCTCACCATACTCCTAATGAGGTCATCGATCAGTTATTGAGGCAGTCTCTCCCATTCCTCAATCAATGCAATTTTTACTTTCTCTTTGATTTGAGGTACCAGAATTCGTGCCCAAAGTTTTCTACCTAGTATGTCCCACATATGTTTTATCAGATTCAGGTCTAGGGAAGACACTGGCCAATTAATTGTTGTTATACCCACTTGCGGCATGTGGGCGCGCATTATTCTGCATTTAAATGAAATTATCTCCAATATATGTATAGGGCAAAAGATACCACATGGTCTTGGAGAATATCTCTAATGTACCTATCTGCTATTAATGCCCCGCCATAAATCACCACTCTGTTCGTGCCCCCAAACATATACCGCCCCATACCATAATTGAACCTCCACCAAAAGGTATAGCAGTAGTGAATTTAAAAGATGCAGATTGTTCTCCTTCACATCGATACAATATTTCCCTACCGTCGATGGTTTTTCACGGCTCTCGTCCGTGAAGAGAATGTGACCCCACTGGTTAGCATTCCAATTTTGATGTACTCTACCAAATTCTAGTCGCGCTACACGATGGTGTCTCTGGAGTCTTGGGGATTTTATTGCTACATATGACTTAAGACCAACCTCCTTAAGTCTTCTTCTCACTGTGCGCTCACTTATGTTGGTTTCTCGAGCATCTTGCAGTACGTTTTTAGTTTGAACTGCCATTCTACATCTGTTTCATAAAGTTTGCAATTTGCAACGTTATAAAACGATTATCTACAGCCGTGGTTAAGCGTTTTCTACCTTGCCCCCGTCTTCTTACATACTCCCCGGTTTGTCTCCAACGACTTACACTACGGTGAATAGTTGATGGTGACTTACCAAACTTTAAAGCAACTTCCCTGTATGTTCGACCATGTTTGATCATTACTACTGTCCTAGCAATATCAGTCGGTATTAAATCACTCATTATTACTTGCTCGTTGCAATAAGAACTCAAGTCAAAAGAAAAACCAATTCCAACAAACCCGAACAAATTAACTGATTAATTCAAAATGAATTAGTACTGCTTATCAACAAATAATGTGTTTAAAATGTATAACACAACAGAAATAAACAAATAATTTGTTGTTTTGTCATTTAAAACTTTATTTGTAGCTTGCAGCATTTAAAGCTATCTAGACATAGTCTATAAATTTTAGTTACATAAGTGTGTAAGAGTAATTTTGTTTCTTAGCCATGCTAGTCATCTTGTCCTTTGCCTACAGTGTGTCCCTAGTCCTGAAATCTGAAACCTAACCTAACCTAACCTAACCTAACATAAGTGTGTAAGAGTAATTTTGTTTCTTAGTCATGCTAGTTGTACATGACAGTCATCTTGTCCTTTGCCTACAGTGTGTCCCTAGTCCTGAAATCTGCATTTATTTTGAAAATGGTAAATTTATTTTTAAAAACTTTGAAATAAGGTATTTTTTATTTTTGTAATATTCTTTTAACCTATGCAATGTAATACACTGGTTTTTATTACGGCATATTTTAAAATAAATACATAAGCTCAAAAATAACAGAAAAGTAATAAAGTTAATGTGTTTCGACGTTTTTTTTTCTTTTTTAAATAAATTTTCAAAACACATGCTCCGAGATTTTAGGGGCACAGTAAGTGTGTTTTAACAGCTGAAAAATTGGTTCGAAGAGGCATTTGCTTCTAACTGCTGTCAGTCGCACCGGGTTAGTAACATAAATGTGTAACGTACCATTTGATAATACAGGTTAGTTTTTATAAGACATGCAACCAGCCCAAAAAAATGTCAGTAGCATCATGTCCGTGGTATATATGTGTAACGCGCCTTAAATTTGCCGGTGTGTGTATTAATAAACTATTGGTTTATATCTGAATAGTATATAAAATGATACCCCTTGTAGGCCCAGCGAGAAGGTAGTTTTTCATCAATGTGCTGAAGTAGGCTGCTTCGCTTTAACCATCTTCATAAAAAATAATAAACTTACAATCTCTACGCAATCAACGGATCAAAACAAATCAAAGGATCTTGCTGGTTAACGAACTAATTCAAGACATTACAGCCTGATGATGGTCCTTTGACCGAAACATGTCGCTTTGCTGTTAAAAATTTTTAAATGTAATACTTACTTAAAATTTTACAGAACTAGTGGTGTTTTAGAAGATTCTTTTTTGAACCATTCTGTACAAAAACCTCTTTATTTAATAATTCCTAGATATTTTTTCACTAAATCTATTTTCGCTGTTAGACTTCATTTTTAAATATAAAAAGTAAAGATTCAATAATAAGAGGAGATTTAAATTCAAATTACGTGTATTTTATGTTGCCTAACTATGATCTAATTTATTAAAACATTAATAATTAAGAGGCAAAAATGAAGTGGGCTCACACATAATAATTGCTACTACCTTCTTTATTAGTTTCCTATTCCAATGGATTTAATAACAATTGTGTTTTTAAAAAGTTATATGAACCTTTCGAAAAAACCTGAAGAACGTATCTATATTTTTCCGTTCACTCTTTTTAAAACAAGGGAAATTAAAATAATCAAAATTTGACCGATTGGTATATTTTAACTTCCTAACAAAAACAAAGATAAGCCGGAATCCAGAATCATAAATTTTTGAAGTTTAATTTCAGCGAGTAAAAACAAACGCTTTTATTCTCGACATTCCAAAACGTTTTCATCATCACACGTATTTCGGTAATTCTCGGTAAGGGTGAAAAACCACTGACCATTCCGTATAAAAAAACGTCATTATTTCTGGCCAAATCTCCCGAGGAAGAAAAACATTTCCTTTAAATTAAGTTTAGCATTTTGTCTTCGATGGAGGTTTTTTTTTGGAAACGTTAGGTTAATTTTTTATTAATTCATTTGTTCTTTTAAGTAAGACAAATATCTCCTAGTCGTTATCTCAGAGCAAAAAAGAACTTCATCTAAAGTTAATTGCCTAGTTAATTTATCTTATAGGATATTTTATACTTCATAAGTGAAGTTTAAATATTAAATGCCGAAGAAATTGGATGTAAAAAGTAAAGCTGAGAGAATACATTTGTTAAATTTAAATTATAAATATGTCCAATATTTCAATTACAACATTAAAGGGACTGCCAGAAACATTTTGCTTTTGTATAGGTTATTGTTTTGTGCTATTACGAACTAAGAGACTGTTTTAGTACCGCTAGTTAGCAGTTTAACAGTTTTTAAGAAGAATTTTAGTAGTGAGTTTTTTATAAAAAAACTACACGAAAGTTGAAGGTATAGTTAATAATAAGAAGTCAAGTTACAGTAAATTTACAACAATAGTTATTTGTTTAATTTTCTATTCGAATTTGTTCCAATTCCAAAATCGAATTTTTCATATTTACATGTAATAATTGAGTAGTCTCTGATTGATTACTTTCAGGGTATTTATTGTTGCTTTTTTGACATAAGTATAAAAGTTTTTCTAGTTAATAACTCAGAATGAATAATTACAGTTTCTCAGAAATGGCTGATATGCACTTAGTATTAGGTAAAGATTTCATTATGAAAATAGCGGTTGTATGTATTACTTTCATTTTCTAATTAGGTGAATGTGAAGGAAATGGTGCGGCGGCTGCAAGGAGCTTTGGTGATTAGTTCCCTAATGGAAATGTACCAGATAGGCGAATTTTTCTGACTATTGACCGAAATTTAAGAGAAACAGGCACTTTAAAAAAACAAGTTCTCGGTAATAGTGGTCGTCCAAAAGACCTTGCGAATGCAGATGATATAATAGAAATTGTTGACGAACACCCGGATACGAGCATGAGAAAGATAGCGGCTGAATTAAGAGTACCTCGTATGAAGGTATGGAGACCAGTTCAGGACCAGTTACTTCACCCCTTCCATATCACAGAATTTCAAGAATTACTTCCCGAAGACTATGCTAAACGAATGGGATTTTGTGAATGGCTTTTAGAATAAAATAGACACAACATAAATTTTATAAATAATATTTTATAATAATATTCAATATTGAAATTGGCATTTTAAAGGGTGGCTGTATCTTCCATAATAAAATATTTACAAAGAAATACAGAGAGATACAAAAATTTAAGAATAGACGTTTGATTCCAGTAGCGGTTCATATTTTGTTAAATTATAACCCTAAAAAATGTTGGGGGTGAAAGGGGTGTTGATCCCCTCTGAAAATCCATAATAAATCAAAATAATTGAATGTAACTGTTTCCAATTTATTGGAACTAGTATTTCCTGTGTGTTCCTGTACGTTCATACATTAACGTTAACTGTTTTAGAGTAATGTTAAAAAAACTTATTTAAATTTTTAACTTTAGCACCCTGTAACTTTTTTTGTGTGCACTATTGTATATAGGTAAGTGGAGTTCAATCAACATATTTTTGACCCCAGAATATGTGGTATAATTTATGACCATTATTTTCGGGACACCCATAATTAAGTCTAACCTTTTAAATATTAATATATTGAGATGATTTTCTCAATACCAAATTTTATTTAAAAGTTTTTATTTGTAAATTTTCTTTAATTACTTAGGGTAGGGTTCAAACAAAATTTATTATAATTTTTATAGTGAAATTTTGAATAATACCAAACAAACTCTTATCTACCTAAACTGATACCTAATTATTTCCTATCTATTCTTAACTAATTCCTATCTATTCTTAACTACCTTAGCTAACCTTAATTACCGCAGGGTCCTTTTCTACTATCACTATTCTCCTCTTTCCTTTCCTCTTCTGACTCTTTCTTGTACTTCCTGGTTCTTTGATCTCCAACCTTCTATTCTTATAATACACCTTTTTTTATCTTCCTAGTCTTATATAAATTTGCTATTTAATTTTACTCTGTTATTACTCTTTCCAAATCACCTTCTCCAAATATTTTTCTCTTCTCTTCACTTTTATTTTGTCTATATAATTTGTATAAAAAAAACTCTCCATAAACCAACAAACTGCTATAGCTATTCCATTTTAATTATATTCTATAACTGCATACCTTCTTTTATTTATTATTAATTACCACCTCTTCTATTCGACTTTTACTTCTTTATAAATTATAATTTTAAACCTGTTTAACTTTTTTAAAAATTCATTTTATTCTTCTCGTGACTTTTTTTTAAAACTCACTGTCAAACTTCTCTCCTCTGGCAACCAAACTTCTCACTTACTCTCACTTGCACTACTTATCTATCCTTAACCTAATACAAGTTTTGTTTACATTACATAAATATTTTTTTATCTAACCTAATAAAAATTAACTTTGACATTTACTTCAAATTTTGACATTTCTCTGAAAATAAACAATAAAATATTAAATTAAAATAAATTTTGAAATGACCCTTAAATATACCTTTTCAATATATTTTCTTTATCAAGAAAAATTAAACTAGACAAAAATTATTAATAACAAGGACAAACATTACATCATAATGTACTTTGTTTTGATTGATCTGATTATTTTTTCCGATCATGTTAATATCTTATGTAAGTTTTATATATGTTTACCTTCCTAATTTTTTTGTAATCTAATATAAACTATACGTATTTATTTTTCTTTAAACAAACGTTTCCAATTATTTACATATAAATTTACACTGCTTGACACTATTTTAATTTAATCACAATTTAGTTACAAAAATCTTTTTAAATAGAATTTTAATGTACAATGTGCTGTGAATATAATGGAGTATAAAGCTTAGCTGTACATCAACAAAACAGAGTAAATGGGACATGAAGTAAATTACACTGTCACTTTTAGTACTAATTTTAACATTTTATCTCGGAATGGCAAAGTCTCTAAGCAATTACAAAAAAATGTGTTATTTTTTAAAGCTTTTTGTGTTGTTTTTTTAACTCAATATAATTGCTGGTTGTCTGTTTCTACCGAGAAGAATAAATTTTTTTAAACGACTTTTATTTTTTATATAAATTAATACTAAGCTTGTCTTAAATAATAATACGGAAAAAATGTCTGTGAACTTTTAATTAACAAGTTATATTTTCCAATTATCTTTTAAACTTTCGTAAGAAAACTTCTCAAAATACCGAGTTCATCAAAAAACATATCTACAATGTAAAAATGTGCTTTTAATTGGAAATAAAATGGGTTTTGTTGACTGCTTAAACTTCCATAATTTTTGGCGCCCAATTAGGTGCTAGTCATTATGATTTATTTGGAGGTGTAAAACACAAAGGTATTGAAAAATATTTTACCTATTTTCTTAGATGAATGTTGTATTTTTTAAAACTGAAATTTATAGCAAAGAATACCCCAACTAACAAAAATCCTTTGATGTTCGTATGGCAAAAATTTATAGCTAAGGAAGAATTAATGTTTTCGAATGTTGGCGATAATAATTATAAAAACTATGCTTGGTTGAGTGACAGAGCTGTAAATTCATAAAATAGGAAATGTTTACATTCCAATATGGTATATGGGGCATATATACTGTAATGTTTTAAAATAATAATAAATATAACTTACCCAATATATAACTTGAATTGAAATAAACTATTAAACATGGATGTTATTTTCAAATCTTTTCATTAAATGATCAATACACCAAAAATTTCTTTATTAAAGTCAATCCAGTAAATCTTAATTCACACAAGAACACAAAACTATCTTGATAAAATGAGTTCATAAGAATGAGCACTAACACCAGTAGTCGATCCAAGAATCAAAGTCCAAGATACTATTTTGTTTAAGCTAAAAATAAAAAAAATAAATAAGTATTAGAATATGTTAATAATGAATCATAAGAATACAATATTAGTAAGATTAAAGTAGTATTAAAGTATTAAAGATTATTAGTAGATTAAAATCCAAATAAGTTATAATTAATGTTAAAAATAATAAGTTCAATAATGTTTTTTTTTAATAGGTAGTTATAAAATGAGAACAAGTAGGTGTAGGTTATTTAAAATTATTATATAAAGTAGAGATTATTCAACTGTATTCAGTTAGTAATATAAGGTACAAAAATTTAAACCTCAACAAACTAATTTTAGATGTTAGAGCAAAATAAATAAATCATAGACAATGATTATAAATTGATAAATAAATTTTACTTACCCCAAACAATATTTTCAAATTCAATTAAGCATCAAGTGATGAGTCCTGTATTATGATGTATCGGATGACAGTACAAGTCCAGTACTTCCTATTTTCTGGTACATCTCAGATTTGATAAAATACAATACTTGAGTCAGAATCTAAAAATAAAGATATTGAAATATATTACATGAAAGAATAAAACTGTAAGAAAGTGATGTTTTTGTTTACAAGCTAAGACTGCCATTATCGGATTTTTTGGACGAGGGTATATAAGCCCTTGGAAAATGAAAATCGGGAGCATTCTAAATTCATCAAAAGGCCAATCCACGTCAGTCTATCTTAAAATTATCATGAATCAATGGCCGACTATTGTTAAAAATAAAAAGATGGCCGCATAATAACCTAAGTATAAGTTAAAATGAATTTGTAAACTACAAATAATTGGAAATGGGATTTTTACAATAATAAAACCTATCTACACGAATAAATAAAAATTTTTATTCTACTAACCTTGTGATATCACACATTGAATATCTGGAGAAGAAATAAAAGGGCCTTCCTGACAATTTTGAGTAATATAAGAACGAGATAGCTGTTCCTGGGACGACCTCATATTCAAACATCTGTTGGTTGCCGATTCCACGAAGCCAAATAGGATCAACAAGTGAATATACGGTATGTTTTTCAACATTATTCATTAATATCACTTTCATAACTCCTAAAATATTGTGAGTAGTAGATTTCAATATCTTTAAATCACGATTTTAACACAATTTTGTTTTGAATAAATAAACTGTTTAAACATTTTGTTACCACTATTCCACGCTGTTTCTCTCTACTAGAATATAACTGTAATTGTAAGATATCACGTGTTCTTTATGCGTGGGCATATGCGCACGAAAATACCATAACCGCATCATTCAATAGGTATAGGGTGTATTAAAAATTTTAAGGTGAAAAATTAAAATAAATAATTATATCGTTAGATTTTAATTTTATTAGAACCGACTTCTGTTGGTAAGAGTCTTTCATATTTTGAAAATTGATTTAAGTAGATCAAGTCTAAATTATAATAATAAAATTACATATTTTGAGTTTGAGAATAAACCTTTTTTTTAATAAAATAGCAACAAATAAAGAAATTTTAAGGTGTTTCAAGGTAAATAAAGACTGAATAAAATTGAAAAACAAGTAAACATAAATTATAGCCCCACAAAACTTTAAAAATAAAAATTTAAAATTATAAAAACAACAAATTTGATAGTTATATCAATTTAAACTATATTTATACAAACATTTAATATTATTTAATTGTAATTTATTACAATACATATAACTATTGATGGAAAATGGTGGCCGGCAGTAGAACAAAATAGACGGAGAAATAAGAGGGTAAAGGTTTAATTGACATAATTCGGGAATCACAATATATAAAATTAAAACTTAATAAACAACTGTGTAATGAAAATAAGTTGTATGATGATCTGAATTTTTTGTTCAAAATTGACATTAAAAGTAATTTATATTGTTGTTTGTATTAATTATATATTAAACAATGTTTTATTAAACGTTATTTACATACCCGCCTATCACTAAATTAATTACTTTAACCTACCAATGAAAAGATAGGTTAGGTCTCACCAGAATTTTATTTTAACACATTTGCTTCACTTGTAAATTCAAAATTGGGTAAAATAACACAAGAACAGGTATTTGTCACTTCGATTATTAATAAAATGACACTAAATATGGCGGCATTGCCGGATTTCGCAAAATTTAGAAAATAATTTAGAATTATCCTACATAGCTGTAAATAATTTACTATTTAAAATATTCATATTCAAAAAATAACATGGTCTAGGGATATTAATATAAAAGTAATTTAAATTTTTTAATACCAAATATTTTTTATTAACATTTTTATATAATGTTTAGTCAAGTATTTATTTAAAATTGATAACATAAGAATTATTAAATATAAAATTTTAAATTTAGTGCATTGTATGACACCCTTAAGTACAGCTCTAAATCTTCTTTCTATACTTAAAATCAACTTATCTATCTCGCCCTGCTCAATAGCTGCCGTTTCTCTTTGAAGACTGGTAATTAATTCCTGCCGATTGTTAAAAACAGAACGTTGACGAATTGCCCTTCTTTGCAGCATATTCCAAGCATGTTCAATTGGATTAAGGTCAGGAGAAAACTCTAATAAATCGATTGACTCATTTTCCAAATAATCCAATAGCAACATGAGGAGCAGTGTCGATATCTGTGTACTTCCTGAGCGGTTTGCAAACGTGGACCAGGGCCGGTATTCTCAACTCACTCCTCTCACAGCGAGCGATCACAAAAGGGAGTGATTTGATTGGCAGCGATATGGCTTTTCTAGATTCTCATGTATCCCTCCGCTCGCAAATTTATGACACGAGCAACTGGTACACATGAAAGCGAGTGAAATAAAGCACTCCTCTTTGACAGGAGCGATCCATGCGAGGAGAGGGCATGAGAATCGATTTGGCAGTGAATTTCACTCCCCTCGCATTCAACGACATCGATATCGCTCCAAGCGAGGACCTGAGAATACCGGCCCTGGTTGTCTCCAAACTCTTATTCTTCTACTGTCTGGATGAAGACCAAACCTGTATTCATCAGTAAACAATACCCTTGACCATTGCTCTCTAGTCTAGTTTTCGTGCTCTTGTGCCCAAACGAATCTTGAGCACGATTGCCACGTGATAATGGCGGAATTCTTATTGGTCTTCTTGCATGTAAATTAGACTTATGTAAACGCCTAACAGTTTGAGCACTTACTGTAACATTATGCACTAACTGCAGGTCAGAAACCAACTCAGACGCTGTTTGATTTCTTCTGGCACGTAAAGTTAAAAATCGGTCTTGATTTGGTGTTGTCGCTCTTTGTGGGCCCAAATGCTGTTTACGAACACTGCCTGTATTACGATATCTTTCCCAAAGTCTACAACTAACACTTTGACTACCCATGGCCTCTGACACAGCGCACAGCGGTGTGAGAAGCACCAGCTTGAAGCAGTCCTGCAACCCTTAACATTTGCTCCTTTCTTAAATATCGTCTTTCCATAATTATTTAAATTAAACCAAGCACGAAAAGCGTTTATTTTAGAATAAAATATTTAAAAGCCCTTAAAGTAAAAGGTAGTTCAACATCGATATTATGTTATACGATTGGACTGCTGCAGTGAAGTTGTCTGGTCTGCAGAGAACTGCATGTTTGGCTATTACGGGCGCTATGTCCACCACTCCGACGGCGGTTATGGAGAGACTTCTAGATTTAACTCCTCTCCACATTATTTTGGAGGAGGAGGCTAGGATGGTATCTTACAGAGCCAAGTCGATAGGTAACCAGATAACGGGGGAAGCACTATGGGATCACGCGGGACTGTTGGGGAAGTTAAATTCCCACCAAGTCCTTGGAATGGTATCAGACATGCTTGCCACACCTGTACATGTGGAAAGGGCCTATAACGTCCTATTCCCATGTAGGGATGAATGGAAAGGAGGCGCAATCTCCTTCTCTGTATCCGACTGCGTTTTATACATGGATGGATCGAAAAACCCACTGGGTGTGGGAGCCGGGGTGTATAGCAGAAAACCAAGAGTAGACATTTCAATAAACCTTGGTAAGTACGCTACTATCTTTCAGGCGGAAACGTTTGCTATAGATTTGTGCGCAAGGGAGTTGATTGATCAACCCCTGGTAAACAAAAGCATATTATAATTTCAGTGCTTTAAAAGCACTGAAATCCAACCGGGTTGATTCAAAGCTGGTGTGGAGCTGTATCGAATCCCTTAATAACCTTGGAGAAAATAACAAAGTAACGCTACTCTGGGTTCCAGGACATGCGATAGTGGAGGGCAATGAAAGCTCCGACACTCTGGCAAAAAAAGGGAACAGAGTCCGCGTTTATTGGACCGGAACCATTCCTTGGTATAGCAAAAAGCACTGCCAAGGACATTATCTCCAGCTGGGCAGCAAGGGAAACCCTTCTGCACTGGGAGAATATACCGGGGCTTAACCAGTCGAAAGCGTTCATATCGCAACCTTCGAGTAGCAAAACAGCACAGCTCCTGGAATTGAGTAGAAGTAGAACCTACGCATTCTTACTGGACTGTTGACTGGACACTGTCGTCTGAGAAACCACCTGAGGAAGCTTTGTCTGAGTATGGCAGACGAATCGGCAGAGCACATTCTTTGCTACTGCTCCGCTTTGGAAATGAGCAGGCTCCGCTCGTTTGGTCTCATACAGCTAGAGCCTATCGACTTTAGACAAGTCTTGCCAAAATCGATCTTGGACTTTGTTAAGAAGTGCAGACTGGATGGCGAATTGTGACCCTTAGGGTGAGCCACAATAGGCCCTAGTTTGACCGCAGTGGAGGGGTGGGAAACGCCCCGCTCACATTAAACATAACCTAACATAACCTAACCTAACCTAACCTAACCTAACCTAACCTAACCTAACCTAACCTAACCTAACCTAACCTAACCTAACCTAACCTAACCTAACCTAACCTAACCTAACCTAACCTAACCTAACCTAACCTAACCTAACCTAACCTAACCTAACCTAACCTAACCTAACCTAACCCAACCTAACCTAACCTAACCTCACCTAACCTAACCTAACCTAACCTAACCTAACCTAACCTAACCTAACCTAACCTAACCTAACCTAACCTAACCTAACCTAACCTAACCTAACCTATACGATTGGACAGTTATACGTTTGTGAAAACAAAAATCCATCTAATGACAATATATTAAAATTTTATACTTTCTCAGACTAGATAGTATTGACAGCAAAAGCATATGATGGTACGAAGTTCGCCGGGCCGTCGCCCAAATACGGTACCAATTCTAATGAACAGTGGAGAGTACGTTGGACTCTCCAAAAGGCACAACATTTTACATTGCGTTGCGTCTCTTCTTATATTTGTCACTTAACGATTTAATGTAGAAGCTGCAACTAAATATTTTCAAAAGTTTGATAAATTATTGTGATACTGCTTGTTATATTAAGATTAATCCATAAAACTTTTAAGCAGTATATCTTCTAGTGTTTAAATTTTCCACATTTTTAACATTTTAAAATACGTCAGATACGCAAATAGATCAGTTTTAACATAAATAGTGTCAGCTTTGTTTTAGTTTTTGGTAATTTCTAATAAAAAAAAATGTTCGACCATTTGTTATTTATATAAACAAATAAAACAGCAATGTTCCTATCAAATTTATTTTATCAAACTTAGCACTAAAAATCCAATGAAATGAATGCGAATTTTTTATAAAAAGATGATGAATGCTATTATTTTTTATATTTTCTGATGCAAATCGGCAGTAAAATTTATTATTTTATTCGTTGTAGTCGAAATAAAACTTCCCCGTCCATTGTATCAAAACAATCTAGCTTTAAATAGTGAACAAATTGCAGTTGTATTGAATTCCCAATACGATTCGATTTTTAAATTATTCGTGCTTTGTAAGAAATATATATTCGATTACAATTTAATCGATATGCTATAGTATACAGGGTGTACCAACCTTACAACAAATTTCGGTATATGGGTTGTTTTGGAAGATATCAAAAAATGTTAACAAAAATAGTAGATGTCATTAATATAGGCCTTATAAGGCTTTTATATATTTTGATTTTTGTGTTTTTGCTAATTAATTTGCTCCGTAGTATTTTTTTTATTGGCATATATTGCTCTATTTGCGTTCATTATATTTTCTTTTAGTTCAGCATCCCTACTTCCATTATTTATCAATAAGATTCCTAAATATTTGAAGCGATCCTCTTCCATAAATCTGTAAGCCCCAACTATAATCATGCCTGCTTATCGATTCTCATTATTTTTGTTTTTTATTCATTTAATTTTAATCCTACTTTAGAACCTTCTTTTATTATTTCATTCAGCATGTTAACCATTATTATTCTATTTTTTGTTATTAAAGCCAACCTCTTGATCTTAATGTTCCTTTGTTTATTTTTCTGAGTGTATATTCTAGTGCTAAGTTAAATAATGTTGCTGATAGTGCATCTCCCTGTCTGACACCTTTGTTTATTTCAAATTCTTCAGTCACGCCTGCCCCTGTTTTGATTGTTATTGTCTTTTTTTTATTGTCATATATATTAGTCTTATTAACTTTGGGTGTATTCCCAACTCCTTAAGTGCTATTATGAGATTATTTCTCTTAATTGAGTCAAAGGCCTGCTTGATATCTATAAATAGTAGTTCTATATCCAATTCGTAATCATGCGCTTTTTCTATTATTTGTTTGACAGTGTGTATTGAGTTTCCTTGTATAAATCCGCACTGGTACTGCCCCAAAACCTTTGATGTTACTTTTACTAGCCTTTGTTATATAAGTATTGACAGTATTTTATAGGCGTTAGTAAATAGTGTGATTCCCATAGGTACTGATCTCCTTTCTTATGTATATAATAATACTATACCACTCACCTCATCATTATTTTTTCATTTATACCTATTGTTTTTAAAGGAATTCTGAACCCTGTTATTTTCTACTTCTTTCGATTGCTGCTTCGCTACAGCTACTTTTAACATATCTCTCAAAAGTTTATTGGATTTGTCTTTACATTGCCCATCAAGTATGGGGCCACTCTTTATTTCCACTACGAATTAATCTTTTATTCTTTCCACTATCTAAAGCACACCCAACTTTCACATGGCAATAATTTACTATTGATTCATTTTCATGTTTTATTAAATCAAACTGTATTCTTTTTTAAAACAGTGAAACTTTTGACTTAAACTAGTCCTACACAATAATTAATATGATTTAGCTTAAGGCCTCTGTAGTATTCAGTGTTTTATGTTTCTTCACTTGTCAACGTGATCAAATTGAAGTTTTCCCGTCTCCCTTCACCCTATTGGCCATTAAAAATTAATAAATCATCAATATTAATTCTCTAGATACTGGAAATATTTCCTTTGTTTACTACAGATTTACTAGTTCTGAAATTTCACTCTTTTTTGTAACTAAATAATTAATGTTCTCGTCGCCAACTCTGCTGTATCTTGTGAATTAATAATTATTCACAGTTAAATTGACTATTGATTACTATTTAAAAGTTTAATATTACAATAGTTATTCCGCAAAATTAGCTTTGTGTATTTCGTAACTGACTGATTACCATAAAGCAAACACAAAATGGCCGATGCCATAAACGTGTTGCCAACTGCAAAGAAAACAAATACTTTGTAGTCATTTTGGTTTATAATTTTGAAGTGCTAAATAATAAAATATTTAACAAAATAAAATCCAAATTTATAGGATATAGTTGATTGGTAAGTTTTATCTGTTCACATAAATTTCTATTTATTAGATTAAATAAATTTGTCACTATAATTTTAAATATAATTTTCTCCTAAAATATGTGTTGCTTACATAAAAACTTAAAAATCAAACTATACTGTGTAAAAAAGAAGTATAAAGAATATTCTCTTAGTTTAGACATAAATATATGCTGTTGGGCTAGTGAATAATAGGTAACATTATATTTGAGTGCTAAAATAAACAATTTTTAATGGGTGATACGTTTTTTCCCTACATTATTAGATGAAGGAAGTTATGTCTCTCGTGTCTAAAGATGTACCCCAGATAAGAAGAACTTCTTCTTCATTTCTAACGTGGTCAATCCATGGAAGTTTTAGCACGCGACGAAAAATCCACAATTCAAAGCTTTCCAAACGACGTAACATAGCATTTTTTAATGCGGTCTCTACGTTGAGATTAAGGTTGCGAGTGGCAAAAAATTGTTTCATTCCCACTAGAATGGTTGTTTAATAAGACAACACCAGTTTGGTTTTCAGAAGATGAAGATCCACTAGAAAACTTGCTCTTTATTCTTGTTTTACCTGCTGATTTTATTGCCAATTTTAAACCAGCTTTTTTCGTATTTGTTATTTTTTCTTTTTTCTTCTTAATAAATTCAGGTGAAGTAAGTTCTCCTGATATTTTTACGCACCCTTTTTACAGCTAAAGATACAACAGATACAGGGCAAACTACATCCAGAGATTTTGCAGGAGTGATATTATCTGCAGCTGTTGATTTATTATGGGTGCTTTTTTGATTTCGAATACCTGCTGTCATTGATAACTGGATTTTGAACAGTGCAAACCGGATTTTGGTTTAAAAATTCCTAATCGGGGTTATAGTCGCTGATTTTCCCCAAGCAAATTCACTCCAAATCTGCTCAGAACTATTTTTGCGTTATCTCTCAACATATATTTCTCAATTATGTTTCAATTTGGTATTACTACCAAATCAATCTAAACTAATTTAAAAATCATTTTGTCAATTATTTTGAAAATCTCTTGATTTGTAAATTCAAAATTCAAACTATAAAGATCGATTACTAAATACAAATAACATTACTATGTTAATGTTGAATTGAAATACGTGGAATTACATTTAGACCGCAGAAACCTAAATTTCTGCAACTACCTGTTACTATGGAACCATTCTCTATATTGTACGAATTTATGGTATACTGAAACTGACAATTAGCTTATTAATGCCCGTATTTAATTGAAATAGGTGAAAACGTTATTAATTAATTAACGATGATTATTTGTCTTTTTTATTACATGGCAATATCGATTTTCACGTATCGGTGAAAATTATGAAAATAGATTCACTGCCTAATATATTAACAGATGTGTTGTGAGTGACGGATTGTTTTGAAACTAGTCCAGCAGCCACAGAGCTATGTAGAAAATAGTTCAAATTTTAAAACCAACTTTAACATACATAACTGCAACTTAGCACATGCCATTGATTGTTGAAGAAGCATAGCTGACAATGGACTTGATAATCGATTAGTATGACCATAAGATCATTTTTTGTTTAAAGCCCCAAGTGTACCCAAATGTCTTGAGGAAAATCTAGCTCTAATGCTTTGGAGAGGCCAATTTTCTGTCACCATTTCTCTATGACATTTAGGGCAATTTGCATTAAGTTTGAGATAACTTTATCATGCTTGCCCTCTATGGCGACGGTCAGTTCATCTACATAACCTTGAATCATAGAACCAGAGTCATGCAGCAAGTCGTCGACTACCAAGGATCACAGCAGAGGCAATAGCACACCCTTTTACTGTGGTCACGGTCACCGATTCTGGGTTCCTCTTTTCCAGTGCCCTTTTAATGGATATAAACGATGTTTTATCAAAATCACCCTCTATGCCAATAAAAGCGAAAAGAGCTAGCTTTTTAACCACTAGTGTCATCTCTATGCATATTGGATTTGTCTATTTTATAAGCAAACTGTCACTTGGAAAGCTGCGATCTCTTGATTTTCACAGTTCTTAGGGCTATGGGGCGATAAGACTTTAAATAATCCATTTTGGAGTAAGGCTGGAAGATTCCATCCTTACCCAACGATTTAAAAGGTTTAAACCTCTTGATTGCCCATTTAATTTTGTTTTTAATAAAGACTTTATCTGCCAGGTGCCTGTTCACACTGTTGAGTCTGTTCCGAGACTGTTTCGGTTGACAGCTTGGTGGATTATCTTCTGATTTTGACTGAGATTCACGAAAGTGAGTCTGTAATAGCTTCTTCTTCCTCTTTCAGCAGCCCTTTGTAGTACACTCCTAGACATTTCCATGTGTCTTTATCCTGTACTATTTGATGTCAAGCTTTACCCACCCTATCTTTGATGGTATCCAGCCAGCGTTTTTGTGGTCTAGCAGCACTTCTTTTGTATAGACGTGGTATTGTTGGGATTTTGAACAAAGTGGAAGCTCTTTTGAAATAAAATTGATGAGTACGTGACATGAAGGAGGCTCCAGATAAAGAATATCTATTACTCAAAGTGATAGCATTACTTGGAGTGGCTGGAGGTTGCCGAAGGCAAGAGATCTATAATTTAGAAGTTAGTGATGTGGAGGATACGGATACTCAGCTAGTAGTTGAGATTAACCAGACAAATACGCATATTCGACGAGCTTTCACTATGATTAACAGTGATGATGTTCACTATTTGGATGTGTTTAGAAAATACATGAATTTACGGCAACACGTCTCCCTGAAAGCTCTTTTGGTGGGTTATAGACAAGGAAAATGTCTGTCTCAAAGAGCTGGTACACATATTGTTGGCGGAGCACCTAAGAAAATAGCTGAGTTCTTAAAACTAGACTAACCAGAAAAGTATACAGGTCATTGCTTTCAGAAGGACATCCTCAACGTTGTTGGCCAATGCTGGAGCTGACCTTAAAGTCCTAAAACAGCATGGTGGATGAAAGAGTTCTTCAGTTGCAGAAAAGTATATAGAAGAATCGATTAAAGGCAAAAACAAGATTGCAAGAATGATCTAAAGGGGCGAAACTTTCGTTGAATGCTACATCACAGCCACACGTCTTCCGCGATTACAGAAAACACTATAAATCCATCAGCAACTCCATTAATACATATTGCTGGCAACAGCAGTTGTACAATTAATGCCAATCTTCAAAAACTAGAATAAAAGCTTAGTTTATGTTGATTCACTTATTATTTTAAACAACATTGGGAGAATTGAACAGTACTGTAAAGTACAAGTACTCATCCATTTCATTTCAAAAGAGCTTCCACTTCGTTTAGAATCTCCTTCCAGTTTTTAAGTCAACCACGTTAGTGTTAATGGTTAAAATAAGTTCATATTAACATAATTATGATGCTGATTTTATATTCATGTTAGTTAATGTTTATTATTGGTCAGATGAGGCTAAAGTTCATTCATTATGTGAATACATTTGTACATTTATGAATTTACTTTTGATTATTTACAATAAATTATAAGTTTTTTCCTGGAATATAAGCCAACCAGTTTTTAAATTATTTTCGCATTATAACAAAACTGGTTAGTAATAGCTTCTTGAGAAACAATTAAAAACAAAGTTTATTTCTAAAATTTTTGAAGGAAACTTTTAACCACTCTAATCATGTCATTTAAAAGTTTTATTACTTTCTCGAGACAGAATATTGCTTCAGTTTTACTTTTAATGGATATTTATTAGTATGGTGTTCTGACAATTTTCCGCTTTAACCAATTTATTTATAATTTTTTTTAAGTAACCAACAAAAATATAACGTTTTATAAATTAATTTGAAAACTTATTTTGAATCCTTACTTTGCAAAAGTTGAAAATATCTCTTTTAGAGAGGTACGTGGAAGATAAAATAGTTTTCATTTTACAATAAATATAGTCTTTATCATACAAGTAATAAAAATTAAAAAAATAATAATAGCTATTTATGTATCAAGGGTATAAATAGATGTTTATACCCTGAGGGCGACGTCGTCCGAGGGTATACACATCTGTTTATGCCATTGGTACATACAAACTTTTATGGCATACTAGTTATTGCAATCCAATCTCAATACAAATCAGTATTTTAAAAATCCGTTTTAATTTTAATTTAATAACATTGCCACTTTCTCATAGTAGGCAATATCATTGCTAGGTGAATGTTGACAAACGTAAATGTCATAAAATCGCAATAATTGTTACATGTGTCAAAGTAAGAAGTCAAAATGGACGAAGATTTTGGAATTCCTGACGAAATTATTAAAAAAGCAAAGGAAGCAACTGAAAATTTATTGTCACAAAAGTCTAAACAAGTTTACGATATGGAATACCAAAAATTATTAAATGCAAGAAAACTACGTAAAAGATGTTAATGAAACTGTGTTGCTTGGATACTTCGGCGATCTCGCTAAAACATTTGCTCCGAGTTCTTTGTGGTCCAAATATTCCATGGTAAAGAAGACTTTAATAGTAAATAAAAATTTTAACATTGCCAATTACTATAAGTTAATGGAATATTTGAAGCAAACTTCAAAAGGCTACAAAGCAAAGAAGTCTAAAATTCTGTCTAGAGAAGATGTTTTAAAATTTATTTATAAGGCACCGAACGAGACGTTTTTAATGAAAAAAGTTGTATTAATATTTGGAATATTTCGTGGATGTCGACGGCAAGAACTTGTGAACATGTTAGTTACTCATGTAGAAAATCGGTTTTTGTGGTAAATGTACCAGAGACAAAGACCGATACCGTTTTTTACAGATTTTTACCATTATAGATGAGAGTGAAATGAACAGTTTACAGCTAATAAGAGATTATATGTCACTACGGCCACGTGGTTGCTCAGAAAAAAAGCTTTTTCTGACCCATAGACAGGGTCGATGTACTGTATAACCTGTAGGAAAAAACACGTTGGAAAAATCCCGTCCATTATAGCGAAATATCTGGGTTTAAGTGATCCTGAGAAATATATAGGTCATTGTATGTCATACTGTCTGGGCCAGTATGATTACGTTGAAGCGCCATGGTGGATGGAAGAGTACGTCGGAGTTTATCTTCAAAAAATGAAGTTTCAAGAATGCTGGCAGGTGTACCTTCTGGGTCTGGCGTTTCGGTACAGAACTTTGATACTCAAACAATGAAACATGAATCTTTTGCTGCAGGCAACTTAACTATCTCCGGATCTTTCAGAACTGCCAATTTTATGTTAAAAAATAATGTTCATCGAATATTTACATATATTACTATATTCCGTTTGTAATTATAATTAGTAAAGGTTATTAAAGTTATTAAGTTAAACAAAAAATTATTTCTTTGTATGCCCGTGCGGGCCATAAAGTACGACATTAGATAGTTGGTAACTAAGCAATAAATAATAATGAAGTAGTATAACATAAAATATATTGTTTGGAAAAACCAAATAGAGCTTCCAACTCGCAGGACCGCAATTAGTGAGCTACATTTTTTTTTAATTTTGAGGTTATGTTTTTGAAATGAAAGCCAATTTTCTTACAATTTCCAATAAAATCTCTTTACTTTTCTTATCAGTAGCACTAAACGACCTATCCTGCTTGGTTTTAGTATTAGATACTGAAACTACTATTAGTAAAAATATCAATACACTTCATACAACAAATTGACTTCATCTGAATCTTCTATCTGTATTTACCACAAGCCATGGGGTACATGGAGGGATGCCAAAAGTGGATCTGATCCAGAACTTGGGTAACCTATCCATAATTTTCCAAGAAGAGGTTTTTGCAATGGAGATGTGTCTGCAGGAAATGCTTGCAGGAACAAAACTATAAAAATCATTTATATTTCATTTCTAAACACACTCCAAGTTGACACTCCAACGTACCCTAACCTTCTGTCAGAAATTTAATAATTTCAACTGATTCCAGGATAATAAATATGTAACAATTTTCATTCAACAGCAACCTAAGCTTCAATATAAGATAATACGACCATAATGACGATGTCTGCGCTTTTTTCGGCTTTTCAGAAAATTACGCCATATGCACTTTTTCATTCACACCGTAAATTTTCTTTATGCTTTTCCACTTGCTTAAAGGACTAGCGTTCCTTCTCATATAGGTACCATCCTAGATTGGTGATAAACTTTTTGCTAGCAACGCTGCATCTTCTACATGTGATAGTAAGTTTTCTTCTTGTTCCTTGACCTAATCACTTCTTACACAAAATGCAGAAATGTTGAACACTCCTCAAAAATCAGATTAAAATTTGAAATTTTATTCCTGCTGTAAAAAAAATGTTGTGTTCGATACGACGATAAAATCGCATTATCTTCTCGAACGTAAAAGAAACTCTTAAAGACACAATTTTAGCGTCATTTACAATAAATAACTATTATTCTCACTAACAGCCAATTATTTTGGCTGCAAACCGTGGATAAAATAAATTGTTATCAACGAAAATATTTAAACTTCATCCAGAAATTTCAGACAATTTATTTTATACAGTAAAACATAAGCCTTGTAAAACAAGCACAAAATTATATCTGAATCAACTTGTTTTGCTATTATCGGTTGTTGAATGTAAATGAATTTCATTGAAAATAAAAGTCCAACATGCGACTGAATAAAAATGACTATTCAATGTATGATTTTTTATATAAAAGAAAATTGATATGTACATAAGAGATTTGTGATAACGAGTAGTATTGTTGATACAAATTATTTACTATTATACCAGAAATGTAAAACAAAATTTAACCTAATGATACATTCTAAACAAACAAATTAATTTTATTCAAGTTAATTACTTGTTTGCATGTAGAATTAAATTATCCTACCCTTATATAAAAATTTATTTCTAGATCAAAAACACTTGGATAGTATTTTTAGTGAAATTATGAATATTAATTAAAATAAATAAAAATAAATTTTTGTATAGATCTGAATATCAGAATCAATTGATAGACAAATGTACGACCCACAAATAAGGTTTTGAAAAAGCAACATGGCCGTATCTCTAGGGAGTGGCAAAAAATGGAAGCCACAACAAAGAGCAACTGTCCTATTTTTCAATAATTTCACAGTACCGCACATAATCATTAAGAGCAGATGGTAAAGATAATAAGTTACATACATATTTTGTCTTTCTTTCTTGTCGTAGACAAAGGTAATTCTGTCAGTTGTTTCCTTAGTCGGAATACTAACAGTCGGGTGAATAAATCAGTATATCAAAAATTTATTAATCGATGGAAACAAAACGATTTGCATAACTATTATACAAGGCTCGTACATTTGGCACCCAACGTGGGGAAAATGCAGTATTAAAGAATGTTTTATTAACTTCGCGAAAAAAAAAACGCAAACAGGGGGTGCTGTCTTGTATATTGCCACAGTTGCAATAGTTCCTAGATACGGCTCTGAAAAGCAAGCAAGCTAGCCAATTACATATCCGCTTCTGTTTAATTGTGAACTTTCATAGAAACTGGTGGTTTCTTTTACACTTCCCAAATGTTAAATTCTAGTCAAAATATTCCTTTAATATTACTTCTTTTATATGTTGAGATGATTTATATTGTTCACTAGAAGACGCAGATAATCTAATATCAAAACAAAATTTCCAATGAGGTAAAATATCTAGGATAGACTACGATCCCACTGGATGAATCTGTCAGCCAATAGATTTGTGGACATCTATCCAGAAAGAGCAAAGTGTCTTCTTAAAATAAGCCAAAAATGCTGGTCTTTTTTGAGGTATAGCCTCAAAAAATGGGAAATTTGGACAATGAGAACTGTCGCTTCTGCCAAAGAGCTAAAGAAACGGCAGAACATATACTATGCAAATGCTTATAATAGTTTTGCAAAAGGCTTAAGTTCCTAGAAGAAATTTCTCCTTATCAAATCAGGAATGAGCCCTTTCGAAAGCTAATTAGCTTTGCTAGAAGTATTGGCGTTCTAGAGTTAAAGTAGCTCGAACTTCAGATAAGTTTTACTTAGTAAAATAGTAAAATTCAATATAAGTGATCCAGCTTCTTTTTCATCCACTTTTCGTCATAAAAATTCCCATACGATTTACAAGTAAGGGACTGTAGTACTTGAATAGATTTTTTTTATTTAGATTTAGTTGTTAATTTTAATTTTACTTATATATTTTTAAATCACATTTTAAATTGTTGTGGATGTTCTTATCTAAGGATGACCTATTTTATGGTTGAACGCGCTTAGCTAATAAATTTAAATTGTTAATATACACACTTATTGAAAATAGAAGATTTCTCTCTTTTTCTCCATATATTTTAACTTTGCATTAAGAATATTGTGTGAAAAGGACCCTAAACATTGAAAATATGTTCTTCTTCCTTACCTGCAGCTCTACAACCCTGAGTGGGTCCTGGCTTATACCTAATAACGTGCTTTTCTCTTAAAAAATCTATCATAATTTCGTCGGTGCAAATCAATCTAAACTAATTTCAAAATCATTAGTTATAATTAATTTGTTGCTGCGAACCTCGCTTCGCTCGGCACGCAGTGATAGATTTATAATAATACCAAATCAATTTTAACTAATTTAAAAACAATTTTTGCATCTTTAGAGTAATTTTTGTCTCTTTAGAGTAATCCAGGTCTTCCCAGTGACCTTTTCCCATCCTGCACGTCTTCGCACACTACTTTAATTGACATTTGAAATTTCTATCCGTTTCCTAGGTACCGTCCATCCTAGTCTTCATGATTTTATTATTTCATGATGTCTGCGTGATTATATTATATTTCCTCCAGTTCCCTGTTCATTTTTTCGTTGATCCGCGCAAAACCCTTAAAATATTTTTCTCTACAACTCTCAGTTTTATGTATTTGGTTGTATCGGAAATGGTATTTTGGTTGGAGATTTTCTCCCTACAGTCAAAGGCTGAAAAACATCAGACCTGGAATTACCATTTTTTCATTGAAATAACACGCACTGTACCAACTAAGTTGATTTCTCTGTTTTCCTCACCAAATGTGGTCTGGATACAATGCAGCGCAGAGATTATTTAGACTTGGGAAAATCCGATGTGCACAGAGAGTACAGCGTATGCTACAGCTGAATTTGCAAAAGAGCCTACCTCCTCATTGTAAAATTTCACGTAAAAAGATCTACCCACAGGATATTAGTTTAATAATGATGTCAGATATTCTGGAACTACTCTTATTATATCGATTCTTATCGATTACGTAATGTTTTTTCTATTTAACTATACTGTTTTTGTAGGTGGGAAAATTATATACACTATGGCTAACTACTATCTATTTATTTAATAAATTACAAACTAATTTATATACACCCGGTATATCAGTTTTAATTTATTTATACCTCTCTAATACAACACTATTTATGTACACTTTTTCTGTTCAATTATTTTCTCCGCCGTTTGTTCCATATTACTGTTAGACAAAAACTGACTTCCGTGCACTTGTTTTGCGCTTTTATACCATCCTATTGGCTCGGATGACGCCATGATGAAAAACTCTATCGAACGAGTAAAACAAATTCCGTACGCAATGTTAATAATTAAAATATTACTAATAGCTTCCTTCTTCTTAGGCTAAAAGATATATTTAAGTTAATGCAAACAATGAATAACATCACAAAAAAAATTTCGTGTTGTATTAACGACTCGTCCACTAGAATTTTGTTAAGTACTCCTGAAGTAATAATAAACATGTTAACTTTAATGATTAATGATTCTTTTGAAGGGGGTGTTTACCCCTTCAGTCTGAAAACACTTCAATAAAGCTGCGAAAAAATACAAAACACACAAATTCTTTGTTACGATTACAAGATAATTTAAAGGCTAATAAAAAACCATTTAATGTTTTTTATTATTCAAAATAATATTCTAGTACCAAGTTCATTAAGTTCATTCCGGGCATCTTTTTTTTATCTTTTTACTTTTTTAAATTGTACTTTAAAACATCTAATTCATTCTTTCTTTACTTCACACTTTATAACTTTATTTTATTTTAACCTTTTATTCTACCTTTTAAAAACATTCTCACACAATTAAAAGGTTCTCTACTTCTACCCTCTGGTTTGAAAATGCTAATTTACAAGTTAGAGTTGACCGTTGTCTAATGAAAAAACAAAATACTTCAGGGGCTACATGTCCTAACGGACATTTTGAATTACATTTTGAAAGAAAATGTGATGATGATCAACCTACCTCGATACTTAATAACATCTCTATTGTATTGCAAATGAAAGGGAAGTCATACTACTCGCAGACCGGTTTCGACTTTATTGTGTCGTCATCAGTACCAGGTAAGTAATTTCCTCTTATCTCGCATAGCAAGTCTAAGATAAAATTTTGCAAAGTATAAAACTTTCCTGTCAACAGCATTTTCATATTTTTACTCTAAAGTATACACAACTTTCCTGTCATCAGCATTTTCATATTTTTACTGTAAAGTATACATTTTTTCATATTCTGCTTACCATTGACAATTTACAAAACACTACTGACATATCTATCAAATATAGTATTACACTTGATACATTTCAATTAAACTGTTTATTTCCTGACGTTAAACACAATTATTTCATGTAGAAATAATCCTTTAGGCATACAATTGAAAATCTTTCTAACTGTGTACGTTTTGCTGTTGTTATCGCGAATGGAAATGCCACAGAAATAATACAAGTTTTCATGCTACATTCCCCAGCCGGATGCTTTTTCCGGAACGGTATCTATCATGTTCACGTATGAATTACACGCTGTTGTATGGAACGAATACTAAACTGAAACAAGAAAACTTGTCACCGGCTATTTTAACTTTTAATTAAGTTTTTATTTTAGTTTATTCACTAAAAACAAGTTTTTCTATTACAAAATTAAATAATTATTCCTACGACCCCTTATGAAAACGACACCTAACACACAGATTTGACACTTTCACGAAAATTGGTAACATCATAAGCTTTAGGAAAAATAAGTAAAGAAGAAACAATATCACATATTTTTCAAAGACGCACAGAACGTAATAATGTAAGTAAGATTAATGAATAAAAAACTTCATTTTTGTGAATTAATCACTTTGGTTTGTTAAATTTGATCAAGAAAATTTATATTTGATAGACTTAAATGTCAAATAAATACTTTTATAAAAAATATTGTATGAGTTGCATTATCTATGCAACCAAATATACACATAGGTATACATTTAGCAGTTCCAAGGTATAGTATGCGCCAAAACAAACGACACTGAAAAACAGTAGCTTTATTAAACATGAAAAATTAAAAAACGACATTTCATATAACAAGATTGCTAGATAATTACGTGGTCTTCAAAATTTTCGACAGGATGCTGTCGTGGTATGACAAGTAGTCCCTTCCTGTTGGAACCATTGGGTATTCAATTGTATGTTTCTAGCATGACAGAATTGTCTGAGATCAATAAAAATGGTTTCAAAATGTGTTCTCTATATCGCAGGTCTTCTACGCTCGTCTTCCACGTAAGGGCCCAATAATCCATTACCTGTCCAATAAGTGGAATTTGGGTGTACTATGGTTAAAACAGAAACAACAAAAAATGGAAAATGACAGGAGTTAAATGTAAATGAAAATGTTCAAAACACATTACTAACACATAACGTTTCTCAAGTTCCAATTAATTTCACCAACTGTTCCAATAACCATTTTACTTTTAGTTTTTATAGAACCCACGTAAAAATTCAAATGTCATTTATCTAATAAAGAATTTTATGAAATTTATTGTAAACAATTAAACGGTTGAATAAATAGTGGAAGTTTCATTCAACCGTTTAGTCGTTTACTGTTCTTAAAGAATTTTATGTTAATTCCTGAGAAAAGTGGTTGTTTGAATTTAAATAATTATATTTTCATGCAATACTTTAACTCGTTTACATCCTAATTTTTAACATGAATAACAATTTTATAACTAAAGCTAAAAAGTTCATTATTATAAAAATATTGGGGTCGTAGGAAAAAACGGGTACACAACGCGTACCCAATCGCTACGTTTCTGTACTCACCACTACTCGTCTGTAATACTTCACTTTATTTTTATTACTTTTATTACTAACACTTGTTATGTAATATACTATTACGTATTTATCTGTTAAAAAAGCATCTGTTTTATGCGCTGTAAAAAGAAATGGTAACACAACAGAGATTAATATAGTAACCTTAATAACTGACTAAGATTAATATTTAAGAAAGATTACTAGGTTTACTTAGTAAAGCATTCATTTTTCATCAAGACAAATTACTTTCTTACACAGTAACAACATCATAAACATATGTGTATTAAATTGTTTTTTGCGCAGCAAAGATTTATCATGAATATTAAATTCAGCGCACATTACAAATTTTTATTGATGTGAACCAGGCTTAATGTCTTTGTTTGTTCAGTGCAGTATGCATAATACGAATGGAAATAAGATGATGTAGCAAAGAAGCAGAAAGTACACTATTGATCTTTTAACTCAAACAATAAAGTTAAATTTCATTTGAACACTAACTTTGTTTCACAGACTTTGAAGTTTAGTTTCATAAACTGAATGAATAATATAACAATATTACTTCTAGTCTACTTAATTCATTTTCACGTCCCAGGGCTGAAATCAAAGTAGGATACCATGCTTTTAAAACTTCGTTTTTCTGAAAAATAGTAAGACCATATAAAAATGACGCTGGATCGAAACAATAGTTTAAATGCATTTAGTTTCACGATATTTGTTTCAAGTTCTGAAGTGCTTGAAAAAAAACGTAATTTACACTAGATCCCGTATTAAATAAGATATAAAAATATTAAAACCTAATATTATTAGGGAATATCTCAGATATATTTTAAATAAACAACAAATGAACAAAAAATTTGTGATTATTTTTACAACTGATTATTTTTTTGTTAGTTGAATGCCTATACTCCAGTCATTATAGTAAGTTCACCTCGGAATTCGAGATACCCAGCTGTAAGTCTGTAAATACTTGTATATTGACACTCTAAAAGTTGTCTCAAAACGTACATATGGTAGGGTGTAAGCAACTATTAAATTTTAAGGTCAAAGGTCACAAAAATCGGTTTTTTGCACTTTTTTTTTGGAAATATCTCATTTCCTATGGTTTTTTTGCTATTTGTAATTATTATCAATATTGTAGAATACAAAAATGCTCTACAAATTTTGTTTAAAAAAATTTTTTATACGGTGAACCATTTTCGAGATAGAGGGCGGAGAGCACGAGGTCACAGCATCACTTCAGCAGGGACCCTATTCACTAACTCGTGAGAGTGGTCGTGTAGGAGCTCTCTCTCACAATTTAGCATTACTGCGCATGTCACTCTCCTAAAATGATAAAATTCGTATTCTGAAATGTGAGAGAATGCTCACAAACTCCTATAGGAGCACTCTACTGGGTAAAACCAAGAGAGTTGATAGATTGTGAGAGAATAGACTTGCGCACAAGGCAACAAAATGAAAATTGAAGATTATTGTAACCTAACATATTAATTTTTTATGTGATTAAGTGCATGTTTAGTTTTTGGGAGTTTGATCGTTTATTTATTGTTTTTAAAATGGATGATGACGATTTAATTATGCAAATGCTAATAGACAATGTTGAAGATGCCGAAGAACAAGCTGCAAATAATATACCTCGCTTATATTTTCAACGTCAAGATCCTTTTTTGGTCTTGTCTGATTTTAATTTTATTAAGCATTTTCGCCTAAATAAAGACAATTTTACAGTGCTTTTGGATGAGCTGACGCCATTTTTGCAAGCTCCCCAAAAAACATCAGGTTTAAGTTGTAAAACAAAGGTAACAACATCAAGTTTACTAGTCTGTACATTTGTAAATAATTTTACAGATAAGCCAACAATCGCACAGGAATATTAATTTTGAACTATTTTCAGTTGTTGGTGACTCTTTTATTTTATGGCCAAGGCAGCTATCAAGCTGTGACAGGTTCCAATTTTTTTTGTGGAATGAGTCAAAGCAGTGTTTGTAGATGCATTGAAGAGGTCACCAATGCCTTGAATCGGCCAGAAATGATTAGAAGATGGATCTGTTTCCCACAGAATATGGAAGAGTTGGCACAGCGGAGAGCAAGGTAGAAATTATAATGGTACTTATAATAATTTTACTTTTAACTTGGATTGCATTTTTTAGCTTTTTTCATTCCACTGGCATTCCTGGGGGAATCGGTATTATTGATTGCACCCATGTGGCAATTGTTCGACCAATCCAGGAGGAACATATATATGTTAATAGAAAAAATTACCATTCCTTAAACGTTCAACTGGTAAACTATGTTACATTTTCTCTTCTTTTTGTAATGTTCATATTTCAGGTATGTGACGAAAACCTAGTAATAATGAGTGTAAATGCCAATTTTCCAGGCAGCACGCATGACATCGTATATTTGGGGGCAATCAAATATTTCGACTGTCCTACAAAGAGTTTATAGACAAGATCCCCAAAACAGCTTTTTTTGCTAGGCGATTCTGGTAAAAAAATTAATTTACTTATTATAATCATGATCTTTATATTGTTTGTTACAGGCTATCCTCTGCGTCCTTGGTTGCTAACACCATTAATAAATCCTAGTACTGCTGCAGAGGAGCAATTTAATAATGATTTTAAGAGAGTAAGGAGCAATATTGAACAGTGCAATGGTTTGCTCAAAAACAGGTTTCGATGTCTCTTAAAACATAGGGTTCTCCACTACCAGCCAATAAAAGTGGTCAAAATAATAAAAGCATGTTGTGTGCTACACAATATTTGCGTGCAAAATAGAATTCCAGAGCCAGAAAGAGACAATGAATTTTTGAATGCAGATCTTGGAGTAATTCAAGACAACCAGCTTGTAGGAGCTGATAATTTAGCAGCGCAGAATGATTTGGAAGCTGGAAGACTGTTAAGGCAGATAATAATTGATACACACTACAATTAAAATTGAAAATTAATAATAGCGACTTTGTGGCACTCTTATTGTACCTATTATTGATGATTTGGATTAGGACTCACATTTAAATAAATATAATTCGTGTCTCTATTATTATTGCCTGTAGAGAGATAAAACAAACAGCATTCCAATTGTAAAATTTGCTAAAATAATGACATTATACTGAACGCAAATCAAAAAGCGTTCACGTCATAATTGTGGTGTTGCCACTAGTAAGATAAGTCGGGATTTATCAAGTTTATTTATGTAATCTATGTTAATTATGAATGTTAAGAATAGTAATATTATATTGTTATTAATTGGTTTATCTGTGAAAGAAATAAATTATCTAAGAAAGCTGCAAATTTATTACTAGTTTGAAGTTGTTTCACCAAACATAGTTTTAATATTTTATAAATAGACCTTTAAAAACTCATTTGGATCAACAAAGTTATTACCACCCAAAAAATTAAACTATTGTATTTAAGGATAAAATGTATAATATCAAACAAAAAAAATAACTCAAAATCAAATTCTCAACAGTAAACAAAAAATAAAAAACAAACTTAAGACTGTTCTATCAGTTTGAGTCAGTTGAATGTCAAAAAACACTAGTTTAGATTTTTATTCTTGAAACAAGTAGCCAAGAGAAAAAAGTAAAGCTTACAAATTGTTTGGACAGCTATTGGTGACCTCTTATGAACAATTGAACAAAATTCAAAAATAAATCACATATGTATGAGAGTAACCATACAATGGGGTATCAAGTACAAAAACTATGATAAGAGGCAAACTGTAAAACAAGGTATCCTTGTAGGTACATATCATAGTTTATTTATTTTTGGATTTTTTATTAATCTGTCCAAACAATTTGTAGGTTTTACTTTTTTATCTTAGCTCCTTGTTTAAAAAATAAGTTTAAATCAGTGCTTTTTCATATTCGGATGACACTCAATATAACATATAAAAAAAATAAAAATCACAATAAATAAATAAAAAATAAAAGTAACACTGGAGCCTTACAGCGAACACAAACTAAAAACTAATTCCTTGTATACAAAAATAAAAGTTATATCACAGCTAAATTTATTGTACTAACCCTTACTGTGTGGAAGTCCATATTACTAAGAATAATAAACAACTAAACGTTTTAATAAAACTTCCACATATATTTAAAAATTTAACTTTTAAAAAGCAATGACAGCTGTTTCGCTAAATACATAGCATCGTCATTGCTTTTTAAAAGTTAAATTTTTAAATATATGTGGAAGTTTTATTAAAACGTTTAGTTGTTTATTATTCTTAGTTATATCACAGCATTATCACAAACTAAAAAAACATTAATATTTTAAATATCTCCACCAACTTTTTTGGTGCCTCTCCATCCTTAGTTGGGCCCTCATTTTTCTTGTTTTCATGAACATTTTTCCTCGATAATACTCAATTTGAACATTGTTCTTCTCACTCATGGAGGCTAAATGTTTTTGGCTCAGTGCCAATGAAGCTTGCAGCCGAGCTGTTTTTGTTGTTTTTGGGAGGTCTGGGAAGTCTGGCTTTCGGTTTGTTTGACACTGGATATGTCATGTGGTAGGTGTGTTCCTGAAGAGCCTGCAATCATAAAAAATTGTTAAAAATTTGACACTTGTTTTCTATTGATTTGAATATATTACCTCTTTATCTTGCTCCTCAGCAGGTGTATTACAAATTACTTCAGCAGCAACCTGGTTTACTTCATGTAGCACACAAACCTGATGCAAGTAATATTTTATTACAACTAATTTTAAACAGAAAACCTATTTGTTACCTCTTCCCTGGCCCTTCCAACTATTTCGGTTGAAATATCATTGATGTTCTCAGGCAAGTTCTTAAAAGAAATGAACAAAAATTAGTATAAAATAATGTCATTATTACATAATGCCCTGATTTCAAGAAAAACGTTATCTAATAATCTTATTGAAAATATGACTAAGTTATAATTAATAAAACTAGTTTCTAGTAAGTTCAGAATTCAATTGAAGCCAAGTTTTGTCCTAACAAAACCACTTGTCAGGTCATAAAAAATAAAGTAAGTACTAACTTCATCGAAATTCTCATCAAAGGAGAACTCTATTGGTGTTTCTTCTGTTCCTATCCCATCCATTTGAATGGGGCTAAGCATGTCTAAAACCTCAGTTTCTGTTTGACTGAGAGTTGTAGGACACGCTGGGCCTCCTCCAGTCATATTTCTATATTTATTAATTTTAGCATTTTTTGCTTTTGCGTTTTTTTCATATCTTGCCATGTCTGTCATGAAAGAAAAAACTAATTAAGCTGCTGCAGTTAATTAACGTTACAATTTCCTCTAATTGTACAACAATACAAAAACAAAGTATACTTACTTTTCTCCATTTTTTCCAATCCTTGGATTGTCCATTTGGGACACTATTCAATTTTATTGTAATTTCTTCCCAAAGTTGTATGAAAAGCTGGCTGTAAATAGGCCTCTGTGTAATTCTTCATGTTCATTCATGAAATTTATTAACATTCTTTTTTGCGCTTCACACAACATTGTCTTTTGAAAAAATATAATTTCCACTTTTTCAAACAGAGTGAGGTTATGTTTCTATTTCGGAAACCTACTAACGGTACATTAGAACTACTAATAGGTCAAAGATAGTCGTTCCACTTGGCAACGCCGCACAAAATCTAGTAGAGTATTCGAATCATCGTGAATAGGATTTTTATGGACCATGAGAGTGATGAGTGAGAGAGTACTCACATCGGTGAGAAGTCGTGCACGAGCACTCCTACATGTTACAGAATAGGTCAACCGGTGCCTCCGGTCGAAAACGCACCATATATATAGAGCGGGTCACAGTTATTATGCAGCGTGGCCGGCATAGGACAATGTAAATCTTATGGGCGAATATTCAACACTGTTGCCGCTTTGCTTAAATTTATTGGTAAAATTTAAATAAAAGCATTATAAATATTCTTAATTACTCACTAAACGATTTTCAAATGAATAATTTAGTCAACATTTAAATCATAATAGTAACACAATGGCAAGTTATATTCCCGCGCCAGTTGGAACCAAATTCGAAGAACTTGCCGACATGGCAACGCCGTCGTCCATAAACGCAATGCTGCATAATAACTGTGACCCGCTCTATAGTTGATGAACTATCGATAAATCAATGGTTATAAATATTTGTCAATTTTTATTAACTATTATATTATATTTTATTATTTTGTTCCTAGCTTATCCACTTTTTATTCAGTATTAATTTATTTAACAACATTTACCTGCCCATGTAATTGCAGAATTGTTAAAGAAAACATAGAAATTATAATTTTGATCATTTCGTTCGTAAACCTCCGAGTGGTGTAGACGCGTTAAGTTGAGCTTCTCAGAAATTAAGCGATTTAAATTTATATTAATTACTTTTAAACAGTGGTAATTTGCGTCCGAGTTAACTTTAAAAAAACTGTAAGTAAACCATATTTACTTTATTTGAACAATTTTTTGGGAAGGGCATCCTAGAATTTAAACTGGGATGTCTAAAAATACAAAAATTAACAACGGTAAGGATCCACCTAAAAAAGATCCTAACGTATCTGTAGTGGATTTGGTATTTATGGATACCGATAAAAACCAAAATGAAACTGAAATAAATGAAAATACAACCCATCTGAATATAACTGTACAAAATAAACATAAAACCAGAATAATTAACACCGATAATCGTTTTACTAGTTTTTGTGCTGGTCCAGTATTTAAATTTGGTAACTACGAGTCAATTAACGATATGGAAAAATTTATTATTAAGCTTTGTACTTCATTAAAAAATATGATTAAACAATCTTTGTTTAATGAGACTAGTACATCCACAGACGGGACTAAAAATTTACCAGATTTTAATGAGATAGTATTTGAAAATAAAATTAAAAATATCGTAGATAATTTATTTACCTAGCAATGGATGAACAAAATTTGAAAATATTACAATGGAATGCGAGATCTTTAATGTCTAATAAGCACTCATTAAACTAACTTCTCGCCGAGGAACATTCTGATAATGCTCTAATATCCGAGACCTGGTTAAAAAAAGATCAAGACTACAAATTTAATCACTTTAATATCATAACAAAAAGTAGAAACAGTGGCTACGGGGGAGTAGCGATTTTCTTATCAAACAAAATAAAGTATGCAATAATTCAATTTAACAATAATTTTAATACAAAAATTGAAGTGTGTGGTGTCAACATCGTCAATAATAGTAAAAAAATCTCGTCTATATAGGCCGCCTAAAGTTAGGGCTACGGCACAGGATTATAGTAATATATTTAACCAAGTCCATCACGACTGTATCATTGCAGGAGATTTCAATGCACATCATACCTTATGTGGCTCACCAATAAGCACAAATGACGAAAACATTATTGTAGATATGTTGGATGACTTTCAGAATCTTACTATTGTTAACGATGGCTCTGCGACTAGAATTACACCTCCAGGACAACACATATCAGCTGTCGATCTAACAATCCTTTCTTCTAGCTTGTGCTTCAGGTTTGAATGGTCGATGCTTAACGATACATATGGATCCGATCATTTTCCCATTATTATAGTAATAAATTCTTTTAATTTAGAGGATATTTTAATCACTCCAATATCTAAATGGTCCACAAACCACGCTCAGTGGTAAATTATAAGTAGGTATTTGCACTAAGCGAGTGTTTCGTGCAGAGATATTTTCTCCACTTCGCTCAACGGAAAAGCGGTGGAACATCCTTAATCCCCTTTTCCTCTAGGAATTTTTGGAAGAAGACTGTAACTGGGTAGTATCAACAATAGTAGCAGACAAAATTGCTACATGGGGAGGATGGAAACTGGATCAGGAAAGGCCATAATCAACTATCAGAGAAAGTGAATGTTTGTATAATGATTGTATAAAGGTTAAGGACCAATATTATCCTTTGATAAAACTCTCAAGTAATAATAGCTTTTCTTAAGCTAAATATTTTAATATTTTGATTGGAAATATCTGGTTATAAAAAAGGATGCGTTTCTTAATTTCACAAGACATATAGGTAAGTATCTCCATGTATTTCCATGAAAATGGATATAAATAAGAGGTCGTAATCCTTTGGCCAACGAAAGTTGAGTAAGAAGTTTAGATTCATTTTTATCTATGTCACTAAAAATATTTAAATCTATTTTATAACCGCGTTGATATTGTCAAATAATCCATGAATGAACGAGTCTTTTTTAACAAATATATACAATTAGTCCTATCTTGTGACTAAATTTATTGTACTAACTCTTACTTTTTGGAAGTCCATCTTATTAAGAATAATAAAAAACTCTTCGTTTGAAAGTAACTTCCAAGTTTATTTGAAAAAATTAGGTTTTTAATCACAATGACGGCCGTTTCGCTAAGAAAATATGTCAATCTGACGATGCTAATCTTAGCGAAACGGCCGTCATTGTGATTAAATACCTAATTTTTTCAAATAAACTTGGAAGTTACGTTCAAACGAAGAGTTATTTTATTATTTTATCTTGTGACGAATATAGAATGTCCTTATATGTTCTTTTCCTTTTTCTATCCACTTATTTTAAGGGATTTTCTCTGTCATCTTTCTTCTGTTCCTAGTAGTGATGGGCGGAATCGAATACTTATCCAAAAACCGAGTTCTCGAAAACAAAAATTATTAGAACGAATACGAAATACACTGGATCTTAGATTAGGAAAGCATATGGATACCGCACTTCGCTTTATTTTAAGCTTGCGTTCTGTGACACATTTTTAGCAGACGCCATTATTTATGTGGCAAACAAAGCAAATACAGCGTGTGCTTCATTTGTCAATTTATAAGTGAAAATTATTGAGATTGTGAATTATTTTTGAACTGAATAATGGTGAATTGTTGTGTTTACGGATGCCGAAGTCGCAGCGAGAAAAGGAGATAGGAATTTCATTTTACAGGTAAACAAACGATTGTATACAATATTCAGTCTTTAATTCATCTAATTATAGTGTTTGGATAACGCGGTTTAATAATATTCATTTTAAATCTGAATAATATATTTTCTTGCTTCAAAATAGCCATTATACCAATGGCGTAGGTAAGCAATTTTTAAGTTTCTCCAAATAAATCTAGCTATTCATTTCAATAAGAGATTAATGCAAAAAGGACTAACTCAAAGCGACAAAAGAATTATTCACTGTAAAATAGGAGAATTTTCACTAGAAAAACATGTATGTATTTTATGAAATTTTTATTTTTTGTTACAGCCTTCCTACAGATGTATAAAAACGCAAATTATGTATAGGTAACACCAAAATTAAGGATTTGGGAACCAACTAAAAATGATAGGCTTTGGTCAAAACACTTTGAGGAATGTTGGTTATATAAAACTGATGTAAATTCAAGAGTACATTTGCTCCATGAAGCTGTTCCAATAATTTTGTATGTAGGTATGTACCTACATAACTAATAACAATAAAACACCTTGGAAGTTCTAAGTAAAACATAATTTAAATTTTTTGTGAATTGGAAATATTTATATAAAAATATTGTTTTTTCTAGGCCAAATAGAGAACACCATTCGAATATATTCAGAGGTCCTTCTAATTCCTTAACACAGTCATTAAATCCAACAGTTGACTGTCCTGGTTAAAAATACTGAAATGGAAGTTACTTCAAGAAACTATTAGAAGTTAAGAGAAAACTAGAATTGAAACAATCTATAAACAGGCTAAAAAGAAAAGTTGTTTCCCTTAAACAATTAATAACCAGTTTGAAAAATAAGAACTTGATTGATAATGAAAAAGCCATTTTATTAGAAAAAGTGGGTAGTGTAAATAAGCAATTGTTACAAAGAATGCAATGTCTAGAAATAATAAATACCCACCTGAATTACGAAAATTTGCATCCTATAAAGCTTATAAGTATATCAGGACAGTATTTGAAACGTGTTTGCCCCATAGAAGCACTATTGGGAAATGGCTGCAAACTATATGCAGCTCCTGGTTTCACAATTGAATCATTCAATACTCTGAGTAAACTTATAGAAAATTCAAATAAACCCTTAATCTCTCCTCTTATCATTGATGAGATGTCAATTCGGCAGCACTTGGTATGGAATGGAAGAGAGACACATGGAGGCTTCCACTTGGCTATTTTTTGTCTAATGGTTTAAATGGTGAACAAAAATGTTGTATAGTCAAACTTCACTATTAATATCAGCAAATAAACAGTTTTAATTTAAGTATTTATTTAATATTATGGTAGTTATAGATTAATTATGTTAATATTTTCATAACAAATAAAGATTTTTTATAATTACTAGTAAATTTAATTAGTTATTTATATACTCCTTGATTAATATAATATAGTTAGTATTTTATAATATAAATATGATTTTTTTTTGTTTTATTATACCTATATGTACCTATATGTAACTTTGCTGAATTTGATCCACTTCCTTCCTTTGATACCAACCTATTATTTGTATCTAAGAAACATACAATTATTACCTATTATGTGGGAAAAATGTATAGTATACATTATGTTACGCCACTGACCCCATCGATTATGTGGCAAGTGGTAACAGTTTCACGACTCGTCCACTCTCTTTACTTGTCTAAGATATGAATGTAAAAATACAATAGGTACTTAATACACAAACCTAACCTTACAACTTACAACGTGAAACTAAATGCATGTGCATATGCGATGTGAGTTTCTTAATGTCCGAGCGATGAGCGATATGTTCGAGTTTCGAGTCCTCAATCCTCGATGCCTCGATCGGATTGTAAGGTGGCTGGTTATTTTCGAGTTTATGCAATCACCCATACCGAGATTCGAGTACAGCCGGTATTCGAATACTTGGATAAAAGAATCGAATACACCGAGTACTTTTCCAATCGCCATCACTAGTTCCTAATAACCTTTTTATTATTATAGTTATTTTAATTTTATTGAGTACTAGTTGTGCTATTTCTATATAAATAATTGATCATTATTATCATCTTCAGTTATCAAGTTAATACCTTGGCTTTTAATATAATACTTTTCTTTCATAGGTATATTTCGCAAAGAAAACCTTCATAATTATCTTATTTTTACACTAATTAATACTCACGTCAAGCAACTATTGAATTCGTTTTGATTCTGGTTGGTAAACTTTATTCAATACAATTACGTTCAGGAGGTTTGATGTATTGAAAATTTCTTAAATCCACCGCAAGCGGTTTAGCGCAAACTTTGAGAAGTTACTTCCAGTGTGCTTACTCTCTCTTTTGTTTACACTCACAGTTCGGAACAATATGGGCCGCAGAATTGTTTTCAATGCCCCAAGTTTCGCTGATAAATTCTTTACTTAGTTGAAATATTTTAATCTAATTACACATTATTTAATAACTTATTTTTCATAACTGTGTTACTTTATACCTACTCTTGTAATTGGTAAAAAATAAAACTTTTGTGTCTTGCAACTTTACACCTTATTAATATAGCCATTATAATGTCTAATAGTGAATTGAAGTAATTGAACGCATTTTGAACTTCATCCTGAGACATTCTTATCATAACGGAAGTTATGTCTACCACTTCCACCGCTGCCAATGAGGTTTTAATGGATCTTCCCCTATTTCCAATCTGGCAGGAAAAAGAGGCGATGGCTGGTACATACAGAAGGCTATTTAAATGCCAGGATGCAGGAAAGAGTGGTGCCAGAGCCGGAGCCGGAAATATAATAAAAAATCTTACAACTACCACAAGCCATTTACCGTTCTGTTCCAAAGAAGAGGCAAATGGAAGATGAATAAAGGGATGAAACGATAAAGTGGTTCTTCTAGCCAGAAAATGTGCTGAAGAGATATTTATAGGTCCTGACAGCGAATAGCGTAGTCAGTGGAACCATATTGAACTGGGTAGATAGTTCGAGCTAGAGGGTTTAAGACACCCGATGCATTTGTAAGACATCTCTCTAAAAAGAGGTCTCAAGAGCTGCTGAATGTGAACAGATAGGACCTACCAAGTGTGATAGGACTACTTGTACTGGCAGAGAATCGGACTGAAGATTCTGTCAGGCTGGGAAGGAAATTGGGTCTGCAACAACTCGAACCTACCCTGATGAGCTTCATCAGAGGCACAGGGCTGATAGAACGACTATAATCTAGGGGTGAGCCACAATAAACTTTTCAGGCCGCATTGGAAGGGACATTAAACGACCACTAACGTAAAATATAACCTCTTATTTGGTTAGTATTTCTTTGCTCTATTGATTTATGATTTATCTGATCTAAGAAAACAAATATTATTTTGAGCTCTTCCACAATATTAATGAACAAAATGAATTATTTCTGTTTTACTCTGGTAGAGATACAAAATAATTGTTTGCATTATATTCAATCTAAAGTGTAAGTCCACTTTTGTACTACTTCAACATTTTTTTATTGATGATGATCACAAACTAAGCTCATCCCATAGTACCTTAAGGTAACTGTGAATCTATTAGAACATAATATAGAGTTTTGATTTTTTGGCATAAAGTATTTAAGAAATTTAAATTTCGGTTTATTATGCGTTTAGTATACAAGAAAATATACTTATTAAAAATGATTTGGTTGAAAAAAACCTGGAAAGAATGTTTTCTGGCATAACACTTATAGAATAAGAAAATTTTATCCTGACTTAGTAACACTTATATAATGTACAGTCATTGAGTTGCAGACCAAGCCCCTTATTCTTGAATGAGGAAGTAGAGCTCCACGATGTTTTATCTTTTTTTTTCATACTGTACGGTACACTTGTACTTTACAGTACTCTTCCATTCTCCCAATATTGTTTGAAATAATAAGTGAATCAACATAAACTAAGCTTTTATTCTAGTTTTTGAAGATTGACATTAATTGTACAACTGCTGTTGCCAGCAATATATATTAATGGAGTTTTTGATGGATTTACAGTGTTTTCTATAATCGCGGAAGACGTGTAGCATTTCAACAAAAGTTCCGCCCCTTTGGATAATTCTTGCAATCTTGTTTTTGCCTTCAATCGATTCTTCTATATACTTTTCTGCAACTGAAGAACTCTTCCATCCACCGTGCTGTTTTGGAACTTTAAGGTCAGCTCCAGCATTGGCCAACAACGTTGAGGATGTCCTCCTGAAGCAATGACTTGTATACTTTTTTGGTTGGTCTAGTTTTAACAACTCAGCTATTTTCTTAGGTGCTTCGCCAACAGTATGTATACCAGCTCTTTGAGACAGACATTTTCCTCGTCTATAACCCACCAATAGGGCTTTCAGGGAGACGTGTTGCCGTAAATTCATGTATTTTCTAAACACACCCAAATAGTGAACCTCATCAATGTTAATCACAGTGAAAGCTCGTCGAATATGCGTTTTTGTCTGGTTAATCTTAACTACTAGCTGAGTACCCGTATCCTCCACATCACTAACCTCTAAATTATAGATCTCTTCCCTTCGGCAACCTTCAGCAACTCCAAGTAATACTATCACTTTGAGTAATAGTTATTCTTTATTTGGAGCGTCCCTCATGAAGCTTTCAATTTGTTCCTTTGTCAGCACCTTCGACTGGTTTGGCTGATGGTCCACATTTTATTTTTCAAAAAAGCTATCAACTTTGGGAAACTTGATATGTTGACATTCTCATTAACAATAATCATTGATTTTACCATCGAGTATTTGAACTATAATGAAGAAGGGTTGAATGTTTTTGACTGAAAATTTATTTACATTGTTACTTGGTAACCTCTGTTCATTTTTTTATTTATAAAGCAAATCAACCATGTTAAGAATAAATCAAGTAGGTAACATAATTTTTTCACAGTCTACATGACTTCCTAATAAAATGATTAAATATATCATTTCAGTTTCATATTTTATTGCTTTTAAAACCAAAGGCAGTATGAAAAAAATATATAGTACAATACAGTGACAAAGACAAAATATATCTTTTTTCGGGAAGCTTCTCTGTTAAATTTATTTCATATTACAGTTTCCCTCTTTATAATAATAAATCTTTTTATGTGTTAAGTTTTGATTAATTTGACAAATGCCATATAAAAAAATGTAATGAATCTCATGTTTTTCGTGCCTTTCCATGACATCATATGAACGCTCTTACTATTTATTAAAGGAAACTATTTACAGCGTTTATTGCCTACAATCATAAAATAGTGATAATAGATGATTCTCTTGTACCTGAATCTCTTTAGAATCTTCAACTAAACCTCAACTGGCTGATATTAAATTACAGCTCATCAAAGGAGCAAGAGAAAGCCAGTAAAATTTGCAAAATCGATATGCCTCATTTGTAATTGAACAAGGAATTGAGAACACGAAATAACTAAAACAGTTTAACAAAACTTCCACTATTTCTGTTATTTTCATCGACAATTAAAGTTACATTTTGTTTTATGAGATAATTATTTTTTGATGTTGAATAAATAGATGTACACTTGACTAAATATTAAGGGAATAAGACATAACCTTATTAAAACCTATATATTATTAACTTATAGAGATTTTCCTGGATATATTTCCCCCTAAGATCAGTATAACTTTATTTATTTATGGTACATTTTTGTTCTTTGGCAAAGAACTTTATTTGATCATTGCTGATCAGCTAGATGTCTTTGGATTTCTATTTTTTTTAATTTAATTTTGTTTTTTATCACAATTTATAGTACGGTATGTGCCAAAACAAAGGACATTGAAATCAGGAAGCCTGCGAAATATAATCGCGTTATATGAAACAAGTGACAATAGTTGTCATGGTACTTTTAAACATTGTTGATTCTAACAAACTGTCAAAAAGATTCGCAATGATGCTTATAACGCAAGAAAAAATATTTATTATTGAGTGGACCTAGTTTGTTAATGGTTGCCAATCAATTTCAGAAAGTTTCAGAAGTCTGCACCGACTAATAAGGACTTGTTAAGAATCGTTGCAAAATTTCGAAGAACAGGAAGCGTTCTAACTCAACGCAAAAGCTGTATTGGTCGTCCAGTTACCGTGACAAAAAATGCGAATCAAGGAAGGCTATTTCAACAGGTATTAGAATCACCAAAAAGAAGTTAAGAAGTCACTTGAAGAAACTAGGGTTAAAAGATGAAGCAAAGTGCAGATTCTGTGAGGAAGAGGACGAAACCTCAATACATACCAGGTTCAGATACCTAGGATCAGACACCTAGGAGCACACTAAATAAAATAGGAGGATCTACCTGATTTGAAGCCCGACGAGGTCCAAAACTTTCTTAGGAAATTAGAAAATCTGCTATAAGTCTGAGAAAACATCAGATCCATGGCAAACAATGGAGTACACGATAGATCTTAGAGGATTTTTTTTCGGGAAACTCATGTTAGATGGGTGCTTATCCAGAACCCAACAGTGTTGGACTCACCCTCGAGAGGATGCCTACCTTAGAGTGATTTTTGTTTCTGTATCGGACATCTTCACATTGGCTCTGACCGGACAGAACTGGTATATTAGCCAACGTGTGTATGCCTCACCGAATTAACCGACCAACGTTGGCACCAACGCTGGCACCAACGTGTGGAGCCGGCCATACTGTAAATGGCCAATTCTTATTTATTTATTTATTTCTCATCCATACAGGCCTATCTGGCCTAATTACATGGATAAACAATACAATAACAAATAACAAGTAGGTACTTAAAGTAAACATTTCTATTACAAATTTTTAGAGAATTAGCAAATAAAAATGATCATATCAGAAGTAGTTAATAATCAATAAGTATTGGGAAACTAGTATGACATGTTTGAAATATGTGTTAGAAGTCGACGATATGTTTGTAGTGACATTGTCCAGTCTAAATTTATTAGTGAATTGAAATTCACGTAGGGCAGATAACATAGTATACCTAGTATTAATAAGAACTTTACTACTGTACCTAAAGTATGTGGAAGTAGACTACCTAACTGATTTATCGACAAGAGTATCGATAGTGAGATTTATAGTTAGTTAAGTTTTGATGTTTTTGTTGTATTATTTTAGCAACAAAGCTCAACGTACCGTAGCTTTGTCGCCAGACTTTTTCCAGTCGCGAGAAATGTAAAATACTGTCACGTACGTTCTTTTGTATGAGTAGATGTAAGAAAGGAAGTTTTATGAATCTGTTATTATTTTGTGTTCTTAATATAATCGACCACAAAGTAAGAATAATGAGAAGTTATGTGAGTTAGTTACAAGAACACCATAAAAATAATCATCGTTAGTATTTGACCTACTTTTACAAAATCCTACGCGAAATTCAAATAACTAGTTGACATTTCCTAAGTTTAATAAGATTTAATCGACTAAAATAAATTCCCTCCTGCACTAGATCCTATAGCAAGTTGAGATCGACCGCAAAACTTGCTCTTGTACACCCACCTACTAAAAGGGTCGACAGCAGTTTAATTCATATTATACTTTCCGCCCACGAACGGCAGCTAAAGTCGGAATTGGGTAAAAATGACAAACTACATACATTCTCTAGAAAGTTGTAGATAATTTGCAAAATTTTCGATCGATTAGGTCGTAAATTCATGGACAACTTTAAAATTATGACGATATAACATTTGAGGGGGGAAACTAGAAGTGTTATTAAAGTAATTAAAGAAAAACTTAAATTTCACACTCGATGGAAGAAATGCAACAATGATCTAGATTATTTAACATTTAAAATCTTACGAGGGAGATCTAAATTTTTGATAAATGTCGAAACTATTATCACTCAAAGTCCTAAATACTTTTGGCAATTTGTAAAAAATTAAAGAAACGCCAATAATTTTCCAAACAATTTGCTTACGGCCGACGGCCCAATTACTGATTTGAAAAAAATCTGTAACATGTTTTCTGATTATTTTGCTTCTGTTTTTGTGAATAGTGATGCTAGTAACTTTAATACCACTAATATTAACACGCCACTAAATATCTCGAATTATACTATCACCCGCGAGATAATTGCACAAAAAAATTGTAAATTTACCTAACAAAGGTCCTGGACCAAATGAGCTATCAACAGATTTTATTAAAAACTGTAAAGAATCTCTAGTAGAGCCTCTATTTCTACTATTTAATAAATCTCTCATTGCCGGTCTATTTCCTGATAAATGGAAAACAGCTTTTATTATCCCAATTCATAAATCCGGAAATAAAAATAAAGTCGAGAATTATAGACCCATTTCGAAATTAAACATTTTCCGTAAAATGTTTTAAAGCATAATTTTTGATTTTCTTTATTACGATGTCAAAAACGTACTTAATATTGAACCACATGGTTTCATGAAAAAATGTTGAGTTGACACAAACTTATTTATTTACATTGAATACATACTAAAAAGTCTAAATGATAGAAAGAATGTCGATTCTATTTATACTGATTTTAGTAAGGCTTTCGATAAAATCGATCATTCGATCCTTATTTCGAAACTTGCTGAGGTCGGTATACATGGTAGTTTATTGCGTTTGGTTCGACTCATACGTCAGAAATAGATCTCAACAAGTAATCTTAGGAACCTTCAAATCTAACGTAGAGGTCAGCACGTCAGGGGTACCTCAAGGGTCCCATTTGGGTCCTTTACTATTTAATTTATATGTTAGTGATATTGCTAGAGGCCGTGGATTCTGAGTAGACCTGTGACGTCAACCGGCGCAGTACACAAATTTGTGTTTGAAAATTGTCCTATTAACTATACTAATAATTGCAGCCCTTACTGATTCATTCTGGTCAGTCCGCCGTTTACGTCGTATTGTCTCGTATTGAAACCAAGGGTGAATCTGAACCGGAGCTTGAGTAACCTATCCACAATTTTCCAAGCAGAGGTTTTTGTAATACAGATGCAAAAGTATAAAATCATTTCCGATAGCCAGACGGTGCTTAAATTACTTGAATCAAATGGGATCGACCCCAAGTTGATTTGAAAATACCTTCTAAATCTAATACGACTAGAGGACAATAACTAAGTAATATAAAAGAAAACACCACATCGACAGAATTATCGTGAAAATTTAATCACTAGTGGTATAATTTCTCCGTCTTTAATGAACCTTTGGTTATATACGAAGGTTGTATGAGCAATGTTGACCTTTGGTTCAGGAGTTTGGTGAACAAAAACCCAGCAGGTTGAAGCTATTCAAACGCTTGGTGGGGTTCAAAGGCTGGCATACTTGAGCATCACGGGAGCGTTTAGAACGGCCCCAACGGAAGCCTTAGTTTTATTAAACTTACCACCTTTGCATATTTATATTCAAGGGGAATCTGTGTCAATAATACATAGACTAATGCAAGGTCAGGCCCCAATAAGTTGTAGGCAAGGTAGCGACCAGGAAAAGTTATATCAGAAAATAAAAGCAGACTGTGTTTTAGGGATGCCGTAGACCGAATATTCCCTAGGTATAACTTTAATAAAATTTTTCAGGTAACGATACCGAAAAAAGAGGATTGGAAAACCGGTTCGCCTGTAGAAGGAGATACCTCTTTTTGGTACAAGGATGGCTCCAAAACCGTTGTGGGTATAGGGGTTGGGGAATCAGGGTAAATGATAAGGCAGATAAATTGGCCGGGGAAGTTGCAAACACCCCAATGATAGAACCTGAGCCCGTCTTAGGAATAGCAAACACACTCAAAAAATCAGCCATCAGCGCACGGGCGCAAAGGAAAGTCCTTTAATGTTGGGAAAGGTACCCCCAAAACAGAGGCAGGCCAAAAAGTTCAAAAGAGTTCGGAAAGTTCGGAAATTTCACGGTCAAAAGTTAGTAAGGATGATGATAATAGGGCTGTTAAAAGGACATTACAGGCAGAATAGGCACGTAAGTCTGATATGCCAGACAGAGACTTAAGTAGGTTCTGTCTCGCCTGCGGCTCGTGCTGCAAACTTCATCTGCGTGAGTTATGACCTACATTACCGCTCGTTAAATAATATACTATTATATTCACTGGTTGCTACGGACGACGCGCCTTTATCAAACTTTAACGCGGCAGAGCGATAAAGCAAACGTCAACTTTTCGTTGCCATTGACAAGCAAAAAAGCTTTCTTTACCAAGTGATTGTAGAAAATAATTTAATGTCAACACTGCCTCGACTAACAGTTTTATTGAAATTAATGAATTCTTACTGACTGTTCAGATTTTTGTTTAAAGTTAGTGTATATTTATTTTAGCAATCTCATAATAGTAAATAATAACTATATTTTGACATAATCATCGGTTTAATTGGTTTGAACGTGACTCATTGCAGTCTTCATCCTTACCTAACAAACCGACAGTTCCACATAATAACCATATATCACATTCCCACATTCTCCTGTATTAATAAATAATAGTTTGGCGTAATGTCGTCCAGCGTGAATTGTGTCAGTGTTGTCTTTCAACAAAGCCATTTGAAATCCAATATCTGATTGTTGTGTAAATAAAAACCAATTAACATATTATTTACTTATTGTTTCAGATCACTGTTATCTCAAAAAAAAAGTGTAAATGATCCACCTCGCACCTCACAGTAAACATCCAACAGTGCTCGAACGATATTATTGCGTGCAATTAAACAAATTCCGAATACCGCCAGTGTGTTAATCTAATGGCAAACAAGACATACTCGCGTCGTTGTTAGATTAAGAAGCTGCAACGTTATTTGTTTCGTGAGTGAGATTAAATCAAATTGTTCAAAATATCACGCAAATTTTTTGCCAAAATGGGCTGTGAACTCGGCAAATTGGCTGGGAGGGGTCATACTGATAATAACGGGAAATTAGACGAAGTGGGTCCTCCGGCTCAACCGCCACCGGTCGATTCCAGACTACCCTTGACGGCTAAACAGAAATACAGCATGCTCGCTTCCTGGAAAGGAATTAGCAGAGCTATGGAGAGCACCGGCGTCTGCATGTTTCTAAAGTAAGTTTTTTATTAGTTTATTTGTTTGTATTTATCAAGTTTTGATAATTATATAGTACCTATATCGTTGGCTTATTTGCAATAGGACGTAACCCCATTTAGGTAAATTTTTCAGGAAATAATAAAAACTGAAGTATAAAAAAGTTTAAATATTTTGAAAATTTTGAAGTAGGAATATTGGGAGGAGGGTTTTAATTTTTATATTAAGTTGGTAATTTTATATTTTAGATATCCCGAAGAATATTATGTGTGATAAGACATATTGTTTTATTAAAAATTATATTTTTCGTGGCTTACATCGAATGCTATATCTACTAATAGGCGATTTTTATTGGTCATAGGTTTATGAAATATTACAAATAAAAGCAGGCTAGTTTCCTTAACATAATAGCGCGAAAATCTGATATATGAAAAAAATGTGGGTTACGTCCTATTGCAAATAAGCCATCGATATTAAGTATGGAGAACGGTAAGGGTTTTATACCGATCGAAGACAAATATTGTCTGGGCTTTTATAAATCTAAAAGATTACAATACATTCATATTAAAATATTCTAAGAAATGTGATCTTTTATTTTACACCATAATTCAATATTTAAAATTATGCAATAATTTTTGTGACGAGTATATTTTATCTTGAAAAAAGTATATTTCCAAATTAATATAATTGATAGAATCTATTATTTTATTTTTTATCATATTATCTTGGTAACACTAAAAATAGTAACAAAGTTTAAATAAAATAAATATACAGGGTGATTGATTAGTGTGAGGATACTTAGTAGATCTATTATACTAAAAATTACAAAAAAGTTATTGACAAAAATTGTAGACAGCTTTAAACTCCACATTTTAAAGTTAGTTGATTTATAATTAGATTGGTGATAGCACACCAAACTTATGTTTTTAATGGAACACCCTGTATTTTATTTTAAATTTGAAATCTGCATCACTTCCACTTCACAACAATGTAAAGTTTTATTATGTTATATCGGGTATTTAAAAAGTTATAACCAATATTACCTGAAAATCGTTTCAAGTTTAGCTCCCAGCCATAGTTTTTTAATAAATGTTAAAAATTATAAAATATATTCGTTTTTATAATATTCGTTAAATCAAATACAGGTTAAGTCAAAATGCAAGTACATTATTTTCTTGGTAATTTTAAATAGAACTCTCTGTATTTTACATCACTATAGAAAAGTGCTTCAAATTTTATTAAGTACTCCCTATACCTAAAGTTATCAGTTTTCTAGATATTTTTATTTTTCCATCAAAGTATTAAATTGATAGATATTTTAACGTTTATCAATAATTATTGTGAGTTGACCATGATTGGTTTGACAGAAGCTGACAGTTTGACATTATTGTTTATTAATTCAGTATTGTGGTACAATGTAAATTAGCAACAATTATTATTTAGTAATTCAATCATTAATTCAATTGCTGGCGCTCCAATTGACAAATAAACAGCGCTATAAACGTCAGATAAAAATTTAATTTTTGATATGTGCTGGCTTCGTTTTATAAACAACATTCTTCAGTTGGCCCCATAAATTCAACGGATTTAAGTATGGTGATCTCGCTGGCCATTCAATATGGCAACTTCGACCAATCCATCGGTTCCTAAATATTTGGTCGAGAAACCATAAACTTTTTTTTAAAATATCCGAGATTATTTCTACTAGGGAATAAATATATAAATTAGGTACGAGATATCCCTTTAAAAACTGAAGCTGTGTTAGCGCGTCTAATGCACCCTCGAAAATGGTCCGATGATCCTGTTTCTTACAATTCCAGCACTGTACACGCATCCAGTAAGGGTTTTCCCTGTCTCAGTATCTACACGTCTGACGTCTACACGTCTGGCTTCATCAGAAAAAAATATATTTTTTACGAGGAGACAATTATCCAATATAGCTCTACGAAATTCTGTTAATTGGAAAAGAATATTTGGTCTCATCTAAAACCAAATATGCAACAATTTTGCGTGCACCAAATTTTGCTGGCGAATGAATATCCATTCTCTGTTGTTCTTTCATTCATTACTTCTTTTATACCATCCATCAATGATTTCCTTGGTCTTCCTCTTTTTCTTGCGTTTGTTGGGTTATATTTAATGGCTCTTTTTAGCCATATACATATGTTTTTACTGAAACTGTCCCTACCAAATTAATTGTTTGTTTTCTTTTTCATGTGGTATAAGGTCTATTAGTTTTCTGTTTTATTTTACTGTTATATATTTGTTTTGTTCATTGTTCTCTTAGGTAGTCTATTTTTTTTCTCTGTTATGTGCCAATAGATCTAGGTGCCGATATAGATCTGAAAAGATAGAGGTGGGAAAAGGTTGCACAGTCCCTACAACATTCTGCTCCATATGTAAGTTTGGACTCACAATTACTTTGTAAATTAAACAGAGGACAAGAAGAATAAGTCACAAGAAGAAGAACAAAAGGTTTGTGAGGTTATGTTGACCATAACAATTAAGATTAATTTAAAATGAAGATAAACAACCTAGTAAAATGTAAGAAGCTAATTAGTCACATTAGAAAGAAAGAAAACCAATTATTGCAGAAAGGAAATATGGAATATGGAATACAGAATAAACTATGTTACAACCAAATACCATTAAAAGGGAAGACTAAGAAATATGTAAGGGTCCTTTGGTCTCTGCTGTTCATTCAAACATACTACTGTACTGTCTCTTGATGCGTCATTGATCTCTAACATTTCAAGTAAATGCATCCTGGGACCTTTAAAACATTTATGTAACCTCTAAACGTTGGAATTAGAAAAAGTGTGATTTTCAGCAATGATAAACTTGGCAAAGGCAGATGGTGAATTAGGTGGGTCAAAGTCTTTGTCATTTTTAACATGATTGAGATGTTCTTTTATTCTAGTATCTAAAAGGCGTCCTGACTGACCAATATATACAGCATTACAGTCATCGCAATGTCACTTATATATTCCAGGAGAATGTAAAAAAGAAACAGAGACTTTAGTGTTGACCAATAAGGATCTCAAGTTATTGTTGGTTTTAAAACCAAATTCAATATCATATTTCCTAAGAATGTTCCCAAATTTGTAAGAAATAGGACCAAAGAAATGCAAGGAACCAGCAAAATTAGATTCAGTATGAGAGGAAGAACCAAGTTGAGAAGAGACATTAGCAAACCTAAGTTTAAATCTATTAAAAAACCTGTTGTATAACTTATTAATAAGACAAATAGGGAAACCATTATTGATAGCAATTTGTTTGATAATATTTATTTCATTATTAAAAGCAGAGGAAGATAGGGAAATGTTGAAAGCTCTGTGAAACAAGCTATTGAAGGCAGGCATCTTATGGGACAATGGATGGTTTGAATTATAATTGATTACCATATCAGTGGTGGTAGGTTTTCTATAAATTTCAAATTCAAGCCTATGTGACACCATATTTCTAATGATCAAAAGATCAAGATATGGGATTCTACTATTAACCTCCACTTCAATGGTAAATTTTATTCTTGGATGAATGGTATTAATATAGTGGAGAAAATTAAGAGCATCCTGTTGACTGCCTTTAAACAGAACAATACAATCATCCACATAACGGTAATAAAATATAAGATGATTTATATATGCAGGAGTATTCAAAAACTGTGATTCCAAATTATTCATAAATATTTCAGCAAGTAAGGGGCTCAGATTGGAGCCCATCGCCAAACTAGTTGTTTGCCTGTAATACTTACCATTGAATTGGAAAAAGTTTTAATCAAGAGCCAAACTCAACAGAGAAACAATATCATCAACCATATGTAAGTTCAATCCCTCTGAAAGAGGTAAAGTGTTAATTTGGTTTTCAATGCAAGGCTATTGTACCACAACTACACTGAATTTAGAATTTGTATACTCCTCTGACCTTGTATTCATAGCAAATTTTCATTTGGCCTATTCCCATCCTTTTTGTCTATATACTCAGTATTGAACATGCTCATTTCCCACATTCCGGATTCATCTTTGAGCTTTCTCAACATTTAGTTGGCATCTTCCCTGAGGCTTGCAACTATTACCTGATCGTCCGCAAAGCATAGGGTTGTTGGGCATTGCTTGTTTATGTTTGATCCCATTCCCCCAAACGTCTGTCATGCTTTGCCTCTTGAATACAGGGAAGGGAAAAGGACACCAGATCACACCTTCAGATTAAATAATAGTTTCTTGGGACTGTAATGAAATAGTTCGATTAAGCTATTTTTCCTAAATTGTTACGAATATTTTGAATTGTAGATCCGAGAAAAAACAATTAATGTTTATGTATTCAGCATTCGCTTTTCTTGATGTTATTCTGCGGTAATAATAAACGGCTCGCAAATGTTTGTGTTGCTTTTTTAAGCACAAATCATCCTTTATTTCCATAAAACCAGCTAGCAAATTCTACTGACCAATCATTAGCTACATAAACTGATGAGTTCAATATTGAAAACGTTATTTTCATTATTTTCCATGTATACTTTAATATTGTCTCCACAATTTTATTTTTATAGCTATTTTTTTTAGTTTCAGATACATTCTTTACGACGTATATCTATGTCTCACAATTATAAAACAATAATTTAAACATCCATTATCGTCATACTACAATTAAACCATTTCTTTTTCTAAATCGCTAAGCTTAAGTACCTGTCATTCTGTTTTCTCTCCCTTAAATTCCCGATTTCCCTTAAACGACACTAAAGAGATTAGAAAGACCTTTAGTTGTCGCTCGCTTTTTCTGTGGATGAGAATAAAAATCAATCCCACTGGTTTTAGCACTCGATCCCAGAATTAAGGTACAAGCGTAAATTGTGGGTTTATATTTAGAGAGAAAATATTTGCTTCTCTTTTACTCCTGTGCGGTAATTTACATTCGGAAGATAAATATTTACCAAACGTATACATAAAGTTGAACGAATGTGCAAAACTTTTAAAACATGTTTCGAACTTTATAATTACATTTCTTAAACTTGTCTTTTTAGTTAGTAGTTAGGAAGTCGACCGGAATTATTAACAAGTTTTTAATATCTTTTAACTTTAAGTTTAAGCCCTAGTTAAACAATACTTTAATGTTTTTATTGGTTGTAATAAAATTTGTTGCACTAACCCTTACTCTATGGAAGTTCATCCTAGTGTAAGAACACTAAACAAAGAAACAGCTGTCAAGCTAATTTTATAATAAACTTGGAAATTTGTTAAAACGTTTCTCTGTTTAATATCCTTGAGATTATTGGTTTTATTTGTGTAAATTTAAAGTATTGTTTTTTAATCGTCTAATAATACCATTAAAAGGAACACTAAATATAAAACTTGGTAGTGAATATTCTGAAAGCCTGCTAGTTAATAGTAGTGTACTATCGGCTTCAGAATAGCATATACATTTTCAAACTCAAATCGCTTGCATTGAATAAATTTTAAGGATGGCCTATTTATTGTGTATAACCAATCACGGTTTAAATAATAATAAATTTGAAATCAGTTAAACAGTTGTCCAAGCCCACATCTTTAATGTTTGCAGCATAAGGTATTTTATTGACAAATTGCCTGTGTATTATACAGTGCGGTTTTATTTGTTTTTTATTGCAACCTCTCTACTGATTCCTTTTTTACTTCACTTAGTTTGGAACCCTCGATAATAAATGTTTGGGATTAAAATCCCTTTTAGGTAGGTTGTTAGAAATAATAAATAACATTCCATAAAATGAAAGATAAGATATAAAAAAAATTATTTTTGAATCTCCAACAGTTTCTAATCAATCTTGATGTTACTAATTTTAATTGTTTTTATGTTGAATTTAATATCCTAAAAGAATTTTTGTTAACGTTCGGATCAAAATGACCCTACATTTATTTATTTTATATTTTATTTAGTAAATAAATAGGGTGATAAAAATCAAATGTAACAATACATTTTAAAAATGACCCGTCAACAACAGTGTGAAAAATGTAATAAATATCTAATAAACATAGATATAATAATCAAATATTTAGATTGTTCTATTGTTGATTTATTGTTCTTTGTGTAAAATAATTTATTTTTTATAAACAACAGACTTGTTTTTTTTATAAATATAATTTATTATGCTTAAAAATGTTTTTGGATTCGCTTTAGTTATACAAGAAAGCACACGTAAAAAAATACGCCTAGGATTCTACCTCTGTGGTGTGAAAATCTGTAGATATTATTATTTTGTGTGAATTTGTAGATAGACCTATTTATTCGGGACATGACCGACCCTTGTAAATAAACTTAATTCCCAAAAACCATTTAATGTAGGCGTTTTAAAAATTGCCACTCCTATGTTGTTGAAGAAGGGCGTTTTTACAACTTCGTAGGTAAACTAAATTCACATTTAACATGTAAATTCTATTCTAAAGCCAACTGTACCTCAAGGCTCGGTTTTGGGTCCCATTCTTTTAGCTTTTTTCATTAATATAACTGACATAAATATTGATGACAGAATTGATGGAGTAATTCATGTATGAAAACTTTACATTCCCTTATACGCAAGCATCTTCTTATCCTTTAATCCTGAACCGATGCTAATGCAATCTTTTTTAATACCTTGAAAACTGTTGTTCTCTCTTGTGGTGATGTAATCCGTTGGTTGTTAATTTGTAATGTTACTATTCAAAGAAATACCTAGGCTAAGGGCGTCAGTAAGTGCCTTCACATTGGTGAATTGTACAATATTGTTTTCTACAGAAAATGAGTAGTTGAACGCCACTGAAATCTTTTTAATTGTAATCAGGTGACACAGTATAATTCAGAAATATTTTCCAAACCTTAAAATCTTAGTTTATTACTTGAATTGTTCAAAAAAGGATCTCCAAAGCAGTGTATCCACAAAATAATTTGTAAATATAGTAAATTTTATAATAAATAGAAATTGAAATATGAAACTAATTTTAATTCTATTAAATTTGCAATCGTAGATACAGATAAATAATAACAAAGACTACTACGAGGGTTGCCTTTTATATTTCGGAATTAGAGAACAAAAACAAATATTAATCATCGAAAATCACTTTATTGTTTTTTCAAAATATTCCCAATGAAGATCTATACACTTTTGCATGCGTTTGAACCAATTATCGAAGCACATTTGCCACTCTGATTGAGGTATCTCCAAAACATGCGTTCTGAATGCAGCAACCGCTTCTTCAGGTGTCGGAAAACGTTGACTTCTTAGTTTGTTTTTTACGTACGGGAATAAAAAGAAGTCATTCGGTGCCAAGTCAGGACTATACGACGGATGACTCATCAAATCGATGTTTTGGGTGCTCAAAAATGCAGTTGTTTGAGCCAATGTGTGGAAGCTAGCATTTTTGTGGTGAAGATTGATCCGTCTTCGGCGGTTGGTTTTCCTGATATCGTGGAAGACAACTGACAAACAAATGGTTGTGTACCACTCAGAATTGACTGTTCTGCGTTGTTCTAGTGGTACGGTTGCGACATGTCCATTTTTTCCGAAAAAACAGGCGACCATTTGCTTGGAAGTACTTCTTGCGCGAACAACTTTTGTTGGATTGGGCTCATCTTGAAACACCCATAGAGTCGACTGCTGTTTACTTTCGGTCTCATACACGTAAATCTACGATGCATCACCTGTCACGATGTCATAGACATGTTCGTATTTTTTGAGCATTTCCTTCGACCAATCGACGCTAGCCTTTTTTTGACCGATTGACGAATTGTGAGGGATCCAACGCGAACAAATTTTTTTGACTGTCAAATATTTATGCAATATTGAATGTCTAAGCTTGTCTCAATCTCAATCAATGGTTTTCGGAACAACAAATGATGCTGGACGACCTGCACGAAATTCGTCTTGGAGTGAACTACGGCCACGATTGAATTCACCATACCATAGATAAACACTGGTCCTTAATGGAGTTTATATTGTATCAACTATACAGGAAATAAATAAGAATGCAATGTATAAGATTTTAGTTTATTTGGCTAACTTTAAAGTTACATTATCAATCAAATAAATATTTTATCAGCGTATTCACTTAAAAGATTTACCATTGGTAAGATATATTTGTCTATCTTTATTCTCGCTTCGCCATAATACTCCAAAAACTCTCTGGCAAATTTACAATTGTCGTCTTTACATTCTTTACTGATACTTTTTTGCAACTCTTCTTGAACATCCTCTAAACCTTTAATAAGGTCCGGCAGAAAGCCGGTGAATATTTTTTTAACGCTCTTTTTATTTTTGTTCATTATATATTTTAAAACGCAAAGTTCATTGGTTCCGCATTGTTTCTTAACAGCCGCACTATTTCTAAGGTAAGGATTTAACAAAAAGCTCATATATCCAGCATATTTGTGAAAAACGGCTCCAACGTTTTCCTGGATGACGTTCCTGATTAAATCAAAATCTTTATATTCTTCGAACTTTTCCAGATCTTCTTTAGTAAAAACGTCCAAAGATACTAAAGTGTCTTCAAAAAAACCAAAGATATCACCCGTTGTAAGCGTTTGCAAATCCAAACTGAATATAAAATCTTTAAACAGAAATAAAGCATCTGCTCGAAGATTTTTTAAATCCTGGATCAAAGGGCATTCTTCTAAAGAAACACAAGTGCCGGACTGTTCGTCATAAATAAGATAGTTTTCACAATAAAAGCTGCTATCTTTTACTTGAGATAACAGTCCAATGACCTTGGTTTCCGATTCTTCATTCGAGATACCTGGTAAACTTGGACACTTCAAATGCACTAAAAAGAAAAAATATATAAATTTATTTTGAAAAGAAAAACATTAATTTTAGACGGAAATTCTGAGACCTGGAATGTAACAGTTGGAGGTGGTAAAGGGGCTTATAACACATGAAAAAAAAATACATTAACTATTTCAATTATGATCATAAACTTTTTGGGGGTGAAAAAGGGTGAAAAGGGGATAAAAAACTGAAGTATTGCTGTTTGCGGCTAAAATTGACGTCAAAATGAAAAGTGCCCAATAGAAAAGTTGTAGATCATGTAAAAATCTACAACTTTTCTTTTGGTAATTTTCTCACATAACCTCAATTTTTCGAGGAAAATGGAAAAAAAACGATTTTTCGTTTTTAATTTTCCAACGGATTCGTCAATAACCCCCCACCCCCCGCTCGGATTATTAACTTCATTAATAGACTTGAGTGTTTATAATATTGCAAATGAACTTAAAATCCGTCTAAATAATGAAATACATTTTCTTTTGTAATTTTTCCCGTAGAATGTAATACAAGAGTCAGCTTTTGCATTTTTTAAATTTTATAACAAAAATTAAACAATTATTGCAAATTTAGCTGTTGCAAAATTCATTTCTTGCTTTTTTTTTCATTTTTAAGCATATTTTTTAATGAGAGGTGTATTTTTTTATTTCATGTGAAAGTAGACGTAACAACAAAAAAATTAGCCCCAGGAAAACCTTTTCCAATAATATTTTCCGAGCAAACTTTACAGTTGAAAAAAAAGAGATTTTTCCAGAAAAATCCAATTTCTCGAAAAACTATTATGTTAGGTTGAAAAAATTCAAGGTTATTTTGGACATAAAAAGATAAGTTTTCACCAAGGATTCATCAAGATTGACGAATCCGTTGAAAAATTAAAAATTAAAAACGAAAAATCTTTTTTTTCCATTTTCCTCGAAAAATTGAGGTTATGTGAAAAAATTATCAAGAGAAAAGTTTTAGATTTTTACATGATCTACAACTTTTCTATAGGGCACTTTTCATTTTGACGTCAATTTTAGCCGCAAACAGCAATACTTCAGTTTTTTATCCCCTCTTCACCCTTTTTCACCCCCAAAAAGTTTATGATCATAATTGAAATAGTTAATGTATTTTTTTTTTCATGTGTTATAAGCCCCTTTAACACCTCCAACTGTTACATTCCAGGTCTCAGATATTCCGTATTTTTTATTATTTTGGTACAGCACGCCTGGACTAATATGAAACTGTAGATATAAAAACATATACACGGTGATTCGAAGTACCGACATAGAGCAAGGACATGTAGGTAATTAGAGTTCAATCATAGTATTTTACAGGGTGGATGGGGAATAATGCGACATTAAAATGACAAATAATTTTTGTAACCCTTGGACGGATTTAAAAAATGTTTACTTTGTTTTGTGGGCAATTTAATTCTAAAACTTTCCTTACTCTAGTTATTTTTTGAAAATTCTCTTCGTTTTCAAAAAAAATCGAATAAAATTTTTTTTAAATCCGTCAAAGGGTTAAAAAAATATCTGTCATTTTAATGTCGCATTATTCCCCATCCACCATGTGAAATACTATGATTGAACTCTAATTACTGTCAACTACTGCTCTTGGTACACCCACAACATGTACCAAATTAGGTTCTTTTAAATTCAAGTATAAAGGAGATATTGTTTATTTTCTAAATTTAAAACTTCTCTTTTAAAGCTTATAACTCCTCAGGGAAGCAACTTGGCATAGAGGTAAGTTGCGTTAAATCGCCCTATTTTGAGTTCCCCTACATGTCCTTGCTCTATGTCGACGAATCACCCTGTATACTTATGTATAGTGTAGCTTAAGACAAAATAGAATATTTCACTACCAATTTTTATTTTCCTCATCTTATACTTTCAATAAAGCCCGAAAACTCTTACCGAATCTGTACTCTTTATAATTAGCTCAATTTTCTTCACGTGCCTATTAAAATAGCCCGGTCAATATCCCTTCTAACAATTACCAGCTCTTAAGATCTCTTTTCGGGCATTCTGCTGCCGCTGCGTACCAAGTGTTCTTTTCCAATATTTTTAGTTTTTCTTCACCAATGTTTCATTGTGATTTCTATCAGGCTTCTCTTTCTCTACTGGATGTAACCATCTCATTCGTGGTCTTCCTGTTATACCGCCTCCAAGAATCTATTTTGTCGTTCTCTTATCAAGAGAGAGAAATCCATTCTCACTCTAGGGCTGAGTGAGAAACTAACCTAACCTAACCAATGTTAGAACTTAGGTTCTATATGAGTGGTCGTTCCACTTCCCTTTCGCAGCGACCTGAAATATCTAGTCAGCCCTAAGCCTCTGATGAAACTCATTAGGGTCGTTGGCGACACTTCCATAAAGTCCTTGGACTGATGCAGACCACATGATATGCGCCGTTTCAACCTCAGCCTGACAGCAGTGCTATAATTATTCGTAATTACTGTCTGCTCATCTTCAGTACCTCTTGAGACCTCTTTTGATATTGTTCCTTTGGCTTCGCTATTCGCTATGACTAAAAATATTCCTTTAGCATCTTTTCGGGCTAGAAGGTGCACTTTTTGTTCCCTTCAATACCGGTATTTCCAGGTGCCCCAAGCAAGGTTACTTTGTTTTTCCCCTAGATGTATTAGATCCTGAAGGTACTTCCAAACTAACTTGGAGTCGTTCCGATTCCAATGATTCTAACACCGCCTGGCTATCGGAAATGTTTATTATAATTTTGCTTGGAAATTCTGCTTGGAAAATTGTGGTGCGGATGGCTCAAAGACCAAGAATGGTTTTGGAGGTTTGGAGATTTATAGGGTGGGAAATTAAGACTGAATTTCAACAGTACCTAAGCGATCTATCCCAATCTTTCAAGCAGAGGTGTTTACAATAGATGTATCTGCAGGAACTGCATAGGCACCATTGTAGAAACAAAACGACCCTGGTGAGATTCATTAGATTTAAGGAAAAGGACTAATAAAATTATTGAAACTACGGAAAAGTGAAAGGAAGGTTTTTCTTCCACTTATATAAAATCTAACCTAACTTATTTCTATCCTTTGAGCACCAGCTTTATTTAAAATTGACGATCCGTTATCCATAGCTGTTTTATATGATTCATAGGTCTTATAATCCACATATTTATTTATTACTTTTACTTTCAATTTTTTATAACAGAGAATATTAGTTATCTTTTAATTGTATAGTAGGCTTGTTACAAATCTATCAATATAATACGACAACACTAATTTTGATGTTTTATGTAATTTTTTAGCAGTTTTTTCATCCAATTCTTTCCATATTATTTGATGCGCTGCACAAAGAGGTATAGTCTATTTCACGGTTGATCGCAATCCTCGAAAACTCTTTAATATTTACAACTACTCGATTCCTTATTGCTTTATTTTGAATCCCGAGGGGAAAAAATTGTAAATTGTAATTCTGAACTCTCTAACATAGAGCCATAACAAAAATCTCCGACATATTCTTTTTCCTGTTAAATTCATGTTCGAAATAAATTTATTCCTATAATACAGGGTTATTACAAAAGAATCATCGAGTTTTAAAAATATATATTTCTGAAGGTATTACAGATATAATGTCAAATGACATATCACTAGAAAAGGAAAATGTTCAAGTTTAAAGCGCGCGCTTGCGAACGCCGCTTTACCTGCTCAGGTAGCGCCACGAGCTCAGTATACAAAATGGCGACTATGCAACAGAAAGCGTTTTGTGTGTTAGAGTACGCGCGATGTTTATCGGTTGTTACAGTGCAACGTGCATTCCGACGACGGTACGGAACTGATTCTCCAGGTCATCAGAGCATTCTACGATGGTATCGACAATTCAAGAACACAGGTTCCATTAGTAAACGTAAAAGTACCGGAAGACCACGAGTTCCTGACGAAACGGTGGACGCACTTAGACTAAGTTTCACACGTTCTCCGCAAAAGTCCACTAGCAGAGCAGGACGTGACCTTGGTATTCCCCAGCCAACCGTATGGAAAATTTTGCGGAAACGATTGCAATTCAAACCGTACCGTCTACAGATGCTACAAAGCTTACGACCTGACGATCACGTAGAGCGAAGTGATTTTTGTTCAGCCATGCAGGAGGAGGCAATGGAAGACGACGAGTTTGCTAACCGCCTGGTATTCAGCGACGAAGCAACATTTCATTTAAGTGGAAGGGTGAACCGTCATAACATTCGGATATGGGGCACGGAAAATCCTCATATGACTGTGCAACATGAAAGGGATTCTCCAAAATTGAATGTCTTCTGTGCAATATCCAAAAATAAAGTGTACGGGCTTTTTTTCTTTCATGAAAACACTGTGACTGGTATATCCTACCTAGATATGTTGCAGTTGTGGTTATTTCCGCAACTAACAGAAGATTCTAACAACTTCGTATTCCAACAAGATGGGGCTCCGCCTCACTGGCATAATGAGGTGCGTCGGTATTTAAACGAGGAACTGCCTCACCGTTGGATTGGCCGAGGTACTGCACAAGATGTGGTATTGTTCGCTTGGCCTCCCAGGTCTCCCGACCTAACACCATGCGATTTTTACTTTTGGGGTTGCATTA